>JAVGVS010000074.1:1065829-1787041 GCA_032718565.1 Distichodus sexfasciatus
AATATTTTTCTGAATTTGACTTGCCACAACTGTATAATGAAACACGTCAAAGAATCGGTAGAGAGCTGGAGGAGGAGGTGTCGTATTATTCTGCCACAACTGACATGTGGTTTTGAACCATTTATTTGCCATCTGTAGTTTGATTTTGAGTAGGGGAGGAGAAAATCGATTAAAATTGAAAATCGGATTTATTATGAAAAAATCTGAGATTTAATTTTTAGGCCATATCGCCCAGCTCTACATTTGGGATATATTTTTACGTTTGAAAGGTGTTTTTATATATATGTATGTATATATACATACATACATATATATACTGCCCTCCAAAAGTTTGGAAATGCCCCTGACAAAGTTTTGGACAGTATTGCCATGAATCCTTTTAAATTTGTGATAATGTTGCACTGATAAGGGACAACACCAACTACCAAAACATATTTTATTACATAAACAGTTTATACATAGAAAATACTTACATTTTGGATTCATCAAAATATCCACCATTAGCAGCTATTACAGCTCTGCATAATCTGGGCATCCGAGCTGTCAATGAACCAATCACTTGTTGAAGCTATTAAGGTGTGCTGACCCAAAAATCTTTTAAAAACCTGGGCCAAGTTTAAACCAGTAACCAGACATCACAGCTGGCAAAATACCACTTTAAATACCAAACCCCATTACAAATTAGACTATGTGTTGGCAACGCTGGAAGCTGAAAAGACTAGAACAAACATTTCCTTAAACTATATGAATTTTGTCACATAAGAACACAGACTGGAATTAATAACCTCTTTCATCTGAGTGAACATGTAGAAATAAAACCCGGCAGGACCTTTTGCTCAGGCTAACGGGAGTTTTCCACGTCTACATGGCTTGCCCTTTGCTCCATCATTGATGTAGATCCTATCTAAGCTTGTAGCTGGCACCGAGTGGCACCGACATTTCAATTACCGCTGCTGACAAGGGCTGACTCAAAAGGTGCACTCTTTTTAGAATGACAACAGTAGGATTGGTATTGCTGCCGAACCCAAAGGGAAAGCGAGTAGTTAATTAGTAGAGTAGTGCAATTAAATGTTCATTAATCCAATTAGGTTTGCAGTTAAACTCAGAAAGACAGATTCCCCTCAGGAGCTGGAATAATTCCAGTCCTGGTGTTGCTTGTTGCAGCGACCCACGTTTGGAAAGTGTATGGGATCATCTGGGTATTTTTTTCTTTATTACAAGAAGGGAGTATAATTGTTGGGGAGATTTTCATCCAGCTTTGGTGCAGGTCAATTAACTCTGACAGCTGACTGACCCTATCCTTTTGAGACACTGTATTGTTTTGACAAGTATACAGTGGGAGTGTTCCCAGCATGCGGCAGTCAGTATTTGTTGTCTATTCCAACGTTGCACTCCCTGGGCTGAGCATTAGAAAGTGTTAGAAGAGGGACTAGTGACTCTGCTGGGAATTCTCAGGCCCTGCCACGCATTTTAGTGGGGTAAATATCTTAGCTCATAACATCGGTCTGCTTTTGTGGTTGTTGCTCTGTCACTCCCGGACATTGTATCAGAACAGTGTTCATAGATCTGTCCTTGGTAACGCTGCTTTGATTTGAATGAACTATGATGGTGAACTCAACCTAAATCTTTATGGAAATTTACATTCATGGCATTGATCAGGCACTCTTATCCAGAGAGATGTGCATTTGTTAATTACAAGCACAGTCTCCCTGGGATTAAGGGTCTTGAGATTAATTTAGGGTTAATGGCCTTACTCAGAAGCTCAATGGTAGCCTGAACCCACTAACCCTTGGTCTATAATGAAGTATCATAGCAGTAGGCCAATACCAACCCAAATAATCAATATTAATTAAATAATAATAATAATAATAATAATAATAATAATAATAATTAAATCAAATAATGATTGAAAATGTGAGATAAATTAACAAGATGGCTGCTGTGTCTCATTTTTTGTGACATGAACTTACTATATATACTAGATCATTTTACCTAACACTTTCCCATGGTCATTTATCAGGTACTCAGAGTATAGAGTCCTTGATAATAATGCATTTTCAAACAGTTAAACTCTAATGTTAACTTTTAATGACCTGTATATATAGCTTTGGGGAGGCACATGTAGCTTTGGGGAGGCACAATCATTTAAACCTTTCAAGAATTAATGAAATTTCTTTTTTATTTCAAACTGTCTTCTGATTTTAGAATTTAACTAACTAAAGTTGACACAAATTATTTTGTCCACAAACATCAGGCTAATGTAGCTCTACAGTGTTACTTTTAGAATGCTGTTTTTTTTGTTATTGTAAATACTGATCATTACTAATCATCTTATAGAATGAATCCAGCAACATTTAGCAACATTTAGACTGAGAAATTCATTTATTCATTATCCGAACTGCTGAATCCCAACTATCCTATACTGGGAAGTATGGGCGACACACTGCAGGGCAGACACACTCACGCAATCACACTCTCATTCATACCTTATGGGGCCAATTTAGAGTTGAACGTGAACATGGCCAGAGCATGCAAACTCCACACAGAAAGGCTCTACACCAGTCCCAAGTGTTTGAACCCAAGACCTTCTTGCCGTGATGCAGCAGCACTAACCACTTCGTCACTGTGCCACCCCTACTGAGAAATGTAGTGGCAACTTTCATCTTTATGCTAACAATCCCATCCTAAGGAAAGGCCAGACAAGAATACAACTTGCCCAAAGCAGTTTCCCTATAACAGCAATGCTCAATCCCAGTCCCAGATGAATTAAACTGCACTGTTGAGTGAAGTGTTTTCCCAGCTTTGGCATGAGCTTGATAATTAACTGGATAATTAGCTAAACGTTTGAATTAGGTGTGTGAGAGCAGGTTGCAGCAGGAAAAACTCTAAAGTGATCAGTGATGCTGCCCTCCAGGAAGAGAAAATCAGGTCTTCCCCACTAGATACAGGTTTAGCCCAAGGTATTTGGATTTTACTGATCTTATGTTCACACATATTGACTTTATTTCATGCACGTTTTAAAAATCTTTTTTACTCAAAAGATTTTAAAGGTCCACTCCACCGCTGGTTAGATGATCCAAACATCACAGTCAGTATTGCTCTGTGACCTGTCTGGAATGAACTAGGAACGTTTTATTTTCTCTAGTAAAATAAAACCCAAATGGAATTATATGATCAGGCACATTTATACGATTTAAAACCAAATGATTTAATGTTCATTTTCTAAATGTGTGTCACGTGTGACAATCCCAGGTGCAGTGATTTTGTTTTGTTAGTATCAAGAAATTTACATATTGAATACCTTTTGCTGAATTGTCATCAGGATTTGTCTTTTGTATCATTTTTGACTACATCTTGTTTGTCTTAACTTTTCGCTACTTTCCCTGTTTATGTATATATACAGATATACAGTATATGGTTTATTTTTGTGAATACTATACACATTTATACACATTTGACCTAAAGCTGTTTTAGACCACAGATGCTTTGTTGAGCTCACTTTGTGTTAAACCGCATCTCGCATGTTTGCCTGTCTCTCAAAAATCCCTATGTGTTTTGCAAGTTGACAAACGAGCAGCTTTTCTTAAGAATATGTTCCACCTCTAGTGCTGGAGGGCTCCAAAAAACTCTTTTTTATCGTTTTGTTATATTTCCATGTTCCTTGAGTCATCCATTTACATGCACCAGCTAACAATCAAGCCTTGCATAAGATGCTGCAAGTTTTACAGTAAGGCGAGGGCTAACCTGCCCAGTGTGGTGACCCTTTGTGCCTGAAGCTGTGCACGCTACACAATATCCTAGTTGGAAGGCATTGCAAATCAGCATTTACACAATGCACAGTGCTGGCATAACCATTTATATTAAAATATTATAGCCGCTCACATTGCCTTTGCACAAAACAATACAGTCGGGACCAAACTGCCCGGATGCCCTTTTAGAAGCACCACAGCATTAATATGACAAGGGACCTGGTCAGTGAGACTACCGCAACCTTTCTTGATTTATTATAGCTGTCACACACAGACTCTTCTCCGGCTTGACGTCCCAGTCACGTGAAAAACAGGCTTCATGGGCCGCGGCTTTCATCTCGGGCTTCAAAAACTAAATCCTATATGTGCTGAAGATTAGAAAACAGAGGAGGAGAAAGCGGGGAGGAACAACTGTGTTTACACTCTCTTTTTCTCCATTCAAGTCCATTTAGATTAGGCAGATGTTGTGCTTGGCCGGTGCAAAGACTGAATCAAATACAACACTGGCCCAGGAGTAATTATGGCTAAATACTACTGGTAAGGGGTTGAGGAATAGATCTCTGTGAGCTTGGTAATAGAATTAGCGTAGCATTGATTTGTGTAATTCTGTGTTTGAGAAAAGTGCAAATATAATCAACAACGTGACGAGATCCGCTCCAAGGGTCGTTTCATGTCCTGGTTCGACCTTTGTTATTTACTTAACCTAATAGACCAGCCCGAGTGGTCTGAAACACGTAGCACAGAATCAGAACATGTTGCAGTGATCTTTTAACGGACTGCCGACTGTATTGGCTGGGGGTTTTCTGTGATTTCGTAACATTGTTTTGAAACGTATTTAAGTTCTAGAGGTTTGTCGCTAGGGAGAGCAACAGGTAAAACCACCATAATAAAGCCTTAATATAATAAACAAGCATGAACCATTTTATTGTACGTAGGGTTAGTCTAGGTAGGGTCAATACATTACACAGATTTGACCAGTAGATTTCACGTTTCAAAGGTTTTGAAATGTTTGATTCTTTTCAATGACATTGTTTTGATCTCTTGAAATCTTGGTTTTTGGAGTTTTGTCAAGCTGTAATATATTAACATTTAAGTTACAAATGAAATCTGAAATCTAGCACTTTAATTGGCTAATGGTCTTATTGGCCAAAATTTGGGACATTTGATGGTAACTTTATATAGGACACTTGCTATTGCTGCCATTGAGGGTAAATGGTGAAGCAGGAAAAAATTGTGTTCACATCTATTTAATGTTTAAGGTTTACAGTGAGAGGACTAAAATATCGGTCTCATGTTACATTTCCCTTGATCACATCAAAAATATCCTCCTCTTTCTCACAGCATTCTCCACTGCAGATATAAGCGTCAGGTATTGTGTTTTCTTAGCTATAGTATATCTGACATTAAGAATAAGGAGTAAAGTTTTTGCCAAATTAAATCCTTTGTTCAAATCAGTCATAGCCATCCGATTTTGCAGTCAGTAAAGGATGTTCACCAGTATTTCTAGACCCTGTATGAATTTTAAAAGTCATGTAGTGTAATCTTGCCTTAGATAATGCACCAACATATTGTCTTTTTCATTTAATATCACACAGTTAAATATTCTTAACTTGAGAGTACAAAGCCCCATGGGACTGCTTGCACAAATATTCTCTTAATATCAAACTGTCACCTGTTTTTGGCACAAAACTAGGATCGCTTTATACTTGGACAGTACAGGGAAAATGAAGTAGGACACAGCGACATGGATCCATGAAATTTAAAGAAAACTACACAAACACAAAAATTAGTTGCTTGTATGAATCTGTACTGTACAGTACAGTTGGAGGTTGACAATTTGGTTATGGTTATTCTTGCTTTCCTCAGTAATTGTTCATCTTCTTTTTGTTCTTCTTTCCACTTTTGGTACCTTCATCTCCTTACACAGTTTTAGTCATAGAGACAGTTTATGGCTTCCAGTTTTTAGCACATTGTTTTGTCCGTAGGCCAATGGCAACTCCTTCTTTTCTCTAACGCAGTAAACGTTTCATTGGTATTTATGTATTTGAATTGGGGTCTGTGGTCAAGAACTATTTCAGTAAATCTGTAACCATCCTGGTTGAACCATACACTGGGTCGTGAGGTACAGTTTTACCTTTACAACCATGTTTCAAATTACAGAGGGTATTGGAGGGGTCTGAACCCCAAAAAGAGACAAAACAACTGTTTTGTAGGGGTTGAAACATTTAGCATTGTCTACTGTTACTTTAAAATATATCATAATTCCTGAATGAAAGTCCTCTTTCATTACATTCTAATGTAATAGGATTTCAGATATCCCTAATGTGGATTGCACCATTTCTTAACCTCTTTAATGCTAAAGAGGTTAAGAAATGGTACAGTCTACATTAGGGGTGCCCAAAATCTTATTTCATTAGAATTGTTTATTCAGCCTCATCAAGTGGCTCATTGGCTCATATTGTCTGTCATGGTACTGTTTGACGTGCGTTGATGAATGTAAGTAGCCAGCAGAAGTCTAGCTTATTGAAAATGTGTTATTCTACAACCTTCATTTTGTTGTGTTAAATGTTTCATCTACAGACGCAAGCTAACATCTATAAGTTATTCACCATTGTCTCTCAGAGGCTGGTTTAGTCAATGTTAGTTAGTCAGCTAAGGTAGTTGTCTAATCAGACTTACATTTTGGTAAAATCGATCATGATCATTTGCTAGGGAAATCCCTGTATTTTAATTCTTTTTTTTTCATGAATAAATTGAACCCTAACATATTAAGTGTTAAGCTGTTATGCGATGTGGGAGCCATATGCAGAAGTGCAGTAGCCGATTGTGACTTTAAAAGACTTGGCCTAGGAAAGTCGAACCCCCCCGATTGAGGAGGCGTAATCTGTAGTCTGCATCAAACTACACTGAAGCTTGTCTAAAGTAGTTAATACATTTATAATATCTAGTCAGAGTAAATATTTCTGAATTGCTACACCCAGCAGTAACATTGTCACGCAAGTTTCCAATTTTGGTGTGAACCAGTGAAGTAAAGTGACTAAAGGAACATAACAAAATCTCTACAGTTAACTTTAAGTGGCACCACAAAACATGCAGAAAGCCACAATATCATGGAGTGATATTCCAAAACCCCATGTGAGAAAATAAAGGCCTCAATCAAAAGATTTTGTAACATTCATCCTTGGCAGATTCTAAATGACAAACACTGCCCCTGTTACACAGATTTCTGTAACTGTACATTTTTTCATCTTAATGCCAGAGTTACACCGAGCTTTTATGCTTTATAATGTAAGCACTTTATGAACAAATTTCCCGTTACTTTAAAGCTATGTAGCATGTCAAACAGTGTGTACTATTATTTTCCCCCTCTTTACAAGGATGGGTATTTTCAACAACCAGGTGTTAAATTCAGAGTGGCATCTAGTAGACAGTTGTGCCCATATGGCTCATACTCATTACATGACAGCCCTCTCTTGGCAGCTGCAAGAGTCAGAGTACGGAAAAGATGGAAACCACGACCGTATTTATCAAAATGTATGACTCTTAAAGGCTAATCCGACAGTACTTACTCATTGGAGTGTAACTCGCACAAGCCAAAAATTAAATCACTCCAAAACTTTATTGAATCCTGATGGTGATTTGACATTACAGTTTTTAAAAATATAGATATTACCCTTGACATCATGCTCACATTTATAAAAATTAATTTGTTTTAAAGGGGTGTAAAATAGGGTGTAAAATAGCTAACTACTAAATTACAACAGTGGCATGGCATTAACTTTTTATCATAAATAGCTTGGAACTTGAAAAGCTACTGTCTAAAAACACTACAAGGATCTTGTAAGCAAGGGGCTCTAGGTTTCTCAGCAGGAAAATGCAAAACAGCCCCCCCTAGGGCCATAGAGTCCTCCAGTGCTTACAGAAATTGGCGTAACACCCACAACTGGGCTAGAAGATGCTGCTTAAAGTCCAGGCTCTGAGTATAATGCTATATTGTTGTATGCATTAGCACCAGTCCACCAGAGTATAATGTCTGGGTTTTTTTTTTTTCATGGACAGCACACTCCATTTGCGCCACGAAAGCCCAGTGTGACTGTAAGTATAAATAAGGTTTTACTTGGTGCATAGGCTGTTGTGCTTCTCCCTCTTTCTCTCTTTCTCTCACTGTTTCCCTCCTCTACTCTTGCACAATCTTGATTCAGAAGTATCGAGATAAAAAAAATTCGCCACTGGCCTGGAGTGGCTCCAAATTGCCTGCCTCTTCAGCACTGACTTTGCGGGCGCATGAATAAATGATTTGGCCGACAGTGGATAAAGCCCCTGTAAGCCCGTGCCACAGTTTTAATTGCTTCAGCCACGCCGCTCGCGTACACCCCGGCTCAGGAGTACGAGGGGATGGAGGAATGTGCGAACGAGCAAACAAACCCATTACATCACGCCGCATTTTCTGCCCAGTTTGCCCGCCACGTCTGTTTGTAAAATATACATGTTTCAGAAACGTCATACTCGTTGTTGCTGGTCTCCACTCTTTGCCTTCCCTTAACTGACTGGTTCCATTCCTTTTCCCCTTAAACCAGTGGTTCAATTTATTTTTTTCCTTAATGCAATAGGTTATTTTTCCCTTAACCCAGATATTCCATTCCTTTTTTAGTTCCATTACTTTTCCCTTTAACCCAGTGGTTCCACTCCTTTTTCCTGTAATACATTTGTTTCATTCTTTTTTATTTAAACCAAGTGGTTCCATTGCCTCGTCCTTTAGCTCACTGGTTCTATTCCTTTTCCCTTTTAACTCAGTGGTTACATTCCTTTTTCTCTTAACCCAGTCATTCCATTTCTTTTTCACTTAACTCATTGCGTCCTTTAACTCAGTGATTCCATTACTTTTTCCTGTAATCCATTTGTTCCATTCATTTTTCCCTTAACCAACTGGTTCCATTACTTTTTCCCCTTAACCCACTGGTTACATCCCTTTTTCTTTTAACACAGTGATTCCATTCTTTTTCCCTTAAGCCATTGGTTTGATTCCTTTGTCCCTTAACCCAGTTGTTCCATTCCTTTTACTCTTAACCCCTTCTTCCTATCCAATATTTCAAGAAAATAACTAAAAGTTAAAAATTGAACAAATTGGGGCTGCAGGCTCTGCCAGTCTTAG
Organism: Distichodus sexfasciatus; assembly: GCA_032718565.1. Taxonomy (NCBI): domain Eukaryota; kingdom Metazoa; phylum Chordata; class Actinopteri; order Characiformes; family Distichodontidae; genus Distichodus; species Distichodus sexfasciatus. The sequence goes on from JAVGVS010000074.1 coordinate 1,074,731, forward strand.
TTCATTTTCAATATCATTCGTAGTTACCTTAACTGATGTCAGTTCACTAAGATATCTTTAATACCACCAATGTTTTTAAACTGCATTCCTAGAATGTAGAGGTTTGTTTCTGCTTTTTTGTTTCATAACATGAAATAAACAGTGTCTGCGAAGCTTGTCATGAGGCTCATGACATTCGTTGTTGCATTACAGCAGGCATTACAGCAGGGCCACTCAGCATCTTTATTTATTTATTAGTTTTGTTTGTTTGCTTGTCTTCTGCCTCGGCAGCCACTTGGTCTATTTTTTTTCCCAAACAGGTCGGGGTCAGATTCCATTGCGGGAGAGAATGCTTGTGCATTGCTTTAGCACTTCTGCAACCTCTCAGAGTAATTGGGCAAAGTTGTTTGACACGTTCTCTTTTAGACTTTGCTTAGAGGGACATGGGAGCATTAATAAACAATTTGCTAGGACTAAAAGGATGTTTTACATACGCGCTGCAGAGGCTGTTGTTGACTCTTTCTGCTGTCAGGGAAGCAATGAGAGTCAGCTTGAGTGGGCCTGCGAAAACGCTGCTCTGATTTTCTGCAGGAGTCAACAGGGCAATGTTCATTTGGATTCAGGATCAAAATGTGACTTGGTAAGGCCACCAACCACACTATAGTGCATTAGCTCGTTTTTCCACTGCACTGAATTCCCGACTTGCATTGCATCTCAAAAGGCTAGGCTTAGAAGCATGGGTGCATCTTCAGGCCTGTTTACCTTCTTCAGTCGTATATAATTGGAGGAAGAAAGAAGCGTTACTACTACTACTACTAGGACTGCTAATAATAATAATAATAATAATAATAATAATGAATATAACTGCAAGCAGTGATTACAGGGGCCATGCAGTTTGCAGCTTTATCAGTTTTTGATGAATCGAAGTGGACAGACGTTGAAAAATGACACGTTTCATCCTTTTATCTAGGGTGCTATGGTTCAAAACTTATTAGGCAAAATGCAAAATAGCTTATTATAGCGCCACCAACTGGCAGAGTGGTGCAGTTTGTTTTTGCCTGAGTAGTTGGAGGGGTACCAGACCTACCTGCCAAATTTCAAAGCTGTAGCCCACTCGGAGCCGGATTTCTATGACACTCAGTGTGTGGCATTGCAGTCCTATGCCAAGCCCACCACATTTATTTTTTTTTTTTTTTTTTTTTTTTTTTTTTTTTTTTTTTGTGCTCAATAATAATTAAAGAAGAGTGTCTTGGGATTCAAATGATACCAGTTGCATGCAGATTGGATAAAAATCCAGGGACTAGTTCGCAAGAGATGGTTTTGCATATTATGCAAATTAGCAAGAAATCCAATATGGCAGAAATAGATGCGAGGGTCTATAAAGATTCGACATGACCCAAGGAGTAAGATGGTATAAGATTACGGTTCAAAAGTTATTAGGCAAAATGCAATTTTTTTTGGAAAAACGCAAAATAGCTTATATTGGTGCAATTTTTTTTGCCTGAGTAGTGGGTGGGGTACTGGACCTACCTGCCAAATTTCAAAGCTGTAGGTCTTACAGTTTTTTCTCCACAATGCGTTTTAAGGCAGCGTTAAAAAAATTTATAATAATAATTTAACAAAAAAAAAAAAAAAATCTGCACAATTCCAATAGGGTTCCACGCAGTGTTCCACTGCATGGCCCCCTAATTAAAAAATGACCATAACCATGCATACTATACTTGGTCAGTGTTTCTGATGCTGAAACATCCTGAAGCACAACATGGTTTTGTAGAAAATGAATGAGTAGGAGTTGCAAGTGCTCAACACCATCAGCATTTTAACGGAAAAAAAGCAGGTGCCAAAACACAAAAACATAGCAGCGATCTCTTTCAGATGAAAACGTGAAGCAATCACATGCACAAAGCAGGGGCGAACAAAAGAACAGACAATCAGCTGACAAAAAAGACAGACTTAAGGAAGACAGGTGGCGTGAGTGAGACAATCAGCACAATAAAACAGGGAAAAGCAAATCCCAGCTTTTAGACCGCGCGAGTGTTACTAAATTACTAAACATCAAACTGCTGAGGTTTAACTTTTGGAGATGCCATAAATTCCATATTCTTACTGTACAACATATATGGTTCAGGACTTGAACCTTTGATCCTCCGATCATAGGGCCAACTCCCTAAATGTTACACTACCAATTGCCCCATACAGTACCTTCTGCAATTAATGTTCACTTGCATGAATATACAATGGTGTAACACTTTCTTTATTGCTCTCTTTCCATTACCAACTGTCCCCATTAGACAAAATTGACCAGTTTAAAGTAGCATAACTGTATTGTGCATTCATAAATAAGTAAAGATTGTGTGTACACTTCAAGAAACTTTTTACCTACTTCACTGACTCAAAACCTTCTCATTGTCACCTTAAGCTGTGTCTTTTTCCAAGCCATATGCACAAAAAGGAGGACCAAACAGTACTGAACCTTACTGCACTGTGCTATAAACCCGCACTTTGGCAGAGGATAAGTGCCAAATGCCACCCCGTCATCACAATTTAAAGCAGCGAACCAGATTCCTGATAGATGCGCCAGCTTTGATGCAGAGAGAGGTCATTAAACTGTGGATCGATTCGTTTGGCCGCGTGAAAACGTCCGATCATGAATTGCATAAGTGAAATGGCTGCGGTCCCGGTAACGGTTCTGACGTTCATTACAGGTGGCGTCGTAAAAAACTCCTACTGTGCATTTTAGCATGGGGGGATTTTTCTACTTTCTGCCAAGGTCCTGCTTAAAATGGCCTTAAAGGCTTCAGTTTACACTCCAGTAGTACAAGACAAAACAGAAAAGCTTTTGTTTTAATCTGATCCCAGACAGAACAGGATTTACTGCTTGAATAAATCAGTCTGACTTAGTAATTGCAGTTTTCCCAGCCTTCATAACTCTGCATTCTGCATCTGTTATTTGTTCCCTTGTTTTGGAAATGCATGTTGAGGACCATTAAAAGCAGAAAAAGCAAAAAAAGAAAAGAAAAGGCTGAGTTCTTAACCTGACCTGGCCTGTTTTAATATCACACCCCACGTTGCTTGAAATATCTCATGTGTTGCTGCACCTACTTCAGTCCAAGTCGCATTTTAAAATTCACTAAACACCATGCTTGGGATTCATTCAAACAACCTCTCAAGCAGTCCAAACCATGGATTAGAAATAGTTCGGAGATTGAAAACCAAAACTGGAACGAAATTAAATTCCTGGATAAACTTGAAGATTGACGATTCAAGATTGTTAATTTTCTACACACATAGTACAAGTTCAACAAGGAGTGAAATACAAACCTGGTTCACACTAGATAGCATGTAAATAAGTGTGTTCAGAAAAAAAAAAAACAATTTGTAAATTTTTCGTCTATATCCTAATACAATGAGAACCACCTTTACAATCTTGCAATATTGCAGGAAACACTATTGAGAAAATAGAGTGAAAATCTGTATAATTAATGTCATCATAATTGATTATTATCATTGTGTCTAACTATGAAATATCTGAAAGTTGTCAGATGACAGCCATATAAACTAGTTTTTACTGAGGTATTACTTGTTTACAACAGACATAGTTCCAGTATAGCACAAACTCTTGACTGGAGGTTTATGAGGTGAATGTAATTTCATTGAATGCAAATGAACAAATCAGGAATGTAGATTGTAGAATGTACTTTATAGCCCAACTGAAAATCCAGCCACATAGGTGTCAAAATGGCTGAGTAATCCATCACTGAGTGGTGACCTTTTCTACCAAAACGTGGAGCGCAGGCCGAAGCATGATTGCTCTTGTTCAGCTCACAGCTAATTTCAGTTGTTTACAGCAAGTCTGTTAATCAACGATGAGACAATTCTCACCTTAGGGGTATTGGGGTGGAAAAAATGGGGTAAAAATTGCAGAAAAGAGATACAGCGTGTTTATTTCTGCGTGGCCCCCCTCTATGCTTGAAGAATATTTTACCCCCTCTCATCTTCCACTCTTTACTGAACCTTCCCATCATCTTTTTCTCTCTCGCGCTGGAGTCACAGTTCATCTCCATCCCACTGTGCCTTGTCTTCCCCTGTTCTTTATCAAATTTGATTCTCCCTTTGTTCACCCTCCAGCCCGAACGCGGCCCGCCGCAAGACTTTGCCTTTGCACCTCCGATAACACGCCTCTTGCTGTTTCAGAGTGACAATCCGGGGCCTCAAGCTTTTTTTTTTTTTATTGGAGTGAGAAACGAAACGCCGGTGCTTTCTTGGAAGCGAGAGGCGTCAGCCCTTCGCCGACTGACGTGGGACGTTGCTGTCATGTCTTTCTGCCTTCTTGAGAATTATTGTAATGTGGGAAATGGCAGGAGTCGTTCTGAGGCCCCTGGCTCGGGCTTCCTGCGGGAGAATAATTGCTGTGGGCCCTGCGATAAAGAGCAAAGAGGGGATGAACCGGCTCCTGCAAGAGATAAAGAGTATCATAGAGGAGGCCTAGTGGAATATTATGAAGGCAGAATCATTGTGTTATGAATATGAATGTATAGGGGGTAAAATAACCTTAATGCTGATGTATGAATGTATGGGGAAGAAGACTGGATGGGCCATAGCTTAGCCGGAGAGATTTGCATTACAAAGCATTTTGGTCTACTACTTTTACAGATCTGTTAGACTCCTTTGGGACTGAGGAAAATGGAGCTTATATTGTTTTGCTCAGCCAGAGATAACTGGACTACATGGGTGATTATGAAAGGTGGCGATGTACCAACGATTGGGGTCAACTAAAAATGGAAAAAGTCACGTTTCTGCTAAAGACTGACTGAAATGGAATTTGGAAGACCAATACCTACAAATCCCCTAAAGGCACTAATGACTAGCAAGATGTTTTCGTGGGAGCTTTCGATGTTTTGTGTGAACATAGGATGTTTTGCCTGAGAATGAGTTGTTTACACATGCACACAGGATGTGTGCATGAAATGTTTTCACGTGAGCAGGACTGGTTTTTTTATGAGCACAAAATGTCTTTGAGATGTTGAGATGTTTTCGCGTAAACATTAGGTGTTTTCGTGTGAACCTGAGATGTTTTTGCAGTGAACATTAGATGTTATCGGGTGAACATGAGATGTTTTCATGTGGTTAGAAAGGTAACAGTGTATTAAAATAGACTTTTTTATTGGACAATCTACACAATGACAGCTCTCATAACATGACAGAAAGATCCATCTCACCATTTCTTTTTAAGATAAAATTAATATTTATCAGCCGTTGTAAATAGTAATAGCAGTTTATTAATAGCATTTGTAATTTGTTATTATCTCATATCTCAAATATCTGTGTTTCTGTCCATTCTCAACTACAGTACAGTTCAAAATCTGTTTAAACCCTGTAGACAGAGGTACTTAAAGGAGTAGTCTACTGACAAATTCTAATACTGTTAATAAGTGAGGAAAAGTAATAATAAAAGATAATCCATTAGACATTGATGGTCTTTAAGCATTTTTAATAGTCAGCCACATTGCCCCATAGGTAGATTGTTGCTTTATGTGAGTATCTTCAGTTTTAAAGCAAAGTTTTACTTTAAATCTGTTGTTTTTCTTAGCATCACATTGTCATTTTTAGTTGACCTTTAAGAGGTTCAAGTGTTTCTTTAAACCTAAGGGTTCTTGAAAACAAGATTTAGAGGATAAGCAATAATAGTTTGTACTCAATTTAGAAACATGACACAAGGCTATCTGAACTTTCTAACGTCTGAATCTAAGTCAATCAAAGCTCAAAGTGCATCTGTAAAAATATCTTAAAATTCGATCCACTGGTGTACAATGCATCAACTTGTTCGTGTGTGTCTTCATCTTGTAAATCTTGAGAGATGGTGATCTACTGATTGACAGTTCAAATAGCCAAAGCAAAGCTTTTGCTTTTGATTGACACCTCAAGCATCCAGTTTCACAACCACAGTGGAGCAAAATAGAAGCAGGGCAGTGGTGACAGCCCTAGCTGAGGAAAGAAAAACGACAAAAAACACCAATGAAAGGAAATAGATAGTGGATAAAAATGCCCAGATCTAGACCTTGAAGATTTATAAAGCTAAAAAAAGTACCTGAAAAGTAAATTTCAAGTGACAGTGAGCCACATAAACTCAATACAAATTATGAAGAGTTTTAGCTATTTCCGCTCATCCAGTGACTGTCTTGTTTCATCGAAAAGCATCAACGGCCACCATTTCCTGCAAACCGTAGAAAAATGGATGGCAGTGAAGGAGATTTTTAAAGATAACAGAAAAGATGGACGGATGGGTTTGAAATCGAAAAGAAAGAAAGAAAGAGAGAGAGAGAGCGTGGATGAGAGAGCGAGAGAGAGAAAAACAGAGTGAAAACACAGAGACAGAGAGATAGGAGAGAAAGGAACAAGAAGGCCTCAGGGGAACTGGCTGCAGTGTAGACTTCCTTGAAGAGAGAATTGAAAGCAATGTTCAGTGTTGTATAACTTTTGGAAAGCCCCAGGGCAGGGCAGAAATTGAACAGTGTAAAAATAATTAGAACACCAGGTGTGGGCACAATGAATCTGAGGCAGTGACTGTTGACAAACCGATGCAGCTGTCTCCCTTTCACACAGCGAAGAAACTCAATTTCCAGTTCGCTCCGTTACAGCAGCATGGCGACTGAGAGCAAGCAGGCAGCGGACCTTGAACAAAGCGTGAAACTGAAAAGAAAGAAACAAATCTGATGTAGAGACGAGCTGAGATTGGTCATCCCCAAATGTTAAATTATGCACACTGCTTATGTTTAAGCATGCAGTCTGTGAAAGAGAGTCAAAGATGTAGCGGCGTAACGATAAGTGGTTTGCAGAATGATGTGTTTTCAGACTGTGATTATTATTTCTGTAGATGTTTTTCTTTTTCTCTCAATACAGCATGTGGTGCATTTAGCAGAATTTTTTTTCTCTGTATCAGGCAGTCTGTCAGTCTATCCATCTATTTGTGCTTCTATTCATGTATCTATCAGTTAATTTATCTGTTTGTTTGAAGTGTATGTTCATCCATTCATCCACTTACATATCTGTCTATCCATCTGTTTGTGTTTGTCCATCTACTTTGCTGTTGTCTGCCTCTTACTGATCAATCAATCAATCAATCAATTTATCAATCAGTCTGTCTATTTGTCTGTATGCCTGTCACACCTGTCTTTTCTTTTATTTCTTGTAAATTCTGGGTAATTCATTAGCCATCCATCCATTTAGCCATCCATACATCTGTCATCTGTGGGTTCTTCCATCCATTTATCCATCCATCCTTCTATCTATCCTTCTATCTATCTATCCACTTATTTGTCTGACTATCCATCTTTCCGCATATCTTTCTCTCCAAGTGTCTATTCATCCATCAGTAAGCCCATCTATCCCTGTTTATCTGTCCACTTATCAGTCTATCTATCCATCCGTCTATCCATCCATCTATCCATCCAGTAATTCATCCATTATCAATGGATTTTCGAGATTTAAGCTCTTTATTCAGTCACTGGGATTGATAATGTCTAATTGTTTGGAAAGTTGTGGTGTATGCAGCATTGTTACTCAGATACAGCCTATTGATCTGTGAATTTCTTGAAAGAGGTTTTTTATGTATTACTCATCCTTTGAGTGGAAATGTAATGGAATTGTTCACCAGGTCCTTTCTTTCTGCTTCTTTACTGTTACAATCACAGAGCTCATTGGATTTCGACCTACTGTTTTAATAATTCTGTGAGTAAAGAGAGAAAATAGTTCAGCAAGAAAAGAGTGTGTGTGTTTAAAGTAGGTTTGACAGTGTAACCTAAGCACATTGTGTGTGTTGGGCATTGTCTTTATAAGTAAAAGAACAGCATAATCAAAGTACATTTTTGTTATTTTTGTATTATATTTTTACCTGTGGTGACATTCATGGATGTGTCTAATCTGTAACTGAAAACATTAATAGTATTTGTTAATAATGCATTCAAGGCAAACTTTTGATTTCAGCATTTTGTGTCTTCCAGTACTGAACAACCATAACCTCTGCAACCCATTGATTTCATAATTGAGTTTCCTTCTTTCATAATTTTAGGCCTAGCTTTACTCGAACAGGCAGCTATTCTAATTCTAATTAGAATTTCAGAACAATTTTTGTCCACAATGTTTTATTTTTGCCGTCTGATTTGCTGTACTGAACATGTAATTACGTACATATGTGTGTATACGTCCTGTGATTGTGAGGTCACCTTTCAAGTCCCGGACCATTAAAGATATCACTGAGGTGGCTTAATGAGCAAATAAATAAATAACAAATATTGGACGTATTTTACTGGAAACCATACAATACAATGGAGGTCAAAAGTACTACACAGCCACTTTCACTTTCGCAAAGCATGTCCTCTATTTATCACATCTAAAACTTTTAAATGAGCTCGATTAATCTGAATTGCATAAAAGCACACCCGAAGTGATTATCTTTACTGAACTAAGCTAATTTAGTTTTAGGTGTGATAAATAGATTTATTGCCGCTCTTCTATTTTTTCCATCCTGATCCATCGTTTTAAGGCGTAGAACGATTCTTTATGCTTCAAATATAGGCATTTGGGTTCAGTGAATGTTAATTAACCTCTAAACCTTCAGGAAGCAAAAAAATGTTGGAAAACAAAACAGATTTGAAATGACTGCAGTTTCTCGCTGTCTATCACAGTGTGATGCCCCAGATGGGGGTCTTTATTCCTCATGGACTCCTAACTTAGATTTCTCTCGAATTACTGTAAACAAGTAATTCTCAAATGAGAGTTGTGAACCTCCATATGCAATGTACAGATTTAATGTACTTCAGATTTTCCAGAATAAAATGAAGATAAGAAACTAAATTACAATGTAGCCTGATAAGGAGCTGATTTGGAACTGTTGAATAAGAATTATGTGCTACTTTGGACAAGTACATGGCATAACAGAGTCTATAGACAGTGTAATATTTGAGAATGACAGTGACAGCTGAATTAAATCACAGATACAAGCCAAATTTGGTGAAGAGGAGCCCCATTTATCAGTTGATCTTGTAAAATTGAGTCAATTTAATTTTGCTTAAATTTTTGTGTTTATTAGATGTCCAAATTCATAACAACTTTCCTCATTGCAGCCACAGTCTTCCTAGAGCATCTTAGCATTAATTCTTGTGTTCAGGAGTCCAAAGGCATTGGTACTGATTTTTAAGTTTCTATTGTAACTGTCTTTGAGCATGATGTAAACAATCATGGTAAAATCACATTTATAGTCTTAGTTAAAATATCAGCCAACAACGTACATAAAAAGTATTGTGCGTTAAAGACTTGAGGTACCGTGTAAATAAATAAGTGTAAGGTGCATGAAATATGCATAAGAAGTCAAGAATAGAGCCAAAACATCTATAAATGGAGTAATATTGAAAAATATTTAAGAATTATTCCACTAATTATTCCCTGATATCTTCCAAAAGCATCTTGGGGTTTAATTCTTGCTCAGTGACTCAGTGACAGTTTTAGGACTAGTTTTCAACAATGTAAGAGCGTTTTTAGTGTATTTCTGAATTTTCTTTTCAGACTAATCGATTCGCAAGGTGCCAACAATTTGCCTGACTACGTCTCATTTTCAAGAGCAACACACCCATGGACACAAAGCATGATACATTTGCTAGATAAACAAGGTGAGGAAAAGCACTCAAACTAGAGAAAAGCTTGTAAGAAAGAGATCTAGGGGTTTTAGCGACTCTAGCTACTGCACCAATTTTTGGACGTTGAAATCGATTTTAATATATGAGACCAGCAATCAGAATTCCACAAACTTGTAAATACTTACTCAGAGCTCTATGGCATACATGAATGTAAAGTAGAAGACACAGAAGTATTACCTGCATTAGATTTACACAAAATGGTGGCTTTTAAAACCTTTCTATCCAGTCGTTGCACTTTAGAAAAGATTGTGAGACAGGCCGTAATACTTTTTTTATTAACACGATCATATTTCTTCCAATATTGATACTTCTTAAATGTCAATGTCAGTAGTTCCAGAACAGCCAGTTGATTTGCATTAGCTCGTCAAGGTCAGTTGAAAGTATATATGATTCTTTAAAAAGTCTGGAAAAAGTGATTCTTTAAAAAGTTTGGATATAATCAATATAATCACAAATGGTTTTTACAAGTCGTACATGCTGTGGCTGTCCCGTTGATTGCCTTGTTCTTTGACAGGCGCTGTAACTAGAAATGACCAGGGAAGGCTGTGAATGTCAGAAGATAGATCACCTTAGAAAAATGGCCTTCTCTCCCTTGGAGTACAGAATTTATAGATTCATACTGCGGCCATATACAATGAGACGACCTCTCTCTCTCTCTGATACACGTTTATTCAATTTGTATCTATTGATGCGGCAGTTGCAAATCTTTAGGTGCAAGTTTCATTTCTTGGCACTTGAATAGGGAAGACGGTGCCAAGAGATGTCTGAGAAATTTTGCTCTGTATTCTGTGGACCTTTACTGGATCATTGGAAGGCCCACTTTGCCCAAAGATGACAACATCTTGGCTGATGGCTTCATTTGCTGCTACATTATTGTCTTTGGGTAGATGCCACTTCAAGATGGCCCATGATGCAAGTTTTGGTCCATAGAAAAGGTTCCAGAGTAGCGTTTCTGAATTCAGTATCTTATACTAAAAATATACCAAAGTTAAATATTGGTGTCTCCTGTGACTCCTGTGATGTCACAGTAGGGGACATTTGAACATAACTCCACCCTCCTATCTGAGAACCTCCACCCACCAGGTAGAACTGCTAGCGCTTCCTGATCTGCCATGTTTTCTCGCAAGCGCCAGCGTAGGAATTACAATGAAGAAGTCTACTGGCAGAGTGTTTTGTTGAACATGTATGGATGGTCTGTTAGCAGCAGCCATGTTGAGTATTTTCATGTGAGGTAAACTCTCATTGTGCTGTCTACAGCCCAGTGCCGGAGGGGGGTGTGGGCAGCAGCACCTCATTTGCATTTAGGAATACTAATGAGAAAGAGCCTGTTCTGAAGGGGACTAAAATAGAGGAGTAAAAAGCAGGCGAAAATGCCTAATCTGAGAGGTATTTTCAGCAAACTACTACATGTTTAGTGGAGCTCATAGACCTATTTTAACTTGTTGAAAAAAATTATCTTTAACACTTATCATTGCCCATAATTATTTTAGCAAACATGCTCATTTAAAAATAAATACATTAACACTAAAGTAATTTAAAACTGTTAGAGTAGGAAGGCATTTACCTATGCTAATGAAGAACTGGTGCATGTTTTCAATATACATGTGAATTCATCAGACCTTGTGAACAATGCAGAACTTGGGAACACTGAAGAATTTAGGAACTTTCTAAGGAACAAATGTTACATATGTATTTATATATATACACACACACACACATATATATATTATATATATATACACACACATACATATACTAATATGTGTATATATATATATATTTATATGTGTGTGTATATATATATATATATATATATATATACATATATGCATATATACATATGTATATGATACTGGTGATAGAAGTCCAATGTTCTCTACCTGGAATTGCTGGGGCAGTTGATAGCGTAATGGTTAGGGCGGTCGCCACGTGATTGGAACGTCGCCGATTCTAATCCCAGGACTGCTAAAGGTATCACTGAGGTACTCATGAGGAAGGGATCGTCCCCAAGCATGGCTCCCAGGGCATTGCCCATGTCAGTTGCCCACTACTCCTTCACGAATGGGTCAAATGCAGAGGTCACATTTCGTGTGCTGTGCTGTGTTCACAATGACAAATAATCACTAACTTACTGGGACACCCTCATATTCTGCCTTTTGCATGCTCACATTAACCATACATGGTCAATAAAAAAAAAAACACCTCATGAACGTAGGTCAGTGCAAGCTTCTTGATGTTTTTTCTTGATGTTTTTCTTGTGGAAATGTAAGTAAAGAAACTTTTTCGAACAGAATTCAGGAAGGTTGTAGGTGAGGTGGAGATTATTGATATAATCTCGATTATGCAGAATTAGGCAAACAACTGTGACCACATTATTTATGTTTCTAGGAATCAGACTGATTGCTTCACACCTTGTCCAAATGATTGCGAGAATCCAGTCATGTCCACCAATAACATTTATATTTCAACAGCTACAGTGGCAGACAGCACTAATGATGTTTTACAAGTATATTGTTAGTGCGAGACAACAGTAATGATATATCACAAGTATAGCATTTAAGATTTGAGTCTGCTTATAGCCTATATTTTGCAGCAAGAAATGATAATGGAGTAATTATGGCTCACATTCAAATTATTATTCATGATGCTAATTTTGATAAAATAAATATATGTGACATGTCATGAATTGAAACTAAATGTATGAGTTATTATTTAATACCATGAAGATGATGTCACTCATGCTTTCCCCCATCTAGCATCAATTCAACATCTCTCCTCAGGTCAACAGCTTTCTCCAAAAAGTTTATACACATAGGTCATAATTTGCTGACAGACACTAAAATTTTTTTATAGATGTGTGGAAAGTGGGCTATGACTCTTTCAGGCCCCATTTTGTGAGTGTGCAGAGGTTATAAATGAGGCCCTTGGACTCTAGAAGTTTCTAAGCTGTTTTTGGCAGCAATTAAATGCTACAGCTTATTAGTTACCTGGTCATAATGATGTGACACTTCAGTTCTTATATAACAACTAACCATTTTTATTACATGTAACCATTAACCATCTACGTTGAATTCATCAATGACAGAATGAAATGTTATGGAGCATATGGTAAGCACTACACATTAATTGCTGCTTGGTGACATACTCAGGATGAAAATGCTATAAAAATCATTTAGCTATTGCTTTACAGCTTTTCAATTACAGTTCCCTACATCAGTTACTCTATTAGTACAGAGCTCCTGTGCCTGGAATGAATTACTTTTGGCGCGAGCCATTAGACGAGGCTGTTCCACACCTGGGCAGAAAGCAATTAGAAAGGTGCTAGACAGGCTAATGGAAGAGAAAGCTTCTTAAAACCAATGCTGGTGATTTCGACTTATTTGTCATCGGTTTAAATGCCTATTGCACTTTCGCAAATGCTTATTGCCCTATGGCGATGCCATCACACAGGTCATTACGCTGGAGTTAAGAGGTTTGACTGTGGTGTTCCACATCTGTAGAAGTTGGGTTAAATTCCATGCTTCCATGGCATTTCTTTGAAGATTGCAGAGCCCCCTAGGGTCTCTACAGTGAATTTTTTAAAATCTTGAAAAAGTTGTCTTATGCTGACAGAAAACTTGCAACAAGTTACTGTCTTATGTTACTGTCCTCCTGCTCGTTTTTATCTCATGCATACAAGATAATTATCTTGTCAGGACAAGTTACTATCTTGTGTGTACAACATATTTATCTTGTGGAAACAAGTTATTATCTCATGTACACAAGTTAATTATCTTGTGTGCATTATCTTATTAATTATCTTGTGTGCATAAGATAATTATCCTGTGTGAACAAGTTTTTATCCTGTTTTAACAAGTTATTTTTCTTGTGGGACGAGTTATGCACAAGATAAACAAGTTATTAACTTGTGTATGCAAGTCATTATCTTGTGAGCATAAGATAATTTACTAAAATGTATATGTTTCTAAAATACACAGACACCAGTTTACACAGACACAAGATTATAATCTAGTCCTACAAGATAATAACTTGTTCCCACATGATGAATAATTTAATCAATTATTTAGTAAATAAAGTGACCATTATAATAACTTGTTTTATCAAGATAATTAAATTGTCTACAGAAAAACTTGATCCCACAAGACAACTTGTGCACACAAGAACAAAAAATCACCTTATGGTACTTTAGGGTCTTTATAAAAAAAAAAAAAAGAAAAAAAAGAAAACAGTTTGTTAGCAACTTCTTGCGTCTATGCGATGTGCCTTTCGTCTGTGTTTGTTTGTTGATGCGCCATAAAGAGGTTCGGGCGAGTGAAAGAATGGGGAAGAGTCAGCAAAGTTCAATGAAATGCGCCCGGCATGTTTATCCCCCTGCCAATAGGCAATCCTTTGAGTTCACCCCACACCCTTTAATTCATGGGAACAAGGATGGATTTATTGAGACAACAGAGTTTCAGGGCGAGCGATGCACCGTATGGTATGCATAAATCAATGTGAAATTCAGCTATTTCTGTTTGCACACAGCTCAGTCACATGAAGAAGGCATTCGGAAGAGACTTTGCTGAAAGCTTGTGTGATATGCCCTCCTCCTTGTCTAGACATGGGTTGAATAGAGAAGTACTTATAAATGATTGCTCAGTTTAATGTCTTTTTCGGTTTGCATTTTTTATTTGATGGCATCACAGGATGGCTCTGTCTTACAGTATGTTTTGATTGTTTTTGCGTCTACATAATCTAACAGAAACACTTGTTACCCTGCAAAAGTAATGTTTCAGATGAAAGTAAAAAAATAAAAAAGTGCCCCTCCAACCCATGTACCTTTAGTTTTTATTTTACTTTAACCCTGAACATCTGTTTTTCAATAAAGGATTTGTGAAAAGCGGATGAATAGCTCTTATGACATTCATCACGGTGCACTTCATCACTCTTCTGATGTTCATCACGATTCTAAATCTTGTGTTTACGAAATGTAGATTTTCTCAAGAATTTCATCCTTGGGCAAGACTCTAATTAATGCCTAAATAAATTGCTCTTAGTGTCACTATGGAATGATTTCAGTACATATTGTACCCTTCCTTTTTAGCTGCTTCTTAACGATTAATTATACTAGAGACCATTTAAAGATGTTCTTTGGTTCAAAACCATCTCAATGAACTGGATTAGCAATGACTCCAATCTTTGACTGGCTTGTCTTAGATCAGCCAATTTTTGACCAGCATTAAACCAGAAGAAACATGCAAATAGCCATACTTGACCAGTTGGTCGAAGCTTGTTTTTAAACCAAAGAAGGAGAAGCTGAAGCTTGTCTATCCCCCAAGCCAACTTCTGGCTGTTTGAAATGCTCCGTACAGCGGAACAAAATAGCTGACAATCTCGATACTTTGCTTTTTGTCTATTTCCGAGAGTGTCTGCTCCATGTGTCAAGGTAGACACCTGTACTTTGCTTCTATTTTGCTGAATAAAAGGATATGCCATAACCACCATAAACACTGCTGATTACTCATTAAGCTGCTATCATAGAGCTGGTGTCAGCCAGAGTCTGTTTTCAAACTGCTGAATGGTTTGAGAAAGCTTTCTGGAGGGCACTGTGTTCCTGACGTTTAGCGGCATATTGGCTGTTCTGCAGCAGGCCACTTTCTCTGTAAATACTTCCTGTAATTGGTCCTTTATCCTAATGATGAAGATCATAATATGCTTTGCCAGCACCTACAGTATGAAAAATGGATCTCATCTGCAACCTGATGTAGAGGATAATCTATACTTCTGTTGTTTATTTTTTAGTTGGGGGTGGGGAGACATTCATTCTATTGCCAGTAACAGTGAGGCCACATCGGTCTATATTATGCTCTCTGCTTGGATGCTTGCACGTTTGCCAAAAATATTGAAAAAAAATGCAACACATATGTGCACCACATGAGGCATGTGCATATTGTGTATAGAGCACTAGAAGTAAATGATGCGGAAGTGTTTCCCTTTCTATTCATTCTGGCAAAGAGTCATAAAACATTCAAGCAGACTACCAAAGGCGTTTGATTTACAGCTGTGATTCTCAAAGCTGGGAGCATTCCTGCTCTAACTCACTCGCTCCCATTCAGGATGAGTTTATTCATTGGCTGATGAGCAGACTCAGGTGTTTTGGAAGCAGGTTGAATGCTAAAATGTGCAGGGATGTAGTATTAAATGCTCAGTGCCACTAATCTATAGTTTAATTTAATGGAATGTTATGTTAATGGAATATATCCTAATAAGAAGGCACAAGGCACAAATACTTTTGTACATAAATTCGACTGAAAGTTAATGGCACCAGTTAGCATCATCTTATTTGCATAATCTTTATTTAGCCCTATTGCTGTCACGCACACTGCCTCCCGCAATTGGCATTAGGACCCGGAAGTGGTCGGTCACAGTTCAGGAACTATAAAAGGAGTCATTTCCTTGCGGCGCATTGCTCTGTCATTGAGTCAACCAGCCCAACTTCCGACTCTGCTCGGCTTCACTGTGAGTACTCTCAGTATTTGGTTCATCTCCCTGATAGTGTGTGTTTGTTAGAACACGGATTCTTGTGGGAATCCTAGCTCTTTGTGGAAGAGAGTTCTTAGAACAACTCGCGTGGCTATCCTGCGTACTCATGCTCTCAGCCACGTTTGGGTTATCCACCATGGTACACGGGCTAATGGCTAACGTGTAGCAGTCTGTTATATCCTAACCAGATCACTGGCAGACTGTGAGCGTTCGGCATTCGGTTCATATCCTAACCAGATCCCTGACAATTGCCATTTTTAATATTTCCAATGGGTTACAAAGGGACACAAAATCTTCTCGGATTTTCTTGAGATGGTAAGTAACCCAGTGCATAATAGCACAATAATACCATCTTCAGTCTTTCAAAAAGGGATTTTTTCACTAGACTTTATTTGAGTTAATGCAATTTCCTATGTTAGAGCCATTTTGTGTGTATGAATGTGTGAATATTTAGATTTAATGTTTCGTGGTTGTTTGCAGTAGAAAGTAGAGAAATGTTTCTGGAACCTTCCATAACTTTCCATGTACAGTGTTACGTAATAGAATTATATTACTGCGACACTCGTTAAATGTACTAGTATGCAACAATAGAAGTAATATGTGCCTTATGTGTCGTAATCTGAGGTATATGTATGATGTAAGAAATGTAAAAGAGTTAGTTTCACATTGAATGTGACAGAGCTGAGAGCTCAGGAGTGTTACAGTTTTTTGACCGTCACGTAACGCCACGTAAAGTATCTTAGTAGTCTTAGGGATTCATCTCTTGCTTGTAAAACTTTGAACTGTAGTAAAGAAAAGACAACGAAAGACAATTCAAGACTCAAGACTCTTTTTTGGATATGTGTCGCGTACAAAGACAACTCAAGAGCTCACAGCAAATGAGACAGCGATGCGCTGCTCTCACATCCTATTTTCTCAAAGGGTGGACTACCTGTGGTCAGATTAAAGGGACATTAAACCCTCTGACCCATTTTGTTGAGATGTTAAGTAACACCCTCAAGGCAAAAGAGTGATTTTATCCACTTTTTCAGCTATTTTCTTATTCCAGTAATAAAAAAAGCAGACAAGCATTGTTAGAAATTAAACAGATGTGTTACATTTAATCGCAATATCTACTCACTGTCGTGAACCTTCAGTGATGGAGCACATCCTCCATTTCTCTGTCACCGTCCATCCCACTCATTACTGCTTCATTTAACACCAAGTTTAAAGCATCTCATCCTTCTGTAATGAGGGTGGTTACATCCACCTTTAATCATTTTAATGGAAGGTTTTGTAATATCATCATGGTGTTAGTCACCAATAAATGCTAAGGTAGCATTCTTCTTCATATAGTGTTTATTTAACTTTTATTTTATTCTTAGAGGGGCAAAAAATTGGTTATATTTTAATAAATGTTATTTCCCTTTAGTTTTACTAAGGGAGGATTATTTTTTCTTTTGTGACATTTCACATCCCCGTGGTCCGCAACAAATTGTCACCAGTAATCTATTATAACTGTACTTACCACTACCTATTTTGAGATGTTAAGTAACGTCTACATTTATGCACTATTTCCGCTATTTTCTTCAAACGAAATCACAGGAAATTCACAACACTCACAGGAAATAACATTGATGTGTACATGATGTGTACATTTTGTATGTGACTACTTTATTTTTGCATAACACATCTTTGTAAGCACCAGGACATAGTAGCACAGTTATACCATTATTTTTTTCTTGGATTCTGTTCAAACAAATTCCATTTCCTATTATTCAACTATGTGGTAGCAGTAGGTGGGTATGAAAGCCTCAGACCTGTTTAGAAATGCTAACCAACATCTATTGCATACACACGGTACCTAATACATTTTTTGTTCACTAGCATGAATCTACACTGTTAAAGTGCTTTCTTTATTGATCTCTTTATGTTCATACCCTTGTTTGATGGAGTTGTGGTAAAGGTAAAGCTTTAATCAAAATAGGGGTATAATGCCCCTTTAATACTTTCATAGGAATGTCCTGTAATATCCAAAAGCTTTTAGTCAACAATAAAGGCTAATGTGGCTAAATATTGGTGGAATCAAATGGTCACCAGTTAGCATAATCTTTGCATGATGTTTATCTAGTCCTGCTGCCTGCCTCCAAACAAGCCTTTTTCTAGATTGTAAATAACACATTTTCTTTAGCAAACGTGCATTAATAGCAACACCATGGCATTCCTATTATGTTAAAATACATTCCATTTACTATTATAATTCATAAGTGAAGGTGCTCTGTAGTCAAATGAAAGGTTGTTGAAACCCTTTAACCATTTTGTTAAGATAAGGAACATTTACATCAAGTTACTTTGAATGTGAAGTTTTAATCAAACATGGAGTTTCACATCCCTTTAATTCTTACTCTAATGGAATGTTTTTGCAGAATATGAGTGAAAGCTAATGGTTATTATAATGGTAGTCGTACCATTCACATAATGCTTATTAAGCGCTACTGACACCTTTATTTTTTTTTAAAGTGACACAAATGAGCTTTTCTAATAAACCACAGTTGCTAATAAATGCTAATGTTGCTAAGGACGTCACTGGTTAGCAGCTTTGAGTTTTTGAAGCCGAGGGTCGTGGTCATGTGAACATTCATTATAAAGCAGATTTGGGTGATTGTAAGATGCAAATAAGACAATAAAGGGTGGGTCGGTTTCCAAAATATTAGGTGAGGAGAAGGAGGAAGGTGTGAAAAATTATGTTTGGGAACCAGTGAGCTAATGGATCATATTTACTTGATGTTTATATGTTTGATGAGTCCTACTGTCATTGTTTCGATATAAGCCAATTTTGAGGTAGTGGCTCAAGCTATTAGTTTGAGATTTTTGTCAAAGAAAGTAATTCCGGAAGTTATTTAAAAGGTGCGTCCCTGCTAACCTCGCTAAGACACAGCAGACATGACAACGCTGTTAGCGCCAGCTCGGAAGTATGCATGAGCAACAGAGATAGTGTGATTATGCCTTGTTTCAAGGGTTGGAAGCCGAGCCTTTGTTACTTGTCACTCACAGCGTGTCAGTCAAGCCTCAGCTCAGGTGGCACTTGAATTACCGTAATCCGGAAGCACAACACAATCCTATCGACCCACAATCATTCAAGAGGGTCACTGTCAAAATGATGTTATTCCTTCAACACTTAGGCTGGCAGGATTTACATTTTTCAGGTAACCAGCTTGAAATTACATGCCAGTCAAATTCCTGGGCATATTGACAGAATCAAAAAAAAGCAACACCAGCATTCTGTTGGGTGAGAGAAAAAGAACATGATTAATATGTCAAATCAAGTTGCTATCGCATCTGATTCTCATTGTGCTTTAGGAGTCTGTGAAGAGGGACTTCGATCACACACAATCAAGCAACATTGCATGTTACGTTAAACAAAACTGATTGTGGAATAAACTGATTTTGGAACACATTGTCTATTTGCCCACCACCTTTATTTTGTGTAAAGATGCTTTACAGACATTATTGAATGAGCATTAAACTCAGTGGGTCTCCACCCTGGGTTTATTTTTCATGAAATTCAGAAGTGCACTGGCCCATATCGGGAGTGTAATCAGCCCCTCTCTTAGCCGTATACACAATGCATTGTTATTTTCATCCATGCTCTCAACACGGCTAAGAATATCCCCTCAAGTTGGAAAGCTCTGCGGTGAATGGAAATTGGGGCAGCTCTATTGATACCTTGTGAATTGTTCAAGTTTTAGATCAGCTTTTATTGGGGGGGGGGACTTCAAACAGGGTAAACAATAGGGCCTTAAGGCCAATTTCTAAGCCTTGATTTCTAGGTCAATCCAATTTTTCTGATCTGATTTTATGACTTGCTCAAATGAATGTTGTATAGACATACTGAGAGGCTGTTCAGTTAAAGTGCTCTCATCAGCTCCACCTGTACTGTGTGACATTAGAACGCAAAAGCAGTTTTACATCCAGCACAGTTGACAATCCTCTTACAAGCTATATTTTCTTTGACATGTAGCTAATATCCATCAGTACTGAAATTAGACATTTATTTTCCCAACGGAAATGAGACTGAAGCTAAAGATTTTGATTAGATTGTTTGAGAAAAAACATTCTTTCTTCCTTTCTTTCCTTCTTTTCTTTTCTAAATTAACAACTGTAACTGTAGTAACAAAATACTAGAAGAGCTGATGAGTATGAGTTTCTTATTAAGACATATAGCTTGTCTTTTTTGTATTCAGAGAGGAATTATTCATCAATTCAGTCAAAGTTAGAGTAATACAGGTGTAGGTCATGACTACTCGCTAATTAACTAATTAGTTGGTTTGGGAAAAAATACTGTTACGTGTAACATAACACAATATATAATGTATTCAAAATTTGTGCATTTGTACATTTGTTTAAATAAGTAAATTTGTATTTTTATTTATATACTTGCATGTCTGTCTTTGAGATATATATCGGGATTCGAAAGTGTCCCTCTATTTTTATATCGTCACAAAAATGTGTTCTATAAGTATTAAATCAGAGACTCCATCATCTGGAAGTTGGCTTGTTTAAAAGCATAAATAGAAAGTGAATAAAAATACATACAGAATATTTAAAAATATGTACAAAAAGTTTTTCTCACATGGAAAGAATTTGGCTCATTGGTAAATTATACGCCTGAGAACTTGCTCCTCTAACTTAATGATCTAACATCTAAAGGCTGATTTGCCCGGTTTTAGCCCCATTTCTCAGTCTAAGCGAGTCGTCTATAGTCATACGATTTGAGGCAGTCAGATAAGACAGGATTGTTTTCTCTCTTCAAATTCGTGATTATGCCTAGACAACATTGTGTTCATTTAATTGGTGTTACATAATGCAGAAACATTTAGCACTGGCGGTGAATCCTCCTCCTTGTCTACGGAGCCGGTAACGGGACATTCCCGCTTTGTGTTTGTGCAATGCTATTGTGCTGGCGTTACATCAGATCTGTTTTTAGATGTTAAGTTTATTGTAAACTCCTGAACTCTGGAAGTCTTTGGTCATATTGTCTTTGTTGTTCCTTCGGTAGTCTTGAGTTCTTGAATCGAACTCAACCGGGCTTCTTTTAGGTTTGTGAATTTGTTTCACCTCGCATCCAAAAGGCTTCTTCAGTTCTAAAAGAAACTGATGTGGAATTAATCTCATTTAAAACCTACACAAACATTCCATCAGTAGCTATGCCTTCTAAAAAGTGCTCAGCATAATGCCGACCATTTAGCCGGGAAATAACTTTTTTGCCAATTGTTTTAATAATATTAGTAATTATGTTGACCAGGCAGAAACTGATATACGGATATATGGTCTTCCCATTAGCTCTTTGAGATCTGCTACACTGCTGTGAGGATTATTAGTTCCGAAAGGATGAGAACTGGAAGAAGTGTATAATATAGTGGTGGTGCTGATGGTCTTGATGACCTCATGGTAAAATACTTAGCTTTCACCCAAGAAGTCATAAGTCGAAGCCTGCTTGCATCTTACTTCTAGTACTGCCTCCACTGTGCTACTTAGCATGCGAATAATTATTAGCTCTGATTAAGCCATTAAAATACCTCAATATATATAGCTGCTGCACAAAGCAAAATTTTCAGCCCTGAATGCTAAGATAACACCAATTGAACTGTAAAACTATTGGGTCAAGAAACTCGCTAGCCACATTACCATTGAATGTAACTACCTGCCTACTGGCTTTCATTCAATGCTAATACAGCTAACAATGAATGAAACCTAATGGGGCAAATAGCCTTTGTTTAATGTTTGTTGCATTAGCATTGAGCAAAAGCCACTGGGACGGGAAGCGACTCGTCCCATTAGCTTTCATTCATTCAAGATTAGCTTTCATTAATTGCTGGCTTGCGTTAGACATTATTCATTATTAGCTGCAATGGCTTTTCTAGGTGCTTTGTAAAGAAGAGGCATTACTTCGGCAGGGAACAGGGTTGTAAATTCCAAGATATAAAACCAAAAAAGTTACAAACAAAGCGAGAACATTAATGAAAGTCATATAGAGCTCATAAAACATTCAGGAGAGGGAAATTGCACGTGTAGAAATTGCTCTCGATGTATGTGGGGTGTAATAAAAGGAAAACATTTCTAATCTCGGATTTAAAAACACACCCACACCGACACCCATTACCAAGCATTTGCATGCACAAAATAGCTGGGTAACGGCCCCTTGGCTTTTCTTCGAGGATTACCAACCTGTGTGGTGCCGTAATGGGTCTGTAATGCCAGATTTGGAACATGGCCGCAGTGAAACACAAAGCATTTTATCTAATACCTGTGACCTTCTTTCCCCTAATATCCTGAAAAGTAGCGCACCTTTTGGACTTGTCGATTTGCTGAGCTTTGTAGACTTTACATGGCTGTTTCTTTGACTTTGTTGCAAACTTTGCTTTGACGATTCCCACAGGGATTCCTTTTGCTGGAAGCATCTGACCTTTAAGTTACTGCTACGGTTAATAATAGCAGCTCTAATTTAAACAAAATGACGAGCAACACGTTGTCAATAGTGCTACTTAAAGGGCACAGAGAATCCAAAGCGCCGTGCCATCTGGAGTGAGAGAGACAGTGAGAGAGAGGGAGGATGGCTTGCCTAGCCAAGAGTTACAACTGTATGTCTGAGTCTGATTGGCGAGTTGATCTTTACAAGGCCAACCAACGAACCCACACACACATACACACATACTCAGACAGAGAGAGATTCCTGCATTTCTGTCTTTATGGGTCATTTTATGGCAAATTGCTGTCACTTTCTACACCCGCAGCTAATTCTACTCTTAACCTTGGTAGCCAAAAGCAGATGTTTCATCTGTTTTAGCTTGAAAATTTAAACCAAAGTAAAGGGGATTAAAAATATGCAAAATATGTTCACGCATCAAATATGCATGTTTCTGTAACTTCATGAGGTGCTTTGGGCTAAATGCATGTGTACACATATACATATGGAGGGAGGGAATGACGCGTGTGTGTGGCGGGGAGAGACTTTCTGACTACTGCATTACTGTCTTTATGGCCATTTTTATTGACTCTGCATAGCCTTTAGTTGCAATGTCAGCAGCAAATTCTAACCTCAACATCAGTAGCCAAAAGACGACAGCTCTCTTTAGCTCATTATTACAGATCTCTTTAACCTCTCAAATAAATCTATACAGTCTGCAAAAGTTAGTAATAATATTTAGCCAAACATTTCTCTATACATGTGGGCCTAAGCAACACATAGTGAAAGCTTGATATTGGTCTTTACATCGATTTGCAATGTAAAAGATGATGATGAAACCGTTTTGCTTTAAAAAGGCTATATAGTTTGCAAATATTATGAGACTACAATTAAAATTCCTGGAAAAATGTAAGAATGTGAAAAATTGTGCCCAGAGCATAAAAATCCCTATTGAACCAAATTCATTGGTGTATTTAAATCTTCAAAATGACTAAATTGATGCATATACAGAGAGAGAGAGAGAGAGAGAGAGAGACTGACAAACTCCCACATTACTGTCTTTATGGGATATTTTATTGACTCGTGTATTTACATCAATTGCTTTGCCAGCAGCTAATTCTAACCTTAACCTTGGTAAGCAAAAGGAGACGTTTTAGTTATTACATTTTGCCGTTTCACATAAAACCTATACAATCTGCAAATATGAATAAATTAAAATTCTGCAAAAGATATGATAAAACCAAAAGCATTCATATATACTGTATATGGGGTGAGCCAGAAATTAATTCTAAACCCAGCCACACTGACAGCACACTAAATTAAGTCTTGAGCAGTTGATAGTGTAATGGTTAGAGAGTTGGCCTTGTGATCGAAGAGTCGCCGGTAAAGGTACCACTGAGGTACTCATGAGCAAGGTACCATCACCTAGTGTTGCACATGTTGCTACCTTCTACTCCTTCACAGACGAGAAAAAGGCAAAGGTCACATTTCGTTGGTGCACTGTGTGTTGTTCTGTTCTGTGGTGTGTTCACAATCACAAATAATCACTCACTTAATTTCTAAATCTTCACTAAAATATTGTTAAAAATGTGACCCAAGCATCAAACATGTCATGTTTCCCTATTTTAATGGACTCATTTAGGCTTTACAAGGACTTAATACACACTTACAGACAGAGAGAGAGAGAGAGAGAGAGAGACTGATTCTTGTGCTACTGTGTTTATGAACCATTTTTATTGACTCATGCCGTTTCACTCTAACCTTGATAGGACCGGAATATTTGATCTCTTTTAGAATAGTAATTCGGACAAACGCTATATAATCCGCAAATATTAATGAGATAAAATTTAAATATCAAGAAGATATGAAAGATGTGCCTAAATTGTCAAAATAATGTCATGTTTCTCTAAAATCACAACACATTTGGGTCTTACAAAGGGTGTATACACACACACATACACACCACGAGCTTATATGCAAATGACCAGAAATCTAGGCTGAGATTCGGCTTCAGGGCATTTTCTCCAGTGCAAGTAGCCGATCATGACTGCTGTTAGGAGAACTTCAAATAGACAAAATGAACTATCAGAGCTTCACTATATTACTGCACCTTTGTACCTGCACCTTCATATCAAAAACTTCCTCGACATTTAACATTTTTTGCCTCTCCCTTAGCTCCCATTAAAACTTGTCTATGACAGCACTAGATGGGAACGATCGCTCACTGTCCTGTTCCTCAGTCTCTGCAAATCAGCTACACAGTCTTTGCCAAGGTTTTAATTTCCCGAAGATAAAGATAGGGGTAGGAGATATAGCCGTAATAATCATATTAATGAAACCGTACAGCCTTGAGAGTCCACAGAACAACAGGAAAAAGTCAATTTCACTAAAGCCCAGTGGAGAGGGAATAACTCATTGCAGGCAATAATCTGGAGTGTCATAATGAAAAATTCCTCCGCGGTTCATCTCAAATCCAGAATGCATAAGAAAGGTGTTTAAAAAATAATAATGACAAAAGAAATATATTCCTGGTGGCCCATTGTCCATCATGTCCTTGCAGAGAAGCAGGTAGCTTTCCATTTTATTACAATCCACTTTCGTGATTTGAATAAGCATTTTTGTACAGGACGTGGGCTGACTGTAATTTGTTTGCCGTGTTGGGTATAACGTTACAAAAGTAATGTATTACTTATTGCTGTAACACGGTAATGTAAGGCATTACTAATACATTTTCTGTAATATTATACTTTTACATATTTCAGTAACACACTTGTAACCCGTAATGTAGAGTTTTTATTAAAAAACAAAACAAAAAACAGTTATACAGCGAGAAAAAAATCTGCAAGTAAAATGCTATTTTCGACAGACTGTAACTACAGTCATCATGCTACACCACATCGCCCTCCATTGGATGTAGAAAGAGCTGCAGTAAACTACTTTTTAGCATTTTAGAATGAAGTCCTTCTTTGACAGTTGTTTTGATGAAAGTAACTCAAAAATAATACTGGAGTTGTGTAACACATTACAATTCAGAGACAATAATATTGTAATGTAATTAATTACTTTGAATAATAGTAACTAGTAATCTGTGATATATTACATTTTGAAGAGTAACTTGCCCAACATTGCTTATTTTTGACTTACAATTTCTGGAACATTTGTGCTAACAAAATCATTTAAATTGGTCCATAAAACCAAATTTTCTTGTGATCAGCTTAAGCAGTTTTAGAACTCTGGATTGATTTTGATGCCAAAAATGCTTGGAACAAATTCTGGCATGAACACTAACAATAAATTCCTGAAATAAGTGGTTTTTTCTGTTATTGCACCAACAGTGATTCGAAAAAATACAAAATGACTTGTCCTCATCATTCTTGAAATAAAAGGAATTTAAGATCAGTATCACATTTGAAAACAAGCAAATGAGGGTGCTTAACTTTAAGACTTTGAGTGAAGTATTTCTTGCTTTTACTAAAACCCAGCAAAATATTTTCAATACTAAAGTAATCTGTATATCAGATACTTTTGATGAATAAGAGTTAAAACCAGCCAAACCCACACCCATCCACTTAAACACAATATGAAATGCTGAAATGTTGTTTTCATATCAGTTCAGTTGTTTAAAGGTAGCATTGTAGTGAATGGTAGGTTTTTAACCACTGTAAAAGTGGTAAAATAGAGGGAGGGAGTGTCTTTCATTTTTATTGCATCAAACCCATCTCACGAAACAGCTTGAGATGGGCACAAGTACAAGGGTGCTTATCAGTTTTATACTTTTACTTGAGTAGTTTTCTGATTTCAATTTTTTCTCAAGTCAAGGACTCTACTTTTACCTACTTTTTAAGTATTAGGCACTATATACAGCATGGGTGAACATTGTCATCCATACTTCTAGTGGGTTTTTTGGTTGTATTGTGTAGGGCTGCACGATTAAGAAAGTCTTCCAATTAGATTCAATTCTGATTCTTGGGCTCACGATTTGATTCAAAATCGATTAACAATTCCTAAATGATTCACGATTCAATACATAGGTCAATTTGTTTGCAGACTGCTGTTTTGAGTTACTTTTCCCATTTGACTGTGGCAGGTCAATAAAATCACACTGAATCAAATGTAGTTTACTACTACTGAACCGTAACTTTATTATTTTCCATCAGTCCAATCAATGCAGTCGTGAGATAATGGTAGAATGTCAATAGAAACATTAAACTTTTTTAAATATAAACTGCAAAAGGCAAAACTTTAAACTTAATGCATTTTAATAATCCAATAAGTAAAATATAACATGCATCTTATCAAGCTCCTTTTTTCCTATCAAAGTAAAATCCGAAATGTGCCTAAATACTTACCTTAACTGAAAATGGGGCAGGTCGAATAGCTTTTTCCCTTCACACTTTCCATTTTCCAGTCAAAGTGAGTGGTTATTTGTAATTGTGAACTCACCACAGCACAGCACACAGTACACCACAGCGAAATGTGGCCTCTGCATTTGACCCATCCGTAAAGGAGCAGTAGGCAGCTAACATGGGCAGCACCCAGAGAGCAGTGCTTGAGTAAGACCTTTGCCTTGCCAATGTCAAATTTTGACATTGCACCATCTATAGCAGACCTGGGCACTGCCCGGCCTGTGAGCCATTATGTTAGTTGAAAAATATGAATAGATTTTTTGGTTATGCATGAATCAATTTTAAATTGACAGAGAAAGAATCCCGATTAGATTACATTTTTTTCACACCTCTGGTATTGTGAACCCTCGACTAGCATCAAACCAGCATTCATTCATTCATTCATTCATTCATTCATTCATTCATTCATTATCTGAACCGCTTAATCCCCAACAGGGTTACGGGGGGACCAGAGCCTATGCCGGGAACTTACGGGCGCAAGGCGGGGACCAACCCTGGGCAGCCACAGGGCACACACTCACACAATCATACTCACAATCACACCCTACGGCCGTCACTGGGGTTTGAATCCAGGACCTTCTCGCTGTCAGGCGGCAGCGCTAACCACTACGCCACCGTGCCGCCCTATGAATTCTGACATAAACACTGAACGGTCATTCGAAAAAACACAAAATGCTAATTTCATATTGTCTTCAAGCCAACATTTGTTTCTTATAAACATTCTGCATATTAGCATTGTTGCATTAGAAGAAAAAACAACAACTTTTTTTTGGATGAAAAAGGGGTTGATATTGGTTCTTATAATCTCTTAGGTAAATGAAGGCACAAAAGCCTAATATGTTCTGTGTTGTGATTTGTGCCACAGACTTGTCCTCATCATTCTTGAAATAAAAGGAATTTAAGATCAGTATCACATTTGAAAACAAGCAAATGAGGGTGCTTAACTTTAAGACTTTGAGTGAAGTATTTCTTGCTTTTACTAAAACCAAGCAAAATATTTTCAGTACTAAAGTAATGTGTATATCAGATACTTTTGAATCTGATATACCTATGAAATCAACATTGATCTTAAAATCTTTGCTGTTTAAAATCATGACTGTTCTTCATGCTGTTTGTATACAGCAGGGAATTTAAGGTGAAGAGTCCTCTGCTACACTTCCCCTCCTACATTTGTCTTGAAAAATGGTCACCACACAGGTTTGTCATTGAAAGCAATCTTCCACTTGTCTTGCTCATATAAGTAAACCACTGTATGCTATGCAAGCATATAACAAACTATACACTACAGCCAAATAATCAATTAACCCTATAATTAACCCCCAACACTCCCTGGATGCTGTCGCAGATCACATTGCCTCAACACAGTGGACACTGTTTTTTTTTTTTTTTTATCCCCCCTCTATTGTAATTCTAAGCTGTCGCTGTGAAATGTGCCAAAGTGTGATTTTCAGCTTGGGATCACAGCAGACCATCACATAATTATAGTAAGCAATAAAGCATTCCTTGCAGGCCATGGTGCTGGAATGAGAGTAGTTAGCACAGAAAAGTGAGATATAACTCTCCTGTCAGCCATGCAAGAGCATTCACAGTCCAAATTACAGCATCCAGGCCTGTTACTGACACGTCGCAAATGTTGAAAGCTCTCACTTTGTCACTCTGGAGGATTATGGGAGCGTTCTGCAAGGTCACATTGTTTTTATTTGCTTCCTAGTTGGAATACTTTTGCATTTGTGTGTGTTAAAAAATGACACCTGGAGTTTTGTACCAGGAAAACATTGCAGTGTATTATTAATGAGTAATAAAGTAAGTGATTGTCGTTGTGAACACACCACAGCACAGTACACAGTGCACCACAATGACCTCTGCATTTAACGCATCCATGATAGAGCAGTGGGCAGCTGATGGGCAGTGCCTGGGAACAGTGCTTGGGGATGGTACCTTGCTTATGAGTACCTCAGTGATACCTTTACCGGTCCGGGATTCGCGCCGCCGACCTTTAGATAGTGGGGTGAACGCCCTAGCCGTTACGTTACCAAATGCCCCACTAGATATATATATAATAGCTAGGTATATATCAGAGAAGGAGACTGAAATGGTCAGTGTTTTTCATATTTAGTATATTGTTAATACTATGTTAATACATTACCCAAGCACCCACCTGTAAATACAAGAGATGTGCCGATACCACTTTTTTATGTCCGATACCGATATTGTAAATTTGGATATCTGCTGATATTGACACAAATCCGATACAGTCACAGTCTTTTTTTAAAGACAAAATAATGCTTTAAAATGTCTGAAAACATGACTGAGACTATTGTTATGCTTAATGCTTATAATACTGCAAATATATTGATTTAAATACTGTTTTCCTAACTAAAACAATGTAATAATTACACACACAAAATTGTTCATTTAGACATATAAATATTTCTTCTTTCTTATTGATTACACTATAACATTATAGAATTGAAAAAAATTTGATCAATTGAAAATGAAATACTGAAGTTTGTCATTTTGAACCAGTTTGGCCTATAAAATGAGCTGCTTTTGCAGAGAACTACATTTCCCACGATCCTCTGGGCGCGCCCCGGAGCCGCGTCACAATGATACGTTGGACGCGCGTTCCAGAATAAACGATGGAAAATCTATGGGAAAATCTAAATAAATGGCAGAATTGTGAGTAGAACGCTGGTTACTGTGGTTATTTATCAGCTAAAATATGGTTTGTGTCTGTAATAAAAGTGACATTTTGACCGAACTGGAGCGTTTTGCGAGTAATGGCACTCATGGTATTAACACAGCGCCTGTGTTTACATCGCTAAAAATTTTGAAAAATGTTTTTATGCATTTACTTCTGTTTTAGTGCACGGTTCTCACAAATACTTTCACATACAGAGGGGTCAGGTCTTATCTTGATCGTGCCACTGAAAACGTTGTGTGTCACTATTAAGCGTCCGTGTGAAATATAAGCGGAGCTGCTCTGTCGAGTAAAATGAATTAAACGAAGCTTCGAGTCTAGAAAAATTGCCTCGACCATTTTTTGTAATAGAATTATTCAAGTTATTGGAACGATCGTTTCAGCTCTACTTTACCGCAGTGCCACTTCCCATGCATAATGAATTGAGTGTACATGCATTTACAGATCGGCTCCATAGGACGGCCCAATGCTGCCGATACCCGATCCAGCTGTTTGAGCAGGTTATCGGACTGATAATGATCCACATATCGGATCGGCTACATCTCTAGTAAATACACCCACCTACTTAAGCACATGCCCACCCACTTGCCCAAACACACATCTAGCCACCCACCAACCCACCCATCTCTCACTCCATCCAAACATATGCTCACCCACTTAGCAGAACACAACATAATGCCCACTCATCCACTCAAACACAAACCCACTCACTGAAATACACATCCCCCCACTCATCCCAACAGATAATTGCCACCCACCCAAACACAGACTCACCCAAACACCAACCCACCCAAACAAACCTGCATTTACCCAAATACATACAGAACCTCCACCCAAGCATACACATAAAACCCATTCAAAAAACCCCACTCATTCACCCCAAAACACAGACATCAGCCCACTTAAACACACACACACACACACTCATCTAAATACATACTGAACCTTCCACCCAAGCACACACATAAAATATTAAAACTCATTCATCCCAAAACACAGACGCTAACCCACCCAAGCACACACTCACTCAAACACACACACATAGACACACACACACTCACACAAATACATACTGAACCTTACACCCAAGCACACACATAAAACCCATTAAAAAACCCCACTCATTCACCCCAAAACACAGACACCAGCCCACTCAAACACACACTCACACAAATACATACTAACCTTACACCCAAGCACACACATAAAACCCATTGAAAAACTCCAAAACACAGACACCAAGCCACGCAAATACACTCAAATTTAAATCCTATTCACTTTAAGCACACATTCCTACTTACCATACATACACTGAACCGTCCACTCAAACACACACATATAGTCAAACGCCCACCCATGCACCCAGATACTCACCCACAAACAAAGAAAAAAGACACATGCACTTGCCCAAACACAGACTAGACCATCCACCCAAACATACACCCTCCTACTCACTACTCACACATTCACCCACTCAACAAAACTCCCAAACATGTAATCACCCAAATACACAAATAAGACTCACCAACCTGAACACAACACCCGCTACACACATTCACAAACTCATCCAAACAGTTACTAACCATCTACCCACTCAAACACACACTCTCGTTCACACAAACACACACTGAACCATCCACCCAAAGCCTCATCCAAACTCCCTCCCAAAGACTCATAAAACACCCACCCCAAAACACACTCACCTGTCTGTGCAAACACATACTCGCCCACCCAGAAAGGTAAACACAGATGGGCAGCCCAAATATTTGCAATATGTACACTACCAGTCAATAGTGTTTGCACACTGCAGGTTTTTGCCTTTTCCATTTATTTTAATAAACTGAAGAATTTTGATCCTTCTTGAGCATTGGAAAATTCACTCAGTCAGTCAGTCATTATCTGAACCGCTTAATCCCAACTGGGGTTGTGGGGGAACTGGAGCCTGGAGCACAGGCGGGGAACAACCCTGGGCAGGCGCCAACACACCGCAGGGCACTCACACTCACACAATCACACACACATTCGCACCTTACAGAGGCCAATTTAGAGTCACCAATTAACCTATATTGCATATCTTTGGCCCGTGGGAGGAAACCGGAGCACCCGGAGAAATCCCATGCGAACACAGGGAGAACATGCAAACTCCCCACAGAAAGGCCCTACGGCCGTTACCAGGGTTCAAACCCAGGACCTTCATGCCGTGAGGCGGTAGTGCTAACCACTGCGCCACCGTGCTGCCCAAAGATAGGATGTTTTCTGCCAATAAAGGTACTCAGAGTGTCAGCATACAGCTAATGTATTTGTTAGCAAAAATATTACAATAAGTACATGTTTACTAAATATTAAGTAAAGGTGGAATATCCCTGTGTGTTCAAAATATTTTGACTGGCAGCGCTTAGCAAACAAATTGCTTAGTCCATGTGAATCCATTAACCACTTAACATCTCTAACAAATTTAAACAGGCTGAATAACGCTTTTATTAACGCTCTGTATCACTCAACAGTATAAAGCCTCTATTCACACAAAACCTGTATTGCGTTTCTCACCCACAGAAAGGTGCCCAACAGGGTGCGTTCTTTAACAGATGTAATCAATATTCGCTGAATCATGTGCCGGTTGGCACCTTTTCTTTCCTAAGGGTTGCTACTGTGTCGCATCGATCGGGTTGACCAGTGCTACGGGTTGTGTGGTGGCAACTCGGCTTTTGTTACTGTAGCTCTGACACTTCGCCAGCTCTTCATTTGGCTGATGCCATTGATATGTGCAGGTTCTGTGACCAATGAACCATCGTACAGCTAGAATTGCCTAGTGTCTTTTTGACTAATTTGTTAATTTGTCAATGTGTCATCTTCATTATTTCTGTGTTGTGCCTTGGTTTCCTTAATCGCTTCTGAAAAATAAGTTGTGGACACTTATGGTGCTGCCCTTGTTTCTACTTCACATGCCAATGTTATGGCTGGTCTGTATCCTAGTCTGGTGTTCCTTAACCTTTGTCTCAACCCAGTCACGGTAGAGGACAAAAGCAAGGTCAGCAGGCAGTTCTGTATCTGGCCACTAGTAACCTCCCTATCCTGTTTCCCATGTAATGTCTATGGATTGTTTGCCCTAATGTGCTCCCCTGTGTTTGTGAGTATTTAAGTCGGCCTCTCCTCTGTACCTGTGTCTCCTGGATTTGATTTAGTTTGGGTTTTGGCTTGGTTTCCTAGAGGTACAGTTCTTTGTTTTTATGGTCTATGGGCTTTTTTCGGTTAATAAAACCATCAAAACTCCCACCTGCTTCCTGTTTCTCTTGCCCTGGCAGCAGAAATGAGATGACAAAGTTTAACAAAACATGGCATGAAATATTAGTTATACAAGTTATAGTGTAACTAATTACTAACTAATTAGTGTAACCAACCTTTTGCCACCACGGATCACTGACCGGGGGCGAGGGGGTGAGACATGTAACAAAACACAATAAAGTGCATAATATATAACCTATTCAGCAAGGGAGTTTCCACCTATGAGTCACAGATGGAAGTGTTTCTCAAAATAAAACACTGTACGGATTGCTATGATTAAAAAAATGGCATACAAGAAAATTGCTGTGATTTTACTCACTGCCATACATTTTTTTTGGAAAATAGTTTTTATTCTTTCTGTACAGCACAAACTGATCCACGACCCGGTACTGGTCCACGGCCCGGTGGTTGGGTGGTTGGTGTAAAGGATATAACCAGAATGCAATTATGAAGGAAGTGAATTTTGTCTTAGATTCAGGACATTGCACATAGGAAGATGTAGAAATATGTGGAAATATAGAAGTATATTTTATAAACTCTGTCTAGAGTTTATTTCCTTTCTTTATAAAGTATCAGTTTTTAAGAAAAGGAATCTCAAGCCTTGGGACACATTGCCATAGCTGTTAGAGCATTTAGGAAAGCAGCATGAGACATCAGTCATTTCAGGAAAATTATAATTATAATATATTACTTGCAGAGCACCTTTTTCCAATTGACATTTTCTCAAAGCATTACTAAGCATTCCTTTACAGCAATGCCAGCCTCTAAAGAGCATGCTCTGGGAAACGGCAACTGCAATGGCAAAATTTCTTTGTTGTACATGAGGTAGAAACTTAGGGAGAAGCCAAGACTCGAGAGGAATCCCCTTCCTCCTTTGGGCGATGCAGAAGAGTGAAATCACAGCAAGTTTTCTTTGTTCAAAAGCATATCCCCTGATCCTAACTCCTCGTGGAATGAGGCGAATACATATATATACATGTACATGTACCTGAGAGAAATGGCTTACTACAGCAGCATCTGTTGCTGTCACCACGCCATGCATCATGTCTTTGTTTTAATGGTACTTTTAACGTCCAGGATTTTTTCCCCCCTCCATGTTACAAAAGGAAGTTTTTGTAAAAAGAATTTAAGCCTGCTGTATTCCTTCCTGCGCTGAGTGGCTCTCGAAATTCTGCTTCAAGGATGATGCTTTACTCCCCCACATAATCTGTTTGATTTGATGTACTGTAGGTTTCAGGTTATAAGTGAGTGGGTGGAATAATATTGGTGTCCTCATTTTTACTCCAGTTTTTACTGGCACATGCTGGCAGAAACAAGGCGGCATGCTTGCACCTTTTTTCCTCCCCCTTTCCTTAATTTGGGATCTGGAGGCCTTTGACGTGGCCAGAGTTTGCTGCGGGGGAACGTATCAGGCCACTGACAGGGTCGGTGTCCCTGTGGCTCGGAGCTTTTCAGCAGCGTCTTAAGTGTTTTTCCACGTCGTGCCCCCATGCAGCCATGCATAACTTTACTTAGTTATTCAAAAAGAGATAGCGACACTGAGTGCTGTAACACAAGTGCAAAGAAAGTAGATGACACTATTTAGGAAAAGTAAGACTACAACTAGAGTTTGAAAAGTCACAGTTCAGTCACTGTTGGACCCTTGTGCATTGCCCTTAACTCAAAGCTGCTCCACAGAAACTGTCCATGTTATGAATTCAACTTTATTTGTGTAGCAATATTTACAGCAGACATGGTCACAAAGAAGCTTTACAGATTAGCGGGTCTGAGATCCTGAAGATCAAGCGTAGGGCAACAATGGCAAGCTGGAAACTCCCTTAGAGGTCAGAAACCTTGAAACCTTGAAATAAAAGCAAGACTTATTATGGGGCTCCAACCTCCTCACCAAGAAGTATATACACTTCTGTTACTGACCAGAAAAGGTATCTACGGTAGTCCTCGCTGAGCCTCATTTGCCATTATTTTTCAAGTTTTGTTTCCAAAAATTTGTTTATATTAAATTTGAGTCATTTAAAAAGTATAATATTGTAAAACTATGGAATTGAAGAACCCCAACAAAAAACAAAGTTTTGGCAAAACTGGCATGTAATACAATACCCCTAAGAGTGCATTTCACCATTTATAGATTATATTCATATCTAGGAACAAATCTTAAATTAGAAAACACAGTGTCAGAATCTTCATGAAAACTGCGTAAGTAGAACAAATTTCAGATGATGAATGAAGCTAGATTTTTCTAGTCCAGTTGGAGGTCCTATGAAGTCCACAATGTGTCTACAGGGTTCAGGCGATCATTATACACCTAAGATGTCTTTTAGGCGGACTCTGCAGTGAACAGTTCCAGTGTACAGCTGAATCCTTTTCTAGCCAGCATCAGAAGTGTATAAAGCTCTTGGTAAAGAGACTTAGCTTTGTATTCTTTTCAGTTACTTTGCATTCTTTCACAGGCTAGAAGTAGTTCTACTTCATGTGCCGGAATGTCACTGTGTCCAAGGGGCATTGTGTAAGTTAACTGAATTTGCCCTCTCCCCACCTCCCCGCTTACTTAATTAGATTGTTATCAAAGATTACAAATAGTACAAGGAGTTTGTTTTGGAGACAAAAACAAGATTTTTTTTGATTTCACAAGGACTTCCGTGCCAATCGTTACATTTTATATGTTATAATAAAGAATACAACAAAGCTCTGGTGCTCAAACCTAAAGGTTTGTCACCATTTGGCTCAGAAGTAATTTATGACTAAAATTATAGTAATCTAAGGTGATGTTAGAATCTGATGTCAAAATCCGTTTTTATTTTCAGAACTACTCTTAAAGTTTTCTGGCTTTTCCATGGAGTTTTAGAAGTACCCTTCGTTTAGATTAATCTGATCGACTAGCTAGCAAAGCTCATGCTAAGGCTATCTGGGGATTTGCTTTGCAGAAAAAGTTACGCTCCAAATACATCATGATGACCAGTGACTTTAGCACAGAGTTTATTGGTTTTGCTTGTTAAGAGTGATTTAGTATAGTTGAAATGTATAGCAAAGCCTGACTACTTCCAGTTGTCATTTATTATGATCTACAGTTATATGTGTATGTGCCTTATGCATGTGAGTTATATTCTATTGCTATTTTATGACACTGCCGTTGTAATTGTGTAGTTTAACATACTGGACTTAAAACAAATATCATTGGTTTGTATGTCTTATCAAACAAAAAAAATGACTTCAATCATTTTAATTATAATTGTTATTATATCATTATGATATACTTTATATTTTAATGATTCCCTGACTTTAGAATTGTCACGTGATTAATTGCAGTCAATTTACATTACAGAGCGCTTTCAGTGATTATCTTGTAGGTTGTAATGTTCTCCTTCCTCACCTCCCTCCTTTTATTTCTTTCCGTCTATCCATACATCCATCAACCTATCCATCCATTTTGGTGTGATAGCAGACTTGATTCAGTCTGAAAATGGGACATTATCCTCCCACCATTGTGCCACTAATCTATAAAATGTGAGCCATACCTGCATGACGACAATCTCACACTTTATGGGAATGTCAGCACCAGTTCCAGCACATTTTCAGCCTCGGCCCATATAGCTGTAGTGAACAACATTATCACACCAGCTGAGAGAATGGCACAAACCCACATATTAGACAATATACACAGAATGTCATCTGTGGAAATTGGAGAGGATTATTATGCTTGTTGCTGGCTGTGCTTACGTTATTATTTTTTGATTGATGCTGTACTAAAATGAATTATTATGCTGTTTGTTCTTCTGCTTCTTTTGTGACTGATAGTTAAATAAAATGTACATTGGTCATAGTTTTATGTAATTATGCTAATTTGTTATATTCAGCTGTATTGATTAGAGATGGCCGATTATGACTTTTTTGGGGAAATAAAATTGAGTGTATGACGTTACTGATAGCAATCTGTTTTTTAAAACTACTGAAAATTAAATTGGATGTTTATACCCATATATTTCAATTAACACGACTAAGAGGATTATCTGCATTGCTTGTGAAATCTAAGAATGGGAAAATGAGATCAGATTCTTACTTTATCAAATTTGGAAGACAAGTCAATAAGAAAATTAAATCCATATTCTGTTTAATTTTGTTGATATCTGATATAAGTTGTATTTGAATGGGAAATGTTTAACTTTGACTTGTGTTATTCCTTACTTGTACTTAAGTATTGGCATCAGGTACTCTATACACCACCATCTCATCCAATTTTGCTGGTATGCTTTATATATATATATATATATATATATATATATATATATATATATATATATATATATATATACATATATATATATATATATATATAAAGTGAGCTTTACATGTTGACTGGAGCTTACCAGCAGTCCCAAAGGCCAGTTTTGCATCAGGTTAGAGTTAGATGGGGAAAATAATGATCAGGAGACTCTCAAACGAATAAGGTTAACTTTAAACCTTTTTAAACTTAATACTACATATTTAATAACAACCTGCTATCTTGGTTCCAAATTGACTTTTCAGATCACATCTTGAATCTTTATTTGTTTTTTGGACACATTATATTTCAGACATGCACCATCTCGCCAGAGAAACTTGGCCTTAAAAACCATGTCATGTCTAATCACATCTGAGAGAAAAGGGGATCAAAGAAAGAAAAAATACTGGCTTCTAGTTTCCTCTCAGGCCCTCAACTGCAGTCCGGACATCAGGTGTAGAAAGCTGTGCAAAACTGCTCAGAGGGCGTACATGGGAGCTCTGTCTAGAATTCAATTCTGTAGCCGGCCCACAGAGTTGCCGGCCCTATGATTGATGCACTTGTACTGAAAGTCAAAGAGAGCCAAAGCTTGCTGAGCCATGTGATGGATATACCAATATATCTTGTCTACACCACTGGTGGTCACCAGGAGTCTGCTCACCCTTTTACGGGATGACGAATGTTACACCTGGTGGCCATTTCATGAAGCTTTCTATACAAAGCATTTTTGGGACGAGCGTTTGAACAAAGGGCCCTGTTTACTTTACGACTTTATGTTCTTGAATAAACTGCAGTTTTTTCCAGTGATTTTATTTGGTTTTATTCTGCAGTTTAAGGTTGTTTTTTTGTTCTATACAAACTTGCAGCCAGTTGTGTTTGAAGAAAACAGTTCATTAAAGTGTCCCTCTTGTCCAAGCAGTGTTAACTTCAGTGCTATATTAGTGATTAATGAAGTAAAACTTTCGTTCTATCAGTTGTTTTTTCTAGACGCCACTATCAACTATCGACTGGCCAAAACAGGGAAACACCACTGCTAGTAAAAATGACTTTTTACAGCAACTCACTTGTATAGATGGCAAGGAAAGGAAATTGTACAGAGCTCAGAAATTCACATATCTAAGACAACCTGAACCAACCTGCTGCATTTTATTTTCCTGTCTTTTTTTAAAAACAACTTCAGTTGTTCTGTGGAGAGTTTCAGACAGCAAGTAAAGTCAATCTCAGCCTTCCCAAGAAGGAGAGTCGGCGCGAGGAAAAGCGTCCCTTATGACACCTGCTTCACTTTAAATGTAAGACGTGGCCTTATGAAACAGGCTGAGAGACAGAGCAGCACTTCAACTCTTCCCTCAGACTACACACTAAAGACTTGACTTTGTGTTTATCTCAAGTTTTCGTTGGCCCGATGTTTTATTCCTTCGAAAATACAGACCAAAGCAAGTCCGCTGCAGGCAACTGAACCAGAACGCTAACAAGAGACAAACTGATATAGCTACCACCACCAAGCCACCACCAGCTCAGATATTTTGGCCAATAATTTTTTTGTCCTTATTAACTATATCAAGCTTTTGCCTACATTTGGTAGGCTAGGGGTTTCCATTTATTTGGATACCATTTGTTACCATTCTCCAACTAGTAGTCTAGTTGATAGCTTACAGGGTGTAGCTTATTAGGTAGTAAACACATAACACACACTATTGCATACATTTAAAATATGGCAAAGTAGCAAACTGAAACATCTTTCGTGTGATTACAAAAACACCCTTAATAGCAGGTACAGTCAGGTGTCATTTTGCCAACTGGCAATTTTGGCATAATTTCTTTGTGAAATAATTTCTTTATAATAGCAGGATCAGTAGCACCAACCTAATCCGGTCTACCATTAGCTCTCTACTGGCAGGTCTTCTGGCTCATCTGTAGCATATAAATTTGTTGTAGTGTGACAGATTTTGTGAGATGCTTGTGGCTAAACTTGTTAAACTCATTCAATATAAGATTTCTGTGTGTGACTTGCATTAGTATGTTTGTTTCTGCATTTTGTTCACACACAGTTGGGTGTTCTCCCCATGATAAGAAGGTTGCCGGTTTGAATCTCAGACTGGTAAAGTTACCACTACGTAACTCATCAGCACGGTACCGTCCCCAAGCACTGCTCCCTGGGCCCTGCCCATGTTAGCTGCCCACTGCTCCTTCTTGGATGGGTCAAATGCTGAGGTTACATTTTGTTGTGGTGCACTGTGTGCTGTGGTGTGTTCACAATGACAAATAATCACTCACCTTTACTTTCACTTTTATATTCAACTGCATGTACTAAACTGTAAAATCCATAGAGTGGCATTCTGGTGGCATAGGTGGTATTCTGACTAATACACCTACCGGTACAGCCCTAGCTAATGTTGAAGTTCTACTTATGCACTGGCACTTAGACAAGCTTTTGTGAACTTGGTTCAACATTGTCAAACTTCATCCTGCTCAAGTTGTTCTGCCTCCCTCTTGCTGTCAATTACATGTCGCAAAGGTCAGTTCCCATCATTTTACCAATGATGTTTGACCAGGGAAATTACACATGCATGCCTTGTTTCAGAGAAGCGAACAAAAGAACAAGGTAATTCAGGGTGGAATCATTATATTCCTTATCTCAAAGCTTTTCCTCCCTTTAAGATCTTCTTTGCTTTGAATTCACTGAAGTACATGATAATTAAGGTGAGGATCAAATAACTAGAGAAGGTAGCGAGTGCTCATTAAGTCATTTAGATTCATTTGGACTTCATAAGAGGTCTCTCAACACCCTTGCATACCCATGCTGACCCATGTCTGCAAATTAATGACCACTTGATTCGATAAGACAGATCCACACTAGTGTTTAGTCAGTCAGTTTAGTCACACAGTTTAGCCCTTTATTTCAAATTAACGGTTTGTTGTATATTTCAGTTGTTTTTGAGCTATGGTATTGGGAGTGGATAATTTACTGAAAAGGCAACCTTGACCTACAAGCTAGTATTATTTTTGTCTTTTATCTGTCTTGTGTGTCTCTATATGTTAGCCTATAAACCAAGAGGTCATAAGTTCCAATGTAACACTATCCTACAGCTAGAACTACCACTATTGAGCCCCTGAGCAAATTCCAGGAAGACTGTCTTTGTAATTTAAAAATGTGAAAAGACAGATATTTTCCACCTTGGCAATAATGGAAGCAAGACTCTGTGGCTGTGAAACATCGTGGATGTAGTTTGATGTAGCACATTCTTCTGTGCAGCTTTAGTATACTAGCTAACCTATTGGGGCATTTGGTATTGTAATGGTTAGAGAGTTGGCCCCATGATCTGAGGGTCACTGATTCAAGTCGCGGACCGGTAAAGGTACCACTGAGGTACTCAAGAACAAAGTACTGTCCCCAAGCACTGCACTCCAGACACTGCTAAAAAGCTCCCCACTGCTCCCTTACGGATGGGTTAAATGCAAAGATCACATTTTGTTGTGGTGCACTGTGTACTGTGTTGTGGCGTGTTCACAATGACAAATAGTCACTCACTTAATTCACTTACTATGTTAAAACAGTAGCTTGGCTGTAGCTTAACTTTTGATCATAAGTAACGTGGAGCTTGAAAAACTACCGTCTAAAAGTAGTTTCCTCAACACTGAAGTGAGAACCTAACTTCCATTGAGTTTTTAAGACAGGTACAATCTGAAAATGAAAACAATGAAGCCTTTTTCAGAGTTAATGTAGTCCCATTGAGTCATTTTCTCTGAGAGTTTTGACATTTCAAACTCTGATCAAATTTATGGTCTCGCTAAGTACAATGTCAGACTTCATACTAATTACAATTGCCATTCACAGGCACAAGGCAAACAGGATTCAGTTAAATCTGGTATCATCAGTCATTAGAATAGGAAATGAGAAATGATCTTTGGAAAAAAAATGGGAGAGTAATTGCAGGTGAACATTGTAACATCTCTACAACAAGGAACTTCAGTGATGTTCTCTGACTAGAATTCATCATATTTTGACTGTATCTCATTCTATTTTTACCGTATTTTGTCACTATCCTTACCCAAGGTCATCACATAAACATAAACCCCTATAAAGCCTTGAAGCCTGCCCAAAGAATTTGCTCTGATTGAAGGGTCTCACTGCGTCTTGAAACGTTTGATACTTTGTTGAAGGAGTGTTTGAAACACAGCCAATCCCCCTCTTCTCCCCTGCCCCCACACACATCCCCACCCCCCACCATTCGCTATGAGCCAATGATGATGCCCTCTGAACTGACCCCTCCTGCAGCACAGCTGCCCGGAAGCCCAGCTTTGATAGGCGCTGTAATAAAAAACACTGTATAGCTGAGCTCCACCACCTAAAATGAAACCATAACCTCAACCCCGGCCACCGAGCCAGAGTTTGCACATGGAAAGAAAGTGGGAAATGCTAAAATTCGCCCAGAGGACATAGCAAAGATTATAGCAATTTACAACCCGGGGCACGTTGAACTCTGAACTGCTCGGACGGGCAAGAAGACCCTGTGCGGCTGGGTGCGTGAGCATGGATGAGCACGGAAATGAGGCTTGCTCAAAATGGGTTTCACTGTTTTTGCAAACCGAGAGCCTTGCAAAAAGTTTCCGATCGAAAAGTTCTCAATTGAGAAAGAAAACGAGCTCAGTCACATTACACAAAATGAATTAGTAATGATTATTTTTTTTAAATATTTCTATCCTGCATTGATTACGATGCAAATATGCTCATTTGTATATAAGCAATGACGAAGAACACAGATGTTCTTTTCTCCCCTGTACTGCTAGTTCTGTTGTTAAGTATTTTCCCCCTAACATAATCCAAGCTTTTTTTTTAACAAGTAACAGGCTCCTGTTATAAAGAAACAGCTCATTTCATGCATGGTGACTCAGTCAAACTCTTAAATTATTTCACCGAGAGGAACTAAGATCTAACGTATTTCAGGGCTCG
This sequence comes from Distichodus sexfasciatus, assembly GCA_032718565.1. Lineage (NCBI taxonomy): Eukaryota > Metazoa > Chordata > Actinopteri > Characiformes > Distichodontidae > Distichodus > Distichodus sexfasciatus. The sequence goes on from JAVGVS010000074.1 coordinate 1,116,964, forward strand.
AGTCTGACAGCAGAAAATCTCAGCTGACGCTTCATGACAAGCCGGGCATGTCAAGGTGAAGTCTGCTAATAGGTATGCGCGCCGTTACCTGGAACCTCTGGAGGAGCGTCTAAAGATGTTGGTTTTAACATGTGTGATTTTTCAGACAGAGTTATGGGCCTTGTGCAAGTCTTTTAATTGGAGTCTAGTCATGCAAGACAGGATTGCTTTTTACATCATGCACACATTTGTACATTGGCATTGCGTGGTGAAAATTTGCAATTGATAGAAAATAGGTGGTGACAATAATAAAAAAACATAGGTTTGCATTGGTTGAAATTGTGCTTTTTTCGTTTTGCAGCTACACAGATACTTAGTATGTAGAATGGTTTCCTTCGTAGTTTGGTTTGTGTGGCTTGATGTGAGTTTATATGGCAGTCGTTGATTTAAAGGAGCTATATGTAAGATTGTAAGCTATATGTAAAACTGGTACTCCAGTCAAATTCAAAATACTGTAGCATGTTGTTTCCTCTCCCACTTCTTTCCAAGACTCGAGGTTGCCAGATAGGTTGGTGGATCCTCATATTTGGCCAATCTAGGGTCTAAAGTTACACTTTGTATTACACTTTGTATAATTACCGTGCTAATGTTTGTACTGCTACCACACTGTCTCAAGTTGTACAAATTCAATTTGTATGATGACCTACCTGTACAATCTATGACTGAACATGAATAATGTCATTCAGCTGTTGAAAATATTTGACATATTCATCCCTATGGTCTAGTGGCGACAAAAGTTTGCCAACCTTGGCTAAATCTTACCTGTCCAGGAGAAAGTTAGCCACTTTGACAGCTGTCTCTTCAATTTCTTCTCCGCTTTTAGCCATCTCCATCTTTCAAATGCATCTCCCATGCTGATCCACATTTTGTTTCTGGTTTGGAAAAAACATTTTTAAGTGTCATAGCGAGGCCTTTTAGTTTTAGTAATGTCAGACATTTGTAATCCAGATTACTTGTAGCTGCATCTCAATGGTAACTGGCAAACTGGATGGCGAAATGCTACTGACTTTGTGATTGGCAGATAGTGGTGGGTGGCACTACAGGCCAAAACACAGAATCAAAACATAAACACAATTTGCGTGATGTGAATTAAATTTTAGAATGCAAATATTTTGGCGGTACTAATTTTGTACAGCCAGTCTCAAACTACGAAGCACTGATGCATGTCGCTCTGGATAATATAAATGGAGCAGTTGGTACTGTGACAGTTAGGGCATTTGCCCTATGATCAGAAGGTCACCTGATCGAATCCCAGGACTGGTAAAGGTACCACTGAGGTACCCATGAGCAAGGTACCATCCCTGTGCACTGACCACCTTAAATGAAGAGGTCATATTTCATTGTGGTGCACTGTGTGCTGTGCTGTGCTGTGTTGTGTTCACAATGAAAAATAATCACTCATTTAAAAGATGGCAAACGAACCATTGACATTTTGAGGTAAAGGCACCATGAATTTTAAGGCATATATAAAAATGACATGGTAAAGCATTCGGCAGTGTAGCGGTCATGGTAGAGACCTTTTCTTTTTCGTTTTTCTTGGCGTTTCGAAACGGAAGAATAGATTCGAAACCCTTTTAGAGAAGCCCCGCGTAGACTTCAGATTTACAATAGCTGCGCTCGGTGCTAGAACGAAAAGTTGCCTATTGTTACTGGATTCCCCTAGCGTCTAAGAGCTCGGCTCTTCTACCTATAAATACTGACCTTATGCCGTTTCCAAGGGACTTCAGTCTATTTTATTGCAGCAGTCGCTTCTCCCCGCATCTGCTTTAGTGCAGATGTTTATCTGAATTTGAGTTGTGGCATTTGTGGTTCCCACTGTCCCCCCATGCCTGGGGTATACAAATATTGGCATAATATACAGTTTAACATGTGAGGCACAATGGTGAGGCTGGTTCTAGCAGTGGGAAACCACAGGTGAAATGAGATCTGTGTTTGCATCTGCGTCTTCCAGCTTTTAGTGTTGGCTCGTCGCAATTTGGTCAGGGCCCCACTTCGTCCACGGGAAGCTGAGAGATGAGCAAAACATGATAAATGATTTAGCACAGTTGTCCCGCATAACGGCAACAGATGAAAGATTGATACGCTACTCAAGTTCGAAATCAGACAAAACATGACGCGATGTATACAAAAAACACAGCATTACTGGTTATAACAAAGGGAGAAGAATAAAAGATTGATCAAAGACACGTTCGCCGGGACATGAGAGTTACTCCCCAGAGAGATCAGGCGAGAGGGCATCTCCGGAGGGGATCATCATACTGGTTTCGGAGACAAAGACTTTTGACAGAATGGTTTACACGCAACACTATTTCAGAGATTGTTTTTAACACATATAAAACTTTTACAGAGGAGATGGTAAACAAGATTTGGCATTTGGTAACATGTCCAGTTATACACAAGGCTGGATCACCCCTAGGCAACTCAAGCCTCCCCACACACACATACACACCCCTGCCCTTACCTCCTGTAGCCTAGGCCACAAGATTTTTCACATGCACTGTCGATGAGTTCATTCCGAGTGGGGGGGTGGGGGGGTATGCCTTTGTGATTGTTGATGTTTCTTTGTGCGTTCTCTCTTTAGAAGATTCTCTTTTTAAACGATTGATGTATGATCCATATTTATGATTTCCAGTGAATAATTTAAAAATTATGAAAAGATATTTAAAGGTCTACTTGTGCTAAATGATGGGGTCCACCCTTTGGCTGGGGCCCCTGGGCACTTGTCTGATCAAGTCTATGGATAATCCGGCCTCGGTTATACAAGTGTATGTTGAAATCGCACGTGGTTTGTTGTTAAGACTTAAGTAAGCCTGAATAAATAAAGGCTTATTCATATTTATATTTTAAAAAGAAGCTTCTCTGTCGGCTCGGTAGCATGCTTGCCTGTCTAGCTGGATAGCCAAGTCCGTGATGCCCGCGTTCAGCCATGCTACACAGATAGCTCTTTTAAAAATTTCTGGTGTGAACTGTGATTGTGTAGGCTCTAGGCTCTAAGCTCTACTTTATTGTCCTCTGATGTCAACATGGAATTTGGGTGAGAAGGTGTGAGATTATTTGACATTGTGAACACACCACAGCACAGCACACAGTGCACCACAATGAAATGTGACCTCAGAATTTGACCCATCCTTGAACGATAGCTTTTTGACAGTGACCAGGGAGCAGCGCTTGGGGATGGTACTTTGCTCACGAGTACCTCAGTAGCATCTTTACCGGACCCGGGACTAGAACTGGCAACCCTCACAGGGCCAACTCCTTAACCATTACACTATCATTTGCCCCATACCCCTACACATATACACCTGTAGTTTAGACTAGGTCTTTTCTATAAAACATGGATTTTGTGCTTGCAGCTAGACATCAGTACATCATTTTCAAACATCTCTAAAATGAATTCTGAAGTCTCAAGGCTTGTTTTGCCAGAAAGGTTACAGTGACATTTCTTGACTTCAAAAAATGTTAAATCCTCTTCAGAGGTGTGCTATATAGTAAGCATCACACTTCTGGGACTGACAGGATGTGGTCACAGATCAAGGCAAAAGTATTCCCGGCACACAAAAATTTGTTGCGAGCATTCGAAAACATCTTGTGTGCACTCAACAACATGCTCATGTGAAAACATCTTATGGTCACGTGACATCTAATGCACACATGAAAACAGCACATGTTGACATGAAAACATCTCATGAGCAGCCAAAAATATGGTGCTCATGTGAAAGCATTTCACAAGGTGGTAAAAACATGTAGTACTCACACAAAAACATCTTGAGCATATATAAAAACAATGCATGGTCACGTAAGCATCTCAAAAGCAAGTGAAAACTTCTTGTACTCACTTGAAAACATCTTGTGCATTTTCTGCATACACAAAAACATCTTGTGCTGATGCTAAGGTGTTTATGAGATATTTTTACCTGAATTTTTTTCCACAGATCCCTGTAGAGGCTCGCTAGTATAGATTTTGATATTTTTAAACAGTAAATAAAATTGAAAAGAAATCATTTTATATTTTCAAATTGTATTTTTATAGTCACAATTTTTTGCATCATTTTTCATCAGTGTTATTTCTGTATCTCCGGAGCTTGTGTAAGGACTTTTGTTCCGTTCCGTTGCTCTGCTGATGCAGGAGACGAGCACTTGGAGTCGTCATGGGGCGAGATCCTGAAATTTCACCAGGAGATTGAAGGTCAGAGGACCAGCAGCACTTAACTGCGCTCCCTGAAGAATGGGGCCAATGTATCTTGCCGGACTTTCATCAAATGAACATGGCTGATCTTTCACCTGTGAGACTCCTAGGGTGCCTTTGCACCCAGAGACCCAGGAGTTTGATCTCCTTCTTGTTATGCCCTTGTAATTTACCGAGGTGGTGCAAAGGTCAGGCTGCATCCAGAGGAGTGAAACTAGGAGTGTGCGTAGCGATACTAGGCCTTGAAATGTCTGTCCTTCTGAGAAACAACAAAAGCCCTGGAGACATTTATGTTTGGTTGACGTGACAGTCTAGGCCTCAGACTCATATTTTTAGTTGCATCTTGTTTTTTTTGTGTTTTTTTGAAATACCACATTTAGAATAATGAGGGAAGCTGGTGGCACATGCGTTGGCGTCTTTATATCACTTTCTCTTCACCTACTTGGGCCACACTTGGGATGTTTTTTGGAATTACCGTAATTACTAGCTTGGCACTGGGGATGGTGGGGGGTGCATGAAGTATTGCTCGGAGTCTTAGGATAATTACCTGTTGAAAAGGGGGCGAGAAAATTGCCAGCGATCACCCAGAGCTTCCAAGTTCTGGTGTACAATAAGCAACACTTGGATTGTGCTGCAAATGCTCGAAATTGCGTCAGATTTTTCTTTAGCTCTCAGACGACGAGAAAGAACCAAGGTGGGTAAATAGGAAGGAAATGGTTTTTGTGCAAATCAGCACTATGAACTTATCATTATGATTTGGTAAGGAGACAGGCTGAGATTTTCTTAAGCTCTTGGATGTAGCTTTAGTGACAGACCACTGCCACTGCCTATGAGCTCCCCCATTAGTGGATGAAATGACCATTGGTATGGTCTTAAAGTGAAAGACACTCATGCAGGAATAGTTGAACCATCCCAGTTATTTAACAATATGTTAGTTAACTTTTCTAACACAGTTACGAGATTAAAAAGGGAATTGCTAATTTCCCAACAAGAAATGTATACTTGAGGACTTTTTTGCACTTTTTATTGTTTACAACACTAAGAATTTTAAAGACTCATAATTTTTAAACACTCATAATTACCTCTGTGTATGTATGGGTGTGTATGCGTGTACATGTGAATAGGTTTGTAGATGATTTTGAGGGCCTGTATGTCCACTAAAAACTAAGGAACACCTAAGATTTGTCAGATTGTTTTTTACTTTGGGAGGGGAGTTGTAGTCAAGACCACCTAGACCACCCAGGTCTAGACCAAGTCCTGACCGAGACCAGAGTGTCAAAAGACCAAGACAACACCAAAACTCTGAAGGGCGGAGATCGAGACAGGACCGAGACCAGTGTGGGGGCGATTCGGAGTTCAGACCGAGACTTGACCAATGCATCTCTCCGTTATTGCAGTATGGCAGAACCTACACACTGCTGTTTGTTTTCTTTTCCCTGTTCATTCACATAGTAATTCTTTGTGGTATTAATAGCTAATTTTCTTGACACCTTTTCCAGACAACCACAACTTCACCATGTGCACACTTGTGTGTGTACGAAGGGGCGGGTAACTGTAGTAGGCAGTAACATCACTGGTTGCACTTGAAGTTAGAAGTTATCCAATCCAGCAGTAAACAGTTCGGATTGGTCTCAGCTGGTCTCGAAATAAAGTCCCGAGTCCTCTTGGTCCGAGTCCATAACAAGACGAGACAGAGACCTTCAAAAACTCGTTTTAAGTTTTTAAGTACTACAACACTATTTGGTCATTTTTGTGTGTGCAGACTGATTTTTTCATCATATTCATCATATATTCCTGCTTTAAAAAACCAAAAGAGTCAAATCATTCTTTTTTGGTTGCTTTGGAGAGGAGGTCATTTCAGAATGGTAACATGAAAAGTACAGGAATGTCTACATTTCTTTAAAAAATATGCTGTTTCAACGCAATAATTATTACTACCTATAAGTATATTTTGGAAATTTTATTTGGAAATTTTATTCATGGGTAGGGAATCTGGTATTTCGGTAATATTAATTTGGTAGAAATTTATTTTGTATTTGTTTCAATATACTACAAACAAGGGGTAGACAACTCCAGTCCTGGAGATCTGATGTCCTGGAGGTTTTTCATCTGATCTGATCAGTACTACTTGAGACCAGGTGTGAATGTTCTGAAAATCTCCAGGACACCAAATCTCCAGGACTAGAGTTGCCTGCTCCTGCTATATATTATAATATACAGTACTACTCTTTTGTAATATTTAATACAAAAAGTTGGTTTGAAAATATTTTTTTATTTTAGTTAATTGAATCATGTCTCCTTCTTTTTTAGGTTGTCTGGCTTCATGTTGCCTTCTCCAATAGTAAGTTCTGGGTCTATACTCGCCCTGTGGTTCACCACAGATTTTGCTGTGAGTGCCCAAGGATTTAAAGCAATCTATGAAGGTAAGAATCAAAGGTTTTTCTTTCGTCTGTCTTTTACAAAGATACAATACAATGTTTTTTTTTCATTAACGGGAGATCAGAAGCATTCTTAAAAAAGTCAATGGTAAACATGCCTAAAACATCATTTACACCTCAAAGAACTCGCTATTAATGCTCAGGGGTATCACTTCCAAATCCAAATCTCCTATTTTGAAGAAACTTAAAATCCTTATTTTGTTTAGGGGAAATTTGGCAACCGTGTGTCTCTACCCTTGATTTTACCCCCTCGAAGGAAAAGTGCTCTGGGACAGATTTTGGTCATCTCTCTCCCACTGGTTCTTCAATCGTCTGTAAAAAAAAAATGGAACCCTCTTTCTGGAGTGGAAGAGGGGTGTGCAGTAAGCAGACTTTAGAAGCAATATTGACAAGGGCGTGCCAAGAAATTAGCATAATTACAGACCATAGTAACATTGTAGTGTACAGTTACTCACAACAGAGCTACCTCTCCCTCTAGTGCATTATGCGGGTTGAGATTTGTTAGCGTCTTCTTACGCCAGAATCCCAAAACAGTGCTGACAGTATACAATGAAGGATTACGGTTCATGATAAATAAACATTTTTTTGGCAGTATGAACGATGGCATCGTGGTGTGCTTATGGTGCCAAGGAGTCACACTGGGGTTTCAAAAAAAGTGCCCTGTCATTGCCTTCTGCTTGTCTTTGTATGCTAGTCACCTCCAGATTGATTGCAGAGCTTGGACAAAACTAGATTTATCCTCCCTGCAAACTCATCAATGAGCTTTTCCGATTAGTTACAGGATTAGAAGAGGCATCCCAGTCTCAGCTGGACTCGATTCAATTCCTGATTCGCTCCTCCGAGCCACTGGTCCAATTGAGGTAGAAAAATGAGAATATGGATATGATTCCTATCATTGGTCTTCTTCACTTAAAAGGGGCAGTTTAGCCAGAGACATTGATGTTATTTGAAACAAAGGCGTACTAAATGTTTTCTTGGATTTTGGGGTTAGCTTTCATTCGTTAATAGCCATGCTTTGGGTAGAATGTTTTTAACCCCTTCATGAACAAATTATGATCCTCTCAGAGCATATAGATGGTTGTCCTCTCAAGTGGACACAATTTATGAAAGAATTAAAGGGACATGAAACAGTCCAAGCCATTTTTGAGATGTTAAAGAACACATATGTTGGCAGTCATGCTAGGACCTCTGGGTGAAATGCTCTTTAAAGGGGCATGAAACACTGTTGAACTTTTTAGAGACGTCTCTGATACACAGATACTGATGTGTTATATATACTGAAGGCAATATTGGGGTTCTGTTTTTTGGTGCCGGTTCATACAAACATAGATGAACCTGAGATGCATTTGGTGCATACCACAGTTTCTGTTTAATGTCACAAAGTAAAATGTCAGATCACTTATTTCATCTCCTTATCACTAACCACCCCCCACTTTTAACCAATGCCAAATATTTCCAAGGTGAAGAAATTTCATAGCTGTTGTCAAGTGTGAGCTCTCAAACTGGAATGTTTCATGTCTCTTTAAACGCATATTTTTTATACGTTTATTTTTTAAATTGTGTTTACACAACATTCAGTCTCCGTACACACTAGGACACAAAATGATTCCAAACTTGAATGTTTACCACTTGTCTGCACTATGTTTTTTTCCATCAGTATGTAGCATGCGACATGCTTAGCTAGCGTGGATCTCAATACAGTAGCCTTCTTCATGGTCACTTGTAGTATGTAAGAAATTTAAGGCACACACACAATAAAAGTAAATACATCATCAGATCTATTTTAGGGGGCTTTAGCAATCCTAAAAAGTTCCTAAGCTCCCCCCCATAATTATAGGTAATTCTTTTTCATTTAAGAAATTTGTGCAGGCATGCACTTAACACAAACAAACAAGAATATAAGTGAAAATAAATAATAGGCCTACAACTTATCTGATTAAAATTGTTCTGTTTGCCACCCTTTATAGTAGGCAGGGGGCAGGCATATGGACCCAGGTGGAAGCTGCATGTCGTTGCCTCTCTGTTAAGCAAAGGTAATGTTCCTGAGGCCAGCAGGTTCTTCCAGAGAAGGCAGGGAAGGAAAGAAAGCGAGCCAGATAACAGGTCCTGATGAAGTCTATGTAGGTAATGAAAAAATTTGCCGCTTAGCGCATATCCTTAACCCTAACCACACCCCTAGGGACTAAACCCCACTTTCAATCATAGTGAAGTCCCTGACGTCAGCATTTTAAGAAAACTGCATTTTACTCATCTACACGTATCCATGGAATCTAGCTTTTTGAAAAATCTTCACTTTGGAGGACATTTAAAAAAAAATATGCATTTGAGGTGGCTGAAATTTTGTTAACATGTATGCTCAAATGTCCTTACAAATTTGAATTTGCCAATAGCTAAAGGTTTAAAGTATGTTGGGCTACAATCTCAACAAGAGCCAATGTTCCTGCAACATTTGCAGATGTTGGTGTCATGGTGCGGTATGAGTGGGAGCAGAGGACACTGTTGCAGGCAGAACAGCAGGGTTTATTGGAAGACACAGGCAAGGTACACAAGTGGCAAAAAGGGGGGAAAAAAAACAGAAGAAGGGAGGCACTCAAAAAGCAGGGCAAAAATACACGTAAAAATCAGGGCAAAAAGGCACAGGGTAAAAACAGGACGAGAACAAAAGTATCAACATAAAGATGGGGCACGTGTTCCCAGTTTGCGGTAAGGTTAACAGAGGAGTCCTCCGTGGGGAAACAGAAAGAGTGATATCCTGCCTCTCTAAGACACACAAGGTGAAACTGAGACGATCCAGACTCTTGACACAAACTGCAGACTGATTAGAACAGGGATTGCTGGGAGACAAGAGCCTGGGGAGAAACACTGGAAATGCAGGTGAATGACTCGAAACAAATCCAAAACAAAGTCCAAAAAGATCCTTATAAAAAACGGAGGCCAAACAGCAATAACCAGCCGAGAACAAAACCAACATAAATCCAAGCACACATAATAATGAAGGTGACAAACGCTGGGAGACACCGGTCAAAGTGGATTAAATAAAGCCACACCACTGAACAAACGAGTGCTTGCACCAATCCCAAACTGAAGGCAAACGAGACGCAGGTGAAAGTAATAAGAAGCCCAGGTGTGCTCTAAACAGACACTAACCTACTAGGTAGGGAGCAGGCAGTGCAGACAATATATGGCAGACAATATATGCAGACATATATGGAAGTGGGGTGCGCTCTAAACAGAGAGAGAACTACTCGCAAGGGCAAGCTAACGGGGAAAGCTAAGACTAACCGAGGACACATAAGGTGGACTAGACACAACAGGAATAACACAGAAAGTGAGCCCAGAGCGCAGAATTAAACAAATGAACTTAAATAGTGGCAACCATTGCCGCTTAACTGTGTCCGAGGGGCACTGTCCGGCTAAAGTCCAGAGGAGCCGTGACAGTTGGATTTGTACTTAAGTTGAGTTAAAGTTGAGTTAATGGACGGAAATTATGAAAGCTACAGGCATAGGTTTTAATATTAGTTTTTAAATAATGTGTACAATCAGTGGACATCTAGTTTTGGTCTTGTGCATAACACACAAGTTAATACAGTATGATGTTACTATTTAGTGTCTCTGTTACTTTGGGGGACATTAAGGAGACCATGGCATGACGTTGTGAGGATGGCATTTTGTTCACAGGCACGTTTCTTGTGAATTTGCTTGCAACAGCATCTCATTTTCTGGTTTAGCACAAGCATTGCCTCCCCGGAAATATTAATATACAGCTCTTGGTACGACAGAGTGAACTTTAGAGTGGCTATGACTGCAAATACCAATGGGGTCATGCAAAAGCCCATCGCTGTGAGTTGCAAAACAAGATTTACGGAAAGCGAGGTCTGGTCATTTGTGATTTCTCCCATCGCACACAGGTCAGGCATGCCATACAAAGGCTGAGGCTGAATCCTTCACAAGCTCTGAGCTTTCCAGGCAAAAGCAGCGGCTCATAGATTTTTCATGAAGTTTAAATATCACCACAGCTTCACCCGCGGCCGCCTCCTCAGAACGTCTCAAGCGCTGTCATGTAACAAACTCAGAGGGGCTCAGGATTGGGCCTTGTGAGGCCTGGAGCTTACGTCTGATGTTCAGTCATATCAACACGAGACGAGTAGACCTTCTATAGCGATGTCTATTCAAGCCTGACTCATAAATCTGCCTACTAATATTATTGGCCAATTTGAGCAAAATGCTGATAAACTTGCGCTTATAAAAGCTGATAATTGACAATTTAAAAAATAAACAAAGACAGGAGATAACTTTGTCAAAGTTATGCATATTGATTGTCATTGCATTGTTTTCTCACCACCAGAGAGCAACCTCCCATAAAAATAATGGATTAAAAATAATATGATGTAGGTTATTTTGTTGTTAATTAATAAATGAAAAGTTATATCAACCCTACTGCCCAATGCTTTTTGTGTGATACCCTTCTTCTACCTTCTTTTGGGATTTGTGGTGACCTAAGGGAGGGACACTTGACTTTGGACCAAGAGCTTGTAGGTTTAAATCCAGCTTCCAGAACTACCTCCATTGGCCCCCTGAGCAAGACCCCTAACCCCAAGTTGCATAAGAATGCCTAATAAATGCCATAAATGTTAATCTAAACATTTAGATTGTCATTGTTCAACAGCAGATGGCATTGAACAAATCCACTTTCGGATTTTTTGTGTTTTTATACATTTCACTCTTATCCAAATATAATTGGTGAAACTTTTGTATTTGTTCAAAGCACTATTTATTAAAAAAAATCATTTTTAAATGCAGTTATGTGATTTTTATATCTTCTTGTCTTCAAAAATAGTATAGGTCTAATAGAGTTAAAATTTCACAGTGGCTATTTTTTGGTGTGCGCCATGACTTGCCAAGTCACAAGAACTTCCCCTAAACATCTCAGAAAGTAAGTAAGTTTTCTCATATTTGTGATTGCTAGATATCCACAGGGGACACCACCATTATCAACAGAAACAACCATTATCATTTGTCCTTTTGAACTTTCTCACCATTTTATTTTTAGCACAATCATTCAACCTCTTTAGAAATAGCTTATCTAGTTTGAATCGTTACACTTAACTCTGTATCAGTCAAACATTGTCATGCTTTCTTTTCCTGTTTAACCTTGTGGTTCATCATGGTTAAACTTCTGGTTGGCGCCTGCCTTGGAAGGGGTCATTGCATCTAAAACTTGGCTCCTTCCCATTTGGCGTCATCTATTGTTGGGTCCCAGGCAAGTCAAAAGAAAACTTGTCTATTTTTATGCCCATATGGCGGCTGTTCAGACACTGCTGCGGAATGCAGATGTTCTGACAATGTGTTCCTTTGTACTCGCTGCAAGACAAAGATCCTTCTCCCTGGGTGAGGCATTATTCCCGTGCTGCGCTAGATGCTGCCCACAGTTATGCATCATGATCTCATTACACGACGTAGCGCTTGCTACCCCGTGTCCTTCGCGCCGCTCCGGTCGTTCCCGGATATGCCAAAGTGCATTTAGCAGGGCCAGATTTGGCCTGTCGGATGCTGTGAATTTCGCTCGAATTGACTTTGAGACTTGACACGATAAGAGGACGCTTCATTTCTTGGTGCTTTTTTGGGGGGGTGCATTATCCTAAGTCCATTCCGGTCGTCCTTGTGAAACACTTTTGGAAACTCTGTGACTTTTCTTTGCTACGCATTAGGTGCGGCTACAGCCCAATCCATCAGGTTAATGGTGTTTTATAGAGGCTTTCTCTCTTGTGGCCAAAATAGACACAGTTTAACTTAAAATGCTGTTTTTTGTTCCCCCCTACAGCATAACACATTCTAATAGGTCTCTTTGGTCCTCAGCATTTGTGGCCCATCAATTAGGCAGAATTTCTTAGGCATGAGGTCCAAAACAAAGTACAAATACACCTACTTAATTTGCAGGCTTCAGCAGTAGTTATAATAGAATTAGCTTTCGTTCACCTCTTTCATCTGTATACCAAATGTGTGCACTGAGAAAGGACAACCTTTTTTTACTACTTTCGTCCTCATGAAGAAAGAGGATATTCAAGATCTGTTTTGCAGTGCCTCAAAATCTTTGTGAGCCATTTCGGCAAAACAAAGTCCTGTTGTCTAACTTCGTATTTTTATTGTTGTTGTTGCTTATGTTCAAATATTTGGTTGAAAAATCTGAAGCACTGTGTTTGTTGGAGAAAAGCCTCAGGCAGATGTGTTGAGAGTTGAGTGGATAGAGGAGGGAAAAAAAACTAAACAAAACTGGTGGCTTTGAGGCGCTTAATTTCATAATGCGTACGTATAAATGTTTGAAACACTATTTCATCGGGCCCCTGTTCGCCGCATTTTAGATCATGTCATCCATAATCATCCCGCAGGTTTCCCAGCAGCCTTTAGAGCAGAGCTTATGGCCCATTACACCAGACTAATTGTAATCTATTTGCCTGCGGAGTGCTGAGTGGCACAGCAGTTTGCTAGATGAATATAGAACATCAAAGCAATTTTGCCCCTCCTGATATTCGCAGAAATCTGAGATGGCAGTGTTTGCTGACTTGATCAATAGTGCTGTAGTTAATTAACAATGAAAAAAAAGCCCCTTCCTGACAAGTCCTGACCCGTAGCCACCCCAATGTGCTTGATCATTTTCTGTGGCCTGCCATCTGTAACTTTTTGGATGGGCCGCCTTGCTGGAGTCGTTAAGAATTTGTTATGAGTTTGTAGCATTAAATGGACATTAAGCCTCAACAACAGAACATATGCAATCGTCTATCCAGTCTGCCTTCTTAGAGAGAACCACTGATTTATTATTTTTTTAATGACTGTTGTCCAATTGGAATATGATCACAGACATCCTTACTAATCATGTGCATCTGAGTTCATCACTTAAAGCCTGGCACCGAGATTGCTGCCACTACACTAAATAAATGATATTTTTCAGATAGAAATAAATGTGAGCCATATACAGTATTTGGTGGCATGTAGTAAAGGATGGCTTCCTTTTTAGGTTCTTCCACAAATCTCTTTAAATGGCCATGGAACATTGCATTGAATCTGCATCTGAAAGAATAGTATGTGGTACTTCAAGTATTTGAGTAGCAACTCAACTAGGGCTTGGTGTTATGAGTCATTTCAAAACTTAAAGTATAAATGATTATTTTAAACAATGTTTTTTGGACAAGACATATGTCTCAACTGTCCCAACTGTCCTTGTAATTAGCAAATGGAAGGAGCTCTGGGTAAACCTCTGCTAAAGGCTGTAAATGTAAATGACCGAACATCACATGTTTTTTTTTAACTTTCATGTACTGTGTACACTTGAGTGTACATACATCCACTTCATAAGATGGGATTTACTGACTCAAAATTCATGCATGAAAGGGTTAAGTGAAAGGTTTATTAATGCATTGAGAAAAATATTGATTGTGTTAACATATGAGCATGATTTATTTGGTGAGTGTTTGACCATCTCTAAATTCAATAGGCCTGCTCTTAAGAAGATAATTGATTTTAAAACCCACTTGCTCTTAAAACAAAATGATATTCACCAATGTTGTCTTTTTTTGACAAAATCTCCAAATGGTGAGGAGCACTCTTACACAATTTTTATTCCATGACTATTTCTGTAAGATGGAGGGATGTACCTTGCTTGACTCTCTGGTGTTTGAAAGACTTCCACATAGCCTTAAATTCTAGAGTTGGGTTTGAAACTTTCAGTCGTAATTCATCACGCTGTAGTTGAGCTGTCGTGGCGGAATTCCTATTATCGCTGGGCTAACATCTTTACACCATGTCCTCCTCCTCCTCCTCCTCCTCAATGATTGTGTTCGCCTGTGCACATTGTGCTCTTGTATCATTTTAATCACTGGGAAATAATGCTAATCTTGTTTGCTTTTTTTTAATCCTGCTACGACCCAGCACTTGCTACTCATATTCAGTTGCTCAAATTAAGTATCTCATCAGACCTTTATTGAAAAGATTTAAAGAAACGACAATCCTTTTCCCCCCACCATAGAGACGCTAGATAAGACAACACTCCGCCAGAACTCTTTTCCCAAAGATATGAATCAATTCATTTCCCCCCATGCAGCCAAACTCTAAGATAGTAGCTGGTCTGTCAAATGTGAGAAGAGGCTGACCAACATTTAATCAGGCCCTGCAACAGCCAAGATGTGGTATAAAGGCCAGACAAGTGGAAAGATCGTATTACGTTCAGGGACTCCCTGTGGTCATCACGAACATTGGACTCTTGTTTGGAAACCACCCCAGTCTTTCACTGGTTATTTAGTCATCGCTCTTTCGGGCAGAGTGAGTCTGCAGGCTAGCAGTGGGTCAAAGACTGTGGTAAAGAGTCAATCTTGAAGTCTGAGAAAGACTGAATTAGATGGACTATATTCCTAACAGCATCTGGAGTAGGGCTCTTAGTGTCCATTTCTGTGATAGTAGAACCTTGTGTCTGCATTTAGATGCAGACTATCTTTGGTTTGAGATTGTCTTTTTGATTGCAGGCACTTATTCCCATCATTATAAAGAAATAAGCTATTTTTGAGTATTGGTTGACTATGATGGCTATTATTTTGTATTTATTTTTGAAACCACCATTTATTCTTGTGTGCTTTTTGCATGAAGAAATATAATAAAAATTCTCCACACAGATCCCTCTTAAATATCACACCCTTAGTTGGCTTTGCCATTTGCCTGTCTAAAAAATAAAGCCAAGTTACCAATACAGAAAACACAGGGTAAGCTAATCCATCAAACTTTTTGCAAATAGTTAGCTTTGTTGACTAAAATTTTAGGAAATATCTTTGAAAGTTGTGCATTTACTATCTAAATGTATGCTAATGTTTCCATAACACATTTTTTGCATTAGCCTCTTAAAAATAAAGCCAGCTCACCAATATGGCTAATCCTAAGTAAGGTAATTTGTCAAACTTTATCTACAATTTTTATGTTGATTGGTTAACACAAATGTTAGGAAATGTTAGGTATCTTAAAGCTGTCTTTATTGGCAAATGCTTCAAAATTAGCTCAAAAATAAAGGACTTTGCTTCCATGCTATTGGTTCTGGTTAGCACTTAGCTTGTTGTCTATGAAGTTGCCTGTTTTGGCCTAGTAATTATCTAATGATAATTATATGATTACATTTAGTCCAACATTCATAATTAAATACATTACTGCAAAATAAGAACCAGGTGAGAGCAAATTTTCTTTCATGGTACTGCCAATTTTTTCCAGGCTGGTTGGATGGAATTGGCTCTTTTTCTACTTGCTAACCCAATGACCTTTTCTGAACTTAATTTATAGTCTAAAGATCCAAGACAGGCATAGTCTCGCCTGGCGTAAGATAAAATCGATTGCGGGCGCAAGCTCAGAAAAATGGCTATTTAAAATTCTGTTTCCTGTCATTTGATTTATTGGGTACACTGCAAAAAATGAAATCTTAACAAGCCAGAAAATCTTAAAAAGAAAAAATAGATCTTGTTTTTTTTTATTTTAAGAATAACTGGCTAGACTTGTACGTGTAAGATAAATAATCTAATTTTAAGAAACGTTGACTACAATTATCTTATTAAGAAAAAAATATTGATTAGAAGAACTTCCTAGAATGAAATAAGAAATTTAATTAAGAGAACTGAAAGATTCTCATGCTCTGCACTATGAGTTAAGAAATTCATAACAACTTTGCTTATTTTAAGAATATTAAAGCTAAAAACATGGAAAAATGGAAAGATTTTTTTCTTGTTTTAGGAGGTAAACAAGATAACTATATTGGCAGATAATTTTGCTTGATTCTGGAACCTTTTTTTCTTATTATCCTCTTCTTTTTCTTATTTTCTGACACTGATTTTTTGCGGTGTATGAATTACAATAGAATGTAACTGTGCAAAGAAGGAAGTAAAGATAGAAAAATATGTACAGATTGACTTTTAGATGTGTTGTGGCTCTTATATGAGGTGGTTGCGTGGCTAAAGGGCATTTACACTATTACAGTATTTAGGCCCATGATTTAGTGCAGAATGTTTAGTGCAGAATGGGTCTTTAAAATTCAGTCATCAACCTCAGCATTGTCAGTTTTCTTTGTTAGAATTGCTTAAGCGATTTGTTCAGATTGAACTTTTACTTATTTCCAGATTACACAGGAGTTAGTATTCAGAGGACCAGAGAAGTTGGAGCCCATACATTTTCAAGCAATACAACTGTACATCTTGAGCTGCTCGCAGAAAGTCTTAGAGCTGTCAGGTTCAAAGCTGAATATTGTAATATCTGGTCCTACGCTTTTTGACATTGTCGGGTTTGCGTTTAGTGGTTCAGATAGAAGAGAGAAGAAGTTCAGAAAGCAGATATCTTGGGCAAGTACTTTCAAAACCTGTGAATTTTTTTTTTTTTTTTTTTAACACAACCCTGTCAGGAACTAATAAGAATCATCAGCTAATGTGTACAGGTACATGGTCCAGCGGGACATGTGCTTTCTAGTCTACCATCATTGTACCATTTTTCAGCCATCAGTTGTGTCAGAACTTTGTCAGGCTGCATAATGAAGGCAGTAAAAAGGAGATGAATGTTGTCTGCTCCAAGCAAAGGAGATATGGCAGCAGTTGTCCATATAGTTTCATTGAAATGATTTTTTGTTTCTTTGCATAATACACTTTCTCTGTATCTGAGTCTTCAACAATGAAACTGTTTCTGCTGACAAGAGATCTAACTTTTGTCCTTCAAAAGTATAGAACAGTTTTCTTGCTACTGTATATATTGCTATAGTTGTCTTATCATTAGTTAACACGCCCATTTCATGCCTGTTAACATAATGAATTAAATAAGGATGTGTGATTTGGACAGGAGTGTTTGCCTTGCCACTTACTTCAGTTTACTTGGGAATAAGCTATTAATTTGCTATTAGCAAGATTTAAAAAGCTGTGACCATTCTTCGTTGTATCATTTAGCACTGTCTTCAAAGTAAATGGCATTGACTCCATGAAAAGTGTTAAGGTCAGGATGAAAGGAAAATGGTTTTTAGGGCCCTACAGACATGGGGTTTTTGTCTGCTAGGCAACATTTGGTACAGAAGCTGGACATCTTGCCTCTTCCATTTATGCCAATTAGCAGACACTCTTAGTGACACTCTCAGTCTCCCTTGAGTTACTTAATGTTAAGAGTCTTGTCAGAGGCGTCCAATTGTGGTTATTCATGAAGTAGGAAAGGACTTGAATTGAACCTATGGCCTTGAGTATCCTGTCACTAGGCCAAATTTTGGGAGCTTTGTCAATGGTATGTATCTTTTCCAGGTACCAAACCAATCAGCCATAACATTATAATCAACCTTCTAATATTAAGTAATGTCTCATGTCTGCAATCTCATACACAACAAACTGTAATGCACTGTCTGTTCTGACAACGTATTTACATTTTTACCCTATTTGAGCACCCATGACCCTGTTGCAGGTTCACTAGTTTTTTCTTCCTTCAATTACTTCTTAGTTCCTGACCAATTTTGTAGTTACTCTGAGCCAGTTGCCTAGCCGGCATCAATATTTGGCCCTTGTTAAAGTTGCTGAAATCCTTACATTTGCAAATTTTTAATGCTTCCAACACATCAATTTCAAGAACAACATATTCTCCTAAGATATCCCATTTACTGCCAATTGCTGTTGTAATGAGTAGTTCATTATTATTCTCTTCACCTGTCTGTGGTCATAATGTTATGGTTGATTCATGTATGTAGGTTTTTAAACAATATTGTGCTTATGACATATGGGGCTGGTTTCTTGCTCATGGATTAAGTTGAAGTACCAATAGAGATTTACCATTCAAACTCAAAATTATTCTAGAACTAGCCTTAATCCTCAACTGGAAAAATTTCCCCAAGTGCATATTTTTGTAAGCATCTAATTTTGGTCAACAGCATAATCTTGTTGTCAGTGATTTTCATTTTGAATGGCTTTGTTACTTTGTTCAGATGTTATTTTTCTAGTTTACACTCAGTTTTTTATGCAAAGTCTAAAAACACATCAGTGACATCGTGTCTCATTTGCCTGTGAACCAAGAGGTTGTAGGTTCAAATCTAGCTCTGTCCGCTTAATGTAACTACCTCCAACTAACCCCAAGTTAATCCAGAGAAAGTCCTGTTGTAATTAGAAGTGTAAGTTCTGGTAAATGTAATCTAGTAAATGTTCATGCAATGTCTAAATGTTAAAGAAGTATTTTACCTTTTTATTGGCTTGGAGGATTATTCTATCTTCACAAGCTCCTTTTAGAATGTGAGATTTAAGGGGCCGGCCCAAGACTTTTCAATAAAGTCTCAGCTAATATCCAAAGAAATGTCTGTAAAAAGAGAGTTCTGATGGAAAAGTCACCGTCTGCAACATTCAAATAATGAGCGTAGAGCAGCAAAAAGAAAATGTCTCAGGAGAATTATAAAATCACGTGAGTCTTGTTCTTTATCAGGTCTTACCATAAGGTAAAAATAATAGTGTGAAAGCAGGAAAACTGAGCTTTTCAAAGGACGTTTGCTTTCTTCTTCTGTGGCTTGTAGAAGCGTAGGGATGGACACTTTTCCACTGCATTTCATTTTTAAAAAAGCTCTTTTAAAAATGCTGTGAACCATGAAAGTGTTTTTAGATTTTTTTTCCATTTAATTCTGCAATGCTGGGCTGTCCAGTACTGCAGTATGACCGCACTGTCATATCCATTCTGCTTAGCTAAGCACTCATGGCAATCAATAAAAATGATCCCCCAACACCATACAACGTATTTCTTTGTTCAGATTCTCTAAAGCTAGAATTTCGTCTTGTTTTTTCTATCTGAAAAGCAAGAAAATAATATGTAAATCCTGCTTATTTTTAGTTTCTGTCTTGGTAAAAAATAAAAAAAAATCCACCTGGGCAATGACCTTATAGATTTTTTCCCCTCCTGCATATAAGGCTTGAACAAAATGCATGCTCGGTTTGAGCAGACCTACAAAATTTCTTGATCTGCAACAAATCCGGCGGTGCAGAATTTGGGGGCTCAGCGCTCTTCGTCCTCGCCGTGCCATTATTTCACCTTTGAAATTCTCACAGGAGATTTAAGCGCTTGCTGTGATGCAACTCTCATGACATTTGAGGTGGGAACCGGTACGAGGCACCGGTACAAGGAATCTCTTTGGGTTGTAATTGTGCAAGTATTATCTGCAAGCAGATTTGAGCTCCGTGTTTTTTTTATCCAGCATTTGCTAATGGTTTGGAATTGCCAGCAAGTGTAGATATTGCTTTTGTTTTAAGAGATATGTCAATGATGTGTTAATATTCACAATATTTAATGTATTTTAATTTTCTTGCTTTGTATAGTATAGTTGTCTAGTATTAGAATAGCAATGAATGGGAATAATGTAACGGGAGAGCTCATATAGGAAACTGCAAATAGTCTGTTACTTCTTATGTATTACTCATTTTCAGACCTCAATTAGGGCATGTCAGATTTTTAAGACTGATAAATTCTGTATTTGAAGGTAAACGATTTATTTTTTTTGCTTTTTTTTTTTTTTTTTTACAAAAACAACTTTTTGTGAGAAAATATTTGTGATCATTTATTTAAGTCATTGCCAATTTAATATTTAACAGTTAAAAAAAAAAAAAAAAACTTTTTCATTAATGATTCTTTTAACAAAACTTTCCAAAAGTGAATTTATAGTGTTGTCCTCTAGTGGGCAAACAGTTAAACAATCCATTGTCCATCTCTCTGTTTCTTTAATAATTGTTCGTTAATTACCTATTAATTTTCATTCATCAGCTTTTATAAATATAAATACTATTTTCCATGGCTCATAACGGCAAGTTATCTGTTGGTCTGTGTGTAACTGCATAGCTTATATTTAGTTCCTTTAGGGTTTTAGATCTAGTGTCAGCACTGTACCAGTATGTATTTATTTTTTTTGCCATGTCTATCAGCATACATGATCTTTCAAATCTTGTAAATATGTCCACAAGTGCACAGAAGAATTATTGTTCCTATAAAGTCATTATATTGCTGCATTTAATGTAACAGTGCACTTCTCTTGATGCATAACAGTGTTTTTGTCAGAGGCATACCTATGGAATTTGTAACGTCTGGACAGCATCAACTTTGCCAAGGAATGATTTCAGTCTCTTCTAACGAGCCTTTACACCCGCGTTGGCAGTGTACTTTTTCCTAACTAATGCGAACTGACGTCAGTGGCATCCATGGCTTTTTTAATGAGAACAAAAGACCCGGCCGGTTATGGCAGTCGGGGTCTGCACTGTGCACACATTTCCATGACTCCGGGATACTCGGGGATCACTCTATACGTCCCCTATTCGGTTATGAATCTCTTTTTCTCTTCACGTTGACACATGATGCATGAGCTCTTCTTTTTCACTGAGCTAAAATTACATGCTTCCTGGTGTAATTTACAAAAAAGAAATGTCCACTGGAGGGGTGTGCGAGGGGGAGCCGAGAGCTGAGTTATTGCATCTTGCCTCATCTCCCCCTCCTCACTTCCATCCCACCCCCCTCTCTATTCCAACCGGCCGGGGCAACATTGATTGCCTTTCCACAGAACGTGACTTTTTGTCATTGCAGCACAGTGGCCCGTGGGTTTGATTCCCTCCAGCCTCTGAAGGAATCGTTGCTGAGAAGTAACAGTGTTGGCAAAAGCTGCTGAACATGATTGCACACACATTTGTATACATACTGCGCAATTTGTCTGCGTTTACTCTGTCTTTGCAGAGGCCAAAGGTCCTTGGATGCTCCATGCAAGATTAAAAATGTTTGCCTTTATTTATGCAGTAAAATCTGAAAAGTATTTAAAACCAAGCTCTACTCAGGCACGGCCCCCCTTTTAAAAGCCTGCTTCTTAAAAATGTGCTGTAGTATGTGTTATATCAACTTCCCTTGTTTAGCTTATAATTTTTAGGGGTGAAATGATAAATCAATCTACAATGATATATCGATTCAACGATCCAAAAAGTCATGATGGCACCATTGATCCAAAATGACCACATTGATCATACATCGTAACATCATTTTATCTCAAGTGGGTGGTCTATTTTTGGTCTGTTTGAGCTCAGGAATAAAAATCACTTAGATACACTCCTCATTGCTTTATCCCAAAAATACTTATATCTATCTACACATTCAATAATGTTTTAGTTAGTGAAAGATCATTGATTTTATTTAAACAAGCTTACCTTTGTGGCATCATTTTATAATACCTCAGTTCTAAAACTGCACTCACTTTTCTATCCAAAACATGAGTAGCTTCACATATGCGCATTGTAGTTTAAAGAGTGTGTATGTTTTTCTGTTATTACTACAAAGTAGTGGTTAAAATTACTTTCAAATTTTCCTGTTGAAAGCTATACCTGAGATTGGGCCTATCACTTAAATACAAGTGATGTCCATACATAAAACCAAAATCAACCAGATTGTTCCAAAACAGACACTTTAAATATATACATAAATAATCATTACTTTTGATTAACGATACAAAGTCTTGATTTCGACCTCAAGTATGCATCTCCTTATGAACAAAAATTTGAAAGAGAACTAAAGAGTGTGCAAAGTCGATTTAAATGGATTTTTTGGCAGTGTCGCTCTTTACTTTTACCTCATTTCTTGCCCAAGCGAGCCAGATTTTAAGGGGTGGAGAAATTCATGATAACGTAAGGGATTAAGGGATTGAAATTAATTTCCTAGTGCATCGAACCCACTTCCCTTATCTGCGAGAGCCCAGATGAAAATACCACTCGCCAGTATAACAACAATCACTCCGGGCTTCCAGTAACCTCGGGTCTGGGCACTCTTTTGAGCGACGTTCACATGTGCATCTTCCTTTTAACCTACCCCATTAGTGTTTCTCTGATAGTTGCGCGCTATTGATTTCCTCCTATTGGCTTTTGCCAACTTTTGCATCCAGAAATATTTTGAGTGACTTTGAAAGGCGCCCAATAGCTTGGTATGTTTTGTTTTTTGGATGAATAGATTGACCCAGTATACACATGGTCAATTAAGTGATGTTCAAGGACAGACTTCTTAGGACACACTGCCCTACCTAGAATCCATTAAAATCTAATCTTCCTCTCGGAATAGTGCCCTTTCCCTACTAAGTCTCTTTGCACTCATCCGTACACTAAAGTGAGCCACTCTCGCTCTCATCCCTGTGTCCCTTGAGAATACCATCTTGTCAGGTGAGTTCCTCCTGTCCTAAAGGTCTTAGACATGTGAAGAGAAGTGCTTGAAAAAATAGAGAGAGTCAGGCTAGTGTGAGCAGGATCCAATATAAGCGGCTTCTTTTTTGCCCCCTCTTTGTGTCTCAGCATGACAATAATAGTGCTGTAATAATTATAGAACTGCTCTTATCTGTTGGGAGACAATTGTTTTGTCTATGAATTGTAAATTTGAGGTGTGTCAATGTGTGTGCCATTTCAATGTGTGTGTCACGTTTGGGGTTAGAAATGGACAGACGGAGAAGCTCAAGTTATAGAATATTTGATTGCTTCTCATAAGTCAGTGCTCCTAAATTATTTGCCATTAGTTACCTATGCCCTATATTTTCTATATATGACCTTTTCATTTAACCCTTTGGTGAAGGAGCAATGGGCAGCTGTACATTGGTAGCACCCGGAGAGCAGTGCTAAGGGCATGCTACCTTGCTCATGAGTACCTCAGTGGCACGTTTACCAGTCTGGAACATGAACCGGCAACTTTCCAATCACCAGACCACTCACCTATTTTAGTTGTGTTCTAAGTTTTACTAACTCATTGTAAACAGAGCTGTTATGCTTTACAGTATGCTAATGAATGTTTTACATTTTATGAGGATTTTTTGGGCTCATGCTAGGCTATTTCTTAAAAAATCTGGTCTTTCCGTAGCCTAGCCTTGTACTTGAAATGCTAAGAGCAACTTTTTGTCTTATTGTAAATCTTTTTTAAAGACCTTTGTGTAGTCTACACAGTCTTTCATACTATGTGCCCTAGTTGTTCTTTTGTTCTCTATTTCTTGTTGCACTGTGTAAACTGGAGCGACGTCGTCGCGTCTCTATATCTGTACAGTATATAGCAGAGATGACAAAGTTTACTTTGACTTTGACATACATAAGCCTACCAGAGTAAATTTGTCAATTCTTTTCCATTTTCCAAGGACACAATACTCATAGCTTGTGATAGGCTAGTTTTTGACACTAAACTGCCACATTTGCAATGTGAACTGACCCACGAAACTTTGTCTTCGGTTGTGTTTAATCAAGGTACACAGGCTCACAACGTGTTAAGTACTTGTGGTTGGTTGTAGTTTTGCTTTTGCTGGTGGCGATTCATTAGCAAGCCTGTTGCCGTTGACTCGGCTACTCAGAGATACAGCACTATAAGCAAAGTTCACATTTAAAATTGATGAACGTGCTTTGCGCCGTGTGCGTCCTCCGCTTCTCACTACTTTTTTTTTTTCACCGCCTCACTCTTTTTGGCCCTGCCCCCCACATGCTCTTTCTTTGTGCCTGTTTTCATACCTTTATCTCCTAGAATATGCACTTACTATCAAAAACTCTGTTTGCACAGAACAGTGTTGATCCAGAGGCTCAGTCTTGCATGTTAAGTCTGATAAAAAGGCGGAAACGAGATATAAATGTGGGTTAGGCTTATTAATTAGGTGCCATCTTTAAAATTAGGGAGACAACAACAAAACATGGGAAAACGCAGAGCAGAAAGATCAAAAGATAGGATACTTTGTGACTAAAAATGGCTTTTTGGCACTTATGGGAGGCCCGTCAGTGCCGACCCCCTTATGATTCCTGGTGTTGTTGAACAGGGACGGAATAAAAACATAAAGCTTTTGGCATTGTGGGATTGCGAGTTGTCATGTGTTCAGGCAGGTGAGGGCCAAAAAGCCTCGTCTGAGAGCCGGGGGCTGGGAGAAGAGCCTCGGGACGATCTCCTCGCGTCAGGTCTTGGAACTCCTGGATGGATATCACATAATCATGCTGGAAGAAGTTGACAGCACACCTAAAGAAAGAAGGGGAAGTGATGTGCATCCCCATTGAAATAATGGGTCTGAAAGATTCCCCTCCTCGTCTCAGCTTTAGGCAGCTTTCAGGTTGTTGATCTTGGTAATTCATTTCCAAAATCATCAGCCCTTGAGACGGCAGTATTACAGATGGTCGGATTAGCGTTTTCATTTAGGAGTCCGCCAGCCATGTCTGCGGGTTTGTAATAAAAAAAAGAAAACAATGCCAGATCCGACAACGTCTCAACACTGCAAATATCTCGAGCTGCTTAATTTGCGCTATATTAAGAAGTTGTCCTGTTATACAATGTGCCATGACGTACATTCTAACACCTTTGTGCAATGGGGAAAATGTATATTTCTGAAAAAGTGTAAGGCAAAGTGTTTTTTCCCTTTTAAACAGCTAAATAGTTTTTGACATTGCACCCACTGTGATATGAAAACAATGGAATATACTCAAAACAAAAATTCTTAGATGACATTAGCAGATGCTCTTATCCCAAGTGACTTTCATTTTCTAATTACAGAGATAGTCTCCTTGGCGCAACTCAGTGTTAAGGTTCTCGCTCACAGACCCATTGCTGATAGCTTATGCAGAAGGATAGAGCTGAACATCTTGGTTCCATAGGTAAAAGTTTAACCACTGCAAAGCCACCATCCCACACATTTTGACCCATAGATTATTAGCATAAACTGTAATTTAGAGAATGCTTATGAATCCATAAAATGTATTTTGCATTTTATCTTTGGCATCTATTGTTTTATATATGCGGCACAGTGGTTAGCTCTAATGCCTCACAGCAAGAAGGTCCTGGCTTAGCCTTGGCCGTGGGATCTTTCTGTGTGGAGTTTGTGTGCTCAGTTTTCCTCCCACAGTCCAAAAGCACACTGTTTAGACTTATTGGTGACTAATTTTCCCTCATAAGTGTATATAGGTACCTCTGTGGTACCTTTACCGGTCCGTGATTTGAACTGGCGACCTTTCGATCACGGGGTGAACGCCTAACCATTACAAAAACAAGGTAGTGGTTTAGGTGTAAGATTATCGTACTGAGCATAATCATTATCTTTTACGTCATCATTTTAAAGAAATCCATTTGAGTACTGTTGCACGTGTGTGTGTGTGTATCAAGCAAGTTTAGGGATATTACTGTCATTATAATGTGTCCTTAAAAGAACAATAATATACTGTACCATTAACTATATGCCAGGTTTTTGTTGGTCAAAAATTAACAAAATGTATGCTGTGCAATCTTATTAGCTAGTTAAACAACATGGGCACAAGAGAAGGAAAAGTTGGTCTCAAAATAACAAAAAAACATTTGTGAGAGAGCTCTAGATGCAGCGTAGACACTGGCCTGCTCACCACTAGGTGGCCGTGTGAACCGTCTGCTTAAATAAGATGGAACAGGCCTGTAGTCACTCACATATTGGACTTTTCTTCGCACGGTTGTGCACCAGCCTTGGTTAAAGGCTCCGTAACTCATTGTTAGTGTCTTATTTGTTTAGCCCATCTTCATTGACATATTACCAACAGTTTGCAGATCTTAAAGGCCTCTCCCTGTTAGTGCTAGCACCAATGACACGAGGCTGAAATAATCTTCTGGCCACTTGCGGGCTCAGAGAATGAGAATTCCTGGAACGGCTATTCATCTGGTGCTCTCGAAGAGGATTCAGCTTCGGCAATGCGCTCCTGATGTACTGAGCCCATTGTGCATCTTGCGTGTGGGGGAGAAAATGTGTATCAAGTGGATTTGCAGGGGCTAGAGGTCCTGTTTATGTTTGTTCAGGAAATATTGTAAAGAGCTTTTCTCTCCCTTGTGGATATGCATTTCAGAGAGCACTACGTGAAGAAAAGGGAAATTATGCAAAGAAAAATCTTGCATTCATGGCTATTGACATATTTGGTTGCCCTTATAAAATCAAACGGAAATACCCTAATATGAGTGTGTGATATTAGTATGCTTCTAAACTAAATGTAAGTAAAATCTTAGTTAACGTTGTATGTACTCAACAAATATTATACTAAACAAAGTTTTACTTACTATAAAACATGCAGGATAGTCCAATATATAGTATATTCTTCAATTTCCAAAATACTTGCCTTGTAGTTGTGCATACTCTTGATGAGCATTTTACATATAGGTTTCTTTTGTGTAGTGCTTTTGTGCTCAAGTCTATAGTGAAATTTTGGCTTAGGGGTGGACCAGCTTTAAATTTAAAAATAATACCTTAATGCAAACATTGTCATAAACTTTAATGTGAACAATGTGTAAGGATAATTACAGTTTAAAAAATAATTAACTTAGATATAATAAACCCTGACTAAATCAGTTACACTATTAAATTGTTTACTGAGAGCATACAGAAAAGTCATGTCATAAACTAAAGAGTTGACTAAAGAGAGGTATATACATACACATAAATATAGTCTACTTTTTACAGACATTTTAATTTCTGCTCTCAATTTAATAGTTATATATAAAATTTCATTTATGCTCATGAGCAAAAATGGGCTAAACGTATAAAGCGCTTATATGTTCACTTAGGGCATACTTCAGAATGTATTGTCAGTACAAAACAAGAATCAGATATAAACTAGACAGGGACTCAAAGATTATTACTATCATACTTCGAAGTGTTATTTATTAGTCAAAAAGTGGACATATTTTGCTCCTAGAACTATTGAAAGAATAAACTTACAAGTAAACTGGTACTAGTATACTGACTGCATAAACTATACTCTGGCAGTTTACTTAAATGTTGCTTATGGTTACTTAATAAATTCTTAATATAACTATAGTTTATTCTTAAAAATACTAATGTGGGTAAAGTTAGACTTTCCTCACCAGGCATAAATTTTGCTAAAATACATTGTTCTGAAAGGTCTCATAACTCCTAAAAACAGCAGGATACACAGATTAAGAACCAAAAGTTAAGTTATATTTCCATGTAGTTGTAATATTATAGCACTATTTCAGCTGCTCTAGATGTTTGCCAATAGAGTATTTCATGTGCTTCCACCAAACCTACATCTTCCTTCCCTTTTTTTCCCGCAAAGCTTGTTACCAGCTTCAAATTTCTGCCCTGTTGAAATTGTACCTCCTGTAAAAGGTGCGTATCAGGCGGAGCCATTTGTTAGCTCTGTGATTAGTCATAGCCTTAGTAAATTACCGGCTCAATTAGATGCCACTGATACTTCCACAAAATTAGGTATATGATTCAGGACCTCTGCTGTAAGTCCTCTACAAGTGTAGTTGAGCAGAAACAGCTAAACCGACCAGGCTATATATCAACTCGACCGCACTGCTCGCAGCTTATAATTTATGTGCACTAAATAGCTCTTTTATGTTAGCAACATTAGCATGGGAGGGGGGGTAATCCAGATACACGTTAATACAGATTGCTTTCGTTGAATCTGTTCCATCCATTCTCCATTCCGTCATCCCGCTTAAAGCTAGTTAAGGCAGCAGATGCCAGTGCGATCTCCCAGCTGCCTGTCATAGGGATCATGCATTAACAAGTGCACTCCGTAGCATCTTGTATTAGCATGCAGGCTGGCCCGTCTGGTCCCGAGTCCGGTACTGGAGCCCTCGAACCCGGCGGCCTTACGATGCCATGTGTGAAATGCATTACCTTGCCTTCAATTGCAGGAGCTTTCTGCCCTGGCAGCTAACGTATGCCAAGCAGGTCACCTCACCTTTTTCAACGTGGCGTCGGCATCTCCTCTCCCATGTCAATAGCGCCGAACTTTATTAAGTCGCTGCCTTTCGCAATCCCTCATACCCTTCCCCGCCGAATACCTCTCACCTCTTACCGTTGGTGTGCAGCTTTTTTTTTTTTTTTTTTTTACCTCAATGCGTAATCAAAATGCATTATGTAACAGCATCTATTTTCGGTGTGAGACGTAATTAGCGGGCGGAACTTAGGGGGGTTCTGGAAACTAGGTGCTAGCAAATGTCAGCAGACGCGAGTTAATCAAACGCTTTTCACGCGGTCCGGACCTCAATTACAGTGTGATAGATGATTGGAATAGCGAGGGATGCTATGGAATTATTTACGGGGACTATTAAAATGAGTATAGTGCAAAGCCTTAAAGGCTGGCACAGGAGAGAGAGAGAGAGAGAGAGAGAGGCAGAATGTGATTAATGTACACTCTGACCAGTTCAGCTTAACGTAAAAAAAAAAAAAGTAGCTGATCCTTCTTCTTATCCATAATGAAAAAAAAATCACTGGAATGTAATGTGACCAAAGGGTGTTTGTTTTTGCTCTGCATCCTCAGTAAGTGTGAGATTGCTTGTCTTGTGATGGCAAGTTTTGCTCGTATTTGAAAGAGCCCATTCTGGCTGATCTCGTTCTCGTCATTCATACAAAGTCAAACACGTTTCAATCATTTGGCTATATTCAGAAATTTAAATGGCTCAGATTGGAAATGAAACCCAAACTGTACATTTATTGAATGCTTTTGGAAGCACAGACCTTTTTCTTCTTTCTTAAAAAGGCTGAAAGTAAATGGGAACGCTTATGATCTGAAATTAAAATGGGCATGTTTAACGGTTGCTTTTATGCACTATGATTCCTAGGCATCTCTAGAAGCTGCACAGAATCCCTCGTGATTCTCTGCCAGGCCTGTAATGCAGCCTTTTTTTCTGGCTGTGGTTCCGTAAGTGAAATTTATGGTCATCACAGTTCAGGTGAGGTGACAGACTTTTTTTTTTTTGGAGTGGGGACAGGCTTTTACTTCAGCATTCTGTTTCGGGTCATCATCCTGCTGCAAGGTGATGCGCCATTCAGTGAGCTGTGAGGTATTTGGTTTGTTAAGATGCTCCAGTTCATGCACAATTCATCCTGCTGCTGCTGTCAGCACTCGCATCATCAGTGGGGACGTAAAGATGACACATGCACATATTTCACAATTTCGAAGCCCTGTGTATTGTGGAGTTTTTCTTGACCGTAGCATGATTTATTTTTGACACAGCAGTAATACTACATTTCAAATTTGATCACATTTTATTACCCAGTGTATTGCATTGGGATCCTCCTCTTGAGCAAGGCAGTTTGATTGTTACACTACTGCACTGTGCCACACATGTGATGATGTTCATTGGCCAAACTGATCTGTACATAGAGGGACAAATTTAAAGAAGCAAAAGCTATTTGGTTGGAATTGAATGTATATGAAAGAAAAGCTACCACTGCTTACTTGGCTGGGATTGAAATGGTCCTACTGAGCCAGTTTTGACTCAAGAGTAATTCTCTTTTCTCCTCAGGATTGTGCACTTTCTAATTACACGTCTGTCCATCTGGAACTGTATGAATACCATAGGACTTTAATGTGCTTTTTAACTAATTGTATCAGCCCTGTTCTTCAAAATTATTCTCTGGTCATTAACTGTACTGACACTTTGTGAAAGGTGATTTTACATTACTGAACACACTACTGCCCATTTTCTTCTTCTACACAATGTGCAATGTGCATTGTTTTTATATACTTTGTGTTTTTATTTGTCTACGCATCATTTAATCTTTGTGGCTTTTTATCTGTCTATATTTTGTCCATCTTTATTTTGTCCGTCCATTTCTTTCTCTTGTATATTTATTTTGTCTATGTCTTGTTTCTTCTGTGTATTTATTGCAGGTATGTATTTATTTTCATCTGTGCATTTATTTTGTTTGTGTCTTTATTTAGTTTGTTGGTTAATTTTGTATGTGCCTGACTTCATTGGTATTTTGTTTCATCTGTGTATTTATTATGTCTCTGTCTTTAGCTTGTGACTTTATTTTCTCTGTACATTTGTTTCGTCTGTGGCTTGTTTTATGTATGCCTTGTTTTGTTTGTGTCCATTTCATCTGTGCCTTTATTTTGTCTGTGCCTTGTTTCATCTGCATCTGTTTTATCTGCGCTTTTATTTCATTTGTGCCCTTATTTGTCTGTGCCTTTTTTTTCTTCTGTGACCTGTTTTGCCTTGTTTGGGTCTGGTTTTATCTGTGCCTTGTTTAGTCAGTGGCTTGTTTAGTCTGTTCTTGTTTTGTTTGTGCCTTGTTTTGTCTGAGTCTTGTTTCTTCTGTTCCTTGTTCATCATGTACCACGTTTCAACTTTGTTCTGTTTTTGTGTTTGTCTCTGTCTTGCTTCACCTTTTCCTTGTTTTGTCTATGGTAGTTAATTGATTAGAGTAATGGACATCATCCGTAATGAATATGTTCACTCTCGTGTGCACAAACTAATGATGTAATGACACACTAAAAGCAAATGAGCAGCTGTCTGTCCTTCCAATTAATTATGGTCCACTAAAATGGGAAAACTGTGTTTATAGAGTCAGAAGCAAAATGTCTGTTCCTGATGTTGCATTAACTATGCCATTACCAGTAAGTGATGCCTTATCTTAAAACCGCACTTAAGGCCTCTGTGTTCTTCTTACAAATCAGTAGATGGACCACAGACTAGCATTCAGGTACATTTTAACTCTTCTAGAGATGTGAAGAGCGGAAAAATAAGGTTACTAAGGTCTTGTAGTGTTGGTAGTAGCTCTGGAACGAGGCCAAGCTGAGTTTTAAAGCTTTAATGAGCTGTAATTCTTCCGTTTCATCCAATATGGGCGTACATCCCATAAAATTAAAAGCGACAGTACAGTTCTTTAATTTCATAGACATTGTTTGATTTCAGATCCAGCGTGCAGAGCCAAAGAGGGTAAGATAAAAAAAAAAGACCTCACTGTCCAATTACTACAAAGCAAACCATACATATTTTCATCTCATTTCTCTGCCTCGCATTTCTAAAACTTTTCTTTGCAGTGCTGGAAGCATGCATAAAACATAGAGCTTGTCTCGCTGATACTGCTGCCACTACTGTGGATGGTGAAAGTCTCCTCATTCTCCATTTTCTTAGTCTACATTAAGCACAATATGCACAAAGCTGTCCTGGCCCAATATGTGGAGCTTAACTATGTTTGTTTTCTGTATCTCGCCACCAACTGGCATTTTCGCTCTTTCTTTGACGCCTTGGCTTTGAGGACAAAGTTTGCAATCAATGCCCCACTCTTACATTCCCAAAGGAATTGACCCATTGATTTTTTTTTCCCCAAATCCAGGTGTAAACTGTAAAATTGCTAGCCCAAGACATCGCTTGACATTTGAGGAATAAATGGGGGCTACCCACCGCGTAAGCTCGGCTGATTATTGCCCGGAGTGAGTCGGCATGGAGAGCGTTTAAGTCACACAGTGAGTCTGCTTATCTCGTGCAAACTTATCGGAAAGTGACTTACCCAACATGGCCCAGTGAAATTCTTCATTGCTTTTTTTCCCTCCTCCTAATGCTCTCTTGCTGATGACTCAATGCGGTTTGGCTCTTGACTCAGGAAACTTAATTCAATTGAAGTGAAAACAGAAAAGCAAGTTTTCAGGAAGGCTGACTGTCTTAAGATAATCTCAATAATTATGTGTTGTGCTCGAAGTGGCGAAGTGCTAAAGAAGTTAGGATGGGTCAGAATAAGCCCTATCAATCAGCATTGGTTTCGTCAACTTTTTTTCATGACAAAAACAGCAAAAAATAAATAAATAATCAGCTTTGAAAATAAAAATGAAATACAGGATGATTTTTGTTCACTTTTAAAAATCAAGATAATAATGACAGAGACAGATGACAAGCAATTTTGTTCTCAGTTGTTTAGCAGTTTAGCCTCCACATACATATGCACAGCCGTGTTGCTTGCATATGATTGATTGACATTTGTTAGAGCTAGAAAAAGCACTTTTATTAAACTTAAACATAGCCTCAAGTATTAAACTATAAACGCCTTAAATATGCTTGAGATTGAAAATGCTGACTGGAAATCATTTGACGTTTTTTACTGTTAGTAATTATTAAATGTAGTTCTTGTTTGTTTTATAAACACATTTTATTGCCTTTATCATTTATTTGATGCACATAAATTTAGTATTTCTGCCAACATTAGTATCTTAAATGGTTAATATCATACCAATTTTTTTTGGTGCATCAACTTCTTTATTGTCAGCACATTTATTCGAGTCTTAACCTATTGTTTTAGTTGGGGAAATAAAGTTTCAGGTGTTAAAGAGACTTTTTCCTGAAAGAAAAGTTTCTAACAATAACTGACTAGCAGGATGGTCTACTAATCAATATACAAGCTGCCATGTTAGCCTTTATATATTTCTCTTTCGACTTTGTTTTTTGTGTAATTAGCAGCTTTGCAATTTTGCTAATGTCCTTTTTTTTCATTTGGTCTAACATACTACAGCGAAACCCTCACTTTCAGCAGATGTTTTTCTATGTCAAGTGCATCTTGCATGTTTTGAGTGGTGGTAAAAGGAGGGAGGTTGCTAATTAATATGAGCATGGCCTGATGAGCAAAAGTAAAAGAAACTATTGTGCTAATTTGTTCTTGAACATTGGCCATACGTTATGGGAGTACCTCGGGAAAGGAAACGACATTGTTATTCCGACCTCCTCATGTGGATAAGCCTACATCTCTGGTAATGTGCCGCAGTAAGATGTTTTAACGGGAGTAGATAATAAACTCTGCCAAATTAGATACAATGTTGATTTGTTGCTTCAGTGAATAGCGGATTGAAATTCAAATAAAAACCTTTAATGTCATGCACCAATTGGGCCGCGCTGCTCCTAAATTGCGCTCACTGCCAACTGTCTGGAATTGGCATGGCAAAGAGGAGGAACGTTTTCATTCCTTTAGTTTTCTCTGATTTCAAATAAATAAATAAATAAATAAAAATCAATGTTCTAAGAGAATTCTATCAGCATATTGGCTGTGGATGAAAGTGCTTTGATGGAATCCCTGTTGCATCTTGGAGATGGAGCTTTGCTCATTCAGCAGGCCCGAGTTCATAACAGTTGGGGTTTTAAGTGTTTTGGAAGTGGCAAAGCATTTCGGACCTTGAGGTAGGCCACATTTTCTGAAAAGTTGGCAGTAAAATGGAAGCAGAACTGAAAATTGACGCCTAGTTTAAATCAAAGTGACCTGCATAATTCATGTAGTAGCATTTGTCCCACCCGCATGTTTGTGGTGTCTTTCATTTAGTCAGTATGACACGTTTCCCATGGGGCTTGGGGCGGTACCTGGTCGCCCGCCAGATTTTGTGAGCATAATTTATTGAATCGACTTCATTCATCAGTGTTTTGAAAGGACAAACCTCAGATTCGAGCATATAAAATCTTTTTTTTTCTGTAAACTTCTTTATGCAAATCTCATTATTACCAGTTTGCACTACGTAATTTAGTGTTAACCATCTCATTTCCATAATTTTTCCTACAGTGACATGAATAGAACAGGGAATTTTTAGCAGAAAATGTCCTATATTGTTCCTAGAAACTACCATAGTAGTAATGAACTCATTCATATGTAGAAGTGAATGGTTCGTTTCTGACATAGTGCACAATTAGAAATAAGCATGTAAATTAAGAAAGTGGAAGTATAAACGATCCCTGCAGGTATGGCAAAAAAATGTTTGTTAATGATCCTTTTTGATGAGACATTGACAAGCTCAAAATAGATCTTTAATAGTAAAGCTGCTAAAATTAACTCTGCTGCATCAGTATCTGACTTGGCCACTAAAGAGGTTCTGTGTAAAAGGGTCCAAAGACTCAAAACTCCATGGTTGAGTGAGTCTGGTGCGGAGGAACTTGGCTGACCTGCACAGAACCCTGACCTCAACCCGATAAAACACCTTTGGGATGAGTAAGAGCGGAGACAGTGAGCCAGGCCTTCTTGTCCAACATCAGTGGCTGACCTCACAAGTGCTCTTCTGGAAGAATGGTCAAAATTCCCATAAACACACTTCTAAACCTTGTGGACAGCCGTCCCAGAGGAGTTGAAGCTGTTATAGGTGCAAAGAGTGCACCATTTAATCTAGTATTTGTTAAAGTAGTCAATATATTAATTGATCGAGATCCATCAAAGATGATGACGTTCCTGCCACTAGGTATCCAGAGTGACCAGGTTAACATTCTCGGTCCAATATTTTAGCAATTCCAGGCCTCCAAACTGCAGGTGTGATTGCGTTTGTCCTCCCTCGAAGAGTCACCTCCCTTTTATTTTGTTTTATTATTGAGCAAAAAGGCCCCACGTCTCCCCTGGCCCTGTCCCTGGGCACAACAAGTGGTCTGAGAGACGGGTCTCCTTTTTGACAGGAGGCTGGCCGGAGCAGACCTGAGGGGGAAAACGTTTATTTTTAGCTCCCTTTGCGCAGAGCGTCTTGGGAGCAGGGGGGCATTGAGCTGTGGTTGATTTCCTCAGTCAGCCTCATCCCAGTTTGCTTGGTATTCTGACGACCGTCCACCTTCCTTTGCCCTCTAGGCCCAGACATCACCTATGGAAGTTTTTTCCCTCTCTCTTCTGTAGACAGTGTGCGCTTCGGCGGAAATTTTCAAAAGCCGCCATCGTCACCGTGAGTGATTAAGGATTCACAGGAAGTATCTTTTTTTCTTTCTTTTTTTTTTGTGTGTGTGCACCTCAGACAGAAAGAGGCCATCTCCCGTACAGGGCACAGTGGTCGTCTGTGGTCTGTCTGACAGACCACAATGCTGTCGTGTCTGTTTTACTAATGGATCTTTGCGACAAGCTTGAAGGTCTTCTGAGCAGATTGTTATAAAAGTTGCATGGAGCAGTTTAGGACATGAAGGGCGGGAGGGTGAGAATTGGGAGGAATCTACAAAGACGTCAAGTGAGAGTGAAACTGTCAGAAATCAAAACGCGGAACTGTTTCCAGAATGTACCAGTATATTTGGATTGGTTGTGTTTTGGTTGCAATCAAACTATGTGCCTCCATTCAATCTGCAAGATGACCAGCCTTGTATTTCATGCTTCTAATTGTTTTGTTGTTGTTGTTGTTGTTGATGTGGATAGAGCTGCTTTGTTTCCATTGAGAAATGGAAATGTAAAAAATCTTAACGCTTGAAAATATTTTACTCTTTGCAAAGATTGCCGGTGTAGAATCTCACAAATCTCAAATTGCCCCCTACATATTGACCAGTGCTTGTTAAATAGAACCCATTAATTATGTAATCTTGCCTTGTATAGTAGGAATTACACTGTGCATTTAAAAGACTAAAATGGTCCACAAAAAGGATGAAACAGTATTTGCCCATTTTAAAGTCACTAACATTGTTCTTAAAATATTGTTCTTAAAATATTGTATAAATGCTTTTTATTATATATTTGAATTGAATTGAACCTACCTATATGCCAATATGTTAAAACATATATATATATATATATATAATATATATGTGTGTGTGTGTGTATATATATATATATATATATATATATATATATATATATAATATGCATATATATATATATGTATATGTATATATATATGTGTGTATATATGTGTATATATATATATATATATATATATATATATATATATATATATATATATATATATATATATATATATATATATATATATATATATATATATATATATATATATATATATATATATATATATATAATATTACAGTGTTAATAAAAGCTGATATATATGATAAAAACAAAATATCTTACTAAATTCTGTATGTAGGCAGGAGGCTAAACTAAATAAATAAAGTCAAAATTAACACTGATCTAAAGGGGTGTTAAAGGGTCAGGGTCAGGTTCTGACCAAGAAGCTCACAACAACTGAACATGAAGCAATGCAGTAGCTAAAGGATAGCACCAGAAACAAAAAATTAACAATTCTCATGGCATCTGAGCACCGTCAAGCCGTTTGCTTTCGAGCCAATCAGAGGCTCTTTGCTGTGATTACAAACATTGGCATTAATGATTGATTTGGATGATGATGATGTTTATCTCCCTTGATCCCAATTGAGCGTAACAACAGAGACGGCCCGAGAGTCGAGACTAATCCTCTCGCAGCAGTCCTGGGTCAGAAGTCAATAAGAAAGTGTAGTGGCAGTAAGCAGTGGCCGTAAGCCACCCTCCTTCGTTTCTCGTTCCTGACCTTCATCGCTTCTTTGCCATATCCCAGGACTAATGCTTTGCGAGGCCTCCATGGAGCTGACCCTGTAAATTGTATGTTCTCAGGACGTTCCCCAAACCCTCTGAAGCGATCAAAAGGGCCTGCTAAGTAGATGCCAGGCCCCCAGCAGGGCAGTGGGAGACCGGGAAGCCACAGCATGGCCTCACGTTAATATCCTATGTCAGCAGCGGACGTTAAAGTCTGCGCTTAATTAAGAAGGACAAACAGCTGCACTCGTATCCAGAAAGCCTGAACCTCTGGTGACTTTTCAAATGAGTTTCAAATTGCGTGCAGGCCGCAGGGAATGGCAGCGCGCTTCCTCTCCGCCCGTCTCTCTTCCTCTTCTACTCCCTCTCCTTTCTCGGCGTCTATCTGTGTACTTCCAAAGTTTATTGTAGCAGAACATTTCAATTGCAAACCATTATGGATGAACCCTCTACATTTTTTAAATTTAGATTCTCAGCATTTCAGCATTTATGGCATGTTCGTCATAAATATAAATCTACAAATCAACAGGTGGGCCTTTAAATTTACATTTACATTTACATTTACATTAGATGATGTTTGAAGTTACTGCTGTTTGTTTAATAGACCCTTTAAACTATGAATTGTCTTGCATTTCATGATGGGAATTTTAATTGCACTGTGCTTTGGATATAGTAAAGCAATCTATAAAAATGACAAAATACATGTATTACATAAAATTATATTTATGGGCCTTGTAGGTTCAAATCGGGCTCTAGAGAAGGACTTCTACTAAATGCCACAAATGTAAATCTAAATAAATTAAAACCATACTGTATATACTGTATTACATCTAAAAGTTGCACTTACAACATATTACATAAAAAATATACCATCTACTAAAACAGTCCCAAAATGCTGAATATGTGAAAAACTAAACAAATGAAAAAGATATATTCCAGTATTTTACGAGAAATATACATATGCATATTGTATGTAACACAGACATATGGTATGTTGCATAAAACATATATTTTGTAGTGAAACAATAAAAAATGCAATACATTTGAAAATGTCATATGAGTGATATATGTAATATGGACAAATATCACAGTATTTAAAGTAGATATGCATGTATAGATATATATATATTATATTAAAACATTTACATAAATATCAATATAATAATAAAAAAACATGCATACATTTGCTCTATATGTGCTATGGACATATATAACTTGAAAATATACTAAAATAGTCTTTATTAAACTATCTTAAAATGCTTCAAGTAAAAATTAATTTCAAGAAGTCCAATGAGTTAATTAAAAAAACTTTAAAAGGGATGATGGAATACATTTTATTCCAATATGTAAAAAAAATAGATGTATGATTAAAGAAATTATAGTTTTTTGTAATGTAGACATATATATTACATTATGCAAAAACGGTCATGCAGAAATGTTTTTTCTGGGGGTGGGATATGGCAGAAATGTAATTGCCAAACCGTTATTTACATAAATATGGAAATTAAATAATTACCTGCTCAGGTAAACATTCAGTGTTTAGCTTACCAATCAGTTAAACATTGCATAATTAGTCAGATTATCATATTTAAACATGCGGCAGGATGCCTTTTTTAAATGTACTCGCAAGTCGCACACATAATATTCTCTTGATGAACTCAGCTGGATTTCAGCCGTGCTGTGTGTTCTCGCCCGCGAGTCAAATAAAATATCATTAATTTCCGACGTGGCACAAACACCACGACACCAAGCCGCAGTAGTATGGCATTGTGCATTACCGTCGGAAAGACCTGCCGTAAAAACAGGGTTTGTAGGTTTCTTGAGCAATAACTTCAGCGGTTTCCTTGATCTGACACAAATCTGACGCGCTGACCTTAAAGCGCCGAACAACGTGCGCTGAGACTTGGTGACACGTTCGGTTACGTGTAGATTTTTTCTCTCCCTCCCTCGAACTGTCCGACTCCGGTAGCAGTCGAAGAACAAAAAACTGGAAATTGTTTTGAAGGTGCAGTTCGAGAAATAACGAGAAATTGTGTTCTGAGCTGTCACTTTTAATTCTGCCAACCGCGCTATGAGCGTCAACAAGACACAAACTTAAGTGCGTGCAGTTCTGCCTGGGGGAAAAACTATGAATTTGCTGTTTGTCCAGCGGTGTCAGTACAAACTGTGTATATTTTTAATTCAATGACATTCCATCTTCTACTTAATGTGTATATGAAAGTTTTAAATATAAAACTATAATCATAAGGATTCTATTTTTCCCCCAACAAAAAAAGAACAACTTGTGAGGCATCATCTAGACTGGTTGAAGCTCATTGTACTGATATCATTTTAAGTTTGAAAAAGGTTTGAAATTTTGCTTTACTGTCACCATTGGCAAACATATAGAGTTGTACCTATTGCATTTATCTACTTTCATATCCGCAATGTGACACTTTCTGTGAATATCCGGCTTCTGACTTTAGGTTTGCTAATGCCTTTATTGCACCAATTTCAGTGACTGTCGACGGTTGATTTTTGTGAAACGATGTGAAACTTAGACATTATATGCTTTAAAATGTATGCTTTTTATAAGACAGTATATGAATACTGGACTCCAAAGAAAAGCCTGCTGAGTAAGCTATACTCTATACAGGGATGTGCACAGGGCAGGGCTATGGTTGCTCGGGCAACTGCCTGCCAGCCCTCTTTGACTTAAGCTGTCCGGCCGAGAAAAATAATTATATATGTTGTTATCTGAATAAAACTATTGTTCCGTGTCCCAGCCCGGATACTAGGCAGATAGGCAGCCATATGGACCCTGCCGGAAGCTGCATGTCATTGCTTCTCTGTTAAGCAAAGGTAACTTTTCGGAAGTCAGCAGAGTTGTTAAGAAGAAGAGGAATTAATTTGCAGTGAATGATACACATAGTGAAATTGTAAGTTGATGTCAGTAATTGTTAATTGCTTAACTTTACCTAACTTTACCTTTACTTAAGGGGAAGAAAAGGCGATTTTGTGGTTGGCTATTTTAACATTAATTTAGACATCTTAGGCAAGGAAAGGCAGGGGGTCTTCCAGAGAAGGTAGGGAAGGAAAGAAATGAGCCAGATAACAGAATAAATGCTCCTCAAATAATGAGTTAATTGATGAAGCCTATGTAGGTGCGATTTAAATATTTTTTGGTATTCCTAACTGCATTTCTAGGGACTATGCCCCCCCCCATCTTTCAATTCTAGTGATGTCCCTGAACCAGAGCCTGCATTTTGCAGCTGTCCAATAGGCTACTACACATTGACCTTGACGTAGTAAGAGAAGGTGAGTTTTTAAGTTGTAGAAATGACTAACAACGAACTAGCATCATTTTTTATGAAATTAGTTAAAATCTTCTTTCTTAAAAAAGTTCGGGTTCAGTTTGCCACGTTTGTTTAATAGCCTAATGAACTAAGCAGTTACCAGACAACTAGCCAGTTAGGTTATCACATGCTGAATGTTTTGGTAGGAAAAATAATACATCTCTGCTGATAGTTAGTCTCTAACATTTGTTTTATAAGCATAAATGTTGGAAGTAATCATTTTTTGCTGTGATATGAATTACATTAATTATTTTATTCAAAATGCTTAAATCCTATCGTTTCTTTGTTTGCGTGCTACACTAAGCTAGAATGGCAACTGAAAAGAGGAGGATTTTTTTCCAGGGTGGGGGTGTCCTTTTTTCAGGACTTTATACATTGCTACCCAATAAAAGAGCTTTATAAATCTCATTTTTTAAATGCCATTTAAGTAGAAGAACCATTTTATGGACTATATATTGTTTTACTTTTTTTAATATAGACATTAAAAGAAATATGTACTATAAACTGCATATCGAACTCATGCAAGCAAGACACTCTATGTTCGAATATGCAAATGGTCACAAATCAGTGTACCACTGCATCCATTAAACAGTAGCTGAACAAATACGCATCGCTGCTGTTGTTCAACATCTGGTTATAAGCTGGCCATGTGGCAGCTATTTG
The DNA here is from genome assembly GCA_032718565.1 of Distichodus sexfasciatus. Classification (NCBI taxonomy): domain Eukaryota; kingdom Metazoa; phylum Chordata; class Actinopteri; order Characiformes; family Distichodontidae; genus Distichodus; species Distichodus sexfasciatus. Next base: position 1,157,611 of record JAVGVS010000074.1, read on the forward strand.
ACCCTGAAAACCCTCTTTCCCAACGACAGATGCTACTCGTATATACCCTTAACACATGAACACAACACTCTCCAAATTTGACAGAGAAATCTGGCTGCTCTTGTTGTTACTGCGTTGTCGTTCAAGAAAAGAATTGTGATTTTTCGTTGCAAGTAGATCATCTTCAACTTGTAGAAGTGGAAGAAACGTTTCACAAGCTTGTGTTCGCAAAAAGTAGTACTCTGAGTTATGTTTTGACATTACGAGATGTCCACAGAGGCTCTATTGAGACTTTTTAGAGCGAAAAAAACATCCGTTGGGAGAGAAACATTCCTTAAGTCGACATAGTGAAATGGGAAAAGCATGTCTTGGTACGAGCTTGAGCCATGCTCATGACACTGTTCTTCATTGGAACGTAGTTCACGGGTGTTGAATATCAACCTTCTAACCTTATCGGCCTGAACCTTTATAACAGAAAACAAAAATGGCACACTAAAAGCTGATGAGTATAGAAGCAAATGCTACTCCTACTGACTCCTAGTGGATATTTCTAAATACGTCAAATCATAGCATATATCAGTTTCTTTCGACTGTCTATCAATAACAATGTTAATCTTTTTTGCTGCATGTAGTTTGATACTTAGCAATTAAAAAAAAAAAACTAATGAGTTATCTTCATGTTCCATAATTCATTAATATAGATATGAGGTACAGCAAGAATGTGAAATTTTATATTGTGAAAAATGTCGAGATTGATTAAAAAATACTGTGATAATTTTTTTTAACTACATTGCCCCGTTCCAGTTCAGTTCATAACATTTTGCTTAAATTAAATACGGCTGCTAAACCTCCAACGTCCTGAGGTGGGCAAAGTACCTAACTTCATTATTTAAGCAAAAGTCCAGATACCACTAGTCAAATATTACTCCAATACAAAGTTGTACAATCAAATTTTTACTTAAGTTAAAGTACTAAAGTACTTGTTTAAAAAAATACTTAAGTATTAAAAGTACATGTTCTTTCACTACATTGTTGCATTATCACCACAACACTTGCAATGCCTCTGACTAGCTTGTAGAAACTGTAGAATAAGGAATTGGTAGAATATTACAGAGTGAAACCCAAACTGACAAAGAAAACCAGTCATTAGTTTTTTTTCATTAATTATAAGACTACACAGCCCACAAAACAGCATGGTAGTATTATGACACAGCTCTGGCAATGTGTGCACACATACAGTATATGTGTATGTTAATCAGGAGAACAGTGCAATAGCTGTAAATGCAGCCTGCTCAGAAACTAAAATTAACATTCCAACCTGCTTAAAACCCAGCTCTACACCGCTACCTTCATTGCTTTCCAACAACTGCAATGTTTTAAACAAGACAAAAAACAGCAGAACTTTCTGAACTTTTATAGTTGTAGTCTGCAGTCATGACGTAAACCCACTGATTACTGATAGGCTTTCAAATGCTGAAAGCCCAAACACGTTTTAGAAAAGGGGGAATAACATCCACTTTATCCACCGATTTGAGAGTAGCAATTAACGAGAACGTTGATAGAAATGTAGTGACGTGAAAGGTACGGTATTTGTCTTTCAAATGTATTGAAGTGAAAGTCATTCATTCATTCAGTGATTATCCGAACCACTTAAGCCCAACTGGGGTCGCGGGGGGACTGGAATCTATCCCGGGAACTTACGGGCGCAAGGCGGGGAAAAAAACACAGAGCAAGTGAAAGTCATAAGTTTCCAAAAAATATACTACTCAAGTGAAAAACAGAAACTCAAAGACAGTACTTTAGTATAGATAGATAGATAGATAGATAGATAGATAGATAGATAGATAGATAGATAGATAGATAGATAGATAGATAGATAAACTTTATTTGTCCCAGAAAGGAAATTCATCTTGGGCAACGAATAGTAAATCTGCTCCGTTACTGTCCACGTCTACAAACTACGGTGACCGGGAGGGGACACCTTCGGTTCACTTAAGTTTGTCGTGGCCACGATATATAAACTTGTGGGAACGTGATATGTCGTGGCCACGAGATATTAATTCGTGGGAACGTCATGTTATGTCGTGGCCACGACTTCTTATGCTGAGGAAACGACATCCGGTTCTCATGGCCAGGAGCTTTAGTCGAAGGAACAGACCATCTTCACACAGCTACAAAGTGATGTTCAATGTTTCAAATGTTTATGTATGCATTCAAAGTTTGGTAAAACTATGTTTTTATCTCACAACAACTACAAATTGATGTTCATTATGTTAAGAAATGTTTAAAAATGTTTATGTATGCATTCAGAGATTATTTAAAAAAGTTCAAATGTTTACTTAAATATAAAGCATTCAGACATTCTTTTATTGACTCCTTTATTTGATTCAGTCACACTCAACTTTAAAGAAAATGAATGAGAAAATGTAGAATAACATACTTCATTCAAGCCAGCAAATTTCCGACGGCAAAGCCCGTTAAACTTAAGAATGCGCTTTAGGTGCCTTTCACTAATAACGTACCCGTGTTTCAATGCAAGAGACCGCACTATGTCTTTATATGACATTCCTAATTCTCAAATTGCCCTTTACCTTCTAAGACTAGATATATAATCTCCTTTTAACATAGTAAACTGCATGGCGTTTTATTAATTGGACCCTTCTCAACTGGCTTTTTCTTTGCATTCAGAACCCATTCAACAACGTTGAACCGATCATCTGGAGATAGAAGCGCTTCTTCTCCTAAACGACCTGAATGTTCTTTTGCTAATTTATGCATTAGTCTGTTGCTGTGATTATTATATAGACATGCGAAATCAGAGAGATTACCACTCCTCTCTTAATCATTAATTTTTTTTTTATCCCCCACCTTATAGACCAGCGATGTTATCATCATTTCTCCAAATTAATCCACTGCTGCGTAGTGGTACTGGGACTCTCTCTCTCTCTCTCTCTCTCTCTCTCTCTCTCACACACACACACACACACAATACACACATCCACAGGCTTGGAGTGTGATCAGGGTGTGCACATCAATTAGTACATTATCATTTGGCTGTAAGGAGGCTTTAGTTGCAATAGAGAGGCCTTCCTTTGCATTCCTATAAAACGTCCTTGAGTCGCACCAGATCAGAACCGGTTGTGGGTAAGTGATGTGACGTCTGGATGTGAATCGTTTTGTATGAAAAACATGCATCATTTTTTATTAGAGTATGTGACTGTTTGAAGTGTGTGGATGTGTGTGTGTTGCTCTGAGTGATTGTCTGACTCACTCTTGTCTGGAGGATATGAGGAGGACTAACTGCAGCTCTGTCACTGCTTATGTATTACTTATGTTGAATCAGGCGTGTGCATGTGTGTGCAGGTTTTTAGGTGGTTTTGTATGTGATGAATAGTCATCATGAGGGAAAAAAAATCCTGTATAAAACAAACTCTTTCATTTTTGTTTCATTAGGTTAGGTGTAGGTGTGGTCATGGTTAGAATTACGGGGGTATTGGGTCGGTCTGACCATCTGATCAAGACCCGGACTCCCCCAAAGAAACAAAAACAACAGTTTTTGGAAAGGTTAAAACATTCAGGATATTCTTCTGTTACTGTAAAAAATATCATAATGTAAGTCCCCTTCCATTCTCACCATGCAAGAACGTACGTCTAATGTAATACGATTTCAGACAGCCCTAATGTGCACTGTACCATTTTTTTTCACCTCTACAGCATTGCTAGACGCTGCAAACCTCTCACTGAGGGACTCGTTCATTTGTGTTGTCTGTCATGCTACTGTTTGATGAGCATTGATAAATGCAAGTAACCAGCAGAAGTCTAGCTTGTTGAAATGTCATATGTACAACTTTAATTTTGTTGTCTTAAGTGTTTGGTCTATGAATGCAAGCTAAAGTTGAATTATTCACCATTGTCTTTCAGAGGCTGCTTCAGTCAATATTACTTAGTCAGCTAAGATAGGCAGATAGTTCTCTTGTTACATCTTATGTTTTTGTAAGGTAAAATCCATCTTTGACTTTTTCCAGGGAGATGAACTCCCTGTATAAATTGAACGCTAACACAAGAAGTTTTAAGCTGTTATGCAATGTGGGAGCCATACGCGCAAGTGCAGTGGCTGGTCATCACTTCAAAGACTTGGCCTCTGAAAGTCAGACTGAATTTTAAAAATGTGAAACATGATGTTCAAAGTCATATTAAAATCTTTTTAGTAATTATTTTTATGTCTAATCACAATCAGGTTTCAGTGATGTTTTGGAGGTATTGAGTGCTTTGATTTTCAATGTGCACAAGTTACACTCAAATAAAAGTCCTCTCAGAGTCACATTTTGATGAATACATATATTTTTGCAGTATGTCTGTCTGTGGCCAGATTTTTAAATATTTGTGAGGACCTGATTATTCAGAAAAATGCATCAGATTTTTTGGCATTGCAAGGACATTTTTTGTAAAACTAAGAAGAAGAATATTTGTGATATTGATTTTTCTTTTTTGGTCTTATATGAAAGAAAAGGTCTTCAAAATTAATCTGGTCTCCAAAAAAGAAAAATAGCTGTTTTTGTGATGTTTTTCAAAATAATCGGCCCATATCTAAATGAATAGAACGCCGACTTCCGACTCATTACAGCAGATCGGGTCACATTTGTATTTGGTTTCTGATTCTGAACTATATTTAAAGGTTAATTTAAACATAGGGATAGGTGTTAATGGAAGTGGCACACAAAGACAACAAGATGTGTCAGATTTTTGTAGCTGTGTAAGATATGTTCTTAAAATATTCTGATATGGCTCTAAGTAACTCACAATAATAGGAAGGCGTGCATTTGCATAGGTTGGTGGGTGCATGTGTGCATATTTGTGATTTCACTTGCTAGTCTTCCTTTCAGACCTAGTGCATGTAGTGATATCAAAACATCAGTATGAGCTCAGCGTTCGTTGGTTTAAATGTGGACCGTTTAAATGAATGTCAGTGGGGCAGGACAACTGCAGCATTAGATGTTACACTGTTTGAGGTCCAATATTCAATCTGACTACTATCAATATTTATTCAAGCTATGACATGGAGTTTTGCACCAGGAAAGTGTGCGCATGCACACTGTTTATATATTGCATAGTCCATGTATATTATATGTGCAGGGTGATTCAACCTCAAATCACCGTCAAAATTTGTTAAATATTTTATCTTAATTATGATTGATAAATGAATAATTTATGTATTCTCTTGTTGTACAGTTTCCATTATTTTAAAGGAAAAGGTCAGCTAACTTCACATATTAAAAAAAATTAAGTCTAAATGTTCAAAGATTAAGACAGTAAGAGGTCCTACGTGGTTAATTATCTTTATTAATCTCTATCTTATATATCTTATACATCATTTCATCATGTTAAATATAGCATAGCACCTGTCTGCTTTGTCGACGCCATAATCATTTTTCCATTCCTTTCAACATTTCTTTTGTCAACATCAACCTGTTTTATTCAGCCCAAGCTCGATGACTGAAAAGTCCATTTTCCGGGGATGATGTGTTTGTTTACTTCAGTCTGTTCTCCTTCACACTTCGTGAGTAAATGGGAAATGGTTATGTACTGATTTGGTTTTATTGTAAATAACCGGCACACTCTGACCAAGCGTGAGACATGCACTGATAATCAGTATAGCTTGTCTCAATATCATTTTTCTTTTCCTTTCCTTTAAGCTGAGAAATGTCAGAAAGATGTGGTGTGTTCGCGGGAACACAATGGGGCGCATTAGCGCTCGGAACCTTCCTTGGGCTCTTTGCTGTCAATTGCCAAACTTCAAAACGAGTTGGGAAAACAATTTTAATCCTGTGTGAACTGTCTGTGAATTCATTTCTTGCTTTTTTTTTTTTTAAACCATGAATCTGGCTTTAGCTGCTTATTTCGATCCTACATACACATGCTTCTTTGTGTTGGAATGGAACTCGGTAGTTGCGTGCTTGAGTGTCAAGTAGCTCAAGGAACATGGTTAAGTCCAACAGCAACCACTGACGTGTCAGATGGCATTCAAATCCAGCACAGTGCCCCCTAAACAGATGGTAAACAGAAACAGGCCTTGGGTCACAAGACAGCTCACATCAGTGGAGAACGCAAGGAGTCAGCAGGGCTGAGCAAGTGAAGCAGAAAAGCACACCAGGTGTGCAGAAACATCAAGAATGCAGTGATGGCATTTACTGTGATTAAAGCCGTCAACCTACGAGGGGTTGCACTGGTCTGAATTGAGAAATAACACTGTGTGTGTTTTTGAGTAAGTTGGTTGTGAAAACTGATTGTCCATTAAGATGAGATTTGTCAGATTTTACAAAAGTCAATAGATAATGTGTGTCAACATTATATTCATTATTTTTAACATTTTCAAAGTTATTTTTCTTGTGATCTTGAGATAACCAATGTGTTCTTAAGATCACATTTTTAAAATATCTAGTTACAAGGTGATGCTGCCAATGTCTCACCATCCTTCTGAAGTGATGAACATTAACATAATGATCAAACACCAACAGATCCTGTTTTTTTTTAACTTTTGACAGTCCAAGTTGATGGTTCATAATGATAACAATGTATTGCCAATATGTATACTGTAAATCTGTCATGAGACAATGCGTGAAAAGAGTCATGACCTTGAAAAATCATCTTTTATCTCAAGTTCACTAGAAAATAACTTATATAATATAAAATAACATAAAATTGTATAAACATAAAATAACATTATATAACTTTATGGTATATAACCTTATGTAAGTACCTCACATATGTTTTGCTATTTGCAAAACCATGCAATAATTAACAATGTATTACTGCAGATATAAAATGCAGATATAACATCAGATGATCTTACAGACAAGGATAGTGTCCCAAAATGCATGCCACTTTACTTCATAGAGGTAAAATCAATAATGCCATTGGTGAAATATGAAGTCTGACATGTGGTTTCATACCTAGCCACACTCTTATCGCATCTGCTTGAGTGAAAATGAAACATAATCAAAAACAAATTATATATGTTAGGAATTGATGAACTGGTGTGGAAGATTAACAAAGTAGCTTCGGTTAACCTGAATATTAGCAGATATTGTTAACACATTCCTGCTTTAGCTAACAAGCAAGTAGCTGTTTTAGTGGATAGCATGTTAGCCAACTTGTATGGCAGCATGTAGATACAACCTAAGTAGTCCTAGAGGAATCTATAGTTAGTTAGCAAGCAAGTAGCTGTTCCTGCAGCTGGCTTCTTAGCAAACTTGCAAGCCTTCTTGTCAGTCTACTAGCATGCAGATACAGTCATAACCTGTCATCAGCATTACCACCTAAAATTTCTTTTTAAAAGTTCCATCTGTGACCAAAAAATGGCAAAAAAATAATAATAATAATAATAGAGAAACATACACATCTTTATGAGGAGGTCTGATGAAGAAATGTACAACTTATATGACAGTATAACTGACAATGTTTTAAAATTAACTATTGACTGTAAAATATTTTTCAGTTATGTTGTAAAATCCTGTAATCTTGTGTTATGTTGTAAAATCCTGTGACCATAATTATTGACACACTCAGCTAAATGTGTGTAGTCTGGAACAAAGGCATCAACCATTCAAGTGTAAAAGAGTCTGGAGTATATAATGCAAGACAATTTTTAATGAGTCTTCTGCCTGACAAATCTAATCTTGGCACAAGGTGGGGTCATAAATAGCTGTTCACCATTATATTTCAAAAATAGATAAAAGGAAGTGGAATGTCATGGGTGATGCCAATTAAGTATCATTTGTGCTTCCTTAGGTATGAAAATAAAAGTCACTTTCAAACAATAAAAGCTTCAGGGTCTACATGTTGTGCTTTCCTGCATCCTTTATGGCGCGGATGATGGGCAATACGTCCACTAGAGGGCAATCCCGAGTGTAAGACTTCTGACAACATAAACCATGGTGTGGAAATGTGGAAGAGGTCATAAAGATGTTTTTGAGCTCATTAAATATATCACATGTGGATGGAGATTTCCTTTGCCTTAGGTTTCAGATAAAAAAAATCAGACCCTATCACACATGAATGTTAACGGTATTTATATAATATGATATTTTGAGAGATAAGTCTCCAAATTAGGCTCTGTATTTCAGTTCATTAGATTTTGCTTTCTGTATCATTGTTTGACATGACTGCTGTAGTGTCTTTTAAACATGACCGCAAAAACATTTTTCCCTCTAAGCCCAACATAATACACTGAAAGTGATCTGTACAGCACAGAAGGGAAAGCACATTTGTTCATAACCCCATTCATACTTAATGGCCCTTCCTGTTCCCTCACAGTGTGGCATTTATTTTAATATTGATACTCAAGCACAGTTAGAAGCAAGAACTTCTGTACAATAACTTAAGTACAATTTTAAGTTAATCATTTTCTAGTTTTAGAGGAGTTAAATTTGCATTTACAATTAGTCACTCTTATCCGGACTTGACTTCCATTTCCTAACCAGTCTCCCAGTGCTGGTTTTGGTTTTCACCAGATTCAAACTCCCAATCATTCTAGTCATCAGAGGAGAACAATAGAATGTTACTCAGACTGAACCAACCACCATCCATTCAACCAAAATGTCAGAATCCTTAATCAGGTACGTACATTAGTGGTATACTTTGTCAACCATTGCCTCTCTTTCTCCCTTTTTCTTCACTTGTACATTTACATTTAGGGCATTTACTGTAACTTGGACAGGAGCAACCTCCCTAGAGCAACTTGGGGTTAAAGGTCCAAAAACGGTAGTGCTGGTAGTAGGGCTAGACCAAAAAATGACATCTTGGTATTTTTAGGATGAAAAATAATTTTTTGTGAAGTCACATCTAAGACGTCAATTAATCTAGGCCATTGAAGGTTTTACGCAAAGAAAGAGTTTCCTTGCCCATTTAAAAATATTCCACTACCAAAAATATAAATGAAAATATTAATATTAAATCGGTGATCAAAGCAATGAAATATCCCGTCAAGCTTGTATATAACTTGCGTGTCACACATATATCGATTGTCAGCGCAAAATCAGCCACTTTTACGTCTGAGGGATTGTTTGCAAAGAGCTGATAAAGCCTTATGTTGCACCGCTAGGCACTCTTTAACAAATCATACAATGGATGAAAGAATTTTCCAACGCCCTTTGTTCAAACTGGAAGATGTCTCTGTCCGAATGCATTATGGCTGCACTACGCAGTTTTACCACATATGGATGCATCATTGTTTTGCTCAGATACCTTACTGATCGCTCCAAATTTATTTTATATGCAGTCAATTTGTGCATAGTTTATTCAACATAATCAAATAGATTATTTAAAGGTCTCATATTATAATTTTTTTGAACAAGTTAAAATAGATTTGCTGAAAATACCTCTCAGATTAGGCATTTCCGCCTGCTTTTTACCCCTCTATTTCAGTCCCTTGCAGAACAGATCGTTTCTCAATAGTATTCCTAAATGCAAATGAACCGCTGCTGCTCACGCCCCACTCCGGGACTGAGGCGTAGACAGCATGAGTTTACCTTACGTAAAAATAATGCATTGTTTTTTTTATAAATTCCCAAGTGAGGGGATAGCTTGACTGGGTTTGCAATACAGTGGTGGAAACTATCCTAACTGACGTTAGCTGTTAGTGTTTGCTCATGCTAATGGCTAAAACGCCACAGGATAACTTGTTAGTTCATGCTAGACTGCAAAAGAAACACATAGGTCATTATTTATAAGTACTTACACCTCCCCCGGTTTGCTACAGACAGTTGGAAGTGCCCCCTCGCAGTCATCCTTGAAATGGTTAGCACACACCATCAGGTTTTTGCCAACTAAGGGCTGTGTCCTCCAAAGCGTATTTGCTCTGTTAGCGCTCAAAACCTCCCTTGCAGGGAGCTTTTTTGGCACGCTCCTCAGCGCTTGTTGTTAGTTTCAAAAAGCATCATCCGACACTTCAAAATTTATTTCGTATTTCATATAAACATTGACATGTTCTTTTGAGATCAGTAGTTTAGCCAACAAGAATATCTTTACTGTGGAGATATCTTGGCATTAGCGCTGAACGCTGAAGCTCCTAGAATTTGTATGAAAAGTCCACCTGTAGATCTCATAACGTTTCCTATGGTAGCGCTTGCAAGAAAACATGGCGGATCAGGACGTGCTAGAAGTTCTACCTGGTGGGCGGAGGTTCTCAGATAGGAAGGTGGAGTACCCCTACTGTGACATGGGAGGCTGGGAGAAATCAAAGTGGCTTGTTTAAGCACACATTTGTTTGTTTTCTTTTATCAAAAGTTACAGTGTGTGTAGAAGCAGTACAGACCCAAATGGATGTCCAAAGAACAGAGAAAGTGTATTTTTTCATAATATGGGACCTTTAAAACGCAAGACAACCACTGAATCATTCCAAACCATGTTTTGTCCAATTCTTGTGCGCTAATGTCATTGTTCATAGCAAAAGCTCATATTGATGGAGTTCTGTCTGCCATGAAATGCCATATTGCCTTGGAGGCCTACACCGTGGATGATATTCAGCTTGAGTTTTGGGCCAATAAGCGAGCATCAGACAGATGTTACCCACTTGACATCACTTGCTCTCCATACCTCATTACCTAGTGTCCTAGTGGGGAGGCACATCGCCACAGCAATCCATTTCATCCCTTTTCATCGCTCTTATCTCCACATGCTAACAAACTGCCCTTGCACTAAATGTCTGCAACCCAGGGCTCCTTCCTTCTCCAAGGCCAAAACCCTGGCTCGCTGTTGGTTTCTGTCTCTGTGAAACTTGCTCATTTAAAGTTAGACTGATAGAGAATTTGCCGGGGCATTGCTTCGACCTGACATTTCGCTGATAGCGCTGTTTCCAGACTTATTCACGAAGGAGAACGCGTTAAAGAACGCCATCCATATCGACGTGAAGGGACGGAGGCAGCCGATGGCACCCGAAAGATAAATAGAGCACTTTGCCAAAGGCCATTGTGCATTATTCTGGAAAAGTGGCGATTTCTTGGCTAACATCTTTCAAACGTGCTAAAGGGGTCAAAGGACTAAACGGTCAAGCATCAATATAGAGCGGCCAGAATGTGGAGATAATCGTTATTGTAAAGGCCAGGTCTGGTAAATTCCTGTGATAATCAGAAACATCAAATATAACAATGTAATTCATAAACTCACAACTTACACTCCACACTTCCTTCTGTCCATAATTCTGAGATTCATGTGTGCTAAAATAAGCTACTTTAAAGCTCAAAATGCAGCTGGAGTTAACTTTTTTAAAATTTATCTTTAAAGGAGAATGCCACTAATGTTGACCCTCGATACTAAATCGACTCCACACCTAATTACCCGTAGCCCTAATGGCCCTAAGAAAGTTTGGGACGTTTTCTTATACCTTTGCTTTTAGGGTTATAATTAGACATGGCACAATACCACTTTTTATGTATGACACAGTACCAGTATTGTAAATTTGGATATCTGCCGATACGATACAAATCGAATACAGTCTCTACGTTTTTTTAAACAGAAAAATAATGCTTTAAAAAATGTCTGAATACATGACTGAGATTATTCTGTTATGCTTAAGGAAACATTAGACTTAAATACTGTTTTCTTAATAAAAACAATGTAATAATTACACACCCATATGTATATGCTAAATTATTTTTCATTAAAATTACTTGTTTTTAACACAGTTATGTAATTGTGTGATGCTCCCTAATCCTGTGGTGCTAAAATGATCAGGGACACAGAGATTGAAAGTGAGAACTGGTGTTGTTAAGGAAATTAAACGGTATAATTGTGTAATTTGCTTTTGAAGTTGTAGTGTGTTGCATTGCTTGTTCTGCTCATTGTAATACCAACATGTGTGATTTAGCGCGAATGTCGAACAATAATCCAGGTTTACCGCAGTGCTACCTCTGATGCACAACCAATTGTGTGTGTACACATTCACGCATTTACAGATCGGCTCCATAAATCGGCCCAATGCCACTGATACCCAATCCAGCTATTTGAGCCGTTATCGGACCGATATCTGATCCACATATCAAATTGGTGCCATCTTTACTTATTATAGAGTATTAGTAGAAGTTAGCAATACAGCCTTATGCTCTTGTATTCAGGACATCCTGCACTACTCAGATTTGTCATAGTTTGATGTGCAAATGCTGAAGTGCTGAAACTGTAGACGTAACCATTAGAAATAGTAAGAACAGTGCCTTTTGGCAGAGTTGTTATTATACAGAGACATTCTATGTGAAGAAAAATAAGGTTAGTGCCAAACAGGCGGAAACACTTCTTTATCCATTTGGTATCCATCTAGATACAGAATAAAATCATTTGATAAAAAATTTTGTATTTTTCTATATTTTTTCTATTGATTACACTCTAACATTATAAAATGGACAAAAAATCCTGATCAATTGAAAATTAAGAAATACTTAAGTTTTGGGTAATTTTCAGCTGACGTAGACTCATTTTGGACAGTAAAATGAGCGGCTTTTGGTCTTTCTGGAAAAGAACTACATTTTTGTGCATGAAGACATTCAACATAAGAGTTGCGAGCGCAAATGTGTGTGCTTACATTGCGAATAATGTACATTACATTATTCTGCTCTTACATTATTAAACTCTGTACAGAGGAATCAATATAATGCCCATTGAGTTCAACGTCTTGTGATTCTGACGGTATGTGTATGGTCTCTGAGTCATTAAGAAATTACACAATTAACTACATTAATAAACAACACAAGACGTGTGTGTTAAGTTCATTATTGTCACTCACGAATGACTGAAAAACAAGCTAGCAGTTTTCAACAGAGATCAAGATTTCACCTCAGGAATATGAAAACATAAAACTAAAAAACTCAATTTTTCTCAATCAGCAGAGTTCATATTTATCAGTGTCAGTGCTTTTTTAAAAAAAAAGCACCAGTGTAGTGCTAATTTAGCCATTACACCAAATCTTTCATGCATGAGCTCATTATGCACTATAGCCAATTAATGATGATTAATTAAATCCAAATGTGTAATGATTTAGATTGAAAGTTGTAAACAGTTGTTACCATTAGTAAATACAGAATACATGCGATGTAATTGCAACCGGCAAGAACTTTTTTTCATTAAAGTGACTAAATGAAGGAGAGCTTTATCATCACTGTGTACATGCAGTATATCTTTAAAAGCTTGTTGTATTTGAAACTCCTTCTCCTTTGAAAATCTTTGGTTTTGATCAGATCCCAATGAGAGTTTGGCTATGACATTGGCCAAGGACTTTTATTAGAGTGATTCAGACGAAATGTTAATTAAACTTTGTTGCCTTGAAATGAAACCTAAAAGGACACATTACCCACAGATGCCAATGCTGGCAAATAATGGATGGAACTAATGGAGGTCAAAGCAGTCATCAGCTTGGTTTTCGTAGCTTTTTGTCCTTTAAGGAACCACTTTTTTGGGCTGTGCTAGTGTTGGGGTTAGAATATTCCGGTAGAGCTTCCATTTAACATGTGCAGCTATGTAAAGTAAAGATTTGAGAAAATACATGAGTAGTTTGACATTCTTCTCTATACATCTTATCAACAATTTATGCTTGGTGGCATTCACTTTGGACCAAGAGGTTGTGGGTTTGAGTCTGGCTCTATTGTACCTCAAACCCTGTTGGGATCATAAGCAAGATCCTAAAACCCAAGTTGCTTCAGGGTCCAAAATTACTTGAGATTTAATTAAATTTTCTGAACCGCCTAATTCCTGTTGGAGCCTATCCAGGATCTATGGGCACAAACGTACTCTCAGTTACACCCTTCAGGGCCAATTTAGATTTGCCAATCAACCTATAGGCCTAGTGCATGCTTTTCGGACTGAGGGAGGAAAGTTGTCAGCTTAATTTAATTGTAAACTTGACTTTCCTGAATTCAATTTAAAGTGCCAGTTCAAGACAATTAAACTTGAGGTTTTAGTTCGAGAATGTATGTTCAGTGGAAGTTGTATTAGCCGTATTGATCACATCCGAGACGTATATCTGCCATGTTTCCTTGAATCTTTTACTCTCCAACCATTTTATACCCTTCTAAAAGAAGGCAAAGAGAAGTTTGACCGTAACCCACAAAGCTTTCTGAGTGTTTGACCTGAACCAATTGTAGTCTTTCACAGATCATAAAGAGAGATCCTTCACAAGTTTTACGTTCAGGAGCCGCTTCAGGGGCCTTGTTGTGTTATAAACTGTTGAAGCGAGAGTGCAGCCTGGCTATTTTCCCCTCACTTTTTTCCAGTTGGAGGGTGTAATTTTCCTCTCAAGCCCAAGAAAGCCCACAAGCATCCAAAGGAGACCTGGGATTAATTAGAATTCTAATGATTGCCCCGCCGCCTCGCTGTCAGCCTCTAATGCGGCGAGGTTGCCGCACTAATGGACTGCTTAAATGGATAGGTTATAAAACAGTATAGTTAACCTTTAAAGGACCTTTAAGGGGGATATTAGATAGATTTTGTAGCCACCAGAAGAGGCCAGTTCCTGAACACATATGTGCAAATTTGCAGCCAACAAACTCGATGAGCCGTGCATTGAAGTGGCGTCGGATATCTGAAACCTCAGATCAGCACTTCTGAGTAAGAATCGGGAAAAAATCCCAGCTCGGGACATGTAGGTAGAAATTGAAATTGCGTGGATCTTGTGTCATTTGTGACGTCTGTGCACTTTGCAGCTCAAACTCGCTCTGTAATTATTGGCCAAAAGTCATGTGAGCTTTAAGGGTCCCTGACTAGTGAATTGCAGGGAAGAAACCATTACGGGTAGTTCCATTATGCTGAGGATTTTCGAGATTCTTTATTTGTCGCAAAGTCACATATAGCAAAATGTAAACATTTGAGAAGCTATGTGGGTCTATGTGGGTTAGTATATTTTTGTGCAGTTTTGTTGTCAACAAAAGAGAAAATCATATATAACATTTTCTGGTTTATTGCATGAAAATACATAATTATATGAAACTACGAAGTTACATATTATATAATTATATAAACAGTGTATTATAATGATACATCAAATATGCAATTTATATACAGTATAATACATACATGATATAATAGTTATATATTGCAGAAATAACCCCAGAAAAAATAACATCAAACAATATAAATGTATAGTATATGTCTATAAAAGCAGTATGCATTTTGTCTGGTGTTTTGCAGTGTCTTAGGCCGGCTTAATCCAAAATTCTTACAGGGGTGCTATTTCAGTCCTGGGTTCAAATATGAGAAAAGAAAGGGAGACTATAGGAGGGAATTTGCTTCTGTAAATGTGTTACTGGTTAATGAGAGGAGGAAGTGGGCTCTGAGCTGGGGGTAAACTGGGCAGAGACCCCTGATCTGCTCGCTGTAATCAATGGCAGCTTTCACACAGATCTGGTCCTTTCCATTGGTATGCAGATGGACGGAGAAGCAACAAAAAGTAGGATGGACTTCCTGGAAGCATCAATGAGGCCTAAAGAAGCACCCAGAGGTTTGGGTCGAGGCGGTGGGAGGGGGTCAGTTCTTACCAATGCCATGACAACAGGGGTGGAGATAGAGAGGGGGATGAAAACGAGAGAGAGAGAGAGAGAGAGAGAGATGAGGAAGGAAAGAGGTATGGAGAGAGAGCCAAGATGAGAGATGAAAAAGGGGTGAAGAGAGATAGAGAGGAGAGGAGGAGAATGAAAGAGGGTTTGAAAAGGAAGGAAGAGAGGAAGAGAAGGGAAGGAGAGGGACAGTGGAGAATGGGATGGAGATGGGTAAGCCAGTAAGATAAAGAAAGAAAAAGAGGGAAGGGAGAGGAAAGGAGAGAATTATAAAGTGAAAACAAGATGAAAGGTACAGAGAGATGGGGGAATGAGAGAGAGAGAGAAAGACAGAGAGGGGGTGGGGGGGGGGAGATGTGATCGAGCCAGTGTGAGAGAGAGATGGAGGAGAGGAAAGGAGAGAGAGGGATAGAGAAAGAAACAAATGGAATGAGAGAGTGGAGGAGAGAAAAAGAGAGTAATAGAGAAGGAGAAAGAATAACAAGAAACAGAGAGGAAAAAGACAGGTGGAGTGAGAGAGGAGAGGAGTCGAAAAGGACAGAGGACAGAAAGGAAAGGAGGGAGGGATAGGTGAGAGGGAAGGAAGAGAATATGAGAATAATTTAGCAGGGGGACAGAGAGAAATGGTCAATCCAATTGGAGAAGAACGACAGAGAGCGGATGAAACAAAGAGAAAGGGGGTGAAAGAGATATGGTCAAGCCAGTGAGAGAGAAAAGGAAAGAGGAAAGGAAAGGGAGGAAGGAGTGAGGATAGAAAAGAAGAAGATAAAGTGAGAGTGAGAGAGAGAGAGGCTCATTTTTGAGAAAACTGTCAACAAGGATTTTGCCAGTTTTGGGGAAGAGCGCGTGCAGGAAAATAATCAGATCTGTGGTTGGGAGAAGCTGCAGCTATTTCCATGCAAATTCGTTTTGTTTCCATTTGCCTTTTATAGCGCGACTTTTATCTGCACCACCGTTCTGCTGACCGCTGATGCTGCCTGTTACTGATGTCAGTATTTCTATGCTAAATGCTCACGCTTCGTCAGAAATGAGGGCTGCATTTTGTTACTTTTTGCGGGGAAATAATCAATCTTTACTCAGGGACATGCGGAGGCCCACGGAGTGTGTTTGTTTCCCAACATATGTGCATCCCAAATCGCTGTTGCCATTTGTGAGACTTGGAGCCTCCTACAGGACCTCACTGGGAAGCGCAGCAGAACAGGCCAGTGCAGGAGGTTGATCATCTGAAACTGCCGTTAAATAACAGTGAAGTAGCTCCAACTCAGCAGCCCATAATACAACATAAAGTCTACAATGTTCCTAAAATCTCACATACCACACCCCTACTATGGAAGGTGGACTGGCTCGCATCCTTAACACTTGCCTTCAACGCCAAGAATGGAACTGCACCTCCTTACTTATCAGCACTGATCAAGCAGCGTATCACTTCTCGCCCTCGCAGAGAATCAAGCGCTGCACGTCTCGAACCAACAGTACTTAAAAAAAGAGGACAACATGCATTAAGACTCTTTTCAGTGTTGACTCCTCAGTGGTGGAACAAGCTTCCTCCTGATATCAGAACTGCAGACTTTCTTGCTGTCTTCAAACATTGTCTGAAAACACACCTCTTCAAGGCGTACCTAGGAGTCTCGAAGCCTAACTACTAGAGGTGTGAACCTTCACTGGTCTCACGATTCGATTCAGTTACGATTATCATGTCAACGATGCGATATCTCAATGTATCACATCAGTTTTTCTACGTTACTTCATATTGCACACAGATTAGGCATGGTTTGCAGATCAGGCAGCCATAGTTAATACTGGGTTTTCTTTTTGACTAGAAGTTTTATGCCGTAGCCAGAAAATCACCACGCAATGTCATAATCATCATTATCGATTACGGTCTGCATCGATTATACATTGACACTTACATATACTTTTGTTTGTGCACTAATGATTTTCTCTGACAGGTTTTGTTAAAGTGTGTAACTCAGCTGGCAGTTACTTAGTTGGATGACAGTTATTGAATAAATGCTAGCTTTACAGAAGGTACCATCCCCATGTCAACTGTCCTTCACAGTTGAGTCAAACGCAGAGGTCACATTTCGTTGTGGTGCCATTTGTGCTGTGCTGTGTTCACAATGACAAATAATCACTCGTTTTTACTTTTGTACAGTCTTACACTACAATGCACTGATGTACATCACTCTGGATAAAAGCATCTGCTAATTGTTGTAAATGTAAATGCTTATCCTCAATTTATATGGGGTTACAAATTTGGTTTACATTGAAAACCAAAATCCCTAGAAATACTTACTCAATATGTCAATATTTATTTCCAAGTCCACAATGGGAAAAAAAGTAGTTTTTCCTATTTCCCATTTTGTACTCAAAAAAAAGGAATAAATAAATAAATAAATACAGAAACACACACTTGAATTCTATTTTGATTTTTATCAAACGTAAATGCCGTGACCAGTAAAAGACATGAAAATCACAGACAGAGTAAACTTGTCAAGGAACAAACCGAACAGTAGAAAAACGGCAGTATATATACTTTTTTAGATCATCCACTTGTAATGTCCACTTTTGGGTCACACCAGACCAAAATGGAATATGAGCATTTGTTGACTGTTCTTCCCACTTTTTATGAAAGAATTATATTGAAAATTTTATATCAAAAATGAAAGAATTATATTTATTTTATAATTTTGTTTTTGAAACTGAATCTTGTTCTTTTAAAGTGAGAACCAGTCACAGTGATGAACAACTGATGCTCTGATTGATATAAATGAACACTCAAACAACACTCAACAAGCTAAAAAAGGGCAATAAATATGACTGAAGAAGGTTAAAGTTGCCAAGATTTGATGCCGGTTCAGTGCACGTCCAGTAAAGCCGTCATATTGAAAAACGGTTTATGTGGTTCACAAAAAAGAAATACCTACCATAAAAGATCAGGTTTTGCTGTTCTCTTTAGTTCTGTCCTCCTCTTCTCCTTTTCTGTTCCTCCCCTCTCCCTTCTTTTCTCTCTTCTCATCATTTCCCTTTTTCATTTCCTCCTCCTTTTCTCTCCCTCATTGGCTTGACCATATCTCTGTTTCTTTCTCTCTTTCTCTTGGCTGAACATGCATGAGGAATGACAAACGGAGGTTGCATTTGTGAGGAATGAACGTGAAAGATCAGAACAATCATAACTGATTCATTTACATGTTCTTCTGTGCTATCTGTGAAAAGACTGAATGGCGGGATTTGAAATCTCTCAGATCTTTTAATTAGAGCTTTATGTCTCTCAGGATCGTCTCTCTACGAGCTTGTACTTAAGGATGCTTTAAAGGAATTATTGCATCGCCATTGAAATGCACTTTTAAAACAGCTTTAAACACGAACATTAACACATTAAAACAGGGAAGCTAAGGCTGATCTCTTCACCAAAATAATATTGAAACTGATATTTAGAACCAACAACTGTAGCATGTTAACTGATTTAACCTTTTTCCCCAAAATATGTGCATTCATGCTTTAAAAGAATACATGTACCTCCACCTCATCCTAAAAAAGTAGTAGGTGAGACATGAATAGAGGGAGAGGGAGGTAGAGAGGAAAGGAGGAAAAAATTGAGTGAAAGTGTTTATGGGTAGCACGGGAGAAGAAGAAAGAGGACAGAGAAAGAGAATGAGAGAGAAAGGTGAAGAGACAGTCAAGGAGAAAAAGTAACAAGTTTGATGGGGAGAAATGGAGGGGGAAAGAGAGAGGGCGAAGAAGAAAAGGAGAGAAAATAAAAGTGAGAGGGGATATACAGGAGAGAGAGAGAGAGAGAGACAGAATGGGAAAGACAATAAGCAACAGGAGAAAGTAAAAACAATAAAAATGAAAGAAGGGTGGAGAGATATGGAGGGAAAGTAGAGAGAGTGGGTATAGCAGGGAGGAGATGTGTGAGACGGTACAAGGGGCAGGATTAAAAGAGCAGTTAGAGCGTAAGAGGGATAGAAAGAAATGAAGGAGGAGAGAGAGATATGAGCAACACAGTAAGAAAGAGAGGAAAAGGGAGAAAGGAGAATACAGCAGTGTGAGAGAGGGATTTAGAGACATGAAAGGGAGGAGGAGAAGAAAGAGACGAACAGGATACGGAGAGATTTGTGGGGAAGAGGGGGAATGAAGGGAGAGAGTAATAGAAAATAATAAAAGAGAGTATCATAAGAAGATAGAAGAGAGTGAGGGAAAAAGACTTATTTAACCTTAATTTGTTCTGTTTTATCAACAATTCATAAAACAGATGCGATATAAATATTAAAGATGGCTCCAATTCGTGGATCTGATACTGGTCCAGTAACGACTCAAATAGCTGGATCGAGTATCGGTGGCAATGGGCCGATCTATGGAGCCGATCTGTAAATGCGTGCATGCACAATCGTGCTAATTTGTACATATTGATATGACAATATGTACAACACACTACAACCCCAAAAGCAAATCACACAATTATACTGTTTAATTTCCTTAACATCACCAGCTCTCACTCGCAATCTCTGTGTTCCTGATGGTTTTAGCATCACAGGATTAGGGACTGTCACAAAATTACAGAATTGTGTTTAAACGGATCATTTTTGACATGCTATTTTAATAATAATGTAATTATTACATTGTTTTAGTAAAAAAAAACTCTATTTAAGTCAAGTATTTCCTTAAGTATAACGGAATAACCTCAATCATGTATTCAGACCATTTTAAAGCATTATTTTCTGTTTAAAAAGGACTCAGAGACTGTATTGGATTTCTATTGTATCGGCAGATATTCAGATTTACAATATCGGTATCGTATCAGATGTAAAAAAAATGGCAATGTGCCATTATTATTATATATCATTATTATTATTTATTTATATATTATTATTATTATTATTATTATTATTATATTATTATTATTACTGTTTGTTAATTGACATGCACAGGATCACGGGGGATTGGCTTTTTCGAGACCTGATGAATGAAGTTTGGAAACGTTTTTAATTGTTAGAAGCGGTCGTCTTGTAGCAGAGGATAAGAAGAAGTAGTGTTTTTCTTTGATGACAGATATCAGAGTCAATCCTCCCTCCCCCCTACTCCTTACCTTCTACAGTATATCATCTTCCTTTGTATTACATTTTTTCCTCATTCTGCCTGTCTTTAACACGTGAAAAACATCATAGTCGTTTTTAAGATGGAAGCATGGCATGGCATGTCATTACAGAGAGAAAAGGCTCCAAAGCACCTTGACAGTGCGTTCTCAAGTTCTCGAAACTCTCACAAAAAAGGTCGATTCCTCTGAAAAAAAAATCTCGACATTTAACGTCACTGCACGACTCGACACGTGACATCTGGGGCAAATACTTTATCTTTTCCAAAAGCTGACACGTGCAACCGAGAGCCAACATTTTGCGGGTCGTATCTCTCTCACGCAGATTTGCTGTCATTTTTAAAAGCGAAGAGGTTGCTGTCTTGTCAGGGAGACCTTGGCACCAGCTGTAGAAGCGGAACTACTCACATTGAGTGTAAATAAATAGTTTTTTCGGGGGATATTTTGTTACTGAGTACACATTCAGTTTAAATTAATATTCAAAAGTTTGACCAGCATTTCAATAGCCTGTGTTCATATGTGTCTGTGAGTCCCCAAAGGTAGTCATATCCCAATTTTATATGATGTGGCTAAAAATATTTAAATCATTTTTGAGGATGCTTTGTGTTTTTACTAAATTACTTTTTTTTAATACCAATAATTTTAATTGTAATTGATGTCATTTCATCAATATAGCAGTACTTGTACTTATGTAGGTGATGCTGGTCAGTGGATTAGGATGCTTGCTGTGGGTTTGAATCCTCCCTTCAGCATTACCACCACTGGGTTCCAGAACAAGACCCTTAAAGACCCAAAATAATGTTGGCCCTTAAGTTCCTCATAATAAAGAAACAGTTGTCACTGAACACCTCATCAATTTTGAGCGAATATGAACATTGCTGCATAGGTAAAATTAAGTCTCAAAGTGGTGAAAATACAGGCGTACTCAATAAGCTCGGTTGCTGTAGGCGTGTCAGCTCAAAGTCAACTGTAAAACACATGCATGCACATGCACTGTTTAAAAAGATCACTCTAAAGTTGTGCAAGTAAGAATTTTTATTACATTTCCTTGTGCCTTTGCAATACACGTTTCACTGGAAGGGATAAAGACAGTGGCAGGATAGTAAGCACAGTCTGGGCTAATATGAAATATAACATGGGATAATGACTGGGAAATATTTAAGCAGGAGAACAGCGGGAGAAAGGCTAAACTAACAGAGCTACGCTGAAAAAACAACAAAGTTGATAGATTAGAGCAGATAGTTTTCTAACTTACATTTTACCATGCATTACGCCACCGCTATAATTCACATCAGAGCTAGCTCATACGGATTAGCTGCGTGTTCTCATGAAACCTAATCATTTGGAGTTCTTTACAACAGGTCATATTTTTTAAGATTTGTAGAAAACACAAAATAGGTAAACTCTTAACAAACTTGCAATTCTTGGGTAGACTACTATAGATCTGGGTAGGGCTGTGCTAAACATAACTTCTCCACATAAACAGGCTTTAGTCCCACCCTACTTAGTCCTACTGTGAAAAACCGTAAAAATCTTTTCAGCTGCAAAACTCCATAACGTTGTAAAACTGAATTCAGGGATTTTCCACATCTTTTCAGACACACTTTTCCGACACATTTCACGTTACCAAACCTTACAGGGCCTTTAAGCCCAAGCTTCTCTTGAGAAACTGTACCTGAAATTAAAAAAAGCTGCAAACTCTAAAATCTGCAAATGTACAAATATTAATAATAATATTTATATCACGCATAATTTATGAGAGCGACTGTGACTCAATACATGCAATATGACATAGAAACTTATTTGAGCAGATATTTGGTCTTGATGTGAGAGCAATGTTAAGGGCAAAAACTCCTGCCATTTATCATGATTACTTGAATTTTATTTCCAAAACCAACTTCGCCCTTTTCTCACAAACAGTTTCCAAAATATTCTACTTTTTGAGGTACATTAGTAGTTGGCCTATTTTCCCCATTTCTTTCTGGAAATCAACATGATCCCCTGAAACTTTGAAATCTTCATTGAAACCTTACTGTGATTTGATTTTTTTTCATTAAGATGTTCTAATAAGTGCTTTTAGATGCACTGCCATTTAATTACATTGTCTTATAATGTCTGGAAAAATCTTTATCATCCCCCCAAAACACTTTACCTCATTATTGTGATTTGACTTGACATTTGTTAAGATGCATTTGTAGTAGCACTAGTAGTAGCTAGTAGTAGCTTTCTCCGTGATTCCTCAAATCCTTTTCACCACCCCCATGCTTGATGATCTGACTTAACATTGTTAAAACAACTTTTTCATATTACTTTTTAATATCATGCTGCTGCATATTTGCATTTGCATGAAATAACTTGGTAGTAGTTATCATATGTAACTTTCAGCGGAAGTAAGCTAATGCTGTATTGTGGTTAAAGGGGTGGTCATGACGTCCCCCATTACTTTTCCATTCCATTCTTTTAAACAGATTCTTGACATTTTGTTTATTTGCTTAGTTCTGACCTGAGCCTGTATGCTGGTTATGGATTAACACAACTTTTTGCAGGGTTTGCTAAGCTAATTTTTGACAAAAGAAAATATTTTTTGGATCTTGCAGTCATTTGTGGAAGCTTATTTGGTGTATTTAATCTAATTGAACTTTGATGTTGCTGTTTTACACTGCAGATATCTTATCTCTCCGCCGCCCGAATAGCACAAAGAAAGAACACAGAATCTCTTACCTCGAACTTGCTTTTTTTTTTCTTCCGCAGGGCGGTGGGGTGGAGATCTCGGCGGGACAATTCCATCTTCGTATTTGTCGGCAAGAAGGAGGCGAGAGGAGAGCGACTCAGCGCCCCCAGTGACACAGGCTCAAGGTTCACTCCCAGCTGGGACCAACCTGCCTGTGCCCCTTAGTGCTGCTATTTAAACTAATGAACTTCTGCATAATTCATCTCCTTTTCTCTCCCTTTTCCAAGGAAATTCTTTTGAATCAAAATGGCACCCTGGATTTCCGCATGGGCTGTGGCAGTGTTGGACTGCCGCTAACTCAAAATAGAAACAGTACAAAACTTGCTTTCCTCATTTTGAGTAGCTTATCAGTAGCAGTGCTACTTTTTTTTAAATGCTGTACTTCTCCACTAACAATACAATTACTATAGTTCAAAGTAATGATTTGACTTTACATGTCAAATTACATGTTACATGTAGCTTCCTCAACACTGTTTTGTGGTTAAAGGGAGTGTTTGTGACTCCTTTTCTGTCCTTGTTTCTTCTAAAAAGGTTCTTCATGCCTGTTCAAAAATACAGATTAGGATGGTTTGCCAAGATTTGTGATTTTGGCCTAATGGTATGATGCTTATCTAGTGAAAGTGAGCGATTATTTGTCATTGTGAACACACCACAGCACGATACACAGTGCACCATGAGGGAAATGTGACCTCTGCATTTGACCCAGTAGGCAGCCGACTTAGGCAGTGTCCAGAGTGCAGTGCTTGGGGACCTTGCTCATGAGTACCTCAGTGGTACCTTTACAGTTTGCAGGCATGAACTGGCAACCTTTCGATCATGGCCCAACTCCCTAAACATTATGCTACCAACCAAGACTGTTTGTTCAAGTCCAGCTACGTCCTGCTTTGAGAAAGCCCTTTAACCCCAAAATGGTTTAGGGAGACTGTCCTTGAAATTTAAGAAGAATAAAGAAAAACAAGAGTGTGAGTGAAATAGCTTATTTTATACTCATGCATCAAAACTTAAATACATGTAAGTGATAACATCTATTTTAATATATTTGGTTATGTATTAATACAAAGTACTGTTTAAGAATAAAAATGTTTCTTTTGAAACTGTATAATTTCATATGATCTAAGGGCTATTCTATAACTATGCATACAACATGTTGTATGTTGAAAATCTTTTATTCACTGGTCTCCAGATCCAGTTGTTTAAGGAAATCTATTAACAGCTTATAAAGACTAATAAAGATGTGATGTATACACTAAGTTCTAAATTGACACATTCTTTATTCTGCAGTTGTTTTCTGTACTCAGGTACTTTGTTTGTGATGTAAAACAATTGCAGTTTACAGCTCAGAATGTCAGCTTTAATTCCAGTGTAATTGCATCTGTATTAGGTCAGCGTTGGCAATTTTCATTTTTTTTCACTCCAGGTGATTTGCTGAAAACAGTGTAAATGACAAAAATAAATATCAAAATGTTTTGTGTACATTTCTTCAAATTACCATTTACACTACATTTTACTTTTTAACTATTTGTAGAAAAGTCATGTCTGCAGTTCTACTCTTATATAACCTTACATAAAATGATAAATTGAAAAACCTTTTTTTTTAATGTGTTTCTGTAAACACATTTTATTAATAATATTAGTAATATTAATATTAATATTAATAATATGTAATATTAATAATAATATTAATATTAATATTAATATTAATATTAATGTTATCAGACTTCTAAATAGCAAAATTGCTATTGATCTGAAAAATTCCATATCATTTAGGCTCAAATGAACATGTCAGGGAAAATGGGTCTTCACTGGCCAGCTTTTGTTAGCTAAAATCTGCTTTCTGGGTTTTTTTTGTTTTGTTTTGTTTTTGTCTTCTTGACTTGAATCCCATTTAGGAAAGCACAGGACTGAGCTGGCAGGAAATTTATATTTATAGGTGTACTACATATTTAATATTTTTTGTCATTATATAAAAATAACATTAGAAATGTAACACTTTAAGGCTATTTGTGGTTTGAGATCTAGTTGTTCAAGAAAATCCACTAATCACTCAGTAGCAGCTAATGAGTCTCATAAGGAGAATGTGATGTGTATGCTGGCTTCTAAATTGGAGAAGCATTCGCACTCTCACAGTGATTATTTTCTGTGCTCTGGCACTTTGCATATGAAGTAAAACAATGGCAGCTTACAGCTCAGAATGTCAGCTTTAATTTCTAGTGTATTTGCATCTGTATTAGGTCTGCCTTAGCAATCAGACATATTTTTATGTATAATCGCTTCATTGGGGACCTAAAAATAATTGGCTGGAATGCCATAATCTTGGCATGACTCGTTGATTTTTTTTTTGTGCTTTGCTCAGAACATTCCACTGATTAGCCATGGAAGGCTTGATTCAATCCTATGTTTGGGTTTAAGTTCCCTCGTACTAAGGTGACGTGGCGTCCTATAAACTTTGGTTGGATCAGTTAACCGAATGTCAGCCTCTGGTGGGCTTTTATATGCTTTTGAATATATTCTGTTTGTTACTGTTGTAAAAGAAACGACTCAATAGTTGAATTATAAGTCATACCTCATCTATGTGTTATTCATCAAACTGGTTCATTGAGATTCTGTCGCAATATCTAGCACTAACCACTGGTGCCACACGTCGCGAAATCATAAATCTATTGAGCATGTCTTGAGTGTAAAATTGACCTAGTTGCCACAACAGCATGATTTCCAACTTCAGCATCTCAGTAGAAAGCGTCTGGTCTACACAAAGGAATATTAATATTAAACATGTATCTATAAATCAATGTGATTGCTAAATCTGAAAATCCAATATCATACACCAGCGCGACAGCTAGTCAGGTATGCTGTAATAACATATAACCTAGCTAACCTAATAATAAATATTGCGTTAATTAGGACTGTAAAAGTTAAATCATTATATAGTGGTAGTTATGACATCTTTTTACTTAAGTCCCTCAGGTTGTATGAGTAACTTTTTTTCAGTAAATTTTAATTTACTGAATACTGAGTTTTCTGTGTATGCATTCAAAAAATGTTTTCATAACAGGAAACCAGTTGTTTAACATTATTGTTGTTATGTTACTCTTCCTACAAATGAAGTATTATTTAAACCAAGTTAACTGATGAAATCAATGGGATCAATATCAAATCCAGAGATAAAAATGATGAAAGCGGCACAGGTTTATAAAGACGCATCCACA
The DNA here is from genome assembly GCA_032718565.1 of Distichodus sexfasciatus. Taxonomy (NCBI): domain Eukaryota; kingdom Metazoa; phylum Chordata; class Actinopteri; order Characiformes; family Distichodontidae; genus Distichodus; species Distichodus sexfasciatus. The sequence goes on from JAVGVS010000074.1 coordinate 1,184,155, forward strand.
CAGTATAGTGTCCCTTATAGCGTTGTTTTCCAGCATCAAATACCGACTTATTCCGAAAAGGCCAGAGGGTCGTCAGGCTGATATCAAATCTGGGCGGGATAAATCTCGGCATGACCCCCTTGTGTCATCATCCGCTTCTCCCAGTTCCCGCATTCTTGAATGGAAGCTTTCGCACCAGCTCTTGCACTTCCATCCTCTGCTGTCCAGATTTACAGAGTTAAGCTCGCCTTTGCCGCCACTCCACCACCTCCTGCTACAACAAATTTCCATTACGCTGGGCATTGACACCGCACATAAAGATCTCTTTGAGCCCGTCAGCGTCTGTCGCAAATTTGCCTCCCTTTTCCCTTTTTTTGTTGCCTACGGGGCACGTGGCAATGACATTGAAGGGCTGTGGGAGTTTTCTCCTTTCTATCTCGGCATAAATTAATACCCATTGTTTGAAGGCGCTCATTACTGCCGCTCTGCATGGCCAGGTCTGTCGATAGAGCTCGCTCCGGAGCGCTATCGGAGGCTAATGGTAGCGCAGCGGACAGACAGTTACCCGTGAGGGTCTGAAAAAAAAAATTAAAACACATGCTTACGGTTCCGAGACTAGTTGAGTACAGCCTGTGGCGATTTTTTCCTTGGCTCGCTCGAAACCCGTTACCTCGATTGATATCGGGGGTAGTGTAGCTCAACCACCTTGGTGCTGTTTTTATGAATGTAATGAGATTGTTTTCTCTGCTTTGCACTAATAAACAGAGCGTTATGAGACAAGCGGGCTATGGACCATTTACTGTATCCCAGAGTCACGCTTTGGCATGGTGACATGCCAGTGGATATTGCATCCATAGGGCAGAGGAATAATACTGGAGTATTGGGTTTAGGAAATCGACAGACTTGTGCTTACCTCATGCAGCGAAAACTGTTGCTGTGCAATATTTCGGCTGGGAATTTGCTTAACAGCATGTGGTAATGAACGGTAATATGGTGGCAGATCGACCTGTTATTTTGCCTCCTGATTTTAAATAAGGCTTATTTTGCAGCCCTGAGGACTTGACAGGTTCAACATTGGAGAATTTAAACTTGAACAGCCTTTTGCCCTGTGATCAGAAAATGCATAGATTCAAATCCAGGACGGTAAAATTCACCACTGGGGTACTCATGAGCAAGGACCCTGCTTATGTATAGGGCACGAAATTTGTGCTATGCCCTAAATAAGTGCATTAAGAGCATTGACCAATTTGTGTGTTAGCTTGCATTGAACACTTTTTGATTTATATATTATTTTAGCTGGTATGTGTTTTCTTGGTATGAAACAAGTTTACAGTGGGTTTTGGAACTGAAATCACTCATCAACTCCAAATCACTTGTTTTCATATTAGAAATTGTCATTGTTTAAGGCTTGTTAAGGGTCTCCAATCTATTATTCATCCAAGCACAAGTCTGGCACATCCTGTCTACTGCCTTAATTTTTAGTTTTTATATTTTTTTTTAAAAGTGGGAAATGTAATGTAATCTCACAACAAGCAGCCTCTTCTGCAAAAGAATTCTTTTCTATTTTTGTTTGATTTGATTGATAGTGTTGGAGTAGTGTATAACAGTCGTTTGATTGGGCTGAGCCCCTGCAGCGTGGAGTGGTCATTGACTTCCCATTGAGTTGGTCCCCAGTAATGGGTTTTGAACACCAAGCAGAAGCAGAAGCGACCCTCAATGTACCTGCAAGAGCCGGAGGCCACCCTGTGTATTATATACATTTAAGGCCGTTTACTCGACTGTGACAGCTGGCTCGGCAGTAACAGATGACATGGCAACTAGCTCTTCAAAACACCAGTCTGACTGGCCCAACAAGTGCACAGGGTGTTCCAAGAATTGTTGTGGGGTGAAAGTGTGTATGGTACAATTTAAGCTGGTAAAACTGAAATAATTACATATCCCAGTTTCTGGATTGGGTGCAGTCTTTCTTCATGTGGAAATTGATTACAAAGCTGTAGAGACATTTTTTTCTAAAGAATGTCCAATATTGTGAACAGGACTGTTTGGTGAGAGCTCATGCAATGTTTTCTAAAGGAAGATATTTTTAAATATATTTAATGACTGATGCTTTCCTCGGTGCAGTGGGTGTATTTTAGTATTTGTTTGCGTTGCCATTGCTTAATGAATCCCATTTATAAATGTAATGTTTGGCTTTAGTTGCTTTTTTTTTTAAATCTCACTGATTTTTGTGATTAATTATTATAGCACTATCATGTGTAGTGTCAGTTGCTTAAATGTTAATTTTCATTCTGGATGATTTTAAATGGATCTTCCTGTTTGTTTTACATTTTGGGCAATGTGGTATTCGAATCACAAATTAATCAATTAAAATTAATTCTGTACATGTACATATTTTAACATTTTAAATTTATATAAGCTTCCAAGCGTGAATGTGTATATAGTAACCTCTTCTGCAGGCGCTGCTCAAACTGCTTTGGCAGTCACATTAGCACCCAAATTTTGGTCTTAAATGTGTTTTTAGCTACTGTATGTGTTTTCTTCTTGTAATTCTTCTGACAGTGGCTTAGAACTTCAAATGAAAAGAGTCTAAATGAATTCTCCAAACCACTTGTTCTTCGCCAGCCCAAATATTTATCACGATTAGTTATGAAGTGCCTTAATTTTAAAAGCAAATTTTATTCATATTGTGTTGTTTTGATGTCAGTAAGTGTAATGATGTGATTTAAACATTTGTAAATGATTTAATATCATGTTACTAAAAGCCGTAAGGAGTTGTTATTATTATGTAATATTCTGAATGTTTGTGGACTATCTGTATATAGGTCACAGGAGCCATTCATGGAATTGAATTGAATTTGGAATTACAATTTTCATCCAACCCGTGGAATCCATGGCTAGATATTTGGCTAGTGTGGCACAGCCTGTCAATCTATGATGCCTGCATAATGGCAGGTTGGATATGCCTAATAGTCTTGCTACCGGAATCAAAATAATGTCCGCGATTCGATTAGGATGCTACTCATAAATTTGGAACTAATTACGCTGGAGCTTGTTTGCTTGCTGTTTGCAAGGCAATACGGTCTATAGCAATCCGTTCCCTTAAGGATGTATGGAATAAACTGAGAGCGATGTTGCATCAGATAAGCGGATGTGCAAAACAACGCGTAACGCCCCAGGATTTTGAGCTCAACACCTGCACGAGCCCAAAAAGCCCTTTACTATTTACAGCCAACAGTGAACGGTAGTAGAAATGATTTTAATCTGTTAAAGTAAACAGCTTCTCTTGATTAACGTTGCAAGTCCCGAATAAAGCGAAATTTTTGCAAAAACAGCCAGCTTCTGTCAATACTAGCGAAAATTAATTCCAAACATAGGTCTCAAAGCCCAGGGACACTGGCAAGCTTTTGGGATTTTTGGACTTACGCTTATCGCTCGAGCCTTTCATGTGACTGAAGCTATCCGTAAATCTGAAGTGTTTGACCTCTGCGTTTGCATAAGAGGCTCCGACTTCAAAGACCACTTCGCATAGGAGACTAGAGCCTGATTTTCTTTCTTTTTTTTGCTTCAGTATTTTTCAGCATGAACAGACATCGTGCTCATATTTTAACCTCGGCTCATCTTGCAAACTTATTTACTGTTTGTAGAGATAGAAAATGGTTAAAAATCTGGGGAACGTAAACGACTGCAGGTGTTTGGAGCGTTAATATGATTACCTCCTACCTGTTTATGCAAGATCCTCAATGAGTATCCCACAAACAATATCAGTCCAACCACAAAAGAGATATAAAAGGTGGTTTCTAAAAATAGATGTTGCAAATGAATGGTTTGTGTTGCATTTGCTAGAGTTCAAGAAAGTCTTTGGTGAGACAGGTTTTATTCTCTCTTAACTCAAAACAAGACAGCACTGAGACAAAGTGGCAATTTTAGTAGCAAACTGCACCAACAAAGATTTCAAAGATTTCAAATACATTTTACAGCGTTTATGGGATGCTCATTTCCAGTGCAACCTCCCATTTTTTTAACAGATCTCTAGATGGAGCAGCTCATGACACTTTTCCATTGGCACCAGGAACCATGCCGGAACGCACCGTGCAAACAATTTTTTTTTCAAATTGTTTTAATGCTGTCACCAAACCATTATCCACATAATCATGGCCCGCTTGGCGTCACCTGCTTTTTTGATTGGTCAAAATGTGAGCGTAAAACATTCAAATCTGTCCAATTTGAGTTTACTTAAAAAGCTAGCTATAGCGCCAATTCATGAGTTTGGAAATCCATTGGGTTACCAAAGCGCTGTGAGAAATGTGAATGTGTACCAGAACATTGCTAAGAAGTTAGTTGTGGTGGGTTTTAAGGACAGTGGATCTGATGAAACGTAAAGGTAAATCACAGCATCTGAAGAAGTGAGTTATAATTTGTCACCATGGCGCCTTTGAGATGTACACCAAAAGCGGAATGTGACTCGGTATTTGACCAATCCGTGAAGGAGTAGTGGGCAGCTAACATGGGCATCGCCCGGGTTGCAGTGTTTGGGGAAGATATCTTGCTCATCGTACCTCAGTGGTACCCAGCACACCTGTCCTGGGATTGGAACTGGTGACCTTCTGATGAGGGGTGAATGCCCTGACCGTTATTCTATTAACTGCCCCATATCTTTGATTGTATGTCTTATACAATGGAAGATCAAAGCATGCGACGACTTCTATACCACTGCAGTATAGTTTAGGTACAGCACAGTTCCTGCACGCCTATGAAAATGTTTCAAAGGCTCAAACTTCTTATTCAAGGACCCATTAGGTTTTTTCTTGGTAAGGCTCACTCCAGGATTAAAGCCTACATCTTCCTATACAGACCCAGAGTTTCACTTCTTCCCTTCTCCCACCTCCACCAGCCAAGACAAATGTCACCCAGTTTCTCGGTAATGAAAGCTCTTAGATACCTGTTTAACTCAGGCCTCATTCCTAATTGGCTGAGCGACTTCAATTAAAGTGAAGCTCCTCTTAATGACTGGTGAGAAAGCAGAACAATGGCTGGAGACGGGACCCTGGCTCTTTCTCTGTGTCTTCAAAGAGGCTTCAAAGGAAGATAGTGCAGGAAAATCAATAAAGTATGAAATCGCGGAATGATAAAAGTGAATGTCTGTAATCACGACTCGTTTACTGTATGTCTCATGCGTGTGAAGGGCAGGTAGGCACGACTCTTTTAGAAAGAAAAAAAGTCACTTTTGATGGGATTTGGGAAACCGGTTCCAATCTCTCTCTTTTTTTTTCTTTTAGTCTCATTGAGCAAATAACAGGGTGAGTCAGGGTGCTGTAATACGCTGATTATAGACACTCTACGTAGCCTTTGTGCTTTCGCAAGTCTACACGTTTGCTGGCGCGACCCTGACAAAAGGGGGATGGCAGTGCACTCTGTCTGAAGGACAAACCTCTAACTAAAGGGTTTGGAGAGAGACAACAAAATTGTCATTTGTTTGGGATTTAGTTTGGCTCTTATTGTCCCAGCTATGTCACTTCGGCAAACAGAGCTTTCATGCCTGGAGAGCAACTTCCTGTCACCCAAATGATGAAATGATTGCCAGAACCTGTTGCAAGCAGTTATATGGCTTACTAGGATTTTATATGAAAGCCCCACCTTGAACCTGGCAGAATCTGAAACTTTAAGGGCTGGTTTTTCTTGCTCGTGTTTAATTCAAACTCAAGTAGTCTAGGGTAGAAGCTTAATTCTCGACTGGGAATATAAGTTTATAACTTTAGATAAGACTTGACTGAGAGTTGCATAATTTACATCTCTGAGACTTGAATCTTGGAAAGGATTGGTGGTGGCCTAAAGATAGATTACTCACCAGTTGACCAAGATGTGTTGTAGGTTCAAATCCAGATCTAAAACTGCAAGAACCACTCTTATTGGACCCCTTAACAAGGTAAAACTCTGCAGAACTTACTAAGAATGGTGCTGGTCTACAAACCGAGGTCGTAGGTTCAAATCCAGCTCTGTCCTACCTCCAGCTACCGCCAGTAAGCCCTTTGACTCGAAGTAGCTCCAGGAAGACTGTGCTAGTATTGTAGTGCATTCTGGATTGGGCTTCTGCTGAATACCATAAATGTAAAATGGAAATGTTGTTGTGCGATTGTTGCTCATATGAGCAGAAGTGTTATCCTCCAACTTGCTATCCTTCAACCCTCACCCGGTGACTCAGCCTTTACTTCCCTGTATGAATGCTGTTTACATGGGCTTGCGTGCTTTCAAAGCTTTAGTGCACTTGACCTGACCCTGATGTACTTCTAAATCCTGCTGAAAGAACTTATCCTGTTAACTTTTTTTGGTCTATGCATTTAGTTAGCTTGGATGTAGATGGAGGATGTTGTGTCAGTCCTATTGTAAATCAGTCACAATTAAATACATGAATCAGAGGCTTGTCATGCAGCCTTTTACCAACAAAAGATTTACACGACAGTTTTTGAATTACAGTACTGCACATGTTCTCGACATAAGAGCAACATGTGGTTTAACCAAAGATGCTTTTCAGGCATTAAAAGCACCATCTTGTGTCAATCATCTTTATATCTTTAACCCCTTTTTATTATTATTTATAATCTTCATAACTTTTCATTTCTTTGTATCACTTTCCTTATTTTGTGTTGATGTAAAACACTTACGGCAGCATTTTATATGTGGAAAGTGTAATACTACTACTACTACTACTACTACTGCTACTACTACTACTACTACTACTACTACTAATAATAATAATAATAATAATAACAATAATATGTAATAATAATAATAATAATAATAATAATAATAATTATTGTGTGTATTAATAATAATAATAATAATAGTAGTAATGGTAGTAATCTACCAGTGTCTCATTATGTATTCTCAAAAGTAAAATCTTAGCATAATGTTATAATTTAAAAATATGTATACTACAAAATATGCATTTATGCTCCACTACACATCTGGATTTGATGGTGAGTGTAATAAATCTATTAAAAGATTAATATTTAAGTAAATGTTTTCAGTATGAATTTTTGAGCCACTAATTCCACATCTGTCCCTCAAAGTGGACACAGTGCATGGAAGAGTTATTACACCACCAGACATATAATTCATGACCTTGCAATGTGCTGTTGCAGACTGTAAGCGACCACTCAGGAGACAAGAGACTCACTAAAATGTTCACATTTAGGGTCCGGCAGCCCCATCTGGAAGCCCTTTAAAAAGCCATGTACATATATTAATGAGAATAGCAAGCCCAGGTGTTACGCGGTGTTCGGTGTTATTGGATTTTACACCACTCTACAGGAGACTCATGCCAAATAAGCAGGGCTAACAGACTATAAATAACCCCCATTCCCAAAAAAAAAAAACTCGTACAGCAAGCATTGTGTGAGTGCATCAAAAGCTGCCTGATTTTAAATTGCTACAACACATATATTATCTACTCCCCCTCCCTCCCAACACACACACACACACTAACACCCACTCTCACAAACACACACTTCCCTATCACATGCTTGCAACCTCCCTTACCTCAGAGGCTGTTGCAAGAGCTTGCACCACCAATTCATTCTCTTTGAGATACTTACAATCAGTCGAAAATGCTTTTATTTCCAGGCCTTTATAAGGAGATCAGTCTGGTCTGTGCATGCCTGCTGCAATATAGTTTTTCTCCATAATGTAGGTGCTAATTAAATTAACAAACATCATATGCATTTAAACATCATTTGATCATTGTTTTTTTTTTTAATTTAAAACCAAAAAAACTCCACATTTTTGTTTTAATATTTGTTTCCAAAATTAAAATGAAAAATCAAATAATGATTGATATTTGCTCCAAAAAAAAAAAAAAGAATAGAAACATAAAACTAGTCATATTCAGTTTTGTTTTTTTCCTGACTAACATTATCTCAGTCTACAAGGATCTTGTTCATGTCTGCATGGTCCTCTAACCCTGCCATGGTCTTGAAATTTCTGCATGCAGCGATCACTTTTGGGTCATGTTCAATTAAAAAGTAATAATAAAAATCTGAGTGTGCATTTTCCGTCCTTTTCCATGTTTTGTTTGACCGCAAAATTGAGAATTGAAAAATGATTTAATTTCCATTTTTTCATTTTGGTTTCAAGTTTTTTGTTTTAAAAAAGACCGACCTGGATGAGCAAAATGTACGCTGATTGAGAATTATCTTACATTTTTGGGTGAAGTCTTACGCAACCTTAGTGGTGGAGGATAAATGTGAGCAAACATGGCTGTGCGTTGAGCTGGTGTCTTGCGTCTTTGTGCAGCATTACTGCGTCGCTCTCTGACAGCTTTGAGTGTCAGTAGTCTCAGACATGAAACACCCTGTGAACTGTGTGATGGCACAGCGAAATACTCTGATATCCTCCCATCCATGTAGTCAGGGAATGCCAAGGTTTGGAATTGAACATGCTGGGAGCCGCGCGTTGTGATTGAAAGTATCTTTTTGGGCTGCCTTCGACACCTGAATCCCTTTTGCTGACTGAAGAAAGAGGAATCAGAAGCACAGACTTCCTAGTGATTTATTGTAACTTCAAGCAACAAGGTTCGCTGAGTGATGGCTTGCCAAATATATGAAACCATCACGTTCCTCCAGGCCTTTCATGCATTGTTCCTGTCTGAGCAATGTGTGCTGTCAGTGTGGTGTTTTTTTTTTTTCATGCAAGTGCATTTATTGCTGAGTATAGTGTTGTTTGCTGTTTAACTGTGTTTATGTGCATTTTAGGCGTCTTTTAGCACTAGTAATTTAACATGGAAAATTAAAGAAAAGTGATCCCTGCACTCAACTGACTAGACACACCATCTTATATATGGTGAATGATGTTAACCTTTTCATTCCTCTCTGTTTCAGCAAAAATAGACTAGAGATTTTCAACAGAAAAACATTACAGCTCAAGGACATGGAATCACGTCAAAACATCAACCGGTTTAGTGCAGTGTTGGTTATTTTTTGTGGTAATTGGATATAGATTGGGTTTGATGTGCACTGAATATATGACTAGATAATAGAATCTTAGACTAAAGTCAAATTTTGGGGGATTTTTTGGTTGTCATTTTTTAATGTTAGTTTAGCATGTACTATAAGATCCACTAATATTTAACATATATAATATCTGACTACACACCTCATCTTTTTTTTTTCTTTTTTTTTTTTGATTGGTACTAACTTTTCATATTTTTTGTGTCTCAGGGAGACTTGAGATTTTCAACATGAAAACATTTCCAACAAGTTGTGAAATCACAGCAAAACTAATCAACCAAAAGCTGGCATTGTCTGGTGCAAGATTTAGATAAATTCGTCAAATTAATGAAGGACCAAGACGTACAACCAATGATCACCACTAAGGCAAAGCTTTGTTAATTTAGTGAAGGAATGTGAGGTGTACATGCATGACTGGGTTTGTGAAAGTGTTAAGAATAGGATGATGTTGGTAGTTTATTATTTTTTTAGAGTATTGGCATACAAATTACTGGTTTGAAATATTTTGCAGATGTGATTAGAAACTGGAACGTTAAAGCACTGTGTTGGATTTTATTGGATGAAGTTTTGATTTGATTTCAGTGACTTGAACTACACTTTGCTGTTTATTATATATATATATTATATATATATATTGTTAGATTTTAGATTTTTAGTTTTGAATCTTATACTCAGTTAAAGAAACCAGCAGATACAGGCTATAGATTTTCAATATGACATAATTACAAGTCAAAGTCATAACATGTTAAAACCTCAATCAAATAACCTTTAAGCAGGGGAAGACTAGTCTAGTGTTAAGTGAGTGATTATTTGCCATTGTGAACACACCAAGTCACAGCACAGCACACAGTCTCCCACAAAGAAAAGTGACCTCTACATGGACCCATCCATGAAGGATCAGTGGGCAGCTTTTTGGCAGCACTCATGAAGCAGTGCCTGGGGAGAGTACCTTGCTCATGAGTGCCTCAGTGGTACCTATACTGGTCTGGGACTTTAACTGTGAGCCGCCGATCACAGGGCCAATTCTCTAACTGACTGGGTTATCGTCAATGATGGAGCAGGACTTTCAACCAGAAATACAACTATGGCCAAGTATTCTTGATTTAACCAATAAGCATGACCCTGTTTGTGGATTTTTTGGTCACTCCAATTGTTTGGGTTTGATATGCCTTGAAGATACGACTGGATACTGAAAAACTTGAACAAAGTCAAACCAGTCATTTTGATTTGATTTCAGAGACTTGAATGAGTTAGCTTAGCACATAACGTTAAAGAAATCTTCCAATGTTTAACCCTGTACTCAATCGATTATGCATTGTATTACCCTTTGTCACATCACTGTGCCTCAGGAAATCTGGAGCATTCAGAAGATAAAGGATAGCCATTGTTAATAACAAAACATTACAACCCGAGGAAATCAAGGCAAAACTTGGTTGTTTAGGCATGCAGTATAGGTTAATTGGCGACTCTAAAATGGCCCCGTGAGTATGATTGTGTGTCCAAGGGTTGGTCCCCGCCTTGCATTTCGGGATAGGCTCCAGTCCCGGTTGGGATTCAGTGGTTCAGATAGAGAATGAATGAATGCTTAGCAGTATTCACATGAATTTTAACCATCTTGTGTTGTCTCATCATATTTACCACTGAACGCTAAAGAAATTGCCATTTTTGAACCCCATACTCAATCGACTGCATCTTATTTTTGTTTGTTCGTGCAAAACTCTAGGTGTTACTTGCTTGTTACCGCTATATTCTCACTGAGTGGAAAGATCACTGCCAGTCAGAGTAAAAAATAATGATTAAAAAAACAGTTGTATGTTATGAGGTTAAAGTGGTAAAGGTAAAATTAAACATGAACTTAAAATGCTGTTAAAAATGCTAATGCCTATTGTTTTGCTATAAAACCTTGATACTCTAGAATGATATTTACCATACGCGAGAAGTTGCGAAGCCAAAACTTAAAAGCCTCTAAATCAATCCCAGTGCAAACGGAAGCGAGCGGTTGATTTTGCTGGAATCGACAGCAAACTCCACAAAACTTGTTTACACCTCATATTCAGTGGCTGAGATTTTGTCGCTGTGTATGGCTGTCAATACTCAACAGCGAGACGAATTGTTCCACGTTATCTGCTCTTAAATGTTTTCTCGCGTTCCTCTCCATGCATGAAAGCCAGAATTACTTAATTTCACAGACAAGGGAATGAAGGAAAAAGATAAAGTAGCAGATTGAATTTGGACTAAAGGCTGGGGAGAAAAGATCTCATTAAATATTTATCGGCCAATATACAACAATCGCTCTTGGCATTAATAACGGGCGGAGGTATCATGAAAGCTGCAGGTAAATAATAATTTAAGAAATCCACAAAACCATCAAACGACACAGTTTGAGAGAGCAGCAACAGATAATGTTGCAAAGCTGATTATGTATTTCTTGATCATTTGCATTTAACACATCAACAGTGGTTAGATAACTTTTACTGTTTAAATACCTGCCTACTTGGTATTTAGAATCATGTTAATTATATAATTCAGAATATTGAATCATTCAAATTTTATTGTAATGAAATTGCTACAACCACCAGCCCTTGCCCAACACTAACCTTGTTTGTTTGTAACTGCTGTCCTTTGACTAGACCTTAGACTGAGTTGGACTGGGATGTATTTTTAAGCAGAAATTTTGGTTAAAAAGAAACAAGAATGTGGCAATATGCTTACTCTTACAGATGGTGTAGGTACCAGATAGCATGTAATAGTAACATATCAAAATATTGTATATCACAGGAGAATTCTGTATATTCTGTAAAGATAGTTGAGTTTTTGAGTGAAGTGTTAGTGAATAACATCATTTGTACAGCCGAGTGATTGTAATCAATTATGAAATTATGAGTACTAAAATGAATGTAGCATCAAAACATTGCACAACTTGATAGCCAATGCTTCAACTAGATGATTGTAATTGAAGGTGGTGGAAATTGTCAGTTGAGCTGAGTTGGGCTGTTTTTAGGTAGTGGTATAAAAAAACCTAAAATAAAATACCTAGCCTAAAGGTTAACAGAGTAAGCTAATTATCCAAGCTTACATTTATAGAATTTAGTAGTAGTGTAATGATACATCGACCGTTGTGGATACATCAGTTCAGTAATCAGCGAGACCATGGCATCGATCTTAAATGAAAACATTGATCACATCGTACATATTGAAACATCACTTTATATTGAACAGGAGGTCTTTTTTTAATTACAAGAGCTCAGAGATGAAAATTTCATATTTTTGTTGATTTTTGTGATTTGATATAAATGAAAGTGATTGAGCAGTTGGTAGTGTGACAGTCAGGGAGTTGGCTCTGTGATCGGAAGGTCGCTGGTTCAACTAATGAACAGGGAAAGGTATCACGGAGGTACTCATGAGCAAGATACCGTTCCCTAGCACTGATCCCCGGGCGCTGCAAAAAGCTGCCCACTGCTCCTTCACAGAAGGGTCAAATGCAGAGGTCACATTTGTGGTGCACTGTGTGTTGTGCTGTGTTGTGTTCACAATGACAAATAATCACTCACAAAGATTGGGTTAAATCAGCACTTGATATTGTCTCATATCACCTATCATAGCAAACTTTGTGATATCGACTGACATCAAATTGCCTATGGTATCCATAATTGATATAATATTGTATCGTGATGAAGCTTGTGATTTACACCCCTTTGGTAGATGTTTGTATCAAAGTGGCTTCCGTTGCCCAAATACAGATCACAGTCTAACTCTGTTAGCTAACATTCACTCAAACTTTAAAGTTAATAAAAGCATTTATGGTGATACACATATCTATTTGCTGCTGTTATTAAGTTGGACAATATACCATTTGAAAGATAGTAAATAGTTTTGTAAAATTGTAAACCTGCCAACTGCCACTCTGAGTATAATGGCTGGCCGGTTAACTCAAGCAACAAATGAATATGACTTAAACAGGTTAAATAAAGTCAACATATACAGTAAATATAAGTCTAATGTACAGAGGAAGGAAAGTTTTGCCTCATAACATTAACAAAATATGTTACTTTCCTTCTTCGAATCAAACTAACTGATCTGGGACAGTAGACGGTGATCTGAAGACATACTTGAGTGCATTAAACATGGGTTCAGCATCTTCACACGGCCAACTTATCATTCGGCAGCGCAAGTCCCCTGACATCCCGAGGAGGATTAGTGTTTTGCAGGCCTAATCTCACCACTTCCTTTATTGAATTTACAGGACTTAGCCCCAAGGCTACTGATACCTAAGACTCTTTCAGAAGCCAGTAACACAAATTTTCTGTCTCCCTATCGATAAATATGTCATGTTGTTGAGACTGAATCAGCTTCCTGCTGTGACATTTTAAACGGAACGTGATTTAACATTCGAGGCGTGCGCTTTGCCATTTTTGCCACTTTGGTTGTGCATTTAGATGATGCCTCATTTTATGTTTGATGAACCATTTTTTTTAAAATATTAAACACACTAGGCATTTTAGGAATTAGGAATTTAGGAATTACTGTAAGAAATAACCAATTTATTGTTTACCGTGTCAACCAAGATGGCGTAAAAATTTTTTAACTTTAAAATATTAACTGAGACCAGGATAACGCTTACTATTAATATACTATGCAAGCTTACAATGTAAACCGATGATGGATTTATAACACTTATTTATTGTGAGCTGAAATTATCTTTTAACATTAGTTTAGTTTTCATAACAGTTCATTTAAATCCAAGGTCCGTGATTAATTGTGAATAATCAAATGCAATTATAATTCATAAAAAAAGATGCTTATAATGCTGCATATCAACATTTACATTGTCCCTTGTAATTGCATGTATAATGTGCTATTAATACAACACCATAAATCTTTATAGCACTAGATAATACCGAGCACATAACATCGTCACAGTTGTGCTGCCGTCCTCAAAACGAAATTGCATTACGATGCAGTGTTGAGATCCGAAGTCTTGCTTGTCCATTGTCCATAAATGTTTATGAGTGTAGCCGTAATGCATTGCGGATGTCAGATTCGTAGAAAGCATTGACCAATGTTTTTGCATGATGCTCTCCAGCTCTCGGTTGGGCAACACAGTGTTTCTGTCAACAAAGAAAGGAAAAGAGGTGTTAACGAGGAAAACCTAAGTGTAATCCCGTCTCCGAGAAAAGACAGGTTCCTTTCTAGTCGGCTGCTTTTGGCAGGGCCATGAGCGTTGCTCTGCTGTATTCTGCTTTGGCTGGCAGGTGCTGGACAAGCACTTCAAACGAGTCGGAGGCCTCCAAATGCGCTGTCTACATGCATGGCGGGCGCTAGTTACGCCCCACACATGGCAGTCTCACCCTACAACCTTTCCTTTCACTACCGTTGTCTTTGTAGTGGCTTGTTTGCTGCTGTATTTCACACTCCGGACTCTGACCTCAATGTCTATGAAAGTGAATGCTCCAGCAGTGGACAGTTGTGTGCAGGGCCATAGTGGAACAAATTCGGCTTGGGAGTTTTGTAACCACTTTTATCAGGATGGATAAATGAAACGACTTTAGTTCTTACCATTCTGTAGGTTTCATTACTGACGTTTTAACAAAGATGAACAAAATACAAGTCAAATAAATGACACATTAAAATTAAAAATTTAAAATTTCCTAGCACGTGTGTTTCTTGTCAATAATCCACTTGTAAACCTCTCTTTCCCCTCGTTTTCTGGACTTTATTTTGGCCACAAGGGTGCTCCACTGTTAATTTTGTCATCCCTTATTTTGGCCACAAATGGCATCTATATTAAGCTGAGCTTACACTGTGCGATTTTCAGCCCAATTTCAGCCAAGATTTCACTCATGCGACTATTTTTGGGATCGGTTCAAGTTTCAGCATTGTGTAGTATACATGGGGTAAAGAGCACCGATTAACCCCTTACGACCAGCTCCTGATTGCCAGTCGTATGGCTGGATGAAAATCAGACCTGTTTGGAATTCTGTTTGCTGCTCGTGAGGGTATCACACCTCAGTGGTTTTTCCTTCATTGTGCCTGTGCAAACACAGAACTGGCAGTAAAATGCAAGTACAGTGTACAGACATGGCGACGCAGCATGTAGTCTGGTCAGAGGCAGTGGAGGCTACACTTTACAGTTCCAGATACAGAAGTCCGACATGTCTTGTAGTGTGAGCAGTCAGGTCGCATCGGAGCATCGGCCTGTATAGTGTGCGAACATAAATCGGGAGCTTTGACTTTTCAACGCATGCGATGAAGTCATATAGTCTGAGCTGGAGGTTTACAAAACAAAACACAAATCGCAGTGTATGCCCAGCCTTAAGGAGAACCATTCTGTATTGTGATCAGCCTGCATCTGAAATGAGCTTAACATTAAATTAAAAAGCTCTTAGTTTAACACCTAGGTCAGTTATAATTAGCAGAAACAGCTACAAACGTAATCATTTCTTTTTTTATTTCTTCCTTTTAACTTTTACACCCTTTTTATCCCTTTTCTACATTTCTTCAGAAATTGTCTGTGTACTTTACTCTGCAATAGCATGAGAAAACATAACGCTTGAAAAAGTATTTGCCCAATAATCCTTTCTCTCTCTTTACCTGTTGCCAGTTGTGTTTGTGATCTTGTCACATTTGGTTCCAATGCCTTTTTCTTGAGCCTGGACTTTTTGTTCTCTGCTTGACCTTTTCCTATCCATTGCTAACATTGGCTTACAGACTTTAATATTCATTCAAGATTCAGACATCAAACAATACAGTCTGTCTGCTACTGGTATTTGTGTTGCTGTGCACTGTTTTGGCCAAATGCATGCATGCTTTTGTTGAAATCTTCTGTGTTGACATACCATTCTAGTCTTTGCTTCTCTACAGCAAATGTTAATATTCATCCAGAGATACTTTAAGGACTCAGTAAGGTCTTCATCAAATTGGCTCTAAATTCTTCATATCAAAGAAACAGTTGTTACTAATTATCTCATCAATTTTAAGCGATTATAAACATTGCTACATAGGTAAAATTAAGTCTCAAAGTGGTGAAAATACAGGCGGTACTTTGTATGCTCGCATGTTGGATACGGATAAGGATATGGATTAGCTGCGTGTTCTTATGCATTCGCTAATCATTTGGATTCTTTACAACAGGTTAAACATGCACATGTCATATTTTACAGTTTATGACAACACAAAATAGGCAAATTTACACTTGGTGGTTCAACGTCAAATAAAATGATTTGTTTCTGACCAGCCCAAAAGTCAAGTGGCCAACTAGGAATACTCAAGAATCTCCTGATTAGCCTCTCCATCTATGGTTGTGAGTCACCGAATTCTGAAGGGACAGTGCCCGTGCTGCTTGTTGACTGGAAGTCTGAGCTAGTTTCCTTTATAACCAGATGAGTCATCAAGGCACCTGTGTATGTAGTTAAACACCATGTGGAGCTGAGTTTCTGACAAAAAAAGAGTCGCACACATTAAGCACAGTGGTTTTTGACCGGGACATGGGTGACTGAGGTGAAGCCCAGTTTCGCATCCATCTTCCACTCACTTTCACTTGATATGAGATTGTAATAAGAATGGAGTGGTTTTGTAATAAAGAACAGCTATTGTAATGTTTGGTTAGCGGCGGTCTCATTCAATGCTGCGGTTCAAGAGGGATAAGGTAAGAGAAACAAAAAGACCTTATTGAGTTGATATAACGGACCGTCACTGCCATCACCGCTAATCTGGTCTCAAAGGTCGCTCTCCGAGTTCACACTTCAGCTGAGTTGAGATGAATTTGGGTGGGAAGTTTAAAAGACATAATATGAAATCCCCAAAAAGAACTTGGATATTAAGCAGCACCAGGTGAACATCTGGGATTTTACAGCCACCCTCTTTTGAGAGTAGCAAAACCATTTCCTTTTTGTCTTTTATTGGACTTGTTTATACCACCTTGATGTTGCAATGTATTTTCATATCTTGTAGCTGTTCTGTTTTTCCGAGTCTAATGTATTGCTCTGTGGCTTTTGCATCCCCTGACCACTGAGCAAAGTAAGTCTTTTGTTGTAAGACAGTCTTAGATGATCAAATTCGTTATTAAACTGTGGAACTGGAGACCATAAAACCAAGTTTCATGTTTTTCAACTTGTGTGAAGCCAATCAAAAGAGCCAAAGGTGTCTTATGTACATAGTGCACTGTTTTTTACTTAATTGCATTTCCAAAGCCTACATAATCAATCAAATGGTACAACTATCCCCTTAAAAGCATAAAAGCAAAAAGTATACATTTGTACCTTTATTGATAAAGTCGAAATATTTATTGGTGCAGGTTGCACCTGTCCTGACTTTTTTGTGATGAGTGCAGACAATTATTGTAAAATTAGGACCAAATTGGTCTTTAAAAGCTTTTATGTGACCTTTATGTGCAAAATTGCACTTTTATTGGTTGACAAAGATGTTTAGAAGTTAACAGCATGTTGCAATTGTATTTCTTTGACTTGAGCGTGGTGACAATATGTTATCATTTAGTACTTTTTTCCTTGGGCTGAGTGTTTGTCATTATAAACACAGCACACGATGAAATGTGATGTCTGGATTTGACCCATCCCTGACCCATCCATTCTTTAAAAGCAAATTATCATACCTTTGAATATAAAATAGTTTCTTTACTAATTGATGAAGTTGCAATGTTTAGAAGTGTAAGTTGAAATTTTATTTTTTTGACCTGACATACAGAAAGGTACCTTTGAGTGTGACTTATGGTACTTTTTGTATGGCTTTTTCCTGATAATGCAGGCTATTAACACAAAAACAACAAAAACTTTTGTTCATCAAAAGCAAGACCTTTTGATCTTTAGGTGTAACTTCTATGATTGATGGGTTACAGTTTTAAGTTGCAGATTTCTTCTTCTGACTTAAGGTTTGAAAGGTGACAAGGTGGTGTCATTTTGTACTTTCTTTTTCATGAGAGTAGCAAAAATGTAGCAAAATAGAGGTAAATTCTAAAATTGCACCTTCATTTATTGACAATGCTGTGATGTTTAAATGTGTAAATTGCAGTTTTAGTCTCAACTTATATACAAAAAGGTACCTGTAAAAGTGACGATATACCATTTTGTACATTCTGCAGATAATTAACACAAATTAGCACCTGCGCAAAATATCATTCTACTTTTCTTTTACAAAGTTGGGATGTTTAGAAGTGTAAATTGCAGTTTTGTTTTATAATAAAAGGACATTTGAGTGACACTATGGTACTGTTTTGTACTTTCTTTTTCTTTCTTCCATTGTTCTTTAACGGCAAAACATTGTTCTTTCATGTACTGAATTGTACCTTCATTGACTGACAATGTTGGAATGTTTACAGTAAACATGGCGCAAAACCACTTTTTTACGTCTGATATAATTCCGATATTGTAAATTTGGATATGTACCGATACAAATCTGATACAGTCTCGGAGTCTTTTTTAAACAAAAAATAATGCTTTAAAATTTTCTGAATACATGACTGAGATTATTCTCTTATGCTTAAGGAAATACTTGTCTTAAATACTGTTTTCTTAACTAAAACAATGTAATAATTACATACCCATATGTATATGCTAAATTATTGTTATATAACCTCTGCAAATTTATTCATTTAAACACAGTTTTGTAACTGCGTGATGGTCCCTAATCCTGCAGCGCTAAAACCATTAGGAACACAGAGATTGTGAGAGACTGGTGATGTTAAGGAAATTAAACAGTATAATTGTGTGATTTGCTTTTGGGGTTGTAGTGTGTTGCGTTGCTTGTTCTGCTCAGTCATATCAATGTGTACAAATTAGCGCGAATGTCGAACATTAAATCAGCTTTGCCGCGGTGTCACTTCCCATGCATAATCAACTGTGTGTGTGCGCATTATACAGATTGCCTTCATAGATCAGCCCAATGCCACCGATACCCGATCCAGCTATTTGAGTCGTCATCGGACCGTTATCTGATCCACATATCGCACAGTAACTTGCAATTTTGTTCCTCTGATCTGAGATTTGAAATAGTACCTTTTAAGGTTAAGATTGTATTAATGTGTAACAGCATATAATATCTAAGAAAATATAATACAACATAAAGCAGTTATGTGTGTGGCAACAAATTGCCAAGTGTCACATCAGGGAGAACATGGTCAGAGTAAATTGGCTGGAAAAAGAGAACAAACAAGACAATGTACAGAAAACCAACAAGTCTGCGACGAGAAAAAAACACTCAACATGTCACCAGGCCTCGTCTCCATTTTGTCAAGTTGTGTAGACTGAGTTTTGCGGATTGAGGTGTGAGTAGGTTTCAGCCCACACTTGTTGTTGCCATCAACTCTCTGGTGCCCTGTACCAGAGAGGAAAGATGGCATGGGCTGATATCTTAATTGGACGGCGCTGAAACACTGAGGCGGCGCTCCGCAGCCGCTTCGAGGCCGAGGGAGGCAGCCGGCGGGGTCACAGATCGTCTCTGTGAAGGGTGTGACAGGACACAGCGGGATGATAATTGACTTGGGTAGGCCTGACATTTGGCACGGCCAGATAAGGCTTGAAACTGAGCGTATGGGCCATCCTATAACTCCGAACCCCGCTGCGTTGTTTCGCACCGTGACAGGCCGTTTAGCGGCGGGCTTCCTGCTGACTCCGTGGCTTCCTGCTCAAATCCGGAACCTGCCGCGAGTTTGGGGAAGGAGTGAGGAACCGGGCAAGACCATCGCAGCATCTGGGAGTTGCATTTAATTAAGTTTTTTTCCTGCACAGAAAAGGAATGACACACCCGATTGGATTGTCTTTTGTAATGAACTGCGAATAGTTGCTGGTTCGAGGCATCTCTCTAAGGGGGCGGTGAATGTCTAAAATGCAGAACACTGCTGGAGGGTGTTAAGAAAGAACTTCAAGAGACATTTTCAGAATTTTAACACCAATTTCACACCAAGCATTGCCAAAAAGAAGAAAAAAACACTGATAAACATAGAAATGCTGGGGAGTAACTGGAGACTTAGTGGGATTAATCCTGTGATGGCAGAAAACGTTACCACCTTTTTGTGGAATCTGATTGTGATTTGGCGGAAGGTAGGATAAATAGAAAAGGTTTGAAGGCTTATTTTATCAGAGGCATGTCAAATATTTACAGTGAGTAATCATATCAGATACACAGTAGATCACAGATGTTCAGGAAATATCCTGTGTAGCATTTAGTAGTAGATACAGGGTTTTGTCTTTATATTGACTTTTAGAATAATGACAGCTTTTGCAACATTTTTTCAGACTTTGAGGTAGCAAGGCATATCCCTGCCACTATTGTACATCTATTTTCTATATTTTTTCAGTATTGGGACTATAATTTTCATAGCTAGATGGATAGATGAATTGAAGTATATAGATCGATGAATATATTAATAGATGGTAAGATTAAAATCCTCACAGCTGAAGTAAATACCGTTATTGTTATAAAGCATCTCAGGTTGTGAGATCCATTTTTCCAATTTTCTATCCAATTTTCTAGAATCGAAGCTTTGTTGAACTCTTTTCACTGGCTAGAGCATGCTCCACTTATGTTTTACACAGAAACTTATTAGTAACACAACATTTTCAGTGGCACGATTAAGACAAGACCTGTGTGCCCTGCGGTGTGTTGGCGCCTGCCCAGGGTTGTTCCCTGCCTTGCGCCCATCAGTTCCCAGGATAGGCTCCGGTTCCCCCCCGCCAACCGCGGTTGGGATTAAGCCACTGGGTTAAATGCTGTAGTTCAGTTAAATCTTCCCCTTTATTACAGACAAAATCCGTATTTTAGCTGATAACTAATCATAACAACTAGCATTCACCTCGCAATACAGTCATTTATTTATTTTCAGCGTTTATTCTGGAAAGCGTGTTCATTGCTTCATTGTGACACAGCTCTGAGTGGCGGACAGGTATTGTGGGAAATTTTGTTCTCTCCCAGAAAGGCCAAAATGAGTCAAAACGTCAGTATTTCTTCATTTTCAATCAATCTTATTTTTTCTATTTTATAATATAAGCGAGTAGTCAATAGGAAAAAAGAAATATAGAGAAATTATTTGTTATCAAAAACATTTAGTCTACATTCTGATGGATATGAAATGAATTAAGAAGTGTTTCTGCCTGGCACTAACTTTATTTTTCTTCACAGTACTAAGTCATAGAACATCTCTGCTTAATAAAAACTCTGTAGGCCAATAAAACAGACACTGTTCTTACTATTTATTCTTCATGAAGCTAAAAACATTATATTTTCTACAAGCACAGGTTAATTGTCATTGGAAATGTTCTGATTTCAAGTCCTGAACACAATAACATAAGGCATGTGAGAACTTCTACACACACACAAGAATAAGCCTAAAAACAAAGGTATAGAAAAACACCCCAAATTCTCTCAGGGGTGTATGGGTTAATGTCGATTTTTAAAAAAGGAACATTCAGGAATAAAAGCCAATTTATTGTATGTTTTAACTTTTTTCTGTTGTTTAAAAAAGAATTTGTCTGACTACTCGATCAATTGAAAAAATCAGTAGAATACTTGATTACAAAAAAAAAATTGATGGCTCCAAGAAGGAAAAATGGGCATGTGAGCTGAGCAACTTTGCCTTTGACATGGTCAAAAAGGCCAGACTGCTGGGTCAGAGTGTCTCAGAGCAAACAGCAGGCTTTGTATGATTTTCCAGGCATGCAGTAGTTGGTAAACTGGTCTTAGGAAAGAAAATTGGCCAGCAACAGACTCTGAACTGTCCAAGACTTACTCAAGTTCATGGAAATCAAAGGCTACTCTGTCTGGTGTGATACCACAGAACAGCTACTGTAGCACAAACAGCTGAAAACCTGAACGCTGACTATGATTGAAAGTTATCAGAATGTCAAGGTTCCTGCATATATAGTGGTGTAGCCTCTGGCCGGTCAGACTGACCATGCAGCACCCTGCCCACCAATGCAAGTATGTCCTATAATGGGCACCTGAGTGATAGAGCTAGACCATAGAGCAATGGAAGAAGGAGCCCTGGTGTATAGAATCACATTTTCTTTCAGATCATGTGGACATTGATGTTTATATTCATCATTGTCCTCTGGAAAGGATGGCAGCAGGATGCACAAGCAATCTGGCAAGGCAGTGCAATGCTCTGGCCAATGTTCTGCCAGGAAACCTTGGGTCCTGGCAGTCATGTGGATGATCCAATGACACTCACCACCTAAATTTTGTTGCTGACAGCATGCCATGAGTCATACCACAATAAATCATACCATACCATAAAAAAATGGTTTGAGGAAAACCATGTTGACTTGGACTACAAATTCCCCAGATCTCAATTTTCAGAGCCTGTGTAGATGCACTACAGATGTCCAGTCCATGGAAGACCCATCTGGCAGCTTACAGGATGCAAATCCTTTGTAGACTTTTAATTTGCCAAGTGGGCTCTCCATGGATTGGACCTCTCTAGCGCATCTCACAGATGTACAACGGATTGAAATCTCTGGAATTTGAAGGCCAAGTCAACAGCTTCATACTGGTGTCTGAGACTCATTGATATCAGATGTCAGAGGACACCTCTGAATTCTTGTTCAGTTCAGGCCTCAAAACGAGGGATGCACCGAAAATTTGGCCACCAAAAACTTTAGGCTGAAAATGGCCAAAAATGCATTTTCGTTTTTTGGTCGAAAGACTTTTAAACACGGCCGAAACAAGATTTTGTGATTGGACACTCTCAGCCCTCATTGGTCTTTATGTGATTAAAGCCAAAGTGAAGCGAGGCAAAGTGAAGAGAGGCTGATACGCCCACTCACTTTCAAACATTCGGTCGTTGCGATGGATTTCCATCCACTGGACTCTCGCTGTGATGGAACTCATTGTCTACAAAGTGACATTATCAGTAGGCAAGGTATAGAAATTTTGGATAGCCCACTTCAATAACGTTCCTATTAAAATGTTTATTATGCAGCTCGCCGGTCAGCTGTGTAAACACACATGCAAGTGAGTTGAGACCTCGCAGCCCTTACATGAAATGTAAAAGTTCAGTCAGATCTTCTCCTTTATTATAGACAAAACTCATATTTTAGCTAAAAACAAACACAACCAGCGTTCTACTCAAAATACAGCCATTTATAATTGATTTCTAGTGATTATTTCCAGCGTGCAGTAATTGTGATGTGAACCGCGTCACACACCAGGGGATTGTGGGAAATGTAGTTATAGTCATAGAACGTCTCTGTATAGTAAAAACTGAAAGTCAATATAGCAGATATTCTTCTTTCTATTTCTAGTAGTTACATCTACAGTTCCAGCATATACTATATAAAGCTAAAACAAATAATAATTTGTAATATTAATGTAAAGCAGAGACTTTCAAGTACTGGTACCCGGTCAGTAGCAGCAGATTTTCCTCCTATAAGTTGTGAGAAGGAGCTGCTTCAGAATGGACTTGTTGTTTCAGCACATCTCACAGATGGTCAATTGAATTAAGATTGGGGGAATTTACAGACAGTGGTCTGCGGAGGGAAACCGCCAACAGGGTGCTGAGTGGCCAAAACTCACTCAGGCAGAAAGCCAACAAAGATTCAAGATTCAAGACATCTCCTGTCATACAGAGAGGATACTGTTGCACAATTTGCAGATCATTTTCAAGATGATGACACAGAAAAACACAACTCTCTGTTTAATGTCAATTGTTTTTGGTTTAGTTTATTAATTGTAAGTAGGTGAAGTAGGTGGAGGTTCCCAGTGTTGTCTTGGTCACCGAATTCCCCCAGTCTCAGTCCAGTTAAGCTTCTGTGGGATGTGATAAAACAACCAGCCTACTAAGGTAAAGTAAGACATAAGTGCAGTTAGTGCCCTATGAAAATCTAGGGCTACTTCAGATAATGGAGGGCCGGTATTCTGGTGGTTTTCCATCATACTTGAGTTCAGAACATTGACACCTTGTCTCAGGTAGAAACTTAGCAGAATTGACCCACCAGGTATGATGGGAATCCTCCAGGATGTTGGTCCTCCAGAACCAGAATTGGTCACCCCTGATCTAGGGGATTAACTATATTTTGTATTTATGGTACTACTACTAATTGTCTCTCTTGCAATCACTGAATTTGGGTAGTGATCTGAGGTGGTGATTGAACGATGCTTGACAAAGTTGGAGTTCAGAAATACGAAAAAAAGATTCTTTTTGTGGACAACAAAGCATTTACATTCACTGTATATGCTCTTATTATATTATTATATGCTCTTATCCAGAGCAACTCCCATTTCCTTATTACAGGGACAGTCTCCCTAGACCAACTTAAGGGTTAAGAGTCTTACTTAGGTTTTGTTAAGGGTCTAACTCTGGGGCCAAGTGGTAGTACTTGAGGTAGGGGGTAGCTGTGCTCAACCCACTGTATTATATTCCCTAACTGAGCATCCTGCCACTAAACCACTGCCATCCCATAAGAACAGATAGGTTCATCCAGGGATCTTGGACCACTGGATTCCAGAATCCAGAGCGCTGACCATTACACCATGGAACCTCAAAAGCATTAGGTTAGGGTATGTCGCTTTGGACAAGAACCACAGCCAAATGTCATAAATGTCAGTCT
The DNA here is from genome assembly GCA_032718565.1 of Distichodus sexfasciatus. Taxonomy (NCBI): domain Eukaryota; kingdom Metazoa; phylum Chordata; class Actinopteri; order Characiformes; family Distichodontidae; genus Distichodus; species Distichodus sexfasciatus. The sequence continues at coordinate 1,208,690 of JAVGVS010000074.1, forward strand.
GATCTGGATCTGATTTTAAGGTCCTCCTACCTTGTAATGGTGATGTCTTTGTCCATACTGATGTTATGATACAACAGGACAACATCCGTACTTTTGTCGAACCCAGGCCTTGGAGCTCACAGCTGTTTTGTTGACACATTGAATAGCAGCAGCACATTAGACATCTGGGCATAATGGTTTGTCTCACTGTTGTATGCTTGAAATTTTACAGTTAAACTAGATAATTAAATCAGTTTGCATAACAGCTTTAGTCCTTTTTATGAATGTTTCCATGAATGCTGATAATAATATCTCTTGTTATCTCTTGGACAAACAGGGTGATTAGGAAAATAGCCAAACAAGAACAGTTTGATAGGCCTATGGCAGATACAAATCTTTGCCTTGGCCAGCAAAACCTTCTTGCCTAACTGAAAAACACATCTGTTGTTTGGCTAAAACTTCATTGTTCTAGCCGCCTTGCCGAAACAACAGGCAGAACAGATGCAGGGTGCATGTCTTCACTCCGGCTCCAGTAAATGACATTGCACATCGTTTGCCTGCCTCTTATCTTGAAGATATTTTGGAGGGTCCGAGATCAATAGTTACTGGTGCCGTTACAGTAAACACACTCTTTAGGGCCCCTTTGTTTCATTTCGGAGAGTCGCACGAGCTAGGGCGTCTGGCCTGGTGCTGGAGAGCTATGCTGCATCTTATCTGGAAGACAAATGTTGAATTTGACAGGTGTGGGCTGGTCACGAAAAAGTGTTTACTCGCTTGCAGGTGCCCAGATGTAGCATGCAAAATGTGGGCATTCTTCTCTGAGAAGAATACGCATATTGTGTACCTTAAATTCTGTGTGCATGCATATGCAAGCATGTTTTGTGTGCATTAAATGAATAGGTGTAGATTCTGGAGGAGGTTTTACAGAAACATGCACTCGACCATAAATGCATGAACATAAACAAGCATTCAGTTTATGTTGGTTTTGCACTTATACATATGAGGGCGGTTTTCATAATTATGAATTAAGCCAGAGCTAAACAGTGCCAATGGTAAGCCACTGTGGAAAATCCTTTTTAGTCAACATTTGGGCTTGCGAGTCTGACCCATATTGTTTAAGCATAAATGAAGGATTTAAGATATAATGATTTCTGTGTTTGATGTACTTTCCAGACCTAAATAGAATAGTCCAATAATTGGACGTTGGACTCGTGTGGAATTAAAATGGAACAATGACTTCTGGATTAAACTGGTGACTGCCTACTTTAATTTGGGGATATTACTTATGGTTCCCTGAAATTGGGAGGAGGAGGAGGAACAAAAATGGAAGGAATTCAAATTAAGGTCAGGTTTTGTTTTTTTTTGTTTTTTGCATGGTAACTTCATATTCATTGTTTCATCGCTGGAGATCAGAGCCAGAAATGACAAAAGCTGCCTCGCTGTCTAATTAGCATGACTGTTTCAAATGGTAACCCAATTAAAAGTAGCTTCATCAAGATTATACTTGTTTTTCATTGTGGAATCACTTACTTTTTCACGTGTATTTATTTTATATGATAGCTAACTCGTCTCCTCTTATATATCTGTTTTGCAGCTGGAGCAACGTAGCACAAAACATTTTGTTAATATTTGTCTGGTGGAGTGTTAATTTTCTTGTCTTCAACCCACTTTGTTTGAGTTGGCATCTCAGTTTAGACAACAGTTTATATATAGATAAATATTTAAAAAAAAAGATGTTTAATATTTTTTATGATTTCTTTTTCTATTGCTATTTTAAGGGTGCAAGACTGATGTGCTTTAGACTAACAAAAAAGTTTATTATCAGTTTAACAGGATCATGTATTATATCCCTTGTTACACAACACAGGGACACACAACACCCCTCTTTTTTTATCAGACAGTCTTCAAGAGATCACCTTTCATTTTTCTAATTACATCTTGAATTTACCCATATTGCTCATGGACCCAATGCTGGTAGTGCTGGAGGTCCATAGAGTCAGACTAGACTGTCCTAACAGGTTCAAAGATTCTCAAAAATGGTCAGAATGGGTTACAAGCAAGGGTTGGACCCCTGCTTGTGTGAAAAGTTTGCACACAAGTCTGAGAAAACATTTGCAGCCATGCCTCAGGAGTCAACACCGATGAGTTTATTGCATGTTTATTCCAAAAGCACACCCTTGTTTTAATGACAAAAATAAGCGCAACCCTGTTAGACCATGCACCTGGGGCAAAAACTATTTTTGCATGCTTAAACTAGCAAAACTCAATTTGGAAGTATACTTATTATAGAGCCCATGGTGTACTGTATATAGTGTAGGCGAAAGCGCAGACAGGTAAAGACAGAATTGCTTCCTAAATATCGGCTTCTTTTCTGTAGGCTGCTTTAGTTGGCCAGTCGGGGCAGGTCCAGCAATGGACCAGGCTCTTCCCCAGCGTGCCTGAAATAGCGCTCAGCCGTCCATGTGGCATTTCTTACAGGAAATGTACTGGCGCTCCTTCCAACTCCATGTATCTTCATTTAGAGCCTCGCACTCACCTTTAAATTTGTCATACCGGGTGCAATGGGGATGGATGGCCAGGGTCGTCACGCCGCTGAAGATGCTCAGGTTCGCACCAGGGACAGCAAGCTATCCAGGGCGACTCGAAATGGCTCGTCCCTCCTTGTTGTCTTTTAATGGAGGGCTCAGTCTCATCTCGGCACTAATCAGGTTATTTGGTAAGCCAGTGTGACTCAGTAACACTTATTTCCCCCCACAACCACTGACAAAATTAAATGCACATCACTGAGATTTTTTTGCTCTCCGTTCCCCCCGCTGCTCGCATGTGGAAAGATTTCGACACCCCCTATTTTTCATGGCAAGAGTTGATTTTTCCCGGAATAGGAAGCGTGGAGACTCCCGGGGATCTCTGCAATGAAACAGTCCCGCTAGGGAAGATATTGTGTACTCAAGATGTAATCCAGTGCATTCGAAGCCGAGACATTGTTGTGTGGGGGAAATGGAAATTAACGTGTTTGTATCACATCATTGCTTATGACTTGAAACGCCAGGCGCTTTAGGCGTGGCAGAATTTAGACGCTGACCATTTGTTCGGGCGGAATAGCCGTCATTGATTTTTGCATTAGTTGCTGCCTCTGGTGAAATATCATTCTCAATAGATGTGACATAGTAAGGTGAGAAAAGTAAACTGCTCCCACCGCCGGTCCCTTCGCAACCATAGAAAGGGTGGCGTGGACATTAATCTGCACCAGAAAGTATTGTTTGGTGGGTTCACATTTCCAGATTAGATTTATTCACATGTTGGCTGGTGTGAAAATAAAAACAACTAGAGAAGGGACCAAGTTCTATTAGTGCTGTTTGCGTGACTAGTGCCCTGCAGCTTACCATTAGAAATGCAGTTGTGAAGTGCCACTGTTGTGTCTCCATTAGCCAATAACCTTGCAATATGATTGAAGTGTTCTTGGATAAGATGCAAAAATGTTGGTTGAGACTTCAGGGCAAAGCTTGGTGGTTTTTCTAAGCTGTGGCATTTTCTGTGGCATCAAAAATATCAGTCAACAATAACACAAATAACAGATAGTTTAAAATACTAATCAGAATATTAATCTTAATAAAAAGTTTACTTACATGGGTTTTATTTCATTTTAGTGTTAACTCCATTTATTAACTCAAGTATCATCAGATTCAACTTAAACCAACAAAGACCTTCAAGATAATGTTTTCCTACAAAGTGTGATGAGTGTCTTTTGCAAATACCGTATATTGACTTAACAGCACTAGAAAGTTTTAAGATGTTCGCTCACATTTAGGTTCTTTTAGTGCAAGCATTATTAATAAAGATGGCACCGATCCAATAACGACTCAAATAGTTGGATCAGGCATTGGTGGCATTGGACCGATCTATGGAGGCGATCTGTAAATGTGCGCACACACAATTAGTTATGCATGGGAAGTGGCGCTGTGGTAAAGCTGGTTTATTGTTCAACGTTCACCCTAGTTTGTACATTTTGATATGACAATGAGCAGAGCAATATACTACATACTACTGCTTAATTTTCTTAACAACACCAGCTCTCACTCGCAATCTCTGTGTTCCTGATGGTTTTAACGTGGCGGGATTAAGGACTGTCACAAAATTACAGAACTGTGTTTAAACAAATTATTTTTAGGTGGTTTTTAAATAATAAATAATTTAACATAAACATATGGGTGTGTAATTACATTGTTTTAGTTAAGTAAACAGTATCTAATTCTGTTTTCTGTTTTAAAAAGAGGGCGGCACAGTGGTTAGCATTGCCACCTCACAGAGAGAAGGTCCTGGGTTCGAGCCCCAGATTAACAGATTAAGCTGTGTGTTTTAAAAAGAGTGTATGTTTTAAAAAAGACTCAGAGACTGTATCACATTTGTATCACATTGGCACATATCCAAACCTACAATATTGGTATCGTATGAGACATAAAATAGTGGTATTGTGCCATATTTAGTTATTAGCCTCTTCACCAGGTCTTGTTGTTTTCGTGTTGTTTTAGGCAACAAGTGCTCTGTTAGCCTCTTCTGCTGACCCTAGTGGTGTTGTAATGCATGGCATTACAAATGCATTCAAAGTCAGACCTAGTCTTGCGTTCCTGAATCACTCGCAGCTCTCTGGTTACGTACTTTGGCAAGCACCTTTGCACTGACCTCCACCGTCCTTGTCACCCTCTTGTTGCCCTCCCACCAAGACCTGTCACCTGCCTCTTCTCTGCCACTAGCCGTCTCTTGATGAAAGGAAAATCGGAAAAAGGAGGCCTCGAAACAAGGCCCCCGAGCCCTAACAACCCTATTGATCCCGCGCTGTGTCAGGAAAATGAAGAGAGGTGCAATTAGTACTAATCAGTGCCGGGGTTGCCATTCAAAAGCACTACGGCCGAAACTCTTGACAGGATTATTAGCGAGAGACAGGCAGGGGGAAAAACGCTCTTGATGACAAAGTGACTTAAGCGGTCAGCTCCTATCATCACGACAGCATTACGGCTCAAATGATTGTTTCAACTCCCTTGTGTATGTGAGGTGGCATATGGAAGCCCCCGCCTCCGATATTTCCTGCAGCAGATTTTTGCAATTATGATGTCAGTAAACGGCATGGAAATCGAGAGGACATATGGAGAGGTGTGTTTGCTTAAAAGGGGGCATTTGGGGAGCAGACGCACCGTGACGAGCGTCTTTTTTTTCCGGAAGCGGACCAAAATATTGCAGATTGCGCCTTTCGAATTCCTGCAAATTGACCCTCGTTCCTCGCTGCCGACCGCTAATCAGGCAATAAATCAAATGTTTACCAAACTGCGCATTCTCCCAAATGCCGGCGTGGCGCGAGACGCTGTCAATTGAGGGTATGATTAATGAACACAGCTATTCCAGTCGCCCAAGATCTCAGGGGGGCAGACGCTTCCAAAATGAATTATTGCAGATTAAATCAATTGTAATTCCTAACTGCTTAAAATAGAGCTGGAGATAGACAAGATTTTCACACTTTTCCCTCGTCCGGCTCTGGCTTGGGGTTTGGCAAGTGTGATGCTCGGTGTGATACTTTGATATATTTTAAAAAGGCTGTCAAATACTTCAGGGTCTCTTGTCATGAATGGTGCGGGTCTAGAGGCTGGATGCCTGATTATAGATCAGGAGGTTGTGGGCAGTGTTGGAGGGCAACGGAATACATGTACTGACACTACGTATTTAGATTACATATAATGCGTAACTGTATTCTGTTACGGTTACAGTTTAAGTAGATTACCGGAAGCCCTTCAGAACATGCAACCAAAGATTTTAATGTAAACGTCCATATAATGTAAGTTGCCTCAGTCACACAATTAAGAAGGATTCAGAGCTAGAGCCAGCACAACAGAGCCAGGGCAGAAACACTTTTCTCTCTTGGAAATTCAGACAACACTTCACAGTAAAAGAAGAAAAAGGGCGGAATTTGAAGGGTGCAACTGCCACATTCATACAGTTGTAGCAAGACAATGTGGAAGTAATCCAAAGTATTTAGAATATATTACTCACATTGAGTAATCTAAGGGAATATGTTACGAATTAGATCTTGAGGCATGTATTTTGTAGTGGAATATGTTTAAAAAGTAATCTTCCCAACACTGGTTGTGGCTTCTAGTCTGGCTATGTCCTTTGACCGTTACAGTTGCTCCATGGAGACTGTCCCTCTATTTAGGAAATGGAAGTCACTTGAATAAGAGTGTCTAATGAGTGTCATAACGAATGCCATAATAAATTTACAAAATCTATTAAAAATATTGATGACACATATTAGGCCTCAGATTGAAATGTTACATTTTTTAAATAATGACAGCCAATATTTAAGGGTCTCGTGACATGGACTGGGGTGTATGGCTATGTATAAGTATGTATATGTCTGTATTATTTTAAACTGCTGTGTATATATATGTCAGTAGAATTCTCAATTGTTGCATTGTGAAAAACCCTTTTTTTGCCAAGTGTCAGGGAAGTATGTTGTCGTACATTGCAAAGGGGAATTTAACGTCATCTCATAAGCATTTCAGTGGATGCCTTAAAATAGCATGAAACCTCCTTGCTGCAGTCGGAAATACGCAAAGAGCATTTGATGTTTTCGTCAAAAGTGCTAATGGGCATAAACCTGCGCGTCTGCCGAGCCTCTGCTGATATAGCGACGGGCCATTTTTAGCCGTGTCATCTCTGCTTGACTTGATTACTGGCGTCACCTTTCCTTGTTGCATAAGCAGTTCCATCCTCCATCAATACCAGCCTGATGGGTTGAAGCACATATAAGTTGGCAAAATGATCCTTGACTCCCAGCGTTCATTAGACAGACTAGTCCCCAAGGCTGATTTGCCTTCGGGGGAACTCTGCCTTTGACACAGTTGTTTCTGCTCTGACAGGACCCAGTGATGCTCTTTGACACGGCCCTTGGGGAAAGCAGATCCACATCCTGAACAGTTTCAGTGTGTAGCATGCAGTGACCTTACATGGAGCTTTTCTGTGACTTTTGTGACTGCGGAAAGGTTCAGAAATCTATTTTGGGCATTTATAAATGTTGAACTTTTTCCTGATCCCTCAAAGCCTGTCTTAATTTGTTTCCTTTTCTTTTATTGTACTATATTACATTTCCTTTGCTTCATAATATGTCTGGCACTCCTTCAGTTTTTCCTTATATTGTCCTTTTTCTTTATTTGTTGTAATAAAGACAAAAGAAATTCATTTTAAAGCTCCAGCTAGAAACTTCGGGTGCTCTAAAAAGCAGTGAAAAACCCTCTATTAGCAACAATAACTGAGCTAAAAAATGTTTCCCGTACTGCAATCCGACGTGATAAGCAGACACAGTTATATCTTTAAGGCTTCAGTCCTAATGTGAACCATCAAACAAGCTGTCAAGTCAGATTGTGTAATGCAAATAATTTTATAATTACAGGGGCTCGAGGTTTATATTGGCCCCTTGAGGTCTCTGAAAATTATTTTGTAAATGTAAGACCAATTTAGTGAACTGACAAACACCCATATTAAGCATGTTCTGTGAATTGCAAAATAACATACCAGTGCCTCCAAAACATTTAAATACTGTACAGTAATGTGTTGATCGATATACAGACATTTAATTATATCCCTAATATACTACTGGAGTGCACACACCCCACATTTTTTCACTAAGTGTGTTGTTAAACAGCACCTCTTGAGTTAGTTTTCAATTCCACTCCTAATTCCGCCAGCCGCAGCAGCAGTGTGCAGATGAAATAGCATGTTTCTTTTCAACATTATATGAAAAACAAAGAGCGGCTCACATCGCGTCAGGTGTCTTTGCCGCCCCGCGTGCAACGCGCTGGAGTAGGCTCAGAAGTGAGAACTTCATAAAAATTCTCATGGAGCCTGAAATCTCAGGAGCTCAGATTTTTCGCTCTGTGTACAAAGATGAAAAGAGACTCTGATCTGACCCAAAGAAGCGAGCGGCGAGGTGCTACATGAAGCACAAACCGGGGAGAGCTAAAGAGCCGGCTAGCGCTCGCTCTCATCCCTCTGCGTCCTCAACGAATCATCATTCTCTGTCCGGAACTGAGCTCACCTGCTTGTTTTTTTTGTGCTGTTGTGTTTTGCAGTGTTGCCGAGTCACACGTGTGGAAACCCTGGGTTGATACCGAGGGGCATTATCCACGGGACGCGGTATAACATCGGGGACAAGATCCGTTACAGCTGCGTGATGGGATACGTCCTGGAGGGTCACGCGGTGCTCACGTGTATAGTGAGCCCTGGAAGTGGTGCATCATGGGATTTCCCAGCACCGTTCTGTAGAGGTAAGATGTTTTTTTGTGTGTTCTTTAGTTCATCATTTACTACGTTTTTTCACTCATAGTCTTGCACTTATATTTATGGCATGTGGCAGATGCTCTTATACAGACTTCCTTTTTGATATGACAATGACAGTGCTGCAGAAAATCTTGGGATTAAAGGTTTTGCTTCTACTCACCCAGGATTACAGCCACTCAGATACTTTCAGTGACTAAACTCCAAATATTTTGGTTTCTAAGACGGGATTTCAGTTACTCGGATACTTTCCATACTCAGTGACTGAAGGCCCCAAAGTTCTGGTCACTAAGACAGGATTTCAGTCATTCAGATACTTCTAGTACTCAGTGATTGAATGCCAAAATGTTATGGTCACTAACAGGATTTCAGTCACTAAGATACTTCCCATACCCTGTAACTGAAGCGCTCAATATTTTGGTTGCTTAGACGGGATTTCAGTCACTCAGATACTTGAAGTACTCTAAAGCACCAAAACGTTGTTGTCACTATCACAGGATTTCAGCCACTGAGATACTTTGAGTTTTCAGTGACTATACCAGCAAAATCTTCTGTTCACTAAGACTTTACATATTCCGTGACTGAAACCCTCAGTGTTCTGGTCACTAACACAAGATTTCAGCCAACTTACAAAAATTGTAGACTTCCGGCAAACAGTTGCCGTTAACCTTTAGCGATGTTGCCACATATTTGGGGCGAGGTCATATTTTCACATGCAAATTAGGTTTGTGGCAAACTTGCGGTGGACTTCTAGCAAACTTTGTTGTCACCAAAACTTGTCACCAAAATTACTGGAAAACTGTTTTGGCAAATCACTAGTGGCAGATTCACTATTGTTGCCAGAATATTGCTGCATGTTTGCCACTTGTGACTGACAATGACAAACTTGTGGTAATATATTCAGGCAAACTCTACTGTTTGCCACAGATTAATCATAGGTTTGCCGCAAACCTGCTGCATTTTTGTTTTCGTAAGAACGCTCAGATGCTTTCAGTTCTCAGTGACTAAAACCCCTAATGTCCTGCAAATATACCATCTATAAAATACAACACAATAAATACCAAATACACAATGGCTTATAAATAAAAAGTTTTATTATTATTATTATTATTATTGTTGTTGTTGTTTAGACAATAATGAACAGCAATTCTCAGATTGTTCCATTATATTGTAGTAGCTGAATAAGAGAATACTTGGCCTGGTTCATGTCATTGTGTCCTTTGACACTGGTAAATATGAATGTTTAAATTTGCATTTAGCAAATGTTCTTATCCAGAGCAACTTCCATTTGCTAATTACAAGGACAGACCACATAGTTCATCATAATACAATTAACATTGATTCCATGGTCGGTGATGAGATGTCTACCTATATAATAAAGTCTACTACGTGAGATGTCATATGCTGATTTAACACAGTCACTTCCATTCATATCAAATAACAAAAAACAACTGAAATATTACTTGGTGTTTTGATTCCTAAGATGTTTAAATAAAACATCTTTTATAATAAAAAAAAAGACTTCCTGTTTAGTATGAAGTGACTTTACAATAAGTATGATGTCTGATCAGTGCTATCATTTTTCATGCTGTGGGCTCGGTGAGCATTGAATCAATACATAGATATGGATTGATTCTTCGTTATACCCTTTCTCATATCCTAGTATTTTACCACTAGACAATCAGCACCCACAGACTGTCCTGTGATTAGAGAATGGAAGTCGCTCTGGATAAGAGCATCTACTAAATGCTGGCAGTGTAAATGCTGCAGATGTAATTGTCAATTTTACAGCTTTAACCTTCATTGCATTTGAGTATTTTTAGAGGTCAAACATTAAGTCAATACCGGGCATTTAGTATATCGAATTCATCTCTGTCCCAATTTTCAACCCAAATACACTATTAATATGTAATTATGTAGACTTTGCTAGAGAACTTGACACATATTGTCTTCACCTAGAGCTGTCAAAATTAATGTGTTGATCGAAAGTGTTTAATTTATTAAATCCTGTAACACACCATACAGTAAATATGTTTGAATCCCAATTTAATCCCAATCCCAATCCCAATTTTTTCAGTCCAAGTTTCAATCCTCATGTAGAATGGAGGATCAGGCAAGTGTTTTTCAGTGGAAAGTTAAGATACCATATATAAATCATATATAAATTTCAGTTCATATATAAATATCTCCATTGGGATATTTATAAATTGATTAAATTATTTAAATTCAAAACCGCCATATTTTAGTTATAGTCCAGGTTGTTTTTAGCCTCTTGTTTTCTTCTTGCATTGTTTTGCTCAGCCGAAGGAGCGTGTGGGGGCACGTTACGAGGGACGACGGGGACAATATCCACCCCGCACTTTCCTTCAGAGTATGAAAACAACGCAGACTGCACATGGAGCATTTTGGCAGAGCCGGGAGACACCATCGCCTTGGTTTTCACCGACTTCCAGCTGGAGGACAGATATGACTTTCTAGAGATCAGCGGCACAGAGGCTCCATCGATATGGTGAGTAAACAAGCCTCGACTGTGACCTCGGAGCAGAAACGTTGGATCTGTCTTTATCTTGTGCGCCCTAACCATTCAGACATTTTTGAATGGAGACCTGCAAATAATGTAGCATATGTGTCCCCAAGATCACTCTCTCATCGTAGGACAAGAGAAAAAAGGGGAGCTAGCCTTGTTCCTTTATTGGTCTGAGGTCCCCTCCTTCAAGTTAATGTTCCCTTCAGCCAAGGAAATGAGGTGACATCATGATTTCTTTTGCCCAAAAGTGCTGCAGCTCTAACATCGGCTTAAGCGTTAGCAAGTGTTTTCCGAGCGCTAGATGTTCCATCATCTTCACGACGATCTTTGCACTACAGTGCCTCTGGGGAAAATGTGGACTAGATTGATAATGTGGAATTCCTTTTTTAGATGTTTTTTTCTAGGATGAACTGATAAGGGACTGTAGTGAAAACCTTTGTTTATTGGTGAGATTGTATAAACTGATTTATACGGGTGTGCTGGAGACTGGGATTTTGGGGTCAGAAATGTGATTTGTGTTTGGTTAAAGACTGGCATACAGTAGATTGGTGTATAGTCAAAAGTGATACAAAAAGTGGAAACAAAAGTCCAGAGTAACAGGACAAGACCAAGACCAGAGTGTGTCGAGACAAGACTAAGACCAGGGTGGGATGAGACCGAGACCAGACCAATGCACGTTTTTACATCACATGACAAAAATAAGTGGAACATGCAAGGCCTAAGCAATATTAAACATGTTCTTTCAATATTATGAGGAAATCGCTTCACTGAAAGCAGTTATTTAAACTGATCACATCATATGTTAAACTCAACAAACCACAGTGGCAGAACACTCCTCAAGACCAGACTCAATGTTTTTTTCATTTGCAGAATATTTTTATGCAGAGACATTCTATGGCTTAGTACTGTGAAGAAAAATAAGGTTAGTTCCAGGCAGAAACACTTCTTAATCCGTTTGGTATACATCTGGTTACAGAATAAAATTATTTCATAACAAACAATAACATTTTTTAAATTTATTTTTTACCTATTAATTACTCTGTAACATTATAAAATGGGAAAAAAATCTGATCAATTGAAAATGAAGCAATACTAAAGATTTGGGTAATTTTGAGCTGACTTTTGTGTGCTCATGAGATGTTTTCAAAAGCTAAAAATGTGTTATTAATTGATGTTCACAAAAGATATGCCAATTTTACAAAAACAAAATGTTTGCAGCAAACTTAGGGATAATATGTGACAGAGCGGCCACAAGTGGCAAACTCGCGGCAATGTTCTGGCAACACTTGTGGCAGATCTATTTGCCAGTTATTTGCCAAAACAATTTGTCAGTAATGGCAAACTTGTAGTGAACTTTTGGTGACAAATTTACATGTTTGCTAGAAGTTCACCGCAAGTTAACGACAACTGTTTGCCAGAAGCCAACATCTTTTGTAAGGGTAGCAAACACCTAGTCTAAAATATATACATGTACATGTTACTATCCAAAGACCCAAAGACCCATATCCAAAGGGTTCTAGGGCTCTATATGTTAATGCGAATGATTTTGCCACGAAAGTAGAAAGACTGAAGATATCATAAATAACAAAGAGAATTGCCAGTGTCAGAGGAGGGTTTTGTTGATTATAAAGATTATAAAGAAACTTTCTTTAGACAGTTGGCCTTGGGTTTCAGTGGAACATCAAGCCGTAGGTATTCGACAGCTAGCATTAGTGGTGCACGATTAAACAAATCTCACAAATCGATTCCGGTTCTTATATGCTCATGATTCATGATTCATAAAATGGTTCAACACATAGATGAATTTGTTTCCAGATTGCTGTTTTGAGTTACTTTTCCCATTTGACTGATCTACAAAAAAAACCCACACTGAACTAAATGTAGTTTACTAAATGTAATGCATATGTACACGTACTGACTGTATTTTCTTCATGCTCATGCAAAGGAGGTCTATCTGGGCAGATTTTAATGTTGTGTTATCTTTAGGACTGGTCAGCTGAATTTGTGTTGGGGAGAAAAATAAACTAGTGCCATTATGTTGAAAAATATGAATAGATTTTATGCATAAATCGATTTTGAATCGACGGAGAAAGAATCACAAGTCGATTTGATTAGATTTTTTTGCACACAACTAGCTTCTATGCTGGACTGTCGCGCAAGATAATTACTTGAACTTGCCATCAATTTGGCGTTCCCTTGTCACCGTTACCCTGCTTTGGTTTGCTTTTTGCTTTTTCCTCTCCACCTCATTTTTTGTAATGGTGGATAAATTTCACAAGTCCTGCGACAAGACGGCCGTTGAACCTCATTAACTTCACACTCGGTGAATAAACATGTTTCCCGCTCGCCTCGTAGGGTGCATTGAACAAACCGTCGAAGTCCCGTCACTGTTCAATTTGTGCTTTTCCCAGTGTTACTTTCGCTCCACCGGAAGGCGATTTGACGATGGCATGAACATATCAAAGCACCATTATTTCACTTCTTTGGAGATGATGCAAATTCTCAGAAACCTTTTGTCCCGTCTCAGGCTCCCTAAAGACTGGAAATGATCATGGGCAGATATCTGAAAGCAGTCATTTTCGACTATGAAACTGTCCGATTTAGCTATCCGCTTACGAAAAAAGAGGCACTTGAACACTGCCTGCTTTGCTAGAAGTTCTAGGCCGGGGCCTCAGGGGCAGGTAGAAGTGTCAGGGCTCTGAATTCTACAGTGCCGGTTAATAGCCCTTGAGAGAGTGTCATCTGAGAGTTTGAATGTGGCTTGAATTAGATTCGCTGGCAGGCAGCGTCTGGGACGAGGGCTAAGCCGTGGCCAAGCTTCAGTGAGCATTGGTGTCAAATGTAGATCAGATTTGAGCAAAATCAATCTTACATTCTGCTCTCTGTCTTGGTCTTCTCCGAGGGAATGTCCCATCTGGATCCTGCAGCAGACAAAGGGGTGACAAAAAACAGCACTTTTTGCTTTACCATGCAATGCTTCAAAGCTTCACTTGCTCATTGATATAAGATGTTATGATTGTATTACAAAAATTATTTTAGCAGACAATTTCCCTTTAATTAAAATATTCTTTTATACAGAAAGTGTTAATAATATTAATAAAATTTCATTCATTGTGTCATTCTTTATCCGAACCACTTAATCTCAGCCGGGTTCACGGAGGTGGGCACAAGAGCCTAACCCGGGAACTACGGGCGCAAGATAGAGACCAACCCTGGGGAGGCACCAAAACACTGCCACACACTCACACAATCACACTCTCAGTCAAATCTTACGGGTCAATTTAGATTCACCACTTAAAGTGCCCCTATTATGCTTTTTCAAATATGATCTTTCATGCAGTGTGTCATGTAGCTGTATGTGAGCATAAACTATCTGCAAAATTGTGACACCGACAGTGCACAATAAATGAAGTTTTTGTCTATCAAAAAAAAAGAGTCGGCTCACATTGGCCTAAACGAGTCGTCAGCAATTCGAATCTTTTTCTGTTACGGCCACACGTCACAAAGTAACATATTTGAATAATGTCCGCCCACGTTCTACGTCGCGAACAACTTGCCCGCCCACAAACACTTAACCACTGAGAAACGTCCTGCTCCAGTCGTGCTTGCGAAACAGTTTCTTGTCGATGTGCCACTTCAACCGTTTCATCGTCAGACTCCGGCTCGAATTGATAAGGTAAAATCGAGGCCATCTTTTCTATGTATTGACAGGTCTCCAGAGCGATCGTTCAGTTATGGCAATGGGCGTTTCGTTTTCCGACACACGCTGTAGCGGTAGACCAATCATAAGGACTCGCCATCTGACCAATCACAGCAGTGAGGGCTCACGGAAAGAGAGTTTAGACAGACTGATTCTTCAACTGCTTCACACAGGTGGTTTATGAATCATTTAAAATGAGGAGTAAATTAAATCTATTTTTGGAGAAAATAAAAGTGTTTTATTTGTGCATACATATAAGCCTGTTTCACGAGAGACTCAAAACAATATTAGCAACCTTTAAAATGGCATAAATAGGGCACTTTAACCTGATGCCACGCTTTTGGACTGTAAGGGCCGTAGCCCCCGGTAGAAACCCACACGAACACAGAGGCATGTAATCTCCAAGTAGAGGTACAAATTTTTGTGCCTTGTACTGTGTTTGCTGTACCGTTTTAACCCCTAATATATCTATATCTATCTATGCATATATATATATAGATATATATATACTGTCTATACATATATATGTATCATTTTAATATTAAATATAAATATAATACTCATTTTTTATATTATATTTTCTTAGTGGAGCCCATAATTTTAACTAAAATGGTAATCTTAGATATTTAAGAAGAAAAATGCATTTCACTTTAAATGTTTGTTATACAATGTAGGATTTTTTTTATCTCTTTAAAAATATATGATTAATATAAGTAAAATATTTGTTTACAAATCAGATTATATCACAATGCCATAGCTAGCAAAGCATAACTTAGTAACTTCTCTGTGCATATCATTTAGCTGCTGTTTGGAAAATAACCATTTAAGTTAATATAAAAAAACTAGTAAACTTGTTTTGTTGAAATTCTGAATAATTTTCAGTTAATTTGCGTATGAATGCACTTTTATTCCTAGTTGTTATCTAACTTTATCTAAGACAAAATGTATCTTATATTTCGTAACACCTTAATGCCAGCTTGACAAAATAGAGGATACTATTTAGTGTCACAATAAACTTGTGAGCATGAACCGCAATGAGGAAGCTCCCGGGTCTCGTCACAACTTTGAAAGGTGTTTTTAAACTGGGAGTAGAGAGAGGTGGTGATGTGGATAGATGTGAACAAGCTGGTGCATGTCATCCCTATTTTGGTCTTTATTTGAAGTGTCAAGCAATAAAAACTTCAATAAAAATCACATTATTTTAATTACACTAGATCAATAGTGAACATGCTGTTATACCAGTTAATATTGTGGCTGTCCCAATTATAATCTTGTAGTAAAATAGCTAAAAGTGCCTATAAATCTCAGGACATCTCATGAAAATGAAGGCTTCATGCTCATTTATAACTGAAATCTCAGCATCACCTCAGGGCGAAAAACTTTCACTTTCAGCATTTTTACCTGAGCACAAGGCGTCCACTTCCAGTAATAAAAAAATCTCATGCATGCCCCCAAACCTTATCAGGCTCGGGCACTTCAGAGTCCTTGTCTGTCTGGCATTTCTAGACTAGAGTTACTTTCAAATTGTCATATTTTTGGCCGAGTCTTGCGAGCTTAATTGATTGAAGCCTCAAACAAGAGCAAAAGAAAAAAGCTGCAATAAAATTCCGTGCGTGACTGGAAATGATCAATACTCAAAATGTTGTTGGATGTCATGACGAGGAAAAATTTGGAGTGAAAATGTGTTCTGTCTTACTCTCACGTCTATTTGTTAAACGCGGCAACTGTAGTGGCGGGGTAACTCTGTATCACTTTATTCCTCACTCATCCTCTCTGACAGGAAATGTATTGTTTAAAGCCCCAGAAGCACTGCAGAAAATCAACTGTGCCGAAATCAATAGCTCAATAGCATGGGAACGCAATAGCATGAGAGCGGAATGTTGTGACAATCAGCGCTCCACGATGCTTCGCAGCGGTTTCAATTTTCTCTGCCATACTTTCTGTACCTTTCGTTTAGTTCTTTACAGAAACGGGGCACAATAGAGGCTGGGTCTTGTTTTTCTGACATTTTAAAGGTGCGAAGGAAAAAATGCTCTGCAAATCTCTCGCTCTGCCAATTATGCATTCTATTTTTACAGCTTTGAGAGACTTTACAGATTTAGAAGGGAGGGAGTGAAGAAAGGAAGGAGAGTGAGGGGAAGGATGGTTGGATGGGTGAAATAAACAGAGGAAGAAAGCGAGATGAAAAGAAAAGTGGGGTGAGGGAGTGGCGAGGATGTGGAAGAGATAGGGACAGAGAGATGAAAGATGTAGGAGGGAGGTGAGGAGGATATATCGAGGAGAGCCCAGGATAGATGAGGATGTAAAAGGAGGGAGGATGGAGGGAGTGAGGGAGGGAGGAGAGAGAGAGAGAGAGAGAGAGAGAATGGGGAGTTGTAAAAGGAGGTTGTGCGAAGAGGCAGAATAAAGAAATATAGAGATGAGGATGTAGGAGGATTAACTGGGGAGAGGGCGAGACAGGGAGGAGGATCAGGGTTATGGGAGGTGGGAGAGAGTGAGGGAGAAAAATCAGGGTGTGAAGGAGGTGGATAGAGAGAGAGGGAGAGAGTGAGAGAGAAAGGAATTAGGGGCTGTAGAAGGGAAGTGAGAGAGAGACAGTCAAGTAGAGGCGAGAGAGATTAGAGCGTAGAAGAGGAGGGTAGAGACATAAGGGATGTGGGGAAGGTGAAGGAGAGAGAGATTGGGGTGTAGATGGAGTGGGGAGAGAGCGGAGTAAAGGAGAAGGTCAGAAAGACAGAAGGATGAGGATGTTGAAGAAGGATGATGAGGAAAAGCGGATTGAAGGATGGGAGATGGCGATGTGAAGTGAAGTGAGAGAGCAGAGAGAGAGAGAGGGCTAGGTAAAAGAGAATTTCCAGTTTGCTAATAGACAAACCATAGTGCAGTTTCCTACAGTGTGTGATATTTGGGCAGCGACCTGGGATACATTGCCTAGTCTGAGAAGGCAAGGTGCTATGGCTAAGTTATACTTAGGGAGTTGGTCCCATGATTGGAAGGTCATTGGTTCAAATCCCCACTGCAAAAAATGCCTTTTTAAAAATAAGAAAAAATTTACTATTTTTGGAAAAAAAAATACTTATTTCAAGCAAAATTATCTGCCAGTGCAACGAAAAATTACACTTACTAAGATTTCTTAAAACAAGAAAAAAAAAATACTCAAGACTAGCATACTACCAACTTAAATTAAGCCAGGATATGTAGTTGTTTTCTCAATTCTCTTGAAACAAGTAAATATGCTTACACAGTCTACCTGTTAACACAACTCCTTCTGTGTAGGTTGTTTTAAGAAAAAAACTGCTCCAAATTGGTTGTAATACCTAGGTAGGATAACTCAAAGATAAATTTTCTTGAAAAAGTCAAATAATCTAAACAATATTCAAGTCTTACAGAAAATAAATCCAAAAATGGTGTAACAAGATTAAATGCTGAATTCCAAGTTAATTACACTTGTACCAGATTTTTTTATTTTTACATTATTGATTCAGTTGCAATTATCATATAAATGATTAAATTTGATGCAATATTTTGGTGCTTCACGATGAAGCCCATCAATTATTTCTACATTTCTTCACATTTCATGCAGATTGGGCATTGAACATTTTTTTGCTGTAGAGAAAAATCACTAAGCTATGTCATTCACCAGTATAATCGGGGTTTTCAACTTGCTTCCTGTTCAGGGACCACCACTCTAGACTAACCAATTTGTCTGCAAATTCTACTGTCTTTTTTTTTTAGATATTTGCATTAACTAGGTATTGATAAAAGATGCCCAAATCATCTGGAAATGTTTTGAAAAATATTTTTTAAAAAGTGGTTTTTATTTGGTAAAAACCAGACGCTGCATGTCATGGCCACCTGCATTGCCACCACATGGACCACCAGGCTGACTATGAACCACTGGTTAAATAATCCTGATATAGTTGATTATGGTCTGCCACTGCATTGATTCAGAATTGTCTGCATCACGACGTTATGCGATTAATTTGAACACCCTTACCATAGAGGTACTCAGTGGATGCTGACCCTAAACCTCCTGCTACTAACCGCTTACTTCTTATATATATATATATACCTTATATATATATATATATATATATATATATATATGCACACACACAAAAGAACAATGTAAACTAGAGATTCCCACAAGAAAATATGATTTGCTCAAGTTTGTAGCTGTGAGCATGGTCCAGAAGTAGAAAGACTTTGATTAAAATGCATTGAAGAGAAAGGGAAAAGAACGAGGCATGACAAAAGTAAGGAAAAGATGGGTGAAGATCAAAGCAGATTGAGATGTGTTAGAATTGAGAATCCAGCTTGGTGGCATAAGAACCATGTTCCCATTTTAGTGGGAAAACAGGCCAAGGGAAGCATTTGAGACTGAAATCCCATGTCTTCTTAATGGTAGAAAACTAATGGAGTTCCTATGGAAAAAAATAAACTGAGTCATACCGGTTACAGATATCTTGAAGGGCCCATGGGCCCTCAAGTCCGCGATCAAATTTACAGTTAATAGGTAATTAGGAACGATAGCCATGTGTTAAGCATCAAAATTTGAGCTTCGTGTTGGTCTATGGGAAAAATGGAGAAAGGGTGGACAAAATTCACAAATGAGGTGCATGCTTATCAAAAATGTGTATACAAGCACCTCACACTGCTATAGGCTGCACGTTTTAGAGTTGGAACAACGTTTCTAGAACAAAAACTGTAGGAGGGAATTGATGGTCAGAAAAATGGTGTGGAGTAAAAGACGGATAGTATTATGTGATTGCTCACCGCAGACACATGATAATAGAATAGTGAAGTAGGGACAGAGTGCTGTGTAGTAGCGAATAATAATAATAATACTTAATAGTAAGTTATAATACTTCTGCTGTACTCAATATGTTTTGGGGAGTATCTGTGCTTGTTTTTTTATTTTGTCAACTTTCCTTTTTACTTCCTGCATTTTCCTAATTTAATTGTATACTTTTACTCGATACATTTTCCTTGAGTGTTAATTACTCGTTACAAATTAGATTTGGTGTTTTTCTCTGCGCTCCCTGGTTTGAGTGACACGCAACAAAAGCTTGAGGAAGCTGACTTGTCATTGGTCTCTGAATCCATGTATGACATGCGACGATATGGTGTTGGTGTTGGTGTAGGTCTTAAGGCTTGAAGACATTGTTTATGTTTGAGTGCCAGATAAACTAAAGTAAGCTTCATAGTTCAGTTTATTCAAAAATTCTGACGGATTTTTTATAACAACAACCTACTCCTGTTTAGGTTTTAAAGCCCTGTTTTTGAAGTCTGTGATTTGGCAAAATTTTTCTTTACCAAACTTTAAAATGCTTTGAGTAAACATTCTAATATTAAGCGTTGAGACAGCAGCATGGATTAAGTTTTCGTTGCTGTGACGTTTCTCCGTCCTTCAAAACTGCACTAAAGGTTAGTAATAGAGATTGATGTAGATCGAGAGGAAAAAAAAAATGGGGAGCAGCCGAAGTTCTGGAAAAGGCTGTCTTTTCTTTGGCTTAATTACGATTTAATTATTCTTTCTAAAAATAAAATAAACATTATGGTTTCAGCAGTTAAGCAAACATTGACGGCTCTTGAGTAGCCTACAGGCACAAACTATTTTCCGGCTTAGCACTTGTTTAAGATGCCAGAAAACTTCTATAGTAAGGAAAATAATTCCCCAGCATTTAGTGCTTACAACAGTCTCAAGGCTTTTAATGTCCCAAAACAAAGAAGACCTGCAAAAGGGTGAAAGATAGCACGGGCTTCTTATTTTCTGCCATCAATATGTAATAACAATAACAATAATGAGTAGTAGTAGTATGTTTTACATTTTTCCAAAAAAGTTGGGAATAGAGCATTATTTATGATTGGAAGTCAGTGGTGTGTCATGAAGTGTCTCATTTGCTAATAGTAACTTAAAAGAAGCCAATACTCAGAAGCTCAAGATTCAGGACAGTGGCTCTGGTGCCATAAATTAACTCAAGGAAGCTTATGATCCGTGGTATGGGCCTGCGACGCAGATCTGGTTAAAAAAAATAAATAAAATTTCAGTCAAGATGATTTTTTTGTTGTTGCTTTAATCCATGACAACATTCTGTTATTAACATTTACTTGCACTTGTACTTTCATTACTCAAGTACAGTTAGTTATAGATTAGTTGTAATCATAAGTACAGTAAATGCTAGATACTTTTAAGACTTTTACTTGGTGGAATTCTGGTTAGCAGTGACTTGAACTTTTGTCAAAGTAAATTTTGTGAGGAGTATCTGTACTTATACTTAAGTGTGACTTTTTGAATTACTTTATACAAGACTGGTAGGGACATATAAGAAGTATAGCTATAAATTAAGCACTATTAAACTTCATGATTATCACAAGATCTTCCATGCCAAGGGGCCTCGGTCTCTGTGGACCCCACTGCCTCTCCACCGACTGGACATTCTGGCACTTATCTGAGCAGCTTTATCCATTGGCATGGGATGAATCACCATCAGAACTGGTAGAAGAGTAGCAGGGCAGTGTGAAACTTTTCAAAGGTCATGCTTTGGGAAGTTTATGCTGCTAAACTCTGGAAGGTTAGCTACAAGTCTTTGTGCTTTTTTGAGGTCGTGACAAATTAAGTGTAAAAACCATTTGTAACAAAAATTCTTAAAAACATTGCTGGTCAGCCAAACAACAACAAATAGGCATTATGGCTTTGCAGATGTTGCATCATATTCTCAATAACATTATCATTAGTTTCCTATCACTCTTGATGCGGCAAGCTAATGTTTCCTACGCTAATATGCATTATAGCCACGTCTACAAACATCCTTATTATTGAACCCATTAGCATGTGGTGCCCCGGTTAAGGTTTTGATGAAATACACTAGTTACGCCAATGGAAAGGGACTCGAGGGCCGTGGCCGAAAGCCAACAGGTAGCTGAGTTCTGAAATGCGGCATGTAGGTGCTTCACTCTTCCGAAAACTTTCTTGATTGGTTTTCCGTAAAAGCGGTTGGCTGCAGGCGTCTACTTGAGACAAGCGCCTTCTAACCCCTGTCTGGCTTTTGTCAGAGAGCTATAAGTAAAAGGCATCTCTCTTTGTTATCCACTGTGTCGTATCGCATTGCGTGATGAATATGTTCAGATCGTCATTGAACTTTTATGGCAAGCATATGCCCTCATCGTACATCGCACACACACACACACACACACACACACTCACACACACATACACAACTCTTCTGGAGGGTGTTACATGTACCAAGGGAGATAGAAAGGACATACATTTGTCTCCGTTGTGACAGATGTGTGAAGACATTTTCTGTGAACAGCATCCCATTAGCATTGAAATATGTTTCCATATAATTACATTGTGATAACTTTTCCTTCTAATGTGCAAGAAAATAATTTTATTATTATTATTATTATTATTAATTTAATTAATTCAGTAGTATTGTATATTCACTTACAATGCTTTCCTCCAACTAATATGTAATAATAGCCGTAATAATAATTATTATTATTATTATTATTATTATTATTATTATTATTATTAATATTATTATATTATGTATATTCATTCATTATCAGACTACTTAAATCCCAACACAAGTTGCGGAACTTCTTGACATAAGTTGGGAACCCAACCTCAGGCAGGCCAACACACCACCAAGGCTCACACAATCCACCTCACATTCACTGTACGGGGCCAATTTAAGTCACCAATTGGTCTAGTGCATGCCTTTGGACTGTGGGGAGGAAACCGGAGCATCCAGAGAAAACCCACTCGAACACGGGGAGAGCATGCGAAGTCCACACAGAAAGGCCCTCGGGCCGACCCCAGGGTTCGAACCCAGCTGTGAGGCAGCAGTGCTAACCACTGCGTCAGCATGCCACCCTATTATAAAGCAATTATGATTACCATTTCACAATGTTTTCACCAACCCAAAGTGCTACATTTTGAGAACTGGATCTATAATAATAATAATAATAATAATATGTAATAATAATATAGAACATGTATTATTATCAGTAATAATAATAAAAATCAGCCATTGTTACTGTGTAAAATGCTCATATTGTTTTATTTCATTTAAATAATTTTATAAGATTCTCCCATCAGTCTACTGTACATGTTATTACACTGTCGACGAGTAAAATCCTCGTTCTCTTTCTGAACATTTTTATTCCGCAATGATCTATAACAGGAGGCAGGAAGTGCGAGAGTCTACCAGATACCGGCGAACTCCAAACCCCTCCTGTTGCAGTCATAATCTGATCTGTGAATTTCATTCTCAACACTTACTGCCAGCATCATCAAAGTCCAGATGGGCTCGTCCTCGTGACCTCGCCATCTCTCTGCTGCCGGGGCTTGAATGAATTTTGCAGCATCCTCTGAATAAAAGAAAGGCTTTCTTCCCTTTGAAGCCTTTTTTACGACTCTTTAGTTATTCATTAGATTCTTTGTTAGACTTCCTCAAAATTACTATGTGTATCTGAATCGGCCGCTTGCTACTAGCTGTTATCTCAACATTTGTTCTGAAGAGTTTGTTCTTAAAAAAAAAAACAATCAGTGGGGAAAAGCTGTGAGCCAATACCTGTAAAATTAGGCTGTTGTGCTTTTGAATTGAGGTGGTATGACTGCCAAAACATGTTGTGTATAATGGGATAGACTTAATTCTCTGAAGGCCCTATAGACCGAAATGTGGAAGAAATGGAACCACAGGAACCAATGGGAACGGCTGACTCTTCCCAGGAACTCTGATATTCACAGTACAGATACGTACAGTATATCATATAAAATGTACTATGGTACACAATGATGTTATCACAAGGCATCTCCATGGTGACAGAATCATCATAGTATTGGGATGTATTTATGTAGAGACGGGGAAGCTTGTTAGAGTTGAGAGAAAAATGGATAGACACAAGTACCCAAAAACTTGCAGGAGCCCTAAACATAAGATGAAAGCCAGACTGACTCCTAAACTGTCAGGTGATTTTCTCGGATAACCATGTCAATGCCCTGATCCTGGACCCTATTTAAATTCTGGGGAGACTGTTGTCATAGTTACTGGAAGCCTGTGCTTCTGACCATAAAATTAGGGGTTCAAAATCCTGGGAAGAACCTAAAATTCATCTTTGGGCACCTGGGCAGACCTAAGCCCTTATACAGGAGAGATATTTACTGTGTTTAGGAACTGAGAGTCTATCTGGATAAGTGCATATGAGTAAAGATGTGAATGTAAAGATTTGAATGGGGTGGTACTATAGAACTTGCTGTCCAGAGGCAAACTCATGAAGTTTAGGGATCTTTATAAATTCTGCCATTAGGAAGATGGAAAAATCAGTGTGAATAATGTGTAAAACTGGTACAAAAATTCCAATTATTGCAGGTTTTTTTTCCTCTTTTTAGGAATAGATGTGACCTTGTAAATTGAAAAGAAATACTTCACAAATAAAAAGACAATGTCATGACACAAAATGCCACAACAACAACAACTAATAATAATAATAATAATAATAATAATAATGTATATCATATGTAAATAATAATAATAATAATAATAATAATAGTTTAAGGATTTTAAGGATTATTTCAGTGCAATTTTTAATTTATTGTTGTTATTTTTAATAGTCAGTTATTTTTCTTAAATTCAATTCATGCAAAACCTTAATCACAGTACAAAGCGTCTGTAATATACCCTCAAAAGTACAAGATTCTTTTACATTGCATTGTATTATGTAAGTGCTTTAAAAGCTTTTATCTTATTACCTGCTGTCATTTTCAGCTGCAATCGTATTTATAAAAGCGTAAACAAAATTAAATTTAACAAAATAAAACGTCTCTTAAATTTGTCACATTCTTTTTTTTCCTATCTAACCCGCTGCTATCTTTAGGTCTCTTGTTATAAATACCATTTAGTGGATCCTTGTTGAGAGCAACATTGAAATTCAGCTCCACCTCTTCCATAAATGTTCACAATCAGCCAGACATTAGGAAGGTGGGGTTATGCTTTGGGCATTGCACAACTGTCTGTCCAGTGTCTATGGAACAGTCAGGGGTCTGAGGGCCAAAAGTGTTAGGATGGGACGGTGACACTGCTCCCACTGGCTCTAAGAGTCCAATTCACAGATCCTCCGGGTCAGTGGGGTCGGCGAGGTCCTCGCTACTTTAGTCTTCACCACTCCAGCAAAACTACCTCTGTACTATTTTTTCATTGTAACCATACATTAACAACTTTTTCATGCATTGTTGCTAGACACAAGTCAGAACCATTGGTGGTTAGAAAACACCGAAGGTTAGTCTTATGAAGACTGAAGGTCTCACAAGAACAATAATAGCAGCATTTGCCAGAGTTGATTGCACTCCAATGTGTAATCTCTTTACTAACGTCCTTAAACAAACCTCCAAGCTTGAGGAAGGTGAATTTTATGAGTCTGGAAGTTGGCTCCCATACCCTCTTCCTTTCTTTACTTATCGTTACTGTACCCCGTTTTCTAGAACTTGAATTTTTACACTCCTATGCAGAATCTTTGGACAGCTTTTGGCTTGCTGCCACAAGGTTTACTCCGCCTGTACCCTGCCTTCCTTTCTTTTGAAAAAAAAGAAAAAAAAGCCAAGAAATGCTCTTGCTCTCTTACCTCCCTCAGTCTCTTTCAGCACAGAGCAGTTTTTCCATGTCGCTGAACTTCACTTTCCTGAAAAGAAATGGAGGGAGCCTCAGACAGCACCCTACATTAATTGCAAGTCACTGCAGCTTAATGCCAGCCTTCACTATTCTTTCTCGCTCTCTCTCCTTTACCAAACACCCTCTACTGGGAAGAATGCACACACTACAAGAAGACAAGGGGGAGATGTTAGCGAGTGGTGGATTGGTCTGTCCCAGTCCTTGTTTCCATAGATGACTTCTAGCATAAGGACTGGAAATTAGATGATTGTCTTTTTGAGTTTTCCAAAAACTCAGCTTTGAAGATGATCATTCTACCCTAATACAAGAACTTCCAAAACTATTCAGTCAAGCCTGGAATACTCACGATTGATGCGTTAGAAGTGAAGAATTTGACAATCTTTACTGGATCTGTTTCACCTTCCAGAGGTCTGGAAAGCTCCGGCCCTAGCACATTTATTGCACATTTAACTTTATTTAACTTTATATTCCTTATATTTCCTTATTGGTATAATGTATAGTTTTATTTTTGTCCTGTTACCCCAGCCTCCGTATTTAAGTTAGTATTTATGTTTGTAAGTTTGTATTGCGTCTCTATCTTCCTTGTCTATTGCACAGTTAAAAGAGCGGATCAGGAGACATTTCACTGCTTGTTACCATAACCCTTAACGCACGTGACAAATAAAGAATCTTGAATCTTGAATCTTGAACAGATAATTAACTGACCTGTGGTGAAAGCAGTAAAGGTAAAAATCAGAGCAGAGTCTCCCAAAGCTTTCTAATCAGTAAGCACAGTCACTTTCTGAAAAGTAGCCATGGTGCAACCTTACTTTAACTTTCACTTTTACAAAAGGAACCTTCTTATTCATTTCAAAGAGCTGTAGAAAAGCTACTTTATTTTGAAGGCAGGTCATTACTGGCATATTGACATTGATGGTCAAACCGGTTTTTGACAAATATTATTGGTTAGAACATATATGTGTTGTTCTGAATTTATATACCTTCAACAGCGAGTTAAGCCAAAGTAGTTCATATATAAATATATATATATATATATATATATATATATATATATATATATATATATATATATATATATAGGTTTTAAATTAAAAGTTGTTTTGCAATCAAAATATAATTCAGTTTCCATTATTTCCAAAACTTTCATATTGTTAAATAATGATAATAGCATTGGGACAAAATTAGCAACAAAATTGCATTGGGTTAAAGTCAATGGTGAAGGATCAACGGATGATAAAAGTAAGAAAAAGCTGAGTGCAGGTGAAAACAGATTAGGTGGACTGAGGTGGTGTAAGAACCGTGTTGGCTGTCATGTGAAAGCAGGCAGAGGGAAGCTTTTGAAAGCAATATACATATTCTCTATGGGAGAAAATTAATGGGTGACTATGGGGAAAATAAAGACAGAAAAAAAGGGTGATAAAGAGGAGTGTGGGTCATGGCGGTTACTAATTTGCGAAGAGGTGAGATTCAGTTTCTAAAACTGGTCAGATTTATTTGGTGTACTTGGTTGACCTTGATTCTGATACCCTCCTTTAAATACTTCTGACTGGATAGATGCGGCTTTAGTCACCCAGAATATTAATTGGAAAATTCCACAAATAAACTGTTGAAAAGTTTTACATTTTGTGCATCTCAGAGCGTATTTTCCTCCATGTCATGCTTAATATCTGAGTTGTGTATCGCATTCCTCTACGATAAAAACTCCCTAAAACATACTTTATTGATTTCTAACTCATAGTGATGAATGTACAAGTAACCCTTTTTGCATCGTGTAAGCTGCTGTTTCGGTGCTTGCTAGGTCTGAGAAGGTGTCCCCTGCGAATATGGGTCGCTACAGTAAAGATCTGCAGGTCGGTACTGACTTTTCTCATAGCTGTCTCAAACGTGAACTCCAGCGTTTCAGTTGGTGAGGTTAGTTCAATGCGACTCGTCTCAACTCCTCAACTAAAGACTCTTCTCTCCAACCTGCAAATAAAAGATTTAACATTTGAAGAGTGACATCTGTTGCCAAGTTCTCTTTGGTCAGAGTTCGACAGGCACCCAAAGTGAAGAAGAAGATCGTCCGCCTCTAAACAAGAAGCGCGAAACACAACATAAAAAAGTAAAGGTTTCGAACCATCACTGTCGTGTCCCTGTACTTGTAAGAAACACACGCTGGCTTTGAACTTTGACACAAAGTTCAAAAACTTTATAAGCTTGCAGGTTGCCCAGAATGCTGTGAGGGGGGAAAACTTTATTAGTCAAAGCTTATAAAATATATAAAATGACTTCACAAATAAGAACAAATACACACAAGATAAAAACCACTACATTCTCATGAACCTGCAGGCTGCAATCTGTGTGCAATAGTTTATATTTGAATATGTAGCTATATAGAGATGTGTGTGGGAGAGAGACCTGTGCCCCATAATAATAATAATAATAATAATAATAATAATAATAATAATAATAATAATAATTAAAATAATAATAATAATAATAATAATAATAATAATAATAATAATAATAATAATAATAATAATAGTAACATTCATTCATTCATTATCTGAACCGATTAATCCTTATGGGGGTCGCAACGACTATGACTGTGAATACAAGGCGGGGACCAGCCCTGGACGGGCTCCAACACACTCACACCAGCACACCTTATGGAGCCAATTTAGATTAACCAGTCAACCTATAGCATCTACTTTTGGACTTTGGGGGGAAACCACTGAAAAACCATGCGAACACGAAGAGAGCACGCTCCACACAGAAAGGCCCTATGACCGACCCGGAGATCAAACCCAGGACCTTTGCCCTGTGAGGTGCCAGCACTGCACCTCCTTTTAATAAAAGTATTAATGGTAAAAGTAATGCTAAAAATAGCAGTTAAAGTGTGTGTTTGCACATGTGTGTGTGTGTGTTGACACACAAGAAAGAGAAAGAGCAGTTGTTAGCAGTTGGAGCAGTTGGCTGGAAATAAAACATGTCGAGGTCACATAATTCTTGCTGTTTATGACAGTAATCTACACTGAATAGCCCATTTAGCAAAGTCAGTATTACTAGCAGGAGCTTTTGTACATTTTCTCTCTTACCTGCTACTTAATCCGCAAGCTCACAGCAAACACCAAATGTGGCCGTGTTTCTTTCAAAGGGAAACAAGGTGTAAGAGACCCGAGTGTCCACAACTCACCCTGGAGATTACCAGTACCCTGCTGGGAGCTGTAGCAACCATCATTATGGGAAACATCATAATTAGGAAACACTGAAAAGAACTGACTGCAGTTATCTCTCTCCAGTCCTGACTTTTACATTTGTAGTCCCACTGGCTTTCGACATGATCATCAGGAACAACTGGGATTTAGGGAATTCTGATTAAATGTGTAAGTGTGCATGCTGCGTGTTCCAACTGTCAAACCTGGTGCTGCCATGCGAAAAGTCGGAGGAGGAAGTGCTTGTTTCATTCTACTGATGCACAGCCTTATGCCATGTTTGAATTTTTTCTCCAAACCCTGACAGAGTTGCAGCGTTCTTTCTGGATAATGTGTTTTCTTCCGCAAGAAAGTGACTCCCAGACGAAGGCAGTTGGCACCAAATGATGTCATAATTATGCTAGCCATATGGAAAATGTGTAGCAAATAATTGATTGAGTTATAGTATACATTCATAATTTAAATACACAGTTATGGCTCCTTTCATAATACATATATAAACCATTAAAGGAACCTTGCAAGGAGCTATTTCCTTCTACTGTGTGTTGCATATTGGTTGTTATTATATTCATGGAATTGTGTACCCTCTTGCTAATGTCTGTGTTTGTCATAACATTAGTCAAACTATTTTATTCAGAAACCCTAATGCCCCATAAACTGCTTTTATTCTCGTGCACAAATTATTACGTTTTCTCAAGTGCATACAAGACAATTTACAGTAAATTCACGTGTCCTTATGATATACACAGATACCATATAATTAATTCAGTAAATAAAGCTTTATTTGCAACTTTGAATGTCATCCAATGAAATTTTTGCCGGTCTTATACTTAGAAATTGCCATCAGCAGGACTCATTTCATATATATATATATATACCTCCCAACACCCCAAACATTAGATTTGGACACACCCAAGATCATTCTGTGCCCTAATCCTAGACTGTTAAAATAAAGCCCTTATTTTATGACTGTGACTCAAATGGGTACAGAGTTCTGCTGGTGAAGTGCAACAAAATGAAACACATTTTTAAACTAGTGGTTGCATTGACTGAGTGGTGTCAGTAATGGGAAACTCACACTTGTAAAGTGTCTGTCTGTGCAACAGCCTTAAGCCAGAAGTCTGGGCCGAGAACCAAAAATGGGGGAGCCAGGGTATCCATATTCCCACTTTCATGGCTACTATAATCTGGAACAGGTCCCAGAAACCTTTCTGTAAAAAAGATGCCCACATATGGGCCTTTCCCTCAGCTTTGATTTACAGTGAACAAGCATCATTTTATTGTGTCAAAGTGTTGCCTCATCCTGAAATTTGTCCATACTCCAGAACCTAATTAATCTCCTTTTTTTTGCCTTTAATTTATTTTCCCCATTATCTGACCATATATCTGATTTCCACTGTCCTTTACATTCGGATGTGCCCTATTCCACGAAATGAGAAACTTTTCTTTCTTTCTTTCCCTGCAGGCTTACTGGCACCAATCTGCCATCGCCTGTCATCAGTAACAAGAACTGGCTACGACTGCACTTCACATCCGACAGCAACCATCGGCGGAAAGGGTTTAGTGCCCAATACCAAGGTAAGGGGTTCAGTTGGGGGGTCATTTACTCTCCCTAGCATGCTTTAAAAAAGGAAGTCCTGTCTCGCCTTTGCATCGGTGCCCTCTTACCACCCCTCCCTGTGAAGCTAGGAATAAATCAGAAAAGCAGCATCGGAATTTCCATCTCTCGTGCATGAATAACGTGGAATGTGACGTTTTTATATTGTTTGCGCGAAATGAGCTGATGATGGCGAGCTCCATTTGCATAATGAGCAGGTGATGCGAAAACGCCGTGCCGCCAAGCTTAGGATTTGACAAATTTGCAGAGATTAAGTTTCCTACATGGCTCACAAAGCTGCCCGAAGCATCTGTACTGTTTTTCCCCACGTGAGTGGAATCTAAATTTTTTTATGCAGATTTTCAAAAATTTGGGCGCAGCTTAAAGGCGTAGTTGTCGCAAAAATGAAGTGATACATGACAACTTATTGCTGTCATGTCAAACAAAGTGGGTTTATCCCGGGAGAGGATGGAATAAGAACACTGTGGGAAGCTAATTCCATTTGTTATGAGGGTTTCTCGATTTGCTTTCATATTATTAACCGTATCCTGTTTATCCTTCGAAGAGAAGGAATGGGGTAGCGGGAGACAACATCTTTCAATTTAATTATAGCGCACTGATGGAGTGATGTCACACAGAGAGAAAATTATGTAAAGTGAATTTGTTTGGCGATGCTCGGGTCATAATTGGCATCACACGCAGTGTAATTACAGGAGCGAGGCTACTGAGTTGGGGCGAAATCCACGTTGGCTCGAGATGCGAATGTCAATAACTACTCCCAGAAACGTCCTTCCAGCAAGAGGGCGAGGCAGCATGTGGCCGGACTCCTTTCTGGGGTCTGAGCTATTTGTGACAGTCACGTCCCCACGTAATCCCTCCCCACGTCCACATTTATTTGACCATCGTTATCACGTTCTCTCTAGTTAGCACTTTGGAGTTGGAACGTACTCCTGAATTCTCATTTGTCAGCCCTGTGCGAGGCTGGATTCTCAAGGGGTCTCCCGGGTCTCCCCCGTCGTGTGGGACCGAGCCAAAACCTTGTCTGGGTGCTGGCACGGTCTGCCACTCCGGTACCCAGAGCATTTTTGCTAATTGTGTAAATGGATTATAATGTGCCCTCCGTTTTTTTTCCAATGCTCTTCATCCCCTGCTTTCTCTCTCAACAGTAAAGAAGGCAATCGAGCTAAAGTCCAGAGGGGTGAAAATGCTTCCAAACAAAGACACCAACCACAAAAATGCTGTGTGTAAGTATGCCGCCATGTTTCACCAGGTGCAGTCTGAACAGTGATGATGGAAAGAGTTTAGTGGTGTTAAAGTTGTAGGCTGCCCTACTGGAAAACAATGCAGTAATGCACACCATGCCATCTTTCTTCTGAGCAGTTCTGAACAGTTCTGTTATTAGAAAAAATATTTTGAGATTTAAGAGATGACAGGTAAAGGGAGTGATCTAATATAAAGGTTTTTTTAACCTTGCCAGGTAAGGGCTGTTGTCTCACTATATGGGAGTTATACCTTAGAATTTGTTCTTTTGCCCCATTGCCTTGCATCGTCTCATTAGCTGTACCTCAACTAATGGGTTTTGGTGGTCTAGTGGGAGGAAACTCACTTGAGGATCGAAAAGTCAAAGGTTCAAACCTAGCTGAATCCTTGTACCATCACCACCACCACTACCACTGAGCTCCTGAGCAAAACCCTTAACCCCAAGTTACTCCTTGGAGACTGTTCAAGTAATTAGGAAATGTCACTTTGAATAAGAACGTTTGCTAAATGCTATACATGTAATTGATCATGTCACTCAAACTATGGGATTATGTGAGTCACTGGCATCAAATCCAGATCACCTGAACACATCAGTGATCACTTTGTGGTACACAGTCTTTGATTTTTTTTTTCACTGGCTAGCATTATAAATAATTTGTGCAAAATCACGTGGCCAGAGAACTTGCCCCAAAAACTTTCGTTGTGTTTGCCCAATTGAGTTCAAAACAAGAGAGATACATAGTAGCTGTAGAAGGTACAATTTGCAAGCTTTTTACATGCTGCCCACTTACCCATCGTCTATATACCTTTCATTCTGGGATACCGTGGTGTGTGGTGTGTTCATTATGACAAATATTCAGTCCCTTTCACACTTTCACATAATGCCAGGCCTAAGTTTATAACCTCAAGCAAATCTGGAGCCATGGTTGCAATGAGAAATTCAGTAGTAAACAGAAAGAAACCAAGATTCAAAACAGAACAGAACCCCATCTTCCTATGAACAATGCTGGATTGAGCTCATGCATCTGTGTGTGTAAAAGAAAATATTCAGTATTTAGGTGAACAAGTTCAGGAAATCAGTGTTCCAGACAACAAGAACCATGCAGTCCAGTTCATCTGGTAGAGAATTCATCGGGTTCCTGCAGGGTCCAGGTACAATCCTGGTAAACCAAGAATGCTCAAACCAACCCGTGGGAACTTTCTGTGCAGAGTTTGTGGGCTCTCCCCATGTTCACATAGGTTTTCTCTGGGTGCTCTGGTTTCCTTCCACAGTCCAAAAGCATGCAGTTGAGGTTGATTGGTGACTCTAAATTGGCTCTGTAAGATGTGACGGTTGGTCGCTGGCTTGTGCCCATAGTTCCTGTGAAAGGCTCCGGTCCACACAACCTCGATAGAGTTTAAATGGTTCAGATAATGGATGGATGATCAATCAGGACTAATTGGGTAAGGTAAGCTGCGGTCTCTTTACTGATGTTGCTTCAGCAAATGTGACACTTGATTGCTTTCGTAGCATGGTCATCAGTAAACCCCCTCAATAAAACACCAAATGCCAGATTTTTCAGTATCAACTATTTGTGTCATCTTCTGCGTCATCAGTGACGTTTTCTGACAATTAATCTTGCTTCAGTGTTTGAATCGATTAACACCTGGCCTTTTAGACCCTGATATTAGATCATTTACAATGTCTGTTTATATCCCCACTGTTTGGCGAGACCCTGAACGGCCGTTACGGGCAGACACATCCGTGGAGGTTCCCCCGGATGGTCGATCTAATTCCACACCATGTAACATGGTGGGTGTTGATGCTTGTGAGCCGCCAGGGTCTTATAAAGCTCCTCTACAGAAGCAGGAGATTAACATCTGGTCTTAGATCTTTGATTAGTGAAGAGGCGCATGACACATGCATAGTAAATATTCAAACACTTCCCCACACGATCATCACGACGACGAGGAGAGGAAAATAAACGTACAAAAATCGAATTGAGTGGGGTTGAAGAAGAGAGGGGAAAAAAAATGAAATCCGGCTTTGATCACACAGAATAACTTTTGAAACTAGTATCACCAATCAGAGGCGATGACATTTGAAGACCACATCAAACGGAAGGACATGACAGTTGATCAAAAGGGTTTTAAGCACGCGAGAGGCTGGCCGGCGCCGCTCGTAAATCCTCTGACCTTGTGCTGGAATCACATCCCTTGCGATGGTCACAGATTGATGCCCCGGTACAGGTGACACAGTTCTATTACCTGTTAATTAATTCTGTGTCACATATATCAGCTACTCTTGTTTTTTTTTCTGTCTCAAAAGCCCTTTTATGACCTTGGCTGAATTTCAGGGGTTTCGTGTATGGTTTGTTTTGCCCCTACCTTGTTGTGTTCAAGGTTCAGTTGGGCAGTTTTACTCTTACAGTGTGGGTAAAAAAGGTGATTGTAAAATTTTGGATGAGGTTAGGGTTGGGGGGAATTATTGTTGAATCATGGTTTTAATGTATGGCATATATCATATTGTCATATCAGATGTATTTATGAAGCACATTTCACACAGCAGCAGTTAAACAAAGTGTTGTTCAAACATTCTCATGTATTATACTCCTATACTGAATTAAAATCCAAGGAGTAACAGAGTAAAAGCCAAGTAGATAAAATGAATAAAAATGAATAATTTTGGGGCCAGATGTATAGACAGAGGTAGCTCTTAACAAAGTTTTGGAACTTTATCAGAAGCTCCTCTATGCTTTAGTCTCAACTTTGGGGCCACAAGGAAAGACTGATTAGCAATTCTAAGAAACTTTGACGAGACATATGGTCATAAAAAATGAAATATGTATTGGTGCAAAAACATTTAGTGATTTGTAAGCAAACATAAAAATCTTGAAACGTATAATATGAAAACAACCACTAAATTCCTGCCAGTATCATTAATGAAACTTGTAATTCTACATTTAATTAAAGCCCAAAATTGTATTCTTATTAATACAAAGGTATTGTATTCTACTTCTTATTTTTATTTAATCAAACTTGCAAGTGTCAGAATTCTAAATTTAACTGCAGCCTTTTATCGTATTGTTCACAATACAAAGATATTGTGCTTAATTTTGCTTTCATTTTACAAATATATAATTGTAGTGCACACACACACCAAAATACCAAAAATCAATTAAATTAATTATAACATTGAATCAAAACAAACTGAAAGTCACTGTCCTGACTTGCAATTCCCCAATATACCACTAGTGGCCGCCATGCCAGATCCCTGTTCTCGTCTGTAGTTCTCAGCCCCAGTGTGTTGCACCTATGTTTGTATTGTTATTTAAGCCTGTTTCCCCTTTTGTCTCAGTCTTTCATCTCCCTTTGTCTCAGTTTTTCATGTCTCTCATGGGCCAGGTTAGTACTTTTAGTTTATTTTGTCTTATTTTTAAAGGATTAGAGCAGTAGTTTTTATTTAAGTGTGATTATTTGTTATTGTGAACACACCACAGCACAGCATACAGTACACTACAACGAAATCTGATCTCTGCATTTGACCTTTCAGTAAAGGAGCAGTGGGCAGCTTTTGGCAGCCCTTACAAAACCAAAATGTCTACAGCAAAACAGGCAAGACAAAACAGAAACAGAAACAATCAGCCAAAAAACAAGACAATCAGCCAGAAACAAAGCTACTATGGAAAAACTGACTAAATCCTAAGCAGAACACAGAGGTTAATGCTGATGAGGGTGTTGCTGTTGCACAAAAAAGCAGGTGACCTGACCTGAAGCCTCTGTGTGTGACTGATCATTAGTCTACGTGACCTTGCCATTGCAGCTTCAAAAAGGCATTCATCATTCGCTGCTGGGCTGCACTCAGCCGAACAAAGCATAATCAGAGCTGCTTTGGGCTTTTCCACTGCACAAATGCAGTAGCTAATGTAGACGAAGACTTGTTATTGGTTCATCTTTCTGTTGGGGTATCAAGTGTAGCGAGTAGGAACTGTTAGAGTACACTGTTGGAACATTTCCCAAAGTTTCTTTGTTTTTTATTGCCAGTCGCTCTGGTTTTCCTGAAGAGAGAGATTTTGTTTTGTTCTGTACAGCATTGTTTCTTGACTTAAAATCACTCAAACGTCCGATTAAAAAAAACAGAAAAAGTAGCTTCTTGTTCAGTATAAAGTGACATTACAGTTTGTCTGATGTCTGATCCATGTTTTCATTTTGGATCGATACTATGGCCTCAGTGATCATTGAATCAATGTATCGAAGCTGATACATGTGTCATTACACCCCTAGCCGCCACCACCACCACCCACCCAATGCTATTTTAATTACTGTCAAGCATTTTTCAAGGCCTCCATCTTACACCCAGTGCACCCAGTGTAAGTGCACTCAACAGTATATCCTTTTCCCATCTGCCGATTTAGCTTGAAACTGGCGAGGCTTTACGTATTTACCGACGAGTCAAAGTCAGCCCCATTCCTCTGTCATAAGTTTAAAGAGCGTGGGATGATAAAGCGCTATCGGAGGTGTTCCTATAGCCTGGGGGGGGGGGAGAGAGTCCGTTTGCTCTTGCATGAAATTCAATTTAATTAAAACCATCTCAGGGCCTCCCCATATAAATTGTTTTGGATTTATAAGGTGGTGGCTTTAGAAGGCCGGCACTTTGAGAGAATTTTATGAAAAGACATTGTGTTTTTTTTCATTCTCTGCTTCCGTCCTCTGCGATGCAAATACAATAGAATGTGTGAGAGAAAGAGAGGGAGCGAGGGAGGGAAAGGATGCGAGCTCTATTTCGGTGCTCAGTGCCTGGAGCGGAATCTGTAAGCTGACCTAATGTGATTTTGGCCAGTGAATGAACCCGGCCGGTGTCACAGAGTGATGCAGTGTTTGAGGTGAGAACACAAACACACCAAGGCTCGGGAGATCACCACAACCGAGGGCCGACGTGACCAACGCCTGCTATGACCTTTCTTTGTTTTTCCTCCTCCCCTTCCTATCTCTCTCTCTCTCTCCCCCGTCTCTCTTTCTGTCTTTTATGGGAAATAGCCCTAAGCCCCTGATCACTAAATCCCCTGTCACTACGGCAAGAATAGATATTTCATCTGCGAACGCAATCCGCCCAAGTCTCCGTGATGAATACTGCACCTTCCTCCAGTCCTGGGATGCTGCCTTAATTCGGGCAAGGCCGACTTGTATCATGGTTTCTTGTGGGCTTTTAGGTTTTCTTATATTTCCAGAGGTGCCTTTGGAAGTCTGGTAAGCTTTACAAAAAAGGAAAAAAAAGTATTGTTCCTTTATACTTTATCGTACAGAAATCTCGTTCTTCCAGATCAGCATGTTAAAAAAAGGCTCCGTTCTTTTACCGATGTAATCTGTGCCAGGTGGTGTAATACCTTCGCGGCTCCCCAATGAAACGTTGCATTTGAAAAATAAAGCAAAGCGCGGTGTGAATGCTGATGGGCTGGCCCTGTTATACATTTTGATTTTATAGCGCAACAGAGTGAAATTTTACTTTGATTGAAACTAATGGCCCTGATCTTGTTATAACATGAAGCGATGATTTAGTGAGGTATTTCTCTAATTGCTAGTGAGCCTCAAGTCGCTGCAGCCCTTTTCAGCTCTTGACAGGTTCAGCTTCTTGTGTCAGCGTTTCGTCGATACTCCCGCTATAAGGATCTTGGGTTATTTTGAGAGAGCTGCTGATGAACGCTATTGGATTTTAGATCATATTTGTGAACAGAACACCTTGGACATTTTGGTCACCTTTTGGTCATTTTTCCTCTCTGCTGTGCAGTATGGTAAAAAGAAAATTTGTCACAGTTTGGTCAATTGTGTTAGTATTAATTTACAAATGCCAGAAATCACGTGCTTAAATGAGCCATTTAGATTTCTCCCCTACTTCTACGTCACAGTAGGGATACATTTGAATAACTCCACCCTCCTATCTGAGAACCTCCGCCCACCAGGTAGAACTGCTAATGCTTCCTGATCCGCCATGTTTTCTCGCAAGCGGTAGCGTAGGAATCGGAATAAAGAAGTCTACGGGCGGAGTGTTGTGTTGAACATGTATGACTGTATGGATGGTCTGTTAGCAGCAGCTATGTCGATTATTTTATGTGAGGTAAACACTCACCGTGCTGCCTACACCTCAGCTCCAGAGTGGGGCAAGGGCAGTAGTGGCTCATTTACATTTAGGAATACTAATGAGAAACAGCCTGTTCTAAAAGGGACTGTAATAGAATGCCTAAACTGAGAGGTATTTACAGCAACAACTACTTCAGGAGCTCCTAGACCTATATTACCTTGTTGAAAAAATGTATAATATGGGACCTTTAACTGTTACTGGGTAAAATAGTTTGATGTACGATGAGTAAATGAAAAAATGGTTTGTACAAGTGATCATGCTTTTAAAAGTTCAGGTTCAGTTCTATTACATTTAATGGGAAGTCCATCCATACTTTAGAATGAAAAAAGTGTTGATTAAGGCCAAATTAATCCCGGGGAGACCAGAAAGTACACATAGGAAATTATGTTAAAGAAATTATAACAGTAGGCTTCCAGTGTTAAATATGTTGACAGTGTTTTATTCTTTATCTGGATTTTGAGTACAATTTAAGCATTTATAACTTGTAAATATTTAAATGGATCTGTAAACCTTATTATTACGCTTAAGTTAAGTATTACATAATTTTTTTTTATCATGACCTCTTCTGCTTGTTTTACATACAGACTTTTTTTGAATAACTTATGGAAAATGCTATACAAATTAAGCTGCTTGATTTTATTATAGTAGGAGTATTATTACTGTAGATAATAATGACTGTTCATTTTTTACTTTTCATGCAGTGAGCCAAGGCGGATTGGCAGCAGACGTTTGTCCTGATCCTGGCATTCCCGAAAACGGGAAACGGATAGGCTCCAGCTTCCAGTGA
Organism: Distichodus sexfasciatus; assembly: GCA_032718565.1. Lineage (NCBI taxonomy): Eukaryota > Metazoa > Chordata > Actinopteri > Characiformes > Distichodontidae > Distichodus > Distichodus sexfasciatus. The sequence goes on from JAVGVS010000074.1 coordinate 1,246,847, forward strand.
GTCCATCATACACACACACACACCCACCCACACACACACACACCCACCCCCACACACACACCTCTCTTATCTGCGTTGTTTGTCCCATTTTAATGGACGCCGCATGGTAGGGCTGTAATTAGAGCCACTCCTGCTGTTTGACATATGAAGCGTGAGCCTCCGTGCAGTTACACAGTCAGCATTGGGGCTGAGGAAAAAAGCCACCAGCTTTAAGGTCTTGAGCTACTCCAGGAGACGATGCTGCTACAGTCGCCACCTCCCAAGGAGCCCAGGTTCCTCTTACCAGTGCTGGGTTTAATAGAGTGGCAACATGAAAAATACAAGACCTAAAGTGGGCTGGAAAACAGGCATTCACTGCAGGTTTTAGTGGCTGGGAAAGGAGAGCAAATCAGGCTGCTGGCCCAAGTACTTGGTAAATTACATTGGGGCCCAATGTGAGTGGAGAAAAAAAAAATCATGACATGTGAGTGAGGTTAGTCTTGCTGACAGCTGTATTTCTTATTTATTTATGATTTAAAAATATGTTTCTAACTTTTGCCACTTCATCACCCTCAGGGTTGGCGCCAGCATCCAGTTCTCCTGTGATGACAGCTACGTGCTGCAGGGATCGAAGAGCATCACGTGCCAGAGAGTGACAGAGACGCTGGCTGCTTGGAGTGACCACAGGCCAATCTGCCGGAGTAAGTGCCAACATGACGATCTCGGGTCCCGTTGAGACGCTTTCTGTAAGGACGTTGTCAAACCCTGTTAACCAAGATGCACCGCAAAGATCCAGATGGAAGCGATATATAGCCTAGCCTCTGGGAGCATCTGGCGATCCCAACAGAATAACAGCGGACTTGTACTGGCCTCTGCTACAGTTCAATCTTGCCCACCCACAGTAGTCTAACCGTCTGTGTTTTGTTTTCCTACTAATCTAAAAGTCCTATATAATCAGGCTCGGATAATAATCCATCCCATATAGGGGAAATGATTCGTTTTCCCGCCTGAGGACATTTTAGATGCCAGGCGCGTACACTGTGCATTGCAGATGGCCTAGGAAGTCGGACGCTATACAATAGCCTATTTGTGCCCGTTGCTGATTTTTTTTTCATTCCTGGCAGGGAATTTGCTCTTTGTTTTTCCATCCACATTCTGTCATTTCACGCATCCGTCTAGCGAATTAATTAGACGTGATGTTTGCTTTAATTACGCTCTGTCATTCTGAGTGCCTGAGTGCTGAGCCTCTCATCGCGTCTCTAAAGCGCACTAACCTGGACAGAAGCCTCATTTAAATGCACAATTTCCAGTCTAATTAAAGTTTTGCTTGCTTTTCCAAAAAAGTGCATGTCTCGCCACTGCCGGAACGTGGAGTTACGGCACCAGGAAAACTTTGAAGAACTTCGAAGTGTGATGGAAGGAATTAGAATTGGGGATCGGGCTCAGAAAAAGTCAGGACCCCTAAATTATCTAAATCCCTTAAATGATGGTGAATTCTGCCTTGCTTTTGTGCATAATTAATGTGATTTGCATATGCAATAAGAAAAAACAAAAACACTGCATTATCTCTTTAAACTAACTGTCAGGTTCTGAAAGATAAATGAAATTGAGGAGTAATTTGTGGAATTTAATTTGGTTCAGAGTACATGCATTAATTACTGTATAAATTAACCCTTTCATGGATGGTGTCCATATAAGTAGACAGCTGTCCATGGGCTTTTAATTAGTAGACCATAATTTGGGGTTAAGTGGTTTTGATAATGAATGAATGAAGGAATGAATGAATGAATAATTTATCAATGAAAAGGGTAAGGTAAACACTAGGTCTACATTAAGGTTTCCTAGATACCAAATTTTGATGTTTACTCTGCAAAATTGTTGCCTTTTTAAAATTTCCAATAAAAATGGATGTACCTTATCAATCATTCTGGAAGAAGCCTTCATTTGATGATGTCCAGTTTGTTCCTAGAACTCTGTTCAGCTTTTAATCTGATTTCTTGGAAAAACACCACATTGCAATTGCTGTAGAAAGTGGACTTTAGTAACTAAACTATGTTTAAGTGTGTCTTTATTATAAGGTTTCACGATAATATCATATCAGAATCAGACGACAATTGTTTTTTTGTTTTTTTTAAGTCATTGGAATCGGACTGATGCTTAGATTTGCCCAATATTTTCAGCGATATTTTATGACACATTTATTTTGTATGTTGGAAAGGTAGTGCCTGTGCCAGGCATGTCCAGAGTCCAAAATGGGATTTCATATGGCCCATGCCTTCTGTCTGAATATGTATGGTGTTATTTTGTACCAAAATTTTGATCACACATTGGAACCTACTCAAGCAAAATCTCTTGTCTTTACGCTTTCAACTCACCATGCATGCACACATTTATTTTACACAACTAAATTGCCTATTTGCCTTACTTATCGAATGTGAGCTGTGGCCCGAGCCATGTACTACCGCACTTAATAGTATGTTAGGTAAGGCGTATGCATCTCATAAACTAGCCGGGGTTGTAGCTTAACCCCGCTCTACACACTTAGTGCACATGGAGTGTCACAAATGCCATATTTGACATGGTACACCACATAGGGAAATGATTTTTTAAAAAAAAGTTGTTCACTACGCTCGAAATGGACTGCCCTCACTCGACTCTTTCATGCTGCTTGACTTGGCTATGTGTTATGGTGCTATTTTTGTGCAAAAATTTTGAGCATGCAGTGGAACTTTGGTGAGCAAAATATCTCTGCCTGCGCTCGCACTCGACTCTGAGTTGCTCATTTATCGGCATCAGCATTGGCAGATATAAGCATGAAAATATCGGATATCAGCAGCTACCATTAAATCCCATATTGTGCATCTCTACATTACTGTAGAGCATTTCTTGGCTAGGTCCAGAATAAAACATCCAGGAACTCTGTTTGTGGACCAAACCTAGTCGTTCTAATATAGAGATTTAAGGTGACGAATGTATCTATTTTTGGAGTCAGGCTTTTATGGAACCCTTTGAAGACAGCTTGAAAATATATGTGTCTAGACATGAAGTTTACCCAACTGGGCTGTAAACTGGGGCAACACATGAATGAGTCGAGAGACTCGTGTTTAGTGAGATTTCAGCTTCACTATTGCCAGCTTCTGATTACACTGTCAGAGCATTATTAGTAAAATTATCTATCATTGGGAAAATTTGTTTCTCCATGTTGTTTTCTTGGGTTTACAGAGTCTTCCTTTCCATTTATGTTCTTTGTAGACCCATTACTTTGTTATTATTTGCATGAATCTAAGCAGCAAAAAGGCCATTAAGCAAATAATTGTATGATGGGGCTGTTGGCCTTTAAGTTTGTGGCTGTCATTGTTAAATGCATGTGTCATTCCGTTTTCTGTGAGAAAAGCTATTATTATGTACGTATCTCAGTTGAACAAAGAATCTCAAATTGTGCCTTATAATTGAAATAGTTCACTATACAAATAATACTTATAAAACTAGATAAACAACTCCAGTTTTAAACTCTCTGAAATATGGGTAACACTTTCTCAGACTGTCTAAGACTTATGTCAAGGACCCCAAATCTGACTTGCCGCTGTCTTAAAAGGCACAGAGGACACAGCTCCCCCCCTCCAAAGACATTAATCAGAATGAAATTGGGCAGTATTTCAGCCCTTCAGACTGAGGAGTAACCGCGTTTGTCAAATTTGCTGCATAATTCCCTCCTACTGCTGATTGATCCAGACACTTTTTGCCTCAGCGTTGCCAAGTAGCCGCTTTAAAGATAACTCTTAAATAGCTTCCCCCCTCTCACCCATTTTTTCTGGGCGGAGTGGGGGCTGAAGGTATAAAACTGGAAGTTAAAAAACTCTTTAGCCTCATGATTTAATAATTCCCCCTGTGGGTTTTCATCACTACCGAAGTAGAGAATCGTGAGTGATCTCAAGAGATTATTTCAACCTAATTACAGGCGACGTTTCAGACCTGTAAATGAGGAAAAAGCTCCATATGACTCTCCTCTGCCACTCGTTCGTTTTGCCGACTGTCAAGCAATTAGCAGGTATTCTGTGTTTAGTCATGTTTGTAACAACAATTTTCAACTACGCAGGCAGGGCAAAAAGCCAACGCCACTCTAGTAAACAAGAACTTTATTGCACAAAAAGAAAATTGAGCTATTGACTAAACCTGTATTAGTTTACAGCTGTTGTATGTCGAGCCAAAATATTTAAAAAAATAAATATTGAAGGGACACGGTTTGAATAAAGTTTGGGCCACATCATAACTCTAACAGATGCTTTAAAGTGAGTGTGCTGCAAAATGAGTGAGAAAAGGATTGAGAAATGGAGAGAGGGAGTGAGATGGAGACAGGATGGGAAGGGATGGGGAGAGAGAGAAAGGGAGGGGGTGGGGGACTAGGAAGTGAGACAGACAATAGGACCAAATGAAGATGATGAAAAGGTGTCTTAACAAAATCTAAATTACAAACCATGTAACCTGACATTTTGATGTTACTTTTAGTGAAATGTACAGAGCCTTTGAAGGGACAAGTAAACACAAGTTTCACATGTGCAGGAGAAAGTATTGTGTGCTCATGCAATCTTTCCCTGGTATTTACTTATTCACCATGAATGTGTTGAATGTGTTAGCAATTGCTTTACTGTCGTTTAAGATGTTATATGAAAATTTTACTCCATGCTTTAAACTGGGTCTTTGCTATAAAGAAATAGTGCATGTGCTTGCAAACATTTAATCTTCACTCAAAAACATCTCATGTGCTCTCAGAACATCTCATGCTCACTTGAAAGTATCTCATGTCCTCTCAAAAACGTCTCATGTGCACTCGAAAATATCTCATGCACACTTGAAAACATCTCATGTCCACTCAAAAACGTTTCATATGCACTCAAAAACATCTCATGTGCACGTGAAAACATCTCATCTGCTCTCAAAAACATTTGTGCTCTCAAAAACATCTCATGTGCACTTGAAAACATCTAACCTGCTCTCAAAAACATGTACTCTCAATAACATCTCATATGAAATCAGAAACATTTCATGTGCTTTCAAAAACATCTCATTTGCACTCAAAAACATCTCGTGTCCTTGAAATCATCTCATATACTCTCAAAAGCATTACAAGTGAATGCGAAAACATCTTGTGATCATGCAAAAACCTCTGGTGCTCTTTCTCATGAGCAAACATCACATGTGCATGCAAAAATTGTCTTGTGCTCATGCAAAAACTTTAACTCTTTTTTTTTTTTTTTACACATGCCCTTTTAGAAGCGTCATAGAACATTGCATATAAGCAGGCTATAATAAAAGTGTCTGATGTAGCAGTTTCTGCATATCATTCAGTTTGCTAATTGTGAATGATTCTTTTCTCAAGGAACACTTGTAACAAATCTCCAAAGTAAAGCAGGCAGAGCCAACCTATATCTATTACATTTTAGATTTGCATCATTTAGCATACTCTCTTATCCAGAGCGACTACCATTTTGCTCAGGGACCCAATGGTGGTAGTGCTGAGGTAGGATTTGAATCCACAACCTCTTGATCTCGAGACGAGTGGCCTAACCACTTGACCCCCACCACCCCACATACAGCATACAGTACATAGCAAATAAAATGTAAAAAGCTATGTTTGTTCTAAACCTCAAATCTGTTCATGATCATTTTATTTTTGCCTACATTCTATATGATCATTTTTGCAAAATTGGCAGAGTATTACTACAGAGGGAGAAAGCAAAGGAAAACCATTTTACAATCTAGTAAATGCAATGTAGTGTTTGCTGGAATGTAGACCTGTATTTCACACCAGTCATTTTTGGTATTTTTGGATCTTTATCCTGCCTGCTAGCACAGTGACTTTTGACTGTCCTTAAAGATGCATGTGAATTCCCCGTTTGAGAATATCTGCAGCCTAATCTCTTCACATCTCCACCTTTGCGAAGCCCTTGCAGTGTCCCAGTGAGGATCAGATGAGGCCGCAGTAAAGGCTCCGCTTTCAAGTTGTCAAAGAAAATCCTTGACTAAACACCGGGGACCGTGAGCAGCTAATGCCTCCGCATAGAATAGGGAGGGAGAAGGAGGGAAGGAAGAAGAGCAGAAGAGGTGGAGGATGAGGTGTATGAGGAGGAGGGGGTGGATACAGAGGAATAGAGAGAAAGAGAGACAGAGACAGAAAGAGGGAGGGCAGTAGCGAGCAAGGGAGAGAGACAGACAAAGAGATATGATGGATAGATAGATAGATAGATAGATAGATAGATAGATAGATAGATAGATAGATAGATAGATAGATAGATAGAAAGATAGAAAGACAAACAAAAGGAGGAGGGAGAGAGAAGGAGAAAGTCAGAGAATAGCAGAGAGAGAGCAAAACTAGAGAAAGGGAGGCAGAGAGAGGAATGGATGGAGGGAGGAAAGAGTAGAGAGAGGAATGATGAGAGCGTGAGAGAGAGAGAAAGAGAGAGAACATCTCATGTGACTCAAACATCATGTGAATGCAAAAACATATGTTCTTACAAAGAGAGAGGGTAGAGAGAGGGATGGTGGGGGAGAAAGAGGCAGAAACAGAGAATGAGAGAGAGAGGATGTACATCTCATGCACACTTAAAAACATCTCATGTACTCTCGAAAACATCTTATGTGCACTTTAAAACATCTCATGCACACTCAAAAACATCTTATGTACTCCCAAAAACATATCATGCACACTTAAACATATCATGCACACTCAAAAACATCTTATGTACACCCAAAAACATCTCATGTACTCTCAAAAACATCTTATGTACATTTTAAAACATCTCATGTACTCTCAAAAACAGCTAAACAGAGTGTGGAGGAGAGAAGCAACAAAAGGAATAGAGGGAAAGGAGAAAGAGAGAGGGCACAGATAAAAGGGGTAGAAGGATGGGAAGAGAAAGAGAGAGGCAGATAGAGGGAATGGTGTAGGAACAAGTGGGGGGAGGTGGCCGACAGAGGAGGGGACCTGAGAGAGTGAGATAGATGGAGCGATAAAGATCAATAGAGACCAGGGAGGGAGAGCAAAAAGAGGGAGAGATGGACGGTGATAAGAAGGGTGAGAGGGACAGAAAGATAGATAGAGAGAGAAATATGCAGACAAAACAGAAGGAGGAGGAAGGGAGAGGAATGAAGGGAGGAAGTAGGGGAGAGAGTGTGTAGACAGAAGTATGGTGGGGGGAAACAGAAAGGTCAGAAAGAGGGAGGGCAGTTGGGAAAGAGGGGAAAGAGAAACAGAATAAGAGAGGGAGCTACAAAGACAGACAAACAAAAGAAGAAGGAGAGAGAGAGTGAGGCAACCAGAGGAATGTCAAAAGGGAGATAGCGAGCAGGAAGGGATGGGCTGAGGGGAAAGTAGCGGAAAGCGAAAGAGAGACAGAAAAGGAAGAAGATGGTGAGGTAGGTAGTAACAGAGAGAGTAGGGGAGGGATAAATCAAGGGAGGAAGAGCGACCCAGAGGGAGGGAGAGACGAGGCAAATAGACAATCATATTAAACTGAGATATAGCCTTGAGTTCATTAAATACAATATAGTAAATTAAACCCTTTGTTTTAGCATTAATATTCTGGAATGAAGCTGTATATACATATAATTATGTTTCCTTGCACTAGTCGTGATTATTAATAGTATATGAAAGTCAGTGTTGAGAATGCAGTAAGCATTGGAATATGTGCTGTAGTAGACTGATCAAGGACAGTTCACTTAACTTTACCTGAGATTAATACTAAATCAAATTTCACCTTTGGTTCATTTTAACACGTGAAACATAACCACAATTAAGTCTCATAATTTGCATAAAGACCTACATGAAAAACCCAAGTTACAATTTGCCCTAAGTTAAGGTTAGACTTGACTAAATTAAAGTTTCTTTTTAATAAAAAAGATTTATCACAGCATATATCAGTTGCATATATTAAAGAGTGGATTTGGTTTCTCACCTCCACAGCGAGAACGTGTGGCTCCAACCTGCGAGGTCCCAAAGGGGTCATCACGTCGCCCAATTACCCGGTCCAGTATGAGAACAATGCACACTGCGTGTGGGTCATAACAGCCGTGGACCCCGGGAAGGTGAGTCGGCAGTTTTAATGTGATTAAGAAGAAATTTGGTGATGTACAGTATGTATTTTCTAATTGAACAAGGTTTGAAATTCCAAAAAAGGAGCAACATCTGTGATAAGGCTACACTTTGTTAACTATTTAGGTAGTGTGTTAAAAACTTAAAAATGCAATCTTTCAGTCAAAAGATTGCTAACTATGTCAGCAAAACTATGTTAGTTGCTAATGTACACTCTGTCTTTTGGGAAACGTAAACCCAAGTGACTTATAGAGAAAATATAAAGCTGGATAAAGCTTTAAACCTAAGATCTCTTGGTTTGGTGCTTGATTTACATTTACATATACATCATTTAGCAGACTTCCATTTTCCTTATATAAATTTTGGCACCCCAAAGGAATAATCCCATTAATATTTCATAGAGCCTCCTTTTGCTGAAATAACAGCCTGTAGACGCCTCCTATAGCCACTCACAAGTCCCTGAATTCTGGCTGGTGGTATTTCGGACCATTCTTCCAAAATGCCTCCAGTTCAGTCAGGTTCGATGGCTTCCGGGCATGGACAGCCAGCTTCCACTCAATCCATACATTTTCAATGATGTTCAGGTCTGGGGACTGGGATGGCCATTCAAGAACATTGTACTTGTGCCTCTGCATAAATTCCTTAGTAGATTTTGAGCGGTGCTTTGCGGTGCGGATCCAACCCTGGCGTAACTTCAACTTTGTGACTGACTCTAGAACATTCTTTTCAAGAATCTGCTGATATTGGGTGGAATCCATGCGGCCCTCAACTTTAACAAGGTTTCCAATGCTAGCCACACAGCCCCATAACATGATGGACCCTCCACAAAATGTTACTGTTGGCAGCAAGTTCTTCTCCTGGAATGCTGTGTATTTTTTTCGCCATGCATAGCGCCTCTGTTTATGACCAAATAACTCTATCTTAGTCTCATCTGTCCGCAGTATTTTTTTCCAGAATATTTCTGGCTTGTCCAGATGCTCTTTTGCATACCTCATGCGGCTCTTCTTTTTGCGCGTCACCCTTCCACTGAGCTGTTCCTCGTGCAAAGTGCGCTGGACTGTGGAGCGATGTACAATGACACCATCAAAAGCCAGATGTTGTTGTAGCTCTCTGGAGGTGGTCTGTGGTTTGTCTATGACAATTCTAACCAGTCTTCGCCTGTGGCTGTGAGATATTTTTCTTGGCCTACGACATCTTTTCTTCACAAGGACTGTTCCTGTGGCTTTCCATTTCCTAACTACATTTCTGACTGTTGAGACAGACAGTCCAAACCTTTGTGATAATCTTTTGTACCCTTCTCCTAATTCATAAAAATGCATTATCTTAGTTTTTAAGTTAGTAGAGAGTTCTTTAAAGGTTCCCATGTTGCCACTCTCTAAGAGGAAAGAGGACAAGTACCACTAGCAATTTATATATGTTAAACCATTTTTTTGATTGGTTGCAGCTGGCTTTGTAGTTTAAGGTCTAATGAGCCAATCAAAGCAATATAGTGCTGCAAATTGCCAGTATTAAATGACTGCAGGTCTTCAAAGTAATGCAAGTGAGAGGGTGCCCAATTTTGCACATCCCATTTTTCAAACTTTATTTTATTTCATACAACTCAATAATGCTACATTGAGAATTTTGGTCTGATAAACATCCCCTTGTCTATATATCTTTAGAAAAAAAACACATCTTGCTGTGATCTTCTCTTATGAAGACAAAGCTAATTATCATGCAACCTTGGAGGGGTGCCCAAACTTTTGCATAACACTGTATATTGAGAAGACAAAATATGATTAAGTCTGTTCTGATATAGTTACAAATTTAGTAGATGGTAAACAGACTACAGTTGCCTTGTGGAATTAATGGGTTACATTAATAGATTCAAATTATGGCAGTTTGATGCATTTTCCACAGGCCCTTGAAATCAAACAAGCCTGTATGCAAATACCCTAGTTGCCTGGTTTCTATGACTCTAGGTAATGGAGCTGGCATGACACAACCAGGACAAGAATGTCTCTGAAATTCAAATAGTTTTTCACATTTAAGAAAGAAAAATGTTCTTTGATACATTCAACCAGTTGCTACAGTAGAGTACAACACACCTGTCTTCTTATGTAAGCAGGGTGTGTTTTCACATTCATTCTGCTGTAAAATAAAAGACAATGTCGAAATAATCCTCCATATTTAGAATGAATTACTAGCCTTGAGTAATGTACTGAAATATGTCACAAAAAATTATTTTAATTATTTTATTTGTAGTGGAATACATTTTTAAAGTAACCCTTCCATCACTGTCAATAACCAGTGCATGTCTTCCTTCACTGGTCTCACAATTCGACTCGTTTATGATTATCAGGTCAACAATTCGATTTGATATAATGTCTCGATGCCTCATCAATTTTTCATAGTATCACAGTTTACCCAGTCATATTTACTACCGGGATGTTCTTTTTAACTAGATTGTTTATGTTGTAGCCAGAAAATCATCAAGCAGTGTCATTATTATATATTCCAGGAGTTTACAACTGCTTCTGCCCCAAGAACGACCACTTAGACTAAGCATTATATCTATTTTATTTTAGATATTTACATGAAATTCCTTATCATTAAAGATGCCCAAATCATCTGGAAATCTTCTGAAATTTTTTTTTTAATGAAATCATTTGTAACATTTCAGTAGTGAAACTGGACCGCCAGTTGAAAAAAACAATATAATAGATTATGGTCTGCCATGGCATCATTGCAGAATCATCCATTTCGGCATTGCAATGCATTATGTGAATAATTTCAACACCCCTAGTCTTTGGAAACTTTGGCATCAGTCCCTAGCAGAAGCCAATGCTATTTGTAGCTATTTGTTTATGCTAACATACAATTAACATAGTAAATGGAAATAAGTGGTGTTGTTTGGTGAGCATTAGTAGTAGGACTTATTAGAAACAATAATTAGAAACAACAGTAGGTTTGCATTTCTAAAATCCATTTCAGATTATAGTGTTATATAATGGACAGGTTGGAAAATTTGAAAGGCCATAGAATATAAATGACAACACAGAAAGCAAAGTCTGGATGTGCTCTTTGTGCTGACACCTTATGGAAAGACTCTGGCCTACTCCCACTGCAAGAACCGTCTTAAGAAGAAGGATTTTGTTTCTTGTATGAGCGGGAACAAGTTGTTTCAGAGCTCTGACGAGCCTCTGAGAAACTGGGATACTGTAGCCTGGCATGAATGTCAGAGAAAGAGCCGGAAAGAAAATTTGCGAGCTGCCAGCGTAGCGTAGCGCTTAGTCTGCATAATGTTCAACCCGGTGCCCCGACTGTTCAAATAATTACTGTCACTTCTGTCTCAGGGACTGATTAGTGTCAGCTGCGTATCTGTAGCTAAACGGCTGCCTGCAGACGCGCGTTAGGACTTTTAACGCTCCATGGTGACCTTGCAATTAGAACCGGCACGATGGCATTTCGTCTAGCCAGGGGCCCCCCGATATTATCAAAAAAGAAAAAAAAATATATATAGTCGCGCACCCGGACTTATCTGTATTCCCGCCATTTTGTTGGTGCGCCTTGCCTGCGAAAGCGGCTTGGCGAATGATTTAATGTAGGACGTGTTTATATATGCACAGCCCTGTAATTGGATCTCCCGACCTTGTCGTAAGTGTTGCACCGTCCTCCGCCATTCCAAAGCGGTGTGTTCAAGGCAAAGCTTGACTCGTACCTTTTGACGTTACAAATGTGCCTGATTGCATTTTTAGTGTCCACATGCTAATTGCTGTTTAAGCATTTTTTAGCCATTAGCTGGGTTTAAAACATCACTGCTTTCTTTATAATTTGTGGACTTTTCATATTTTCATATGTAGTGATAAAATTGTCATTTTGCTGATTTAATGTGAAAATGAAGAAACATGGGCAGTTGGTAGCATAACAGTTAGGGCGTTAGCCCCATGATCAGAAGGTCGCCGGTTCAAATCCCTGGACTGGTAAAAGTACTATCTACAAGCACAGCTCTCCGGGCACTGCTCATGTCAGCTGCCCACTGTCCCTTCATATATAGTATGGTCAAATGCAGAGATCGCATTTCATTGTGGTACACTGTGTGTTGTACTGTGATGTGTGCACAATGACAAATATTCACTCACTGTTCTTTATCAATATCTACTTGTATAGGGGTGTTGTTGACCTAATGGTATGATTCTCTATGGATCAAGAAGTTGTGTATTCAAAACCAGCTCTGTCCTACTGACAGAACATTTAGGCTTTTATAGGTTTTTATATAGGTTTAATGCCTCAATTGAGCAACACTAGACTATTAGACAACATGGCTGATGGTCTAAAAGTGAAAGTGTTTTAGCAAACATTGTTACAATGATTCTCTACTTATTTTTTGTGTTGGCAAATAGAATCATATACTTAATGTAGCTCTTCTGTATGAATTTCTATTCATATAGGAGTTATGGCTTAGTGGTAGGACACTTGTCTATGGACTTGTCTGCAACAGGTTGTAGGTCGAAATTAGGGGTAGGCAATGCATTGAATATATTCGATGTATTTTGACTTGTTCCACATGTGATGGAGTTAATGACTATATTGTGAACATATAGTATAAATCCTAACATTAATGTAAAAAAGATAGCATGTACTGAGTTTTGCTTCTCTGCCCTCTCAAAGCAGACAGCTCAGCGCTTGAGACTTTCACATGGAATGCCATCACTCTCAAAAATGCTACAGTTCAGTCAAATCTTCCCTTGTATTAATTTTAGCTGATGAATAACAACCACCAATAAATTTAGCATTTACACAGGGATTTGAAGGAAATGTCAAGGTATCAAGATACATATTGTGTATTGCAATATAGCTTAAAAATATTGCAATGTTGTTTTTAGGCTATATCATTCAGCTCTAGGTCAAATCCTTATCCTATCACCATTATTGGGCACCTGAGTAAAACCCTTCACCCCAAGTTTCTCTAGTGATACTGTCCCAATATTTGGGAAATGTTAGTGACTCTGCATGAGAGTGTCTGACAAATGTTGTAAATGTAAAATACAAAAAAGGTCAAGCCCATAAGACTATCATGCCCACTCTTAAGTCAAGTGTATACACAGCCCTGCATTAATGCGACAGAATCTGTGTTAAATCTGGACAAATTGACGTCGTTCCCTCCTAGAAACTGGTCATTATTCATCGTAATGCTGAATTAACATTGAATTCATTAAACATATAAGCAACATGACTCAACCGAACGCCTCCGCAATTGTCTAAGCAGCATTTAAATTTCATTAGCTAAGGGTCAGCAAAAACTTCTTGTGGGCACCTTGTGCATTAGACATGGAGGTGTATAAAATGACTTTAAAACTGAAGAAACACTGGGGTGGTGCTTTGAGTGACTAAAATCATTGGAATCTCATGAGAGTCCTAAAACAAACCACTGTTTGGCCCCTGAGCAAGATCCCAAGTTAGGAAACAATTGAGCTTCTGAAAAATCCTGTTAATGTAAATGTAACTGACAGCTCAAATGTGGTTTTCTGTAATCTGGTTGTTGTTTTTGTGTACTATTAGTCTTTTTTAATTAATCATTATATTAGTTTAATTATTAGAATGTATATCCATAACCATGGATTCTAATATACTGTAAATGCCTTTGCTAACTGAGACTCTTCAGATGCTCAATGCTCTGTGTTTCTGATTATACGCAAATGCATGTTTTTCACTTGAGTAAAATTTTAACATTCATCTTTGTGGCTGGTGTACTGTACATATGGTGGTATTGGTCACTCCCTGGGACTACTGAGCCCCTGGGAATGGCCCTTAACTTCAGTTTGTTCCAGGAAAGCTATCCCTGAAATTAGGAAATGAAAGTTGCTCTGGATAAGAATGTCTGCTAAATGGTATAAATGTAAATTTTTATTTTGTAAAACCATCATGGCTGACGGAGGCCTTTCAGCTGAAAGTGATGGTGTTTGAATGAGTGTTATTACTTTGGTAAAATATATTTGATTATCACAATTGTAAAATGCATATTTCAATTGCAATCAAAGCAGTAGTTTATGATAAAAAAAAATCTTCTGCTTTACAGTATTGTATTGTTACTCTTATCAAAGCAGTTCCTCATCTTAAATTGTGGAAATTGTCCACCAGTTAAGGGGTTAAGGAAGCACTTCATGACAAAAGAACATAACAAAACGGATAGACATTTGAATGAATAGCAAATTTCGATATTTGCCTGTAATGTCATATAAAACAACTTAAAAAGGTTAAACCCATATCAGAAGGCTTTTATAGTTTAATAACCATGTTTATTAAAGCTTTGAAAAGTCACTGAAATTCAAGAAAAACTGGGAGGGGAAAAACAGCAAGAGGGGGCCGAAGAGGAAAAATGCCTAGAAGCCAAAAGAAAAGACAAAGGAGAAAAAAACAACTCTTTTGAGATGGATTGTACCGTCTGCTGCTGTCGAAAAACTGTCTGAAGCTGTTTTGCGAATCAAAGGTCATGCGTGTTAATGACGAGCAAACAAAAATAACAATCCCATCGCTGAAGAAAAAGGCTAGTTACTGTCTCAGCCGGCTGTTGATGCACCCGGTTGGAGGAACCTTCTGCAAAGGCACCCGGTCATCTATCACACTGCAGCTTTATGCCTCTGTCACTGCCCAAGCATCTGGTGGTGATGAGCCCATGCTGTTTCCCTCACACACGCGCCGTCCACATTCTCAATCACTCTGCTACCAGAGGCTGGCAGGACGACGGCTTTTCTCTCCTCCCAGTAGACCCAAAGCATGCATTGGCTATCCCTCTTAGGAGATGAGAGCACTCTGGCACACTGAATGCTTCTCCATGCTAATGGCTATGCTCTCTACTGAAAATCCCAAAAGCGTTAAGGCTCTAAGCTTGTTCATGATGATCATCTGCCGCTGATGATTTTTCCAGTGTTAGATTGGCCAAAATGGCCATGTAAATCCCAGATTAACCTCTTTTGCTAAGTTTTCTAGTGATGGGAACACTGACATCCATAGTCCCAAATTGAACAATGATGCAGCCACCATTTTGCAGCATGGCACTTTTCATCCTCTCTGAACCTCGATGCTCAAACCTGCTTGAACCTTGCTACTCAAAAAGAAGAGGTGGACCTGCATCACGACTCTTTTCTGTCCCGTCACTGATGGAACAAAAATCCTGTTAATGTAAATGTGGTTTTATAATCTGGTATTTCTTTTTTAACTTTCACGTAACTCTCACCCTAACCCTGTACGTCATTTCCCGGTCACTGTTTGTCTGTACACATGACTGAACATTGGCCATGCGCGAAAAAAAAAAATGTTTACCACAAGGCGATCGCTGTTATCTAACCTAGCAGTAATGTTTTACTGGAGCTTTAATTTATCAGCTAACATTCATAGCTTTTGCAGCAGCAATGCTAGCTAGCTAGTACTGTTTTCTGGCATCTGGTGAGCGCGGACTGAACGTCGACCGTTTTTCTGCTCATTGGAGGGAATCCGAGCATCCATACACGTCAAATAAACGCCGAAATCCTTTTTTTTTTTTTTTTCTGTTGAACACCGAAATCCTGACGAACGCAAAGAAAACTTCGCTATTACGTTTACGTGCCGTTCGTTTGACGTTCTGGAGGACCGAAAATATCACGGTTCCGTTAAGTTAGTTTAATATTTCTATTATGTGCTTCAGCGGGTGATGTAAAACCAACAGTGCAGCACAAAGACAGTCCTTCATGTGCCACAGGACTTGTTTTTTAAATACTCATAACTTTATACGCATGTAAAAGTCATTTTTATTTTTATTTTTTTCCATTTGCTGAAGATGTGACCAAACTTAACTTTTTTTTAATTATTTTCAGCAAGTGTCTTATCAAGTCATTAGATAGTAATCAGATAGTAGCAATTTTATTGGACATTTCTGTCTCATACTATAGTTTTTTTGAGATTTTAGTATATGATGGTTACCTTGGATTTACAGCAAATGCAAGTTTCTAATGCCATAATACTCTGTATTATAGGATATGGCATGTGCATGTTGTTGGAAAAGGCAAACTACTGTGTTGTGTTTTTTAACAGCAATGTATCATAATTTTACATTCTAAATCATTTAAGAACAGCACAGCCATGTAAAAAAAATGGTAGATTTTTATAATGTAAAATTACAGATTTTTATCATAATTTTACAGAACATATATTTAACAATGCAGATTTGCTGTATTTTACAGGTATATTCTCATAAAATGAAAAATATGGCAAAAATCAGTTTTTTTTTCAATGGTAGATGACCGTAAAAAAACATTTATTTTTTACAGTGTTGGCTGAACAGCAATTGATATATGTCTAGATTAACAGGTACTAAGAACAGATGTAAACTACAAAAGCACTGGTGTTCATCGCTCTGGCGCTTGAGAGCATGTGCTAAAAGCTAAAATTGTGAATTTATGTAAGTGAAATTTGAGTTTGCTTTAGTGTGTCTTGCTATACAATGGGAGTTAGCATGGTGAATGGAGGGCTAGGACTGCCATGTTCACAAATACTGGTGAATAAGACCCACTAATATTAAATAACAGAAATAGGCTCGAGATTAAACACGTTTGCCACCGAAACACATTGGAAGTTTATTTTTTTTGTTTGTTCTGTTTTGTTTTTGTAATCACTAGATTTTGCAATCTAGTTAAAATGTTGTTATGAATAAAATTTGGGCTTGTGTTATTTCTTGCTACAAAATAGTCCAGATGCAGCCTGGAAGTCTGAACAACTGCAGGATATTTGTTCATATGATAGATGCTATTTGTACATATAAAAGCATGTTTTAAATATGTATAATCATAGCTTTTATCCCAGTAAATATAAAGAAAGTTTCTGAGTAGAATCTAATCATTTTTGCCTTTATTTTTCAACCTGCTCTTCCATAACCCTCCGGCCCTCCAGTTTTGTTAAATCCATTGTATTTAATTTTTCCACATATCACCGAAGAGCCAATGGTGGGAAACAGATGTTGAACTATTTCAAGGGAACATTAAGTTTAATTGGCAGAAAAGACTTTTTTTGTCATTTGCCTAAAGGTTTAACATCGTTTGCCAGGCTATTTTGGCACCAAACCCTGCTGAAAAGGTTTTAGACAATTTAAAATGATCATGAGTCAAATAAAAGTTTATGAAATAAATTGAAGTGTAGATCAGCTATAATCAGCTCACTACGACAGATTGGGTTTTTTTGTGGTTGTTTATAGCACAGCAGAAATTGGAAATCACTTCTACAGATTAACTGGGACTGCCTTTGTGGCCACAAGTTTGACTATGGTTGATTGGTCATTGGCACATCCATGAGCATCCCCCTTGCAGTCTTGGTTAGTGTAACGGTCGAACAACACCACAGTCTCTGGAGTGTCTTGACTTATCTCATTCTCTCAGCATGTCAAGCCCTTAAGGAAACAAGTGTCTGCGCCTGGTTCTCTGTTGAGTTTGCACCATCGGGGCTTCTGTGATCAGGTGGTGGATTTGCAGGCATGCTGGTAGACTCCCTAGCGATGGCTCCCGATATGAAATGGCCCAAATCAGAAAATCGATGTCTTTGCTTATGCTGAAATTGCTTAGTGCTGACATGACAATTAGATTTGTGACGCAGTAGTTTGTTTGTTTCGCCATCTTGCATATATGCAGATTTAATCCTGAGTAAACTCCACAATGCAGATTTTGGACTGACTGTTATTCGATTGTTTGCTCTTGTTTTCTTTGAGATTAGTACTGCTTCTGTTACAATAACAAAAATACAAAAAAAAAAAAATGAGGCAAATATATTTTGCCTTTGTGTGGCTATAATCTACTTGGACATTAATTTGAGCCAGTGAATGTTCACTGGAAATTGCAGTTTTTGCAATCATCCGTGGATGCTGGATATCTAGCAAAAGTAGCTAAATGCATGACATGTCAATTTAACTGGCTTGAAAGAATCTTGTCACAGTTTATGGCTAACGCTGCAGTAACTGCTCTACGTAAATAAAATGAATAACATAAAAATCACACAGGGCATTCTTGTATGAAGCATCACATGCTCCCGTCTCCGCATGTTGACTACTTCCAGCTGAGTGAAGAGCGATTTGACCTGACCCGGACAGCAAGCGGGAGGTGGAATGAGATTCACAGTGTTGGCTTCATGCTGCCTTGTGCAATTGATGTCAGTGTTATGCCCTGATGGTGTGTATGCGTGTTTTTTATCAATTCGGTGCTTGGCCAATGTTTTACGTCATAAAAATTTCTCTAGTTGTTTTGAATCATAGATTAATTTTTTTTCTATATTTTATATCATTTGAGTGTGTATTGATTTAGCTCTGCATGACATAGAAAGTTGATGGGTAAAACAGGAGTAATTCTCTGCTCTGCGATGGAGGAAACTGGGAAGATGCTCACAGTGGATTTGAAACAAATTGGCTTGTGTTTGTCTGTCGGCGGTTCTTGGATTGGAAAAAATAACATTGCATCTGCTGGTATCAACTGTATCAATCACAATCAGTATCAGTATCAATATCAGTCAGTGCTGCCTAAAATGCTTGAGGACATAGTAAAATGCCCTTTTGCATGACTAGGATGCTTTGAAGATCATGCAACTTTTTTAAATAAAATTTTTGAGTCAAATGCAGTTGCCCCTGCTTGAAAATAAATAGCCGACTTCAAGGATTTTCTTGTAGCTGAAATGAAAAGCTACAAAAGTGTATGATTATTCCAGATGAGACCACAACATCTGGCAGATGGCAACACTAGCAGATGATGTTACAAAAACACTGGATGAAGATAAAATATCAAAAGATTCTCAGCATTCTCAGGCTTCTAGAATACAGCTGTAACAAACATTGCCCCAACTGGCAAGGAGAACTGATGCTATGTGTCCAATCATAAATGTGTTTTTGTTGCTGATCACAATAGCTTTAATTGTCTAAGTTTCAAATTGGTCAAGAATAAATGGGGTATTAGTCAACAAGAATTTGTGACTGGTAGCTACTGAATTTCCTAATTGGTAGTTTCCTTAATAAAGCCTCCCTGGAGCATCTGGCAGGTAAGGGTCTTGCAAAGGTTAAGAGCTGAATGTGAACCCACAACCTCTTCGTCTCACGAAGAGTAACCAACCACTAGGCCACCAGTAATCCTGGTGAAATTATACGAACATGGGTGCATTTCAAGATGCAGTCTTTAATACACCCCCCAAAAAGTTTAACAGTAGCATTTTGTCCCAGAGAAAATTATTCACATAATGTCCTTTAGAACAAATTTCTTAAGAGGAACATCAAACCTCTATCTTAAGAAGAAATTTTGTTCTTACAACCTACAAAGATTCATGATGATTGTGACCTCCAAGGGTTTCTTGATTTAGATTTGTTCTTAGCTAAGAATAGGATCTGCAAACAGTTAAAAGTATTCTAATGTGATTTCCACTGCTTGTCTGTTTGTGCAAAATATCATGTATTGGTAATTTTAAAATTTTACATTATTTAAACAGCTGCTTTCCCACAAAAAAAAGAGCAGGGCAGATGTTTTGCATCTGGAAACACCATTAAAAAGTATCATGCAGTGTTATCCACAAGAAAAAATTTTGAGTGTTTGGATTTGAACTCATGCATTTGTTTCTGAAAAAAAGAGTCTCAAAACAGACCAAGAAAGAAAGTTTGCAAAATTCAGAAAAAGGTTCTGCATATGAGACCTAAACTTGACATGTCCTTTTAGAATAGTTTGTCCACAAAGATTTGGATGAGAAGATCTCCTGCTAAACAACAAAGATGTTAAAAACGCAATAACCAAGATAGAAACAATAAACAAGGAAACCGCCCCTCTCCTCCTCTTTCTTGAATTGGAATGCACAAAAAGCAAGCACAAACATTTTCTTTGAAGAGCGTTTGAGAATGTCTTCTCCTGGTATTCCGAACAAAAGGAGGCAAATCGGAGCCATTGAAGCAGTTGTCAGGCCTTTTCAGTTTTGTATAAAACAAAGAAATCAATAGCCCCTAAAACGTTGCAGTCAAGTCGGCTGAAGGAACAATCACAGAGGCGCTCTGTCACGTTAGGATTGTGTTTATATAGACTGTGAGTGGTGTGTTTTACGCCTCCTGCTAAGTCTTCTGTAAAAAGTGCCGTTGCCACTGACAGGATAATTTAAAGGGCTGCTGTTTATACTCATTTGAAGCGACTCTACTCCTGCAAACTTTGACATCTTGTACAGATTGTCCGCTAAGTTTTTGAGGTGTGTAGCGGGACCCCTTGAAACAACGTCCTCAACTGGCGTGACCTTTTGAGAACCTTTTGTTGATTGTAGCATTAGCAAATTATAATTGTGCTTCTAGTAATGCAGAGGAGTTTTAAGGTTTTAGCAAAGATGACAAACAAGTTTCTAGCCGAATTGACTTGCAAGGACCTGAGCAGAATTACAGCTCCAGTGAAGTCAACTACTATACTGAAACCTATTAAAATGCTTCTAGTGAAGCTGACTAGCTTTAGGTTTCTAGAGAAGCTGACTAGCATTAATTTTCTGGTGAAGCTGACTATAATCAGGTTTCCAGTGGAGCTGACCAGCCTTAAGTTTCTGGTGGAGCTGACTAGCTTTAAGTTTCTAGTGAAGCTGACTAGCTTTAAGTTTCTACTGAAGCTAACTGGCATTATGTTTCTAGTGAAGTTCACCAACTTTGTCTCTACTGAAGCCAACTAGCATCACATTTAGTTGAAGCCACATTGTGTTACAGTTCTAATGAAGCCAAGTAACATTGAGTTTCTTGTGAAGCCAAATAGCATTCAGTGTATGTATATGTAAATGTATGTATTTGTAAATTTGTAAATGTGTTTATATGATGAAGCATATATGAAAATGGAAGCGACTAACATCAACTAGTAACCCAACTAGAATCAGATTTCTAGCAAAACTGACTAACATCAGGTTTCTAGTAAAGCTGAAAAGCTTTAGGTTTCTAGCAAAGTCGACTAGCATTAGGTTTCTAGCAAAGCTGACTAGCATTAGGTTTCTAGTGAAGCTGACAAGCATTAATGAAGCTGACATGCATGAATCCAAGTATCATCACAGTGTTTCTAGCAATGTTTCTATCAAAACAGACTAGCGGTCAATTACATCAAAGCAGGGGTGCGTTTTCCAAAAGGATAGTTGCTAACGTATTGCTAACTATGTTAGCAACACTATGTTAGTTGCTCATGTTTACTATGTTAGTTACTTACCTAGTTAGCAACTATGCTTTTGGGAAACACACCCCTGAATAGCATAATGTTTTTATCAAAACAGAAGTTATCAAAGGTTATTAGCATAATGTTTCTATTAAAGTTGACTAACATAATACATTTCCATCAAAGCCAAGCAATTTCTAGGGAAGCTCACAAGCTATTTAGCATTATGTTTTCACCGAAGCTGACTAACATAACGTTTTAAGTGCCAAATAGCCACCATTTTGCCTGTGGAAAGGCTTCTTACAGAAACCAAAATGCATTATTCTTTTGCCTATGGAATTGCATTTTTGAGTGGCATAAAATGCATAGGCGTAAGAACAAAAATGAAACCACCTATGGGAATGCAAGTAAAAGTTTATTTCAAAACTCATTTAATTATCACCAGGAGTCATTCTGCATCCAAATGAGTGACACTCAACTACCTTAAGATCTGTTTAAGTTGTCTTGTAAATCCCCCGATTGGGGATCACAGATCATTTTTAGCTGTGCCCTCTAAATCCTGCTTTCTGAGAGAACGCTTCTCCACCTGCAAAGGTTACATCTCCACGAGAGCGGTTTGAGAAAGGCACAAATATGAATGAGAATAATGTCTCTTTAATTGCCCAATTGAGAGAATGTGAGGATGCTGATAATGGGCCTGTCCTAATTAAGCTTTATTCCCCCCCCCGTCCTCCTTCTGGCTATTGCTGCTCAAACCCAATTTTCTTTCAACTCACACATCAAATGCACATGTAGCCGCCTCTCTGTCTCAGGGCTTTGTTCATCTCCCTGCGCTGTACACCGCTGAACTTTTGCTGCATCTCAAACCCATTCTCCCACTCCACCACCTCCCCATTCCTGGTTTAAATAACATTACAAAACCATCTTCATCATATGCAGGTCTGGGGCCCCCGTGCTCTCTCACAACGAGAGAGTTCCTAGTCTCTTTTCCTGGTGATTCTGCTCTCTGAGAGTGTGTTACAACATAAGAGTTTGGGCTTAAAATTTCTTCTTAGTACGTGTTTTGACGATTCTCATTTTGTAATGAAGCTAATTAAGGTTCCGTTTCTGGTTTTTAGTGAAGCAGACTATTCTAAAGTTTTTAGTAAACCTGACTAACAAATGGTTTTCATTCTACTCCTAGTGAAGCTGACTAGCAAGCATTGCGTTTCTAGAAAAGTTGACAACATTATGTTTATAGTGGAACCGATTACACCGATTAGTACATTTCTAGAGAAGCCAACTAGCAAACATTTCATATCTAAAGAAACTGACTAGCTTTCCGATACTACTAAAACCGACTAACCAGTTAACAGTTTTAGTGAAGCTGACTAACATTACATGTCTAGCAAAGTCCACTTTCATCACAATTCTTGTGAAGTTGACTAACATTAAGTTTCTAGTAAGGCCGACAAAGTAAAGCATTTCTCTTGACACCAGCTAGTTCAGTGTTTCTAGTGAAGCTAATTAGTATATCATCTCCAGTGAAGCCAACCAGTACTGTATTTCTAGTGAAGCTGACTATCATCACTTCTGTAGTGAAGTTCACTAGCACTGTGTTTTCAGTGAACACAAGTAGAACAACATTTCCAGTAAAGGAGACTAGCATCACATTTCTACTGAAGCTGACTAGCATCATGTTTCTGGTAAAGCTGAGCAGCTTTATGTTTCCAGTGAAGTTGGCTGGGTTTTCTAATGAAGCTGACTAGCATCACACTTCTAGCAAAACCAGCTGTCATCTCATTTCTGGTAAAGTCGACTAGCCTTATGTTTGTATTAAAGCCAACTATCATTGCACACACCACTGAGATGTTTTCTTGCCAAAAAGGAGTACCAGTTCATTTATTTATAAGCTGTTTTCTTTGAAATTCAGCTACTTGAGCATGTATCAGAATGTGAAAGTTTAGGTTTATGTTCAAATTGTCTTTTCTGAGTATTTGTCTTTCTTTTTGCAGGTCATCAAATTGGCATTTGAGGAGTTTGATTTGGAAAGAGCGTACGACACATTAACAGTAGGGGACGGAGGCAAGATCGGTGATGCCAGGAGAGTCCTCTACGTGTGAGTCTTCGAATGCATTCCAAAATATTAGTATTGATTCATTTTCTCCCAACATAGATTGATTGGTTTTTTTGTTAACTTATGGAAATCTGTTAAAATTCAAAAATCTTCTATTTGAATCAGATCAGAAGATCAGAAGAAGACTTTTATAAAATTGTCAATCAAAATAAATTTTTGAAAGGGTTAAACTCAGATATGATTGATTTAGATCAGAATAAAAATGTCTATCAAAATTCAGACTTAAACATCCTGAGAACAATTGCATATGTAGGTATGTAGGTCTAGGTCATCATTCTGAAATCTCTCTCTCTCAATCTCTCCCTCTCTCTCTCTTTCATTTTTTGCAGTCTAACCGGCTCCAGTGTGCCAGACCTGATCGTTAGCATGAGCAACCAGATGTGGCTTCATCTTCAATCGGACGACACTATTGGCTCTCAAGGCTTTAAGGCCATCTATGAAGGTCAGTAACAGTCATCTTAAAAAATATTAAATTACTATTGTATCTGAAAAATGGAATATGGAGGAAAATGAAAATGGGAATTTAATCATTCAAAAAATTTAGACTTTCATATAGACTGTGGATATATGTTCACTCAGCACTGTCGTACTTACTGATTACATAAATAAACATTTTTCTGAAGTTTTAATCATGTGAAAATCCATTTGGATTGACTGTAATAAATATTCTCATTGAGATGCTGGAATTTCTTTCTTTCTTTCTCTTTTTTTCCATTTATACAATTTCTTTCCTTCACTTATTCCATTATTTATTCTCTTTCTTTCAATTCATTTTTTTGTTATTTCTTTCTTTCGTTTATGTGATTTCTTTCCTTCACTTCTTTCATTCATTCATCTTTTTGTATTTTTTTCCCTTCCTTTTAATAAAAACATTAACAAATAATCTTTGACACTAAAGGAAAATGACACTGCTTTAGTCATTCTTACAGCACTTGTGATTGCATTTTTTCTTAAACACTTTTCAGTTGTTGTTTGTTCATTTTATTCATTTATTTGTGCAAAAAAACAATTGGTTTCCTCCAAGTTGGCCGAGTCACCCAGCTCTGGCTGCAGTGTGCAAATAGAAAACAAATGGAGCGACATATGCGCTGCAGAGATACGTCAGGAGCGCTGGAACAAAGCACTATACCTGCTCCTGCGTGTGTATAAAAGGATCATTAAAGACAGTCTGCAGGCGAGATGTTGTGTCTCTTTCTCATGCGGAAGGGGCCGGTCCTTTCTTTCTTTCTTCCTACTTCTTTCCTTCCTTTCTTTTCATTTATTTGTTTTTGTTTTTTTCCGTTTTTTCGTCTTCTTCTTTCTTTCTTTCTGTCTTGTCATTTATCTAATTTCTTTCCTTCACTCATACCTTCCTTTCTTCACTTTCTTTCCTTCATCCTCCTTTTTTGTTTGTTTTTTCTTTCTTTTCATTTATCTGGTTTCTTCCATTCACATATTCCTTCCTCTCTTCTCTTTCTTTCATTCGTTCATCTTTTTGTCTTTCCTTTCTTACATACGTTCTTTCGTTCTATCCATCTAAAACAAAAACACACCACACTTTGTGGCATGTTATGTAAGACAGGACCTGTTTTTTTTTTCTTTAGTTATTCCTTCATTTTCTTTCTTCCTCCATCATTTCTCCTTCCTCCCTTCTTTCTTTCTAGTCTCACTTCCTTCCATTCTCATTTGTTCTCTCTTTTATTCGTCTGATGCTTTCTTTCTTTCTTTTATCTGGTTTCTTTCTTCTTTCTTCCCTTCTTTCCTTCTGTTCATTTATCTAATTTCATATTCTCACTTAGTCCTTGCGTTCTTCTCTTTTATCTTTGTTTTTGACCTTCCTTCTTTCTTTTCTCACTTCCATCCTTCTTTTTTTGTTCTTTCTTTCTTTCCATTCATCTGGTTTCTTTAATTCACATATTCTTTCCTTTCTTTATTCATATTTTTGTTTTTCTTACTTTCTTTGTTTCTTTCATCTTTTCATGTATCTGACTTTTTTCCTTTACTTATTGTTTCTCTTGCTTTTATTTATTCTTTTTTGATCCTTCCTGTTTCCTTCTGTCTTTCTTTGCTTTTTCTTTTCTTTCTGTTTGTTCTCTGTTTCTTTCTTTCATCTGATTTCTTTATTCGTTCTTGCCTTCTTTCTTTCTTTTCTCACTTCATTACTTTCTTTCTTTTCTCATTTAATTACTTCTTTCTTTTTTCTTTCGTTCTTTTGTTCTTTCTTTCTTTTTTTCTTTCTTTTTGTCCTTTTCATTTATCAATTTTTTTCAGTTATTTCTTGCTTTCCTCTCTTCCTTCCTTGTTTCTTTTCCTGTACTTATTCCTTCTCTTTCATCCTTTTTTGGGTCCTTACTGCTTTCTTTCTGTCTTTTTTTCTTTCTCTTTTTTCCTTTCTAATTTGTTCTTTCTTTCTTTCTTTCTTTCTTTCATTAATCAGATTCTTTCTTTCTGGTTGAAAACAAAAACACACCACACTTTGCAACATGTTGTGTAAGACAGAGATTAAATTTACCCTGAAGTTATTTAGTAAGTGAGGATGGCTGTGAAAACATGCTAATAAAGGATTAGAAGGGCCTTTGCACACTATAATTTTTCACACATGCTCTATGCTATGTGGGCCCTCCATTGCACAAACACCCACACACACACACACACACAACTAAACCGTGCTGTTTCGAAGGCTGTTGTCAAGCTAAAATCCCCAGCCGCACTACCGCTCGCCGCTCTAAACTGTAACCTTGCAATTGAGCAATTCTCACTGTCTGGCTAGCCCCAGCACAATGACACAAACCCAATTAACTTTGTGTAAACCCAATTTCACACTCGCGCTTCTAGTCACGTTGCCTTGTTTGACAACACAGCCGCCAGGGACGGCCGGCTGGACATTCCGCCCGAGACTCTGGAGGAGGTGTCAGGCTTGGATCCCGTCTGTTTAAAAGTTTTTTGCGTTTTTTTTTAACAGCAGATTTAAAAAAAAAAAAAAAAAACTTCTCATGCCACCGTCAGCCAGAGTGGAGTTAATGAGGTGGATGAAGTCCAAATGGTGGGAAATATTTGGGGGGATGTCGACTTCACCGTCATTGTCCCAGGCTTCCTGAACAACCTCAGACTTCCCAGACGTGCAGGGCGGGAAAAATAACAACGCAGGTTTTTCAAAATAAGGTTCTCCGGGGATCGGCGGTGCTGAAAGAGATGAGATCAGACCGAGCAATTATCAGGGCTGCTGGTGTGTAAGTGAAATGCTGCCTCTACTGAAAGATGTAGGAGTTGTTGTGCTGAACTGGCCCGCAGGCCGGCCTGGTTTGTCATTCCACAACCAGCCGGGCTTCACAGATGTTCCCACCATCTGGTCATTTCCATATTCCCTCAGATTTTGTGCGGGCCTGATGATTGGCTGCTGTTCTTTCCCTTCTTCCAAAAAAACCCCAAAAAACGAAACGATAACGAATGCCGGGTCACTGCCACATTCCGAGCACATTTTCAGCGTAATTAAAAACACAAGTTTGTTGTTCACTTGTCGTTGGAATTCTCAAATGTTTGTGAAACCGACAGTTCGCCTTGATGCTGAAACG
The DNA here is from genome assembly GCA_032718565.1 of Distichodus sexfasciatus. Classification (NCBI taxonomy): domain Eukaryota; kingdom Metazoa; phylum Chordata; class Actinopteri; order Characiformes; family Distichodontidae; genus Distichodus; species Distichodus sexfasciatus. Next base: position 1,273,712 of record JAVGVS010000074.1, read on the forward strand.
TGAGTGTGTGTAAGATCAGAACATGACAAGATCATTTGTGCCAACCTCTAATGGTCTGCGCTTCTCTTTCTGTCTGCATTTCTTTTCATCCTGCCATCCTTCTCTTTCATTTTTCTTCTGTTTTGTCTTACCATCTGTCTTTCTTTCTTCTTTTCATTTCTATATTTCTTCCATTTTACAACTCTTCTTGACTTATTTTCCTGTTTGTTTTCTTTCTTCATTCATGCCTTTCTTTCCTTCCTTCTGTTCTTTTACATACATTCTTTTGGGTTTTTTTCTTTCTTTCTTTTCTTTACACTATTTTTAGTTGTTTTTTTTCTCTTTTTTTCTTTCATCTTTCTTCCTTCTCTTCTCCCTTCATTCGTTGTTTTCCTCTCTTCATTCCTTTCCTTCTCTCATTTCTTATTTTCTTTCCTTTACTTGTTCTTTTCTTTCTTTTGGTTTTCCTTTATTTCTTTTTTTATTCAGTAATCTTTCTTCTTATCCTTTCTTCCAACCTCTTTCTTTCTTTCAGTCCTTCTTTCTTTCTGTTTCTTATTCACTCTTTCTTGTTCCCTCCTTTCCTTCATCTTCACCATCACCAGCCTAAAGAACATGGCCACATTATGCTTAAGAGGCATCGAGATGTTTCTTGAAAACCGTCTCCGCCTTTCTGCTAAAACCCTGATTGTGAATAAGATCAAACTACCAGAAGATACTTCTAGTGTTGGATAAGCATTTACACAAAGAAACTGGGCCAAGGATGGGCCTGGGGCTGCTGCAGAACAGATTTACAAAAGAAAAGTAATTGTGTACTTGCGTCGGTGAAACCGCAATCAGAAAAAAAAGACAACAAAACAAAAAAAGAAATAAATAAAAACAAAATCCTCCTCTGGAAAGCTGTTTTTACGTTACACACTGTCTGCTCTTAATTGGCTTTTAGCGTTGCCAAATCGCTAAAAGATAGATCCGCTTAATATTTAACATAAACAAGAAGCGAGATCCATTTACCCAGAAGTGCGAATGCGCCTGCGTTCATCAGGCACTCGCGATAATGGTGCAAATGGATTTTTCTTCTCTGTTTTTTTTTTGACCAGGTAAATGCATTATCATTGGGCAATTACATTAGCGCTGATTTTGATTTAATACCTCCCGCTAAAAGTCTGCTCACCCCGCGCTGTCAATGAACCTGGCTTTCCACATTGAGGTTTGACGGTGCTTCCAGAGGGGGCAAGTGTTAGGGTTAATTTGCCGTTTAGCCGTTGACTTCTCCGTCAAGAGATCGGGCAGTGGTTCGCAAGTCTTCGCCGAAGCGGGCGGCTAATTGGCCCTGGCAGATGCAGAGGTGTTTAACTCTCGCTCAAACGGCTGGCGGAAGTTTGCTCTTCTGCCTCACTGGGAGAGCTAAGGAAGTCGATAGTGGATACATGCTGAAATTATGTTGCATATATTTTTTATACTATTGCAGCTGGAAGATTGAATCGGACAATGGCATCAACTTTTGTGAAGATGGAAGCTAGAATCTGTGGCTGTGAAATAGCTTTGATAGTTAGCTACTAAGTTGCTAAATTTCCTTTGTACCTTGTATTGTAGCTAACCACAACATTAAAACAGCAGCTTGATTGTACCTTAGCTAGTCATAAGTAGATTGTAGGTTTACAAGCAGCTTTTGTTCACCCCATGGTCGGAAGGTCATTGGTTTGAATCCCAATACCAATGACGGTATCACTGGGGTACTCATGAGCAAGGTACCGTCCCCAAGCCCTGCTTCCCAGTCCCATGTCATGACAATGCAGAGGTTGTGGTGTGGTGTGGTAGATTACAAATTTTATTTATTTATTGATAAAATTTTCTACAGTGCAGCACAACAAAATGTTACCTCTGCATTTGACCCATCCATAAAGGAGCAGTGGGAGCAGTGGACAGTGGGCAGTGCCCCCGCAGTAGTACTTGGGGATTGTACCTTGCTCAGGAGTACCTCAGTGGTACCTTTACAGGTCCAGGACTTGATTAATGTGTGTGCTCTAATGACTTCCGTAGAGAGTTGCAGTCGTGTGTTTGTTCGCTTACTTGCTGAGAGGAGCGCCACAGCCATTGTTAGTGACCAAGTGAACTCTTCCAAAACGTCATTCATTCGTCACTGTCATTTTATGTTCTGTAGCTGAATCTCTCGCTCTCCCTCTGCAGAGCAACATGAGAAGTGATGCTACTCTTCCACTACATAGCGCCTTTATTACTGACTGAACACACAAAGACTGATGCTGTAGAGTTCCATTAGACAAGCTGCCATGCTCCACAACTCCACTCACCTTTATTTGTTCTTTCTTTTCTTATGTTCTTTTCTACATTCTTTCTTTTTCTTTCTTTCTTTCTTTCTTTCTTTCATTTTCCTTCTTTCATTCATTCATTGCTTTCGCCCCTTTTAATTTTGTTCTTTTTTTTTTTCTTTCCTTCTATGTTACCTGTCTTCCATCCTTCTTTTTTCCCTTTCTATCTATTATTCTTTCCATCTGTCCTTCCTTCTGTTTTTCCTCCATACTTTCTATACCTTCTGTTCTTCCTACATTGTGTTCTTTCTTTCTTTTTTTCTTTCTTTCTTTCTTTCTTTTTTATTCATAAATGCCACTAATGCTGTGGTATTAATAGGTGTCCAGCAAAATCTTTTCAATCTTGAGTGAGTGTGTTTGTGTGTTTTCCCCCTACACAGAGATCGAGAAGGGCAGTTGCGGAGACCCAGGCGTTCCGGCCTATGGGAAGCGGATGGGGGACAGTTTTTTGCACAGCGACGTGCTGACCTTCGAGTGCCAGGCCGCCTTCGAGCTGGTCGGCGAGAGGACCATATCGTGCCAGCAGAATAACCAGTGGTCCGGAAACAAACCCAGCTGCGTCTGTAAGTCCCCCCTTCCAAAAAAAAAAAAGAGTGACGTGGCTATAATTAACACGTTGCCATTTAGGATGATTAATGCGCCGGGCCAGCGGATGGCTTGACAGATAGATGGAGCGGATCGGAATGCCAGGAGGTTGGCTGGGGAGAGAGAGCCATTCCAGAGCAGACCCATCTTTTACGTGGACTGCTGTGTTACACAGCAGTGGAAGTAACATATTATGAACTACTGTACTTTCATTAAGTAAGAGTGAGGTCTTAAGGGCTTGAATCAAAAGCAACTGAACTTCTTTACAAATTTAAAGCATAATATCCCAGTACACTTCAACACCCTCAGACAGACACTGGTTCATCCTGAGGACAAAATTCCTAGCACAAGCTGAGCACAATGTTGTGTATGCTGTACGATGCACAGAGAAATGCCAGCAACCACTTCACAGACATGTGACACAACTTAGAAGAGCCAGCACACATCAGACCAATACTCAGTGGGATATCTGCACTTAAAGGAGAAGGCAACACTCTTGAGGATATAAATGTCCACATTCTGGACAGAGAAGACCTCAAGAGCTCTGCTTAAATACCTTAATGCCAGTGGTTTTACTTTGTAATATCTCAGTAATGTTGTTGTACTACTTGAGTACAGAGTTTTAGTACTGTTTCCAATCTTGGTGTTAAAGTGGTTTTCTGTAGGTGCTGTTCTGAAGTTCATGAGAGACTTGTGAATTAATCATTTTGTTGTTGTTACTGTTTTCGGCTACAGCCCGAGTTCTGACCTCGGGCAAGCTGTCTGAGTCATTGTCTGGCCTCAACGGCCCAAAGTCTAGGTGGAAGTCTGGTTTTACATCCTTCATCTAATCAGCGATTCTTGCCGTTGGAGTTGAAGACAAAAGAACTAATAGCAAATCCTGTAAACGTCCTTTTTTTCTCAGCTTGACGCCCAGTTATGAACACTACATGAATGAAAATGAATAATAGGTGTATAATTCGTTCATTTGTTTTTCACATTAAAACAAAAACCAAAATTTGGCTTTTTCAAAATAGATTTCCCAGACTAATAATGAGTCATTTTGTGTTCAAAAATGTTCAAAATTCAAACTATTCTCTCTTTGCTGGCTGACGGATTGCTTTGCCTCCCCTCTTGCCCTCTGCAGTCTCCTGCTTCTTCAATTTCACCGCCCCATCGGGCATCGTCCTCTCGCCCAACTACCCCGAGGAGTACGGCAACAACATGAACTGCGTGTGGCTAATCATTGCCGAGCCAGGCAACCGCATCCACCTGATCTTCAGTGACTTCGAGGTGGAGCCCCAGTTCGACTACCTCATCGTCAAGGATGATGGCATGCCCGAGCCCACCACGTTCGGCACCTTCTCGGGGAAGGACGTGCCCTCGCAGATCGCCAGCAACGGCAACGTCATGCGCCTGGAGTTCCAGTCGGACCACTCTAACACGGGGAAGGGCTTCAACATCACTTACACAAGTAAACCTCAATATTTTTATATTTAGTGGCTACTTACAACACTATAAAATATGGTCAGTCATTATCTAAACCGCTTAAACCCTATCGGGCCGCAAGGACCGGAGCCTATCCCGAGACTATGGGCGCGAGGTGGAGATCAACCCTGTGTGGATGCCAACACACTGCAGGGCACACACATACACAATCACACCTTACGGGGCCAATTTAGAATCGCCAATCAACCTATAATGCATGCCTTTGGATTGTGGGAGGAAACCAGAGCCCTCTGGCGGAAACCAACGCGAACACAGGGTGAGCATGCAAACTCCATGCAGAAAGGCGTTACAGCCGACCCAGGGGTCGAACCCAGGACCTTCTCGCTGTGAGGTGACAGAGCTAATCACTGCGCCACCATATCGCCCTATTAAATATGGTGCCTTTTTAAAAGTGTAACTTTTGGTAATGGTTACATATGTCTTTTAAAGTTCTTTCTTAGTGGACTCCTTCACGCTAAATAAATTTGCACCATCATCCTTTGCACATGCAATCAGCCAGGCATGATTTTTTTTCTTTTTCTCAAGGCTGTTACTTGATTTCGCTCCTACAGAGTGCTCCCTTCAAACAGAGTGCAGTTGATTGGTTTGGTTATATTGGGGATTCAAGGGCAAGAGTTTTTGCAAAATCACAGCGTTTGTTAACCTGAGAAGGCTTTAAAGATGCAAATATGCAGACAAATATGAAAAGTGGGTGGTATGATTTTAAAAACATATTTCTTAGTGATATTTTCATGCAGTGGTTCTTCCCTTTTTTTACGTTAAACCGTAAAGTTTGTTGAAGTACTTTCTTGAAACACGCAGCGAAGAGTTTGTAATAATATATTCTAACGTCATTTCTTTAATTATAGCTGTAAGAATGCAAAGCATGTGCATAGATATTTTGAAAGGGAATCTTGTTTTTACATAAATACCCTAAAAACATTTTGGTTATTTATTTCAAATATTTTGATTACTGTACCATTTGCATTTGTGTTCATTGCAAGTTGACGACGAAGTCACTCTCTTTTTTATCTGTATTCTCACATAAAAAGGCTGATTTCAAAAGGAAAATCTTGCAGATTTTTTTTCTCTGTAAGGCAATGCCACCCCTGTTTGTGAATGCTTTTTATCATTTCTCAGAGAGAAGACTTTGGTTTAAAAAAAAACCTTGCAAACATTTATCTGTAGCTTTTGCAGAATATGTCTAAGAAGCTTCCTCAGCTACAGTAAATGTTTGAGGATAAAAGAATGTTCCTGAATTTTTTCATCTTGAAGAGCGCAAGTCAGAATTCTGCTGCATTGCGATTTTGGATAGCCTATATTTTAAGGAGTTTAAGAAGTTTTTCGCTAACTTAATTCATTAGGTTGTAATTAATTCCAGAAATTTCTTCTTTACAGCAAACAAACAATAGTCATCTCCCACCAATGCCACCAGTGCAGACATCAGGCATCAGACTGCTTGCAGAATTTTCTATAATGATTTGTTAAAAAATAAAATAAAATAAACATATTATGTTTATGCTGCCCTTACAAACCTTAAAGGTGTGGTATCTCGCAAAATTTGCCTTAAAATTCTTGATCACAGAAATTTATATAACAATAACTTTTACCTTAAATTCTCGTTGTTCAGGGCAGCCTTACATGGTTCAAGCTCTGGCTCGGCCATAGGGCCTTTCTGTGTGGAGCTTGTATGCTCTCTCTTTGTTCGCGTGGGTTTCCTCCGGGTGTCCAGGTATCCTCCCACAGTCCAAAGACATGCGATATCGGTTAATTGATCCTAAAATTGGCCCTGTAAGGTGTGAATGTGAGTGTGCGAGTGTGTGCCCTGGGGTGTGTTGGCGTCTGCCCGGAGTCCTCAGACACCGCCTTGGGTCCTCAATTCCCTGGATAGGCTCTGGTTGCCCGCAACCCCAGTTGGGATCAAGCGGATCAAGATAATGAATGAATGAATGTAACTTATTAATTGTGCAGCCTTTCAGTATTTCTCTATGTATTAACTTTTAGCAAATGCAGTAACTCAGCATTACTTATATGTTTAATATTGGTTGATGTTTGCTTTTTTATTATTGTCATTTGTAGTTTTCAGGCAATTTTAGGTATGTTAGTGTAGATGGCTAAAATAGAGACCACAGACAGGTACCTTAGATTTACTTTTAGTATTAAGATGAAAATGTTTATTATTTTACTCCTTTCGATGCTGTATTGGGTTTGGTTGGCCTATTTTTTTTACGGAAGCTGGTAGACGAGTGGTCTAGTTTTAGGGGATGTCAGTGTCAGGGTTTGATATCTCAACAGTGAAGGCCACAGAAATGGTGTGTGACCCTCTCAAAGCAGCAGAGACGTGTCCGGGCGAGGCGCTCGAGTGACAGGCAGAAAGGCCAGTAATAACAACCAGACTGTCAGCAGAGAGGGAGCGGTACGAGGGTCGCGACCTGGGCCCCCGCCGAGCGGCTCCCGGCGTGCATTAGCTGTCCTACTGACACCCTGCTGGAACAAACAGATGTTTCTCGCCAATTGAGGAGCGCCAAAATAGCTCGGGAGGGATTCGGCCGCCAGAGATCCCACACACATCGAATAATTGAAGGATCCTGCCTGACACCCATGATGCCCAGGTGTCAGTCAAAGTGTCAGGCATTAGTGCGAAAATTGGGAGCGTGGAAATATCCTAAAAATATCCAGCCAGGTCTGTTGTTCGACTGCGGCCGGGCATGAATGCAGTGCAGATGAGCACGGCATGTAGCTAAAAACAGACGCTAACAATGTATTCGGAGCAGATACTCTTTTTTTGAAGCACCTGAGCTGTCTTGTAGAGAGTGTGTGTGTTTTCCAGTTCCTACCTTTGAGCTTTCCACTTTCATTTTCCCTCCTCCAGCCTTTGGCCAGAACGAGTGTCACGACCCCGGCATCCCTGTTAACGGCCAGCGCTTCGGAGAGCACTTCCTGCTGGGCAGCTCAGTCCTCTTTACCTGCGACGAGGGCTTCATCAAAACCCATGGCTCCGAGGCCATCACCTGCGTCATCCAGGACGGCAATGTGGTGTGGAACGCTGCCGTGCCGCGATGCGAAGGTAATCGCATTGGTCCTTGTTTGTACTTCATTCAGCAACATTCAGCCCTTTGCTATCAATGTAGAACTGGATAGTTTTGGTTTTTGTTCCAACAGTGTCACACATTATCACAAGTTGGCGTGTCTTATTTTATAAACAAGAGAAATGGTCAGAATGGAGCCATGTACTTTAAGTGGTCGAACTGCAGAATAATATGGGGACTCTGGACAGTCGGAACCTCATTGGAGGCAGTGTTCATTTTGGCAGCTAGATATAGTCTTTATCTTAGTCTTTAGATGAAATTGTTTATTCGTTGTAGAGGTGTGAACCTTCACTGGTCTCACGATTTGATTCAGTACAATATCTTGATGCATCATGATGCATCCTATAATTTTTTCTACATTACTTCACATTGCAAACTGATTGGGCAGCTATAGTTACTACCGGAATGGTCTTTTTAACTGGAATTTTTATGCCATAGCCACCAAGTAATGTCATTATGATATAATCCAGGGGTTTTCAACTGGTTCTGTCTCAGGCACCACCTCCCAGACTAAGCAGTAGTCTTTGGCTGTCCACTGTGGGTCAGTGTGTGTGTTTTTCTGTGATTTTTTAGTTATTTGCATTAAATGCTTTATTCATAAAGATGCCCAAACCATCTAGAAATGTTTTGAAAAATAAATTTAATGAAATTATTTTCAAAAAGGTGTTTCAGTAGTGAAACTGGATTGCGTGTCACGGACCACCTGCAATGTCGCTGCCAGGGGACCACCGAGGCAGCAGAACGGCAGTTGAAAACCCCCAATATAATCGATTATGATCTGCCATATCTGCATCGTAATGCATCGCTTATGTGATTAATTTCAGCAGCGTTTATTAGTTGTTAATTTTTAGTCATTTCTATCCTTTACAGTGTCTTATATGTTTAGGATTTTAGTCAACGTTTAGTTATAATTTTTAGCCATTGGTTTCCTCTCTTTAGACCGTCCGATAACAATGACCAACAAAGTGTATATGCTTCCAGAAGGACTTTTCATTACATTTTGCAGTTTACTTATCATGGCATAAACAGCCTTCAAATGTCTCTTGAGGTTGGTTGTATCTTTCCCATTTCATTTGAAGCCACAGGGCGTCTCTTCATCTTCCATTAATACAATGCATTTTGTGTCCCGTTTTTATAAATAAAGTATCACCTTGAACTGAACTGTATTTTTTCATCCAAGTGATCCTTTTTGCATTGAAGACATGTTTCCATTCACTACTCTACTCCTATTTTATCACTCTGTTGTGGGTTTGGGAAATCAACATCTGATTGGCCGAGATTCCTTCTGCACACTTCCGTCAAGACGTCCAATCACCCAATGACAGAGCTGCATTGCTTACATATTTTATCAGACAAACTAGATGCATTTTGAATGTCCAACAGTCCACATTTTAGTCCCATCTCTTCTCATTGATGTAAACAAAAATACAATTCACTGCCTTGTTATGAATGAACAATTTCCAGCTCTTCAGCATCTCATCTTAGACATGGAAAATAGAATTGTTGATGAAGTTTTAGTCGCACTGGTTTTTGTTAATGAAATTAACACGAACACTTCCAGTGGTTAAAGTGGAAGTGGAACCGAGAATGCCTCAGTCTCTGCCATCTTGGTTCCTCTTCTACGGCACTGGTTCTACATTGCAGGAAAAAGGGCTAATCTTAAAATCTAACTAATAATCATCATTTGGCAATTTCTCTTAAACCTGCTCAAAGATTATCCAGGCAATTACTAAAACTGTACTATTGTTTAATGCACTTTTGTCAGGTGAAATTATTGCACTGTTCCGGCGGATAATTTTACTTATTCAAAGAAAAGCAAAACTTGAAATAAGACCAATTATCTGGCGGCGCGGGGGCTGGGGTGATAGTTTTACTTGGTAAGATGACTCAGTATGAGTGAAGTACCTTTCAAAATAGGTTTAAAAACCTTCTATAAGTTATGAGAAAATTTCTTCATGAGAAAGTCTTAGATCAATTGCCTGAATTTGGGATTTCAGTAGCTAAGTTTTCATTTTACTGACCATCTTTTTTCTTAGCTCTCTCTAGATTTTGGGGCTGCACAATACATTGGATGTTAAATATTATTGCAATATATTTTTTGCAGTGCTTAGAAGAATTTTATCTCGAATTTGTATGAAAGGGCGGCACGGTGGCACAGTAATCAGTAGGGTTACATCATGCTTGTAGACTGTAATTATAAAACCAAGTTCAGAGAGTTCTGCTGTTTTTTGTCTTGCTTCAAACATTGTTGCTGTTGGAAAGTCATAAAGGTAGAGCTGTATATAGTTGTAGGTAGGTGTTAATTTTATTTTCTAAGCAACCTGCATTTACAGCAATTGCACTGTCCTCCTGACTAACATACACATACATGTGTGCACACGCTGCCAGAGCTGTGTCAGAACACTACCATGCTGTTTTGTGGGGGTGTGTAGTATTATTAATTAAAAAATAAACTAAATCTTTGTCAGTTTGAGTTGAGTTTCATTCTGCAACATTCTACCAGTTCCTTATTCTACAGGTTCTACAAGCTAGTCAGAGGCAATAGGCATTAGTGCAATAATGTGCTGAAAGATGTACTTTTAATACTTAAGTAGTACTTTAACTAAAGTAAAAATTTGGCTATATGACTTTCACTTGCATTGGAATAACATTTGACTAGTGATATCTGTAGTTTCACTTAAATAATAAAGCTCTAGGTACTTTGCCCACCTCTGTGTAATTGTAATATTATGGGCTCACCAGTGTGTTTTTAACACATTCCAAACCACTTTTTCAATTGGAAGATTTAGCTATGTAATCATACACGATAGTTTGGTCTTGCCATGATGCGGGCTTAAAAAGCCAGCTGCTGACGGTGTGATCTCTCTTTCTCTCTCCCCTCCTACTTTTTTCCCCCTCCAGCTCCCTGCGGTGGGCATTTAACTGCACCGCTGGGAGTTGTTCTGTCCCCCGGCTGGCCAGGCTACTACAAAGACTCCCTCAACTGTGAATGGGTGATTGAAGCCAGGAAGGATCACGCCATCAAGATCTCCTTTGACAGGTATCGATTTCGCAACCCGACCGAGGAATTGCACCCAGCGCTCCCGTATCCACCACACCACACCACACCCCTACCTTCCCCTCTTTCTTTTTCCTCATTTTGTCCGTTAACCCCCCTCTAGTTTAATCTCTCTCGTTCGAGTAACTCTGCTAAAGACCCCAACCGTAAGCAGACGCTTCCACTCTCTTTCTTTCTATCATTTTTTTCTCATTTTCCGTTACACAGGTTTCAGACAGAGGTCAATTACGACACGCTGGAGATCCGTGATGGCCCCTCCAGCTCATCGCCGCTGATCGGCGAGTACCATGGCACCCAGGCGCCCCACTTCCTAATCAGCACCGGCAATTACATGTACCTGCTCTTCACCACCGACAACAGCCGCTCCAGTGAGGGCTTCCAAATTCGCTATGAGAGTGAGTTCGCCCTTCTACTCTCTTTTTGGCCCAATTTTCGCTAATTGCCACCTTCGTAACTGCACTTTGTAGGGAACGAGGTGCCGGTTTTGGCCTTGGCGGACCGGAAATGCCTCTGTTCCTCAAGCTTCTCAGGCCATTCATGCCATCTGTGCTAATTGCGGGCTGATTACAGCTTTTCGCTGGCTGCCAGAGTCCCGCACGCTTTCAAAGCCTGAGCAGGGAGCGATTTGGAGCGGAACTGGAGACGGATTGGCAAAGCCAAAAATGTGAACGTCAAGATGCAGTTGATATCTCTGAGAGGTTTACAACTTTATTCAATTGTTTAGTTTGTTGGAAAATGGAAAAGTGGATGCCGTTTGGAAGACTAGTCAAATAATCACTTTAGGAGAATTAATAAATTGTTACCTACAATGCAATTAAAGTTAAAGAGGATGAGGATGATATAAAAACTATAAAAGAAGAATTTTGGGGTTTTTTAATAGACATAAAGTTCAAAACATGTTTTGTTTAGTTTTTTTTTTCCCAATTTTAAAAATGTAGCCTGACATTAATCAGTGGCAGTATCAGAAGTTAAATTTGGCTGCAAAAATGCCAGTTCACCTTTCAGTAAAATTCCTTGAGTTGTAGTCAAGAACACCTAAACTCAGACCAAGCCCTGACAGAGAGCAGAGTGTGTCGAGACCGAGACAAGACCAAGACTCTGAAAGGCCAAGTTGAGACTGAGACCAGACCGTTTTACCCCACATGACAGATAAGTGGAACATGCACAACCTAAGCAGCCAATTTTTAACAATACAATATTCACAATATTCAATATAGAACAATATTCAATTATGTGTTCATTCAATATTTCTCTCTTAAACACCACAGAACATGGCCTGAAACACCAGTTCAATGGAAAATCAGTTTAAAGTACAGTTTGGTTACATTTTAGAAACATGAAATCATCATTGGTTGCACTTGAAATGAGGAGTTATCCAGTCTGACAGTAAACAGTGCATATAGGGCTTACATATATGTGTGATGGGCTGTGTAATTTAAATATATGTGTGTTAAGCACAATGTACTACAATCACAGTGTGGTTTACACTTTTGTGCGTGCGTAAATGCCTCTGTGTGTGTGTGTGTGTGCGTGTGTGTGTGAAAGAGAGAGAGAGAGAGAGAGAGAGAGAGAGAGAGAACTAGAGAGAGAGCGCTAAACTCAGTGTAAGAATTTTGCTATTATACATTATTTACTTTCTTCAGAACTATCTGTGCGGTTTGCCGCTGATTATTCTGTCTTTCCTTTTTAAAAAACGATGCATGAACCCTCCTGGCCAGTGGCAGGTGATTAGGTAAATTGTCTCCAATTGCTTTCTTTATTCTGTGAGGATTGAATGACACCATTGTAATGTAATGTGCTGCGTAAGTAGAGGGAGCCGGGGGGCCGAGAGCCCCCAGACATGGTAGGGGTAAAAAAAAAAAATAGAAAAAGTGAAAACATGAGGGCGGGGGAACGGAGAGAGAGAGAGACAGAGAGAGAGGTGACTGGATTCACTTAACAGATATTCATGGCTCACAATGAAGTGATTCTGACAGCACACCTTATGCAACCTCGCCATCTCCTCCCAAACTTATTGGAGCTGATGGATTATTATTCAGTTACTCCAAATCACTCTCGCCATCCACTTAGGAGGGCCGGGAAATAGAAACGGCTTTGAAGAATCCTCCTAAAAAAGCAAAATATACTATCAACCCAAAAGATAAACAGAAGAGAAAAAAATATATGTGCAGAATATAAAACTAAAACCTGCTGAACAAGGCTTTATTTTCATGAAGAAAGGAAGTTTGTACAAAGTACTACTTTCAAAGAACAGCTTTCTTTAATTCCACAGTTTCACAACACCATCAGTTTTAAATTGCATTTTTCCCCATTTATAACATTTTTTGTATTTATTTTGTACATTAATCTTCCCTCCAGATCTGTTCCTACATTTCAAGCGCTGAGGGGATTTCATTTATTTATTTACTTCAAGTCTATCACGATCGATTTAGGAGGCCCAGAAAATGGAAACGGCTTTGAAGATCTTCCTAAAAAGCAGAATATAGCATCAACCCAGAACATATAAAGAGAGAAAAAAGGAATGAAACCTTTTATAAAAGAGTTCAAGTTTATAGCATTTTCATATATAAGTTTTAAAACACAGTGAGATTTTTGTAACTTATATTTTAAATCCTTATTGTACACTCCCTCCATAACAATTTTTATGTCTCAATTGCTGATGGATTATTGTTCATTTGCTTTAATCAAGATAAATAGAACCGACTTTAAAGACCCTTTCTAAAGACCCATTTTTGCAGCATTCTGGGGTTAGGAATCTTACTGAGGGACCCAGTGGTGGTAGTGCCATAGGTAGGATCTGAACCTACAACTTCTTGGTCTAGAGGCAAGTACCCTAATCACTAGACCACCACAACTCCATGTAGCCATGAAACATTTTGGTATTCTTTTGTTAACTATTGACCACACTTGATTCTTAATTGCAAACATAAATATAGTCATTCAGAACACTTATTTTGCAGAAAATACAAAATGATCAAAATAACAAAACCAAATATGCTGTTATATTCAATCTATATAGCACACTGCATAAAATATTCATTACAATAATATGGAATGCAGTAAAAGTGAGTGATTGTTTGTCATGGTGAACACACCTCAGCATAGCACACAACAAAATGTGAACTCTTCATTTGATGCATGTGTGAAGGAACAGTGGGCACCTGACATGGACAGCACCCGGTGAGCAGTGCTTGGGGACAGTGCCTTCCTCATGAGTACCTCAGTGATACCTTTACTGGCCAGCCTTCCAATCACAGGACCAACTCCCTAACCGTTACGCTTACCAACTGCCTCAGGTGCTGCCCTATGTATTAAACTGAATGATTAGGGTCATAGCAGTGGGTCCCAAACCATTCCTCATTTTGTGAGGTTCGGTTCGGCTGATCAGCTAATCAGGTGCTGTGGTGTTGGACATTGACGAATACTGCACATGGAATGGCTGCAATAGATGTAGAAATGCAGATTTAACTAAATAAAGTGGTCTCATAATTTTCCAGAGCTGTATTTGTTAATTAGTCAGGTACAAATGATAAGTTCGATGAGCAGTGATTAAGGCCTAGTGGCAGGCTGCTTGCCTACACACCAAGAGGTCAAAGCTAACTTTGTCATCTCATGCATAGAGAGACGAGACGATGTATCTCCAAGTTCTACAGTTTGAACAGAAGGTTCAATCCCAACTCTGCCTCCATCTCTATCTACTTTCAGCACTACCGTCTTTGAGGAACTGTGCTAGACTCTTAAGGCAAAGAAATAAAGAGGGATAGTTAGTAGAAAGATACTCATCTGTGGACCAAGAGGTTGTAGGTTCAAATACAGCTCTGTTCAACATCCAGTACTGTCTCCTTTAAGCCCTTGTTCAAGTTCCTCAACCACAAGTTGCTCCCTGGAAGTAGAAAATGGAAGGACAAGGGCATCTGCTAAATGGGAACATGTAAGAAAGTTTGCTAAATATCATGTATTAGTCTAAAAATCTAAATTAAATTAACCATCACTTCATGCCACCTACACCACAGTAGCTTGCAAAGTGAGGTTTCTAAGTTTCTATGTGCATGATTGTGAGCCCAATGCGTATCATGCAACTAGAGACAAGAATTAGCTTGACCTGCCAGTTCTTAAACTGAATAAAAGTAGATGCTGTGAGCAAACTCAGGGGAAGCACTCCTGACTCCATCTCCCTTTCTCACCCTGTCCCTGCCACAGGCATCATGATGGAAAGTGACTCCTGCCTGGATCCGGGCATCCCTGTCAACGGCAAGCGTCATGGCAATGTCTTCTCCATCGGCTCCAGAGTGACGTTCAGCTGCGATCCTGGCTACACCCTGAGCGACGAGGAGCCCATTGTGTGTGAGAAGAACCATCAGTGGAACCATGCCTTGCCCAGCTGTGACGGTAAGTCTTGCTACACCATTTGTATGTGTTGGCGCTAACTACAGGTAGTTAGTATGAAGTATTAAATATTAAGTATTTTTTCAGTAGCTTATCAGTAGCATAGCTACTTTTAAAATGCTGTAGCTTTAAAAGTAGCTTATTTTTCTTTTACAAATAACATTGTAGAGTGGCAAAATGCTACATTGTTACCAAAGAAAAAAAAAATTCTCAATTTTTTAACAAATCGCAGTGTAGCATGGCAAAGTGCACCATTGTTGGTCCCTAAAAAAACTCTGTTCACAAAGATGGGGATTTTTCAAGTACTAGGTTGTGGCATGTGATAGGCTACCATGCCTGTGCGGTTCACACTCACTGCATCACAGTGTGCTCTTGGCAGCTGCCTAATGCCGTCGGAGGATGAAGTCCACCTTGGCAAAGATGTAACTTAGAATTAATGGTCATGAAATAGATTCAATTTCTTAGTTTCTTTTTCTTTGTACCTTGTAATTGTATTAAAACATTAGCTTGGATGTAGCTTAGCTACTTTTAATCATAAGCAGAATGTAGCTTGAGAAGCTACCATTTAAAAGTAACTACCCCAACACTGTCATTCACACCCCTTTTGATCACTTGCTTCCTGCCGCCATCACTGCTGCTGCTGGACGCCATGGCCACCGTCCAGCTCATGCCTTCTTTATCAGGGGCCAGAAAGGGTAAGCAGTCTCAACTTCCCCCCTGAGACATGCATTTTTGATGAGCCTGGTGGTTACTGGAGCGAACACTTCCAAAGATAACTTTGTAGAAGAAGAAGAAGGATGAGGATGAGAGGAGGAGGTGTAGTGGTGACGGCGGCGATAGTGGTGGAGGTGAAAAGGGGGAGTCATAGAGAGTCCTTGGCTGGATCAGACGGAACTACCTACAGCAGAGTGCTCACTCAAGCTGTTTATCTTTTTTGTATCCTGACTGTAGGGGGGATGCGGAGGGATTGAAATAACCATGTGGAGTGTTTCCAGTAAGCACACTCAGGCCTTAGCCCATTTGGTCCAGAATCTCCAATTTCCTCTACTGCCGGCTTCTTATCTGCTGTACGCCTTCCTCCCTTCTAATAGACTCTGATTCAGGCTGATTTGCTCTCATCAGAGCCTGACCTTCATTACGGAGAAGACGGCTCTATCCACTACTGCTCAGGGAGATAGGAATATATAGCAAACATTAAGCCATATGTTGTACAACACTCTCCGCTCAAGACGGCAGACGTCTGCAAATCTTTAGCCTGAAGAGTCAATGGGCCTCATTCACCAAATGTTCTTCATGAGACATTTCATCGTAAAATGGTTTAAAACAGTTTGCGAAAAGATTCTGAGGTTCGCCGAGTTGCAACATTGTCTACACAGCACACTCAGAAGCACTCACATTTGAGAGCTGACAGGTTTGTGCAAAATAGCTGATTATAGCTTTTTCTTCAATTCTACAGTTTAATGCTGAAGGCTCAAATTACAGAAAAAAAAAATCCATAATTTATGATATATTTAAATCACTTTTTGAAAGCCAAGGCATACTCTCCAGATCCATTCCATCTTGACTACAAGTAAACTACTCCCAGAACCATGTTTTTCACTGTTGGAATTTGTTTTGGGAATGGTGTATTAAATTCTGTGCCATGCATTTACAGGTAGAAAAATAAATTAGGGAAAGCAATACACAACAAGATAGTATTACATGCAGCAACATGAATTAAGTCACTGTTAAATCATACTCGATTCATACCAAAATCATACATGAAGAGGGAATTAGAATTTTGAGTCCTGATCTGGAATGTTACACAACTTTGAAAAGGTTTTATCGAACATTTTACTCTTTTGTTAAATTTTATAAATGTCTGTGTCTCTAAGTTTGTAGCTCCATCATCATTAGAATTGGTTGTCTATTCTCAGCTTCTCTCCTTATGATTATTTCCTTTGGATTCTGTTGCCTATTCTAATTAGGAACAACTAGCACTTGGTCTTAACTTAGGAGCACAGTGGGTGTCATCATTACAAGAACACATCAGGAAACATAAATAGACTATTCTTTCAAATGTAAGGGAGATATAGAGAAACAAAGCTCAATGTTGACAGTCTGTTTTAGAGTCCAGGAATCTTTCCCTGTACTTTCAAATCGGAGCTTGCAGTCGTGCCATTGAACTGACAAATGTCAATACTTGATCTTCTTCCAAATATCTAAGGAGATGCTTGGTGTTGTAGTTATCTGTGCGCAAGTTTTATTGTCCCTGTGGAAGCTGGTGTCAGAGCAACTGAATCAGTGGAAAGTCTGAGAGGACTCCTGGGGTAGCCGTGGCATTGCAGACTCTGCTCATTAATATGAATGTGTTGGGTAATAGTGTTCGAATTGGAACATGCTGAGTCTTGCTAAAAATCAGGAGATTGCATTTGCATCAGCACAAGATTTATGTCTCCCTTACGTAGGGCAAAAGTACACACATACTCACCAGTCGGCCACTTTATGAGCAATGTTTACCATGTGGCTGCAGTTTGTTGGCGACTGATGCCCACTTGTTGATGTGTAGTTTGAGTTAGACTGTCTCTAGACCTTCATCAGCAGTCAGTTATTCCTAGACAAATGCATTTCATTTCATTTCTTGGGTTCTTGACCAACTCAAAATTTAATAATGATAGTGATGTTTAATAATCACTGCTATGTCACTCACACAGGCACAAGATAAACTGGTAGCGCTGGTATGTTGAGAATGGCTACCTCATTATTGTCGTAGATGAAGGTGAAAAAGAGGTGAAAAGCACTTTTACGCAAATTACATAAGCCTTTTTTAGCAAAACATTAGATTATTGGGCTTTCTTCAATACTACAGTTGTGTAGTTTATTCAAAGGCATTATTATTTAATAACATTTTACAATATTTCAAGTAATACAGCATCTTCTAATGAAAGTTTTAATGAAAGGCTCTTGGGAAAAGATACAGTAGCGTGTGAGAGAATATTATTTGTCCCGGCATAATATAACTTGCTATCCCATAGTGCTTATTTCTGCTAGCTAATGGTAATTTCCTTAGGCACTTGATGTCTAAATTACATCATTGCGATTGCAACATTGGTGCAAATTAGCATTAGCTAGCAGAGCTCAGCATTATTGAACATCAGTAATCCATTAGAAGCTAAGCTGAAACCAAGGTCATGGGTTACTCAGGTAACAGAGGTGTCAAAATTGTTTTGCTGTGTCTCTGTTAGTGTGTTTGTTGTTAAGAGTATGTTTGTTACTTTGCAAACTGTAGGGAACTGTAGTGATGGAGCACAGCTGGACACAAATGCAAAAGTAGTGCAACATCTTCGATGAAAGTTTTAATGAAACACTTTTGGGAAAAGATGCAGTAGTGTGTGATAATATTATTTGTCATTACACACAATGTATTATACTGCAGTGCCCCTTTAGATCAGCTTCCTAGTGGAATACTCGGTTAGAAAGCAACAAATAATTTTAATTACTAATTGTCTTCTCACTTACGCTGTTCTCCCTTTACACTCACATGTAGCATTCAGTTCATATCTCTCTGTGGGTTGTGTCCACACCTCAAGATTGTCCTTGCGAGAAAATAGTGCTTTCTTCCAAAAAGCATTGATCAAACGCATGTGTTATTTCCTCCGAAAGTGATGAATAAGTGCTCGCTGTCTGCGCAGTGGAGACACATGCTGGGGTGCCATTCCATTACTAGACTTTATTTGTCTCCTAGCGAAAGAACCATTCTCGCTGATTAACTTTCCATCATGGCCTGGGGCATATATGATAACACGGCTCACCACAAGCTCCGTTTAATCACCAGTGTTGCTGCGGGCTTTGGAAACGGGTAGGACTCCATACGTTTTTTGCCTTATGAAAATCGGTGCTGGTTTTGGGTGTAGTCTGTGCCTAATTACTCTGAGCATGCCATTTCCTCCGAGTGTGTTTGACATTGTGGGGGACAGTTAATTCATTTTAGGACAATACATGCCAGTTTAGAGTCCTTGATATACATTTATGTGCCTTTACAGCGCTTCAAAATTCACTGTTAGCCTTACTTTGCAATAAGCCAGAAAAAACAGACTGACAAAAGACCTGAAAGCTAGTTATGAAGTGCCATTTCTAAGGAAAGTGGTCAACAGTCATGCCTTGAATGGGAGACCAACTAGTGAAGCTGGGTTGATGTTGTTAAAGGTGTGGTTGAGGTCCTGACTCTATGCGGTAGGTTTGGCAGCCTGATGTCCTGCTAAAAATGACTCTGCAACCTGGTTTCCTAGTCATCCAGTATCTGTACTTATTAAATTCTCCCCTTCCTCTCCTAAACTAATGGGAGGTTAGTGTATTGGTACAGAATGGCTTGTGAACCACCATCCACATGGAGCTGCTTATTGGTTATGGTGAATTTACATTTACATTTATGGCATCTAGCAGACATTCTTATCCAGACGACTCAGTGTTGGTACTGCAAGAGATCCAAATCAAACCCATAACCTCTTGGTCCAGAGTCGAGTGTCCTACCACTAGGCCACCAACAACCCTACTAAAGCACTTTAAGGATATAACATGCATCCATTCATTGATAATAATTCTCTGAAACTCCTGAACTGACTCCTTAGCAGATTCTGTTCCATATTCTGAATATGTGGGTGTTTTCCATCTTTTATTCTAGTAATGCTGTTGCTGTATTTTATGCTGCCATATTTTTTCCCCTCTGAAACATAACTTAAGGAAATGGTTAATAGTTTGTTTATGGAATTTATAAAGTGCATTTTAGATCCTCGGCACTGAGTGATATTGTTTGCAGAGTCTGACCTAGATTTCCATATCAGATCCACCCGGACCCCCTTTTTTAATGCTGCAATTTCTTTGAGTAATTTTCTCCCACAATTGGCATACTAATCAAATCCAATCTTACAAGGTGGTCCAAGGCCTTAATCATTTGCATCATTGTATTACTTTTTTGACAGGAAAAACAACAAGATAGATATTCAAGGCTGCACCTGAATAATTACAGTTGAAACTCTGGAGGATTCATTTCCCAGGTCGTATTCCAGGTGTTGATAGAAATTAGGAGTGCATCTTTTATTGAAAATAAATCTGCTCACCAATCATGCTTTGAATAGGCCTATGCTGTGATCAATAATTAAGGGCCATATGTTTTTCCTCCTCTGTTTCTGCTTTTATTTAGCCTTGTGTGGTGGTTACGTTCATGGAAAAACAGGGACGGTTCTTTCTCCCGGTTTCCCGGATTTCTACCCAAACTCTCTGAACTGTACATGGACCATTGAAGTGTCTCATGGAAAAGGTAAGACTGGAATATAATGGTTTACAAGTGCGTGAAACTAAGAAATGACTGATATTTTTAGATGCATTAGAGACCTCCCACTGTCACCACCATTACCATCAGGGCCAGATTACCCTCAATAATGAATTTACACACATTTTGAGTGTCACTTTTTAGTTTTATTACCCGACACCCCATTGAGGACAAAGGGATTTTTTGTTCTCTGTGTTGATTCTCACTGTTGGTGCTCACCCACCATGGCCTCACAACGGGGGGCTGTGGGAGAAGCGGAGCCTCCGGGGCGTGACCGGCATGGCCTCTAATCTCGTCTCTGACTCTGCAGGGGTGCAGCTGGTCTTCCACACGTTCCACCTGGAAGACTCCCACGATTACCTGCTCATTACAGAGGACGGCAGTTTCAGCGAACCTGTGGCCCGCCTGACCGGCTCTGTGCTGCCTCCTTCTATCAAAGCAGGCCTGTTTGGCAACTTCACTGCCCAGATCCGCTTCATCTCTGACTTCTCCATGTCTTATGAGGGCTTCAACATCACATTCTCAGGTACGACACAGCTTATGATTGTTTGCAAAATCTCATACATTTCATTGTCACATGAAATGAGAAGCAAAAGATGCTACTCAGAAAACTGTTGGTCTTTTTTTTGTAACAGTCTCTAACATTCCAGTGACCATCTAATCGGTACCAGTTCGGGAATGGTGCAGACTTGGCATTGGTACAGTACAGAATAGATAGCTGCTGGAATTCTGCAGAATAGTTATTGGCCATTGGAATGGTATAGCGTCATGTGTCATGCCAATGATCATCTTTCCTAAATCTGCCCCATATCCCACACTGTTCTAACTATATCTGGTTTTACCATTCCACTTGCAGTCTACCCTATAGTGTTCCAATTGCAGTCTACCCTGTAGGATTCTAGGAGCAGTCGAACCTGTAACACTTAAACTGCAGTCTAAAGGGTTGTATTGCAATCACAGTCTGGTCTGCTGTAGTCGAGTTGGACTGTTGTACTCAAGATTAGCAGCAGTTTAATAAACAGAGTAAACTGGACAGTCAACATAAGAAAAACACAAACCTTATCTCTGGAACAGGTTCAGTGTAGCATGAATGATGGACTCCAGCAGCAGTCTAGCTTGTAGCGCTCCAGTTGCAGCCTATTCCTTTGTGTTCCAGTCACAACGAACTGGTACCCTTCCATTTCCCATGTAGTTCAAAGTCAAAGTCAAAGTAAATTTTATTGTCATCTCTTCTATATATTGTACAGATATACAGAGAGACGAGAAGACGTGGCTCCAGTTTACACAGTGCAACAAGAAATAGAGAACAAAGAACAGATAGAGCACATGGAATAAACAATATATAAATAGGACACAAAATATACATTTCAAAATATACAGTTCCAATCACAATCTGGCCTTTTGCGTTCCAATTGCAATCTGGTCTGTTGTGTTCCAATCACTCTCTGGCCTGTTGTAGTCCAATTGTAGTCTGGCCTGTGAAATGCCAAGTACAATCTTGCCTGTACTATTCCAGTTGCAGTCAAGCCTCTATCATTTTAGTGGAGGAAAGTCTGTGTTGTCCAAAAGCAATCTGGTCTGTACCATGAAATGACAATGCAGTTTGTACCATTACAATGGCAGTGCGTTCTGCACCATTCCAATATCTGTAAAGTGTGTAGAGGTAATGTAGTTTGTACCATTCCAATATTTATCTACTGTAGTCTGTGTCATTCTCCCAAAAGTTTAGGATTTTAACTCTTCCAACAGAAGGACTACTTTCTACCATTCCAGTGGCAGACCAGTCTGGGCTGTTCCAATGGCTATCTAGTCTGTACCATTTGAGTAATCGCTTAGTCTGCGCTGTTCCATCATTTCTTTAATCCAGTTTTTGCAGCTCAGTGCTTTGCACAGCTTTGGCATTTTCTGTAATACAACATTAGGGGTGCTGTGGTTGAGAAAACCTAAATCTATACAGAACATTGTACCACAAGGACCAGGCTTGAGAAACGTTGGTCTAGACTGTACCAATCCAATAACTGCCTGACCTGTACCATTACACGGGCAGTCCAGTCTCTCCTGTTCTAATTGCAACCTAATTTGCATTGTTACAATGGCACTGTTGTATGTAATGTTGCAAATACCTTGTTCTTACTTTTACAGAGTACAGTCTGGAGCCATGTGAGGATCCTGGGGTACCGGCCTACAGCAGGAGAGTAGGCTTCCAGTTCGGAGTGGGAGATTCCCTGATGTTCACCTGCTTCTCCGGGTACCGGCTGGAGGGCGAGAGCAAGCTCACGTGTCTAGGGGGTGGCCGACGGGTCTGGAGTGCACCCCTGCCCAGGTGTGTGGGTAGGTAGACCCAGGCTTTCTTCTTATCATGACTATGACGAGGAACAGGAGGCGGTGTCCCGAAACGACACTGTCTATTCTTAGATGTACAGTGTGGAGGCTTAACCGTGTTCAAAAGGGGCACGTTTGCAGGATTTCTCTGCTCTTTTCTGCATGGTCAAATAAGGCAACATATATAAAGGGCCATAATGCAATTCCTTATGAGTCACTAGCTTAGTATTATGAAACACTTAGCATTTGAATACCTAAATATACAGGCAGACAATACAGATTTCAGTGACTCAGGCAGCAATTTAGAATGTTAAGTAAGGTACTTTCATGAAGGCCATGCAACTCTTATGCGGGTGAGACGGGGAAATGCTACTTAACATAGAGTTGAAGACAGCTGTAGGAAAAGGCTGGCAAAATTTCTTAGTCCATTCCTCAGTGCTGTTTTGGTCTCTAGACATGGGACCGACTGAATCACATTTTCATTTAAGGCCGTTTGATAATAAATTAGGCTCATTGTACGCTTGCATAAGAGAATCCTTTGTTTTTTTTTGGCTAATGATTTATTACTAATGGACCTTAAGTGACCATGTGAATGGGTAATCAGCTCAGCTACTCCTCCTTCCTCTTAGCGCTTATGGCCAAGGGTATTTGTGGACAGGAATAAAGATGCTGACCAAATGATCAGTGGTTATTGTAGAAGTCTTTCACATGAGATTATTGCTGTAGTTAATCATTTTAGGACTGTATGTGTGTGTGTGTGTATGTACATGTGGGTACACTTTATATGCTTGTCCTTAATTATTGCAGCGTCTGAAGGAAACGTTAGCCTGCATGAATTGATATTTATTAGCTGAATTAACATGACACATTGTTTCTCTTTTCAGCCATTTTCTACTTGCTGTGATTTATTTCGCACAGCATCAGGAGAAAGAGAAACTCATTATAACGTGTGGTGTTATTTCTTTTTCCTTTTTTACTTTGATTCATCTTCACATACTGCTCAGACCTCAATAAACATGTAGGCTTGTTTCATATCACAAAAAACAAAGAAGTTTTGCAGTTGAACACTGCATTTTCTTCAGAATTAAGGGAAGTATAATACTTTCAGCATTACTGAGACGGAGCAATTAACCAAAAATGTATCAAAACCTACTTTTCTCCCCCAATTTGTGACAGTGTGTCATATGCACGTGTTATCAAGTCAGAAAGCACCTCTAAATCCTAAAAACATTTTAATGCAGTGTTGAAAAAAGAAAGAAAGAAAGAGCTGATGGTGGCCTACTGGTAGGATACTTCCCTATGATCCATCAGTTCAATATTTGTGAAATTGGTTTGAAGTCATATCATCCACCCTTTAAGGACTAGTATATACATAAATATATATTTTCCAAAGTTCACATTTCAAGGTAGTTGCCACAAGAGCAGTGGCTCAAGCCGTAGGCCTCAAGGTCTTGAGGCAACATCTGCTTATATAGCCGAGCTGCAAGAGCGGAATATTAACTACAAGGACATCTGATTCTAGTGCAGCCCAGGGCCTTTGTGAACGGCACCTAACTAATGCATAAAGCCTCACGTTAATTAGTATTCCTCGGAAGTCCCGCGTTGTGGTGATTCATCAAAATGACAAAGGCTCATATTCCAACTGGCACGAAAACCCTGACCGGCCTAACAGCAGGAAATAGAGCAACAGCTGTCAACCTACTGGTGGCTTAATTATTTCACAGCAACACTGCTTCGCCGTACAAGTGTCCCTGTTTTATGACGATGGCGCCGAGTGACTTTCAGCACCCACCCCTTTAGGTCCAACATGCAGGTGTTTGGGAACATTTTTTTTTTTTTTAATTTCCTTGTCCTGAGCTGATTTGACCCTCCTCAACCCTCTTATGCGCCCCCCCCCCCCTTTTCTTCCATCCATTCCTGCTCGGCTGCGTTCTGGCTAGCCGAATGTGGCGCCTCGGTGATGGGGAGCGATGGAGTACTGCTGTCGCCCAACTACCCATCCAACTATGACAACAACCACGAGTGCATCTACCGCATCCGAACTGACAACGGAAAGGGGATCCAGCTTGTGGCCAGCACCTTCCAGGTCCGAGAAGGAGACTTCCTCCTGGTAAGACTGACCACTCAAGGTAATGGTGGAAGTTTGGGCCAAATTTGATCATATAATTAATTTGAGTGAAAAAAAAAACATTAATTTCCACACATGTTAATGAGTAAATGTTCACATCCCTACTGTCAATATATTTTGCTGTCAATATAAGTTGCCACTCTGCACAAAAATGACAATTGCGACAATAAACATTTTTTGTTTTCTGATTATTTTGGGTCAGTCTCTCACACTATGATTAATTGTATGTCTAGATTAGCTTTGGTGAATCTTTATTGATACCGGCTTTTAGTCTGAGACTAGGCTTAAGCCAAGTCAAACTGCCTGCATGATTTAAAAAAAAAAATCGCACTGAATGGAGCCAAGCAAAAGGGGTCAGTATCATTCATACATAATTTACATAGAAATATTGAAGGGATAATATATTACAATTATTCGTTGCATTGTAGAAAACAAAACATGATTAAATTATTTAAAATATTGATAACACACTTTAAGAGTCTGTGTCCTTGACTTAACTGACTACTTGTAACAGTCCAAGGAGCCTTCGTGGCACGCACTTTGTCAAGGTCTACAATGTGTGAAAAAACTCCAACATTCTTCCACCATTTAGGGGCAGTGTTTGTGATAGCATTTATTTTGAATATTAATGGCTGCTGAGAACGATCGTTTACCAAATGTATCTTTCGACAGTGCTTTTTGCATCACTGTATGACCTTCAGACAGAAATTATTCCACTTCCACTTCTGCTATGAGCAAGTCCTCGTCATTGCTTTTTCTGTACTTGGAAGTCCATTCCTCACTTGGGAACATGGCTTTGAGTCTTATTCACTTTTGCCACTCAGCCCTTATAACCTGGGCAGATCCATCAAGTAAAATTATTGAGCCTTCAATAGCAGCTCTCAAAGGTCACCTGTTTAGAGAAGTTAATAGATTGATACATTTTAGTCTGGTTTTACAGCACCTTCATGTTCCCTTTTTGTAAAAAGAGTTTTGCGGTTACGTTACCCTCCGCCACTCGCTGCTCCGTTAGCATGTAAGAGCTTGTAATCCACGAGATGCCGGCACATGTGACTTAGCCTGGGCATTAACTATTCATAGATTCATTTAAGCTATGGCGCTCGAGGCGCCCGTAGCTCGGTATGAAGAAGGAGCTCCCCGAAGAGTGCTATGGCCACTAATTAAGTAGCCGGGCTGTGAAACCCAGAGCCGAGGCTCAGTCGCAATCAGCCCCACATAAATCTTTGTTATAGTCTCTTTCCCGCGGTGTTTTCTCGAATCCCCAAAAACATTATTTCCGTGAATGTGTTATGGCTAATTAACTCTGTTACTGTCGTATTTGATACAAGTCGTGTAATTCTAACACCTCCCTTGGCAAGATCTTTTCTCCCCCCACTTTTTTTTTCTAAAATGATGACTGCGGTTAATTTCAGCTTCATGAATAACAATGAAAGTTGCTTGGAGTCTTGCACGATGCCTCCATGTTTTTATTTTGCCATTGCTCCGATGACGGGAGCTGGAAAACATGCATCCGCTCAGGCAAAGGTGACGTTGCCATTCGAGCCAGCCTCGAGTCACCTGATCTATTCTATTAAGTCTTGAAACAAAGTCCTCTGTGCCAGAAAAGTGGAAAGCCATGGCTTGACATTGATTTATGACCTTTAATATTTCCTGCCTTGCTGCAATGTTGTTGCTTCCACCTGCCCCCACTCTTTCTTTCCTTCCTCCCTTCCGTCCTTCCTCCTCTACAAAGGATGGCGTCTCCATATAAGTGTAATATCCAAAATCAATGACAAAAATCAGCCCAGACATGAAATTCTGCTTTTTTTGTTTGCAGATTTTCTAGATGATTATTATGACAGAGCACACACACACTCCGACTCTGTGTATAGATTTAACCTCACACAAAACTTAAGGTGACACAGGGTTAATCGGACTCTCCATGATGCCGTCCGTCTCTCTGAGTTTACAGGTCTATGACGGTCCAGACAGCTCATCCCGGCTGCTGGGCAATTTCACCAAAAACGAAATGTCCAGTGTGATCATCAATAGTACTTCCAATCATCTGTGGGTCGAGTTCAACAGCAACGGGACGGGAACAAGCAAGGGCTTCAAACTGATTTACAGCAGTAAGTGAATTTTTCTAGTGCCTCACTCTTGAAAAAAAATTGTCTGGATATGAGGCTCAGCATTTGCCATCTTTTATCAGATGTTGTTAAATATGGTTTTTCATCCTCCACAGAAACATATTCCTAAAAGTGAAGACCCAGTTGTCCCCTAAAATTATTGTTGTACAGTACCAAACAGTCAGAATTTTGTTTATTTAAATCTTTCAAACTGATAGAAAAACGTGCAAGTTGTTGCTTTTGTATCTATTTGAATCTTTTTGATTTTTGTAAGGTAAAAATGCATTTATTGGAAAATCTGAATGACAAAAAAACTTTGATACTGAAGTTTAGTAGTAGCTGTGGTCATATTCACATTGAAAAATTAACTCCATGACAATAGCAAGACAAGTTTGTGTGGATGTAAATAGATTTAGAGCAGGACTCAACTCTTGTCATAAGCAGATTTTTCTTGTGCAAACTCAGCACTACACAAGTCTGTTCAAGTCTATTTATAAATAGATTTTTTTTGCATTTCTGAAACAAAAAATATTGAATTGGCAAGAAATCCATACAAATAATGTGATCAAATCTCTCACAGCTCCCCTTCTGTCATTATGTATATACACAGAGCGAGAGAGAGAGAGAGAGAGAGAGAGAGAATGTTGTCGCCATTAATTTAGCTAATATTTGCCACATCAGGATGCTGTTTTGACATTACTTTTACATAATAGTAATGCAATGGCAGTAATAAAGTCATTATTGTCCCTCGGTTCTGTTCTCGTTTGTTCTGAGGGCCATCGGCATCTGTCCGTTCCAAGCCGCCTGCTTTTACGATGTCTTTGAAAGTGCTTTAGCTTGCACTCGGCGCGGGCAGATTAAATGAGTTTTTAAGGCTACGGGGCGAACGGACAGATAAAAGATGATCTCAGGGTTGAGCATATGTTGTGGCAATGTTAATTCGCGCTGGCCCGCTTGGGGCGTCGGCGGCAATTTCGGCAGGCAGGTGCCATTTTTATGCGGCAACCTTTGTGTCATTATTAAGCAAGGATCAGGCCTGACTGCCTGGGGGGTTGATTTCAGAGCGCAGAGGACTTTAGCAAAGGAAGGGGGAGAAAGGGAAGAACAACTTTTTTTCACATTCTGATGGGCTGTTATGTGTTCTTTCGAAGGCTTTGACCTTGTCAGATGCGAGGAGCCGGGAACTCCGAACTACGGCTACAAGATCCAGGACGACGGTCACTTTGCTAACACGTACGTGCTGTATAGCTGCAATCCGGGCTATACCCTTCACGGTAGCAGCACGCTGACCTGCCTTAGCGGCGACCGCCGGGTGTGGGACAGACCACTGCCTTCCTGCATCGGTAAACATCATCTCCGTCCTTACATTTCTGCTCCGTTCTTATCTGGAGCAACTTGCATTTCCTAATTTCAAGGACAGTCTCATTGAAACACCATGGGGTTAAGAGTCTGTTACTGCATCCACACTCTGTAAGCCACATACTAAACCTAGCGGATTTAGTAAAAACTCATTTTGAATGGTCATTTTTTCATACTACAAGCTACTCATGATTAAAAGTGTCTAAGCTACAGCCATGCTACCATATATAGTAGTTACATTAAACGCTACATAGCTAAAGTAGTTAACTACATTGAAGCAATTTTACAGCTGCAGATTCTTGCTTCCATCTTGGCCAAGGCCAACTCCATCTCACAGCTGCCAAGAGAGCGCTGTGACAAGCACTGGTAGTAGATGTTACTTAGCTACCTCAGTTTCCCATTCAGCAACACTGCATACAAACATACAGCATTAACTGCAAGCACCAACAACTCACGAACATGAACAATGACACCTGAGTACCAAGAATTGAGCAAGTGTTTCCTTTTTAGCTCTTCTCTCTCTTCTCACGCACACCATTTGCAAAACAACTGATCAGTTCTGATTAGTCTGACATTTATCTGTTGCTGTACTCTTTTTTGGTTAGATAGTTATTTCTCGTGCAGCCTTAACTTGGATATTTGGTTTGCCGGCCACACGACCTTTTGTATGTTTTTGGAGAGTTGAACTGCTTATGCCCTTGGGATTCATTTACCTGCCTGTGCTTAGCAGTGGAGCTAAACTACTGAATGGTGTTCTGCATACTGTCACGTCTGCGCCTCCTCCCCGACGCCCGGGCTTGCCAGAGTTTTAAACCTGAGGTTTGATGTGTCGCGTCGGGGTTGTTATGGTAACGGTGCGCCTGTCCCCTTAAGTAATCCCCGCTAGACACTTCCGGGTTTGTCTGCGTCATGGTGATGGGTTCCAATTCCTAATGTGTCTCACCTGTTTGTTATAATCACCTTTTTGCTTATTGGTTGTGGTTCAGTTAATTGGTAATCACTTGTATTATTTAGCCAGAC
Source organism: Distichodus sexfasciatus (assembly GCA_032718565.1). Taxonomy (NCBI): domain Eukaryota; kingdom Metazoa; phylum Chordata; class Actinopteri; order Characiformes; family Distichodontidae; genus Distichodus; species Distichodus sexfasciatus. Next base: position 1,302,845 of record JAVGVS010000074.1, read on the forward strand.
TGATCCGGCAGTGTTTTGTTCGTTCTCCCTCACTCGTGCCTTGCTTTTCTCACGCCAGATGCCTGCCTCCGCCGAGACGCTCTCGGCCGGAACCAGCAACCGCCGCTAAGCTAACCAGCTAATGCTAAGCTAGTTAGCCGCCGCATGCTAACGGTTAGCCGTTAGCTACTCTCGCCGCGCCTACCCGGACGTCCGTGGTATTTCTCTGCTTCACTTCATTTCCAAGTCTCAGGCTGGTGTCTGTTTGGACTGTGATATTCTCTGCACTGTAAATAAAGGCACTAAAAGCATCTTGACACCCGCGTCTACATCTTCATCCGCGGCCGAGACATGACACATACATAGGTGACGGTAGCTTCCAATTGTTAGCTTTAATGAAAAAATCCAAAGGCCAGAGTTCAGAAAACAGTCCAACATCTGAGTAAACAAATCCAAAAATCATAATATAATCCAAATATCAAATCAGACTGTAGCTCAGGAAGATTGTAGTCTAGAGAGCAAAGCATAAAGACTAAAAAAAACCATACACAAGGTTGTCAATACTTTACAAAGTTATACTGCAAGACTTAGTCCTTATACACAGTCCAAAGCTAGACAAAAGAGGCAATCCAAAACTCTACCTTAATCCCTAGTGGTAAGAATGCTGTACTGCACCCAAGATTGTCTCATCAGTACATCGAAATATCCAAATGTACCATAATCCAATATTTGAGAAAGGGGGGAATGGTTAGCACGTGGCTCAGAAATGTAAGCAAGAAAAGGAAAAACTCCACAAAGACAAGGAAGAAGAAGAAGAACAGAGTTAATGCTCTGGTGAAGACAACCTCTGGTGGTCCAGAGGATGTGATTTGACAGAGCCTTATTCATGATCTTAGAGGTGGTAGTTTTGGCAGGTAGATTCCACATTTCCACTCCAGACCTCTCCAGGTCAGTGACAGTGATAACTAGATTATTTTCAGAATAGATAAATGGCAGTTGTTCTAATTACTACATTGCATTGCCAGTGTGTAATTGCTCGAATTACGAATATCTTTTTTTTGACTGTTTCCCTTTCCCCCCTTTTAACTTCTCTTTTGTACTGTTGACTCTGTTTGTTTTGCATTCATGACCATGCCTCTGGCTTATGTTTTTGAGTTCTGCCTGATTGCCATACAGCAGGATACAACCAGGTATGATCCAATGACCTTTTGGTTCATAACTTAGAACCCCTCTGCTAGGCTGCCACTAATTCACAAATTAATAAAGTACATATTAGTTGCAGACTAATAAACAAGTCTTTGAAAGCACTGTTCTCTTAAAAAAGCCATATGCTTCTTATCGGTTAATGAGAAGTTATTTTGTAGCAAAGGATGGTTCCCCTGGCTTTCACATGTGCGTTTCAGCCCTATTAATGGATAATTACATATTCCAAATGTTCAATAGTTGTGCCTTCTCGCTTAATTAAAGTGATTAAAGCACTCTCAGGTGTTGGCCTTGTGTTTTGAACATTTTGTATGAGATATGGTGGGGATGAAACGTGTCCATCGTTGGTATTAAATATTACATTCCAGGGGCGTCAGCATTCGTCATCATTTACAGTGGTACCATCAGTTCTCGAATTAAAAAAAAAAAAGCCGGTGTCAGCCGTACCGTATTTGACAGCTTGTCAAATCCTTGCCGGAGTCATTTATAGCTGACAGAGGAAAGTTTTCTTTGCTTAAGAAAGATAAATGTCACCCCGAATGTCGACGTGTCAGGCAGAAAAGGACTTAGCATATGGAAATGCTGGAGTCAGGTGTGGGGCTGGTGTTAGTAATATGGTGTAGAGCTTAAAAATGGCTGATGATGAGCTGAAGTTTGATGGCTCTACACAAGACCTGATTGGTAATTGAGTTAACAGTGTAATGGCATCTTTGGCTGAGGTGGTAGGTTTTTAAAACCCCAAACCCTAAAAAGCAGATTCAGAGCTTTCAAAGTATCTATAAGGATCCATCATTGGATGATCCCTCACTGTTCTGCATGTTCAGTTTGAGTAGCTAACCCTTTAATATCACTTCACTTGCTTTGAGTTGAAAACAACAGAATATACTACAGCCAAACTGATTTTATTAGTTATGCCCAAACATTCTGTTGCATGTAGGACTCAAATTTCACTCTAAATTTCACTTAAATTCAATCTAGTGGAAGCATATTCATTCATTATCTAAACCGCTTAATCCCAGCCAGAGTCTGAGAATACAGTTTAGAGTTTAGAGTCGCCAGTTAACCTATATTGCATGCTTTTGGGCTGTGGGAGGAAACCGGAGCCAACAGAGGAAACGGGGGGAACACAGGGGCAGCATGCAAACTCCACACAGAAAGGCCCTGCGGCCCACCCGGAGATCTCATCCTGGACCTTCTCACTGTGAGGCAACAGCGCTAATCATTGCGCCACTGTGCCCTAGTGATGGCGTATTTGCCTATGAATCTACAACCTAAAGTTGTAGGTCCAAATCAGGCTTTATCCTATATCCAGCACTACCACCACTTAGGCCAGACCATTAACCTAAAGTTGAAGAATAGTGGTGGTAGTCTTGTGGTAGGACACTTGTCTATGGTTCAAATACAATTTTATTCTACTGCTAGAACTACCACCAGAAGCTAAAAGTTGCATCACAAAACTGTCCCTGTAATCTGTATAAGCGTTTCAGTTAAGTTCTGTAAATAAAAGTGAGTGATTATTTATCATTGTTAACGCAGCACAGCACAGCACACAGTGCACCACAGTGAAATGTGACCCCTGCTCATGAGTACCTCAGTGATACCTTTACCAGTCCTGGGATTTGAACTGGCGACCTTCCAACCATGGGGCAAAAGCCCTAACCATTACACTATCAACTGCAACTTGACATCTATAATGTTTAATCGATTAGAATGTTTATCATATAGCAGAAGATTGACTTTTAGAAATGCATAAATAAATACGATGTTAAATAGTTAGAATTTTTAAAAAGCAGGAAAAATTTAATTGTCTTGTTTAATTTAAGTCGCTGAATCACAGGTCAGAACATTAAATAGATTTCTCAAAACTAAGTTGCTGTAACATATAATTCAAAGTTTCATATGTGTAAATCAGGCAACATAAACAAACCAACTTCCAGTGTGCCTTTAGCTGCACTTTCTCTCCCTGTAACATAGCGAGACACACAAAGATTTGTGAAACATTTACACAATGTTCCATCACAATTATCTGGTATAAGGGGTTATAGTGAAGTGGAAAAAAGTAAGTGTCTTCTTAACTCTGACATATAGGGTGCATCATAAGAGATTTTTCAAATTCAGTTGCATGGAACTGTGAGGCGGGTGCATAGCCAGAGGGGGGAAAACCTCGGGCATCTGTTGCATAGTAAAAACAGCCTGGCAAATTCAACATGTCCATTTGAAGAGCGACACATGGTGCCGTTGGGCGAGGCTTTGAGTCCCTACTTCCTAATTGAAAGGGCTTGAATGAGATGTAGCGCAGATACTCACTGTGAAAAATAGATGATTTTGCCCAGAGTGGCCACTGCGTTCATTTGTTTGAAGTAGTCAACACAATAAGGCCACTTTCCTTCAAATTTCTTGTGAGGAACTGCATACGAGAGCTAGGCAGATCCTCACAGCACTGAAGAAAATGACTTTGATTCAGGGGGTTTGGCTTTAACCTTTCACAAGAAGAAGCATGCATTCAGTGAAGAGGGTTCTGGGATAAAGACCCAATGGTTTGTCATATTTCAAGCCTACCACTGAGAATTTAAGAAATACATCTTCAAATAACCCCAAAAAATCACTCATTCACCCATAGTTTGATGGTGCTGTTGACCTAGTGGTGCCTATGGACCATAAAGTTGTAGGTTTTTAGGGGCAGTTGGTGGCGTAAAGGTAGGGTGTTTGCGCCATGATCAGAAGGTCGCAGGTTCAAATCCAGGACTGCTAAAGTTACCACTGAGGTACTCATGAGCAAAGTACCATCTCCAAGCACTGCTCCCTGGGCGCTGCCCTCATTAGCCACCCACTGCTCCTTCATGGATGGGTCACATGCAGAGGTCACATTTTGTTGTGTTGCACTGTGTGCTGTGCTTGGGGACTTGCTTATGAGTACCTCAGTTCTACCTTTACCTGTCCGGGATTCGAACCGGCGACCTTCCAACCATGGGGCAAAAGCCCTAACCATTACTCTACAAACTGCCCTATGTATATACATCTAACATGTAGAACCTAGGACTGTGCAAATGATAAAGTAACATAAACTGACCTAAAGATTATAAAATTATTGAAAAAGTACACAATATGTCAAATTACAAAACCAAAAGTATACTGTACGAAAAGTTAAAGTATGTTGGTGTCTATGTTTTCAAACCCGGAAACAAATCTTGGTTAGACATTTATGGGACAAGTCAACCAATGTGTCAGTGTTACTAACAGTCAACAAATAACAGCAACGTTTTTGTGCCTTGATACACACAATCATGTTAATGTTAGCTATACTGGGAATGACCCACCAAATCAAGTTGGCTAGGATTCTGTTTTCAGAAACTGACCTCTACTATCCCTTTAGTTAATGGTCACTTGTTAACCCTGTAATAATGTGTGATGGGGTTACCAGTCTATCTCAGCCTAGCAGTATTACATATAAACACATAAAACCTCCACAAATGTTGGTTTTACTTTGTATGTGCACAACCATGTGAATGGCGGTCATATTTAGAATGGCCTGCCAGTTCAAGTAAGGTTTTTGAATCCAGAACAATTTTTCAATGGACATTAATAGAGTGAAGGATTAACTCTCATGCTAGAACTTTTACTATTATGTATTAAACAACAATATTGCTGTGTCTTGTACACCCACAAGCATGTAAGTGAAGTTGAGAATGACCCACCAAAGTAAGTAACATGAATTCAGGTCGTCCAGCCTTTAAAACCAGAGAAAAGTCTTTGCTTGTTATTTATGGAGTTGTCAGTCAAGCTCAGCCAACAGTGCTGTTTGTAAAAACCCAAGCAGTGTTTTTGTACCTTGTACACGACAATATGTCAGTGTCAGTAATGTTGAGAATGACCAACCACCTAAATATTATTAGATCAAGTTGAGTCCTGTAGTCAGAAACTGACCAGTAACAGAGTAGAGTGTGGCTAACAGATTGTAAATGGAAGCCAGACTCGAGTTTAACATCTAAAAATAGCATCTATGCCTGTAAAAGTTTGAAGAAAAGTCATTGTAATATATCCATTTTGCATTCTTTTTTCCCCCAGCCGAGTGTGGAGGACACATCAGTGGTGCCACATCTGGTCGCATCCTGTCTCCTGGCTACCCGGCCCCCTACGACAACAACCTCCACTGCACGTGGTCCATCGAGGCGGATACAGGAAAGACCATCAGGTACCGACAGACACTAGTTCCAGCACTCCTTTGCTAATTCCGATGTAATTCCGCCGACATTCAATTGCGCTGCAACCCGGCTACGAGAACACATACCGCTGGCTGACATCTGTTCCTTTAAGTCTACTATCATGAGTGCAGGAAGGGAAAATGCAACAAATGCAAGCAGAGATAAAACAATTAGGCTTTTGGGAACTTGCCAAACGTTCAGGTTGCAGTGATTGGACAATGCGGTTACAGCAATTTGACAGTGCAGTTGGACACCACTCATGATTGGGTTTAAATGAACCCTTTGTCACATTTTGTGTCTCTGTATCAAAACATATGGATGGTTGTCCAGTGAATGTTGTCATAAAATGGCACTGCATTCGTCAGTGCATTAACTTGGGTGACTTAATGATGACATAATAATGATAGACAATTTACTTAATGGGTGAGCTAATGCCACATCCATCTAGAATTCACTACAATCCATCATATTAACACAATTCCTGAAGACAAAAGAAAATACAGCGAACACTGACAGTCACTCCCTATTGACTCACTCACTAACATTGGTGACCTCAAAAAGTGAACAAAACTACCAAAACACTCTTGTACTGCAATGTTGGAGCCATTGGGCAGCTGATGTGGGCAAATCCCTGCTCATAGTACTCTCAGTGGTACATGGGATTGAAACGACACCGCTCAATTTACGGGAGCAGCCCCCCGACACTTTAACTGCCCCTTAGTGGGTGTGTTTAATAGGTTCAGAGTCTGGATTGGGTGCAGCAGGGGGCGCACTAGTTTTATAAGGTTAGAAGGCTAATATTAAGTTATGCCTGGGCTGTTTTAATCATTGACATCATCGTCCTACCCACCAAGTGCGACAAGGATCCAGTTTCCCAGCCTTTATAACTAGCACACCACCCACTGTACCCAATCTAGATTCTGGACCCATTTGACATGTCCACGAGCAGGCGCTGAACACCATCTTTTTAGGTTTTGGAAAAGGTAGTACAAAAGATGGCAGACACATCTGAATGCCTTAAGCAATTGTGTGTGAGCAGAGGAACCTTCCAAATGTTTGCCCACTCTCCCCAAAAAGGTAGTTGGTGCTGTTAGTGGTATGATGGTGGACTCTGCATAGACAACTGCAAGTGTCAAGCCAGTGTCAGTGATGTTGTGAATGAGCCACAGAAACTAAATACCACAAAATAAAATAGACCAAAATTTCATCAATGGCAAATTTTTCATTCCTTTTAAAAATCTTGACTGGACATTAAGAGGACTATGAATCGATCATAACCTAGCAATGCTAGTAAGGTATAACACACTCAAATAATGTTGTTGATCCTTGTATACACATTAACGTTAGGGTCAGTGATGCTGAGAATGACTTACTACGTAAATATTACCAGGGAATCTGGTAGCGTAATGGTTGGGGAGTTTGTTCTGTGATCGGGGGGTCGCCTGTTCGTAAAGGTGCCACTGATGGTACTCATGAGCCAGGTTCTGTCCGCAAGCAATGCTCCCTGGGTGCTGCCCACGTCTGCTACCCACCGCTCCTTCACTGAAGGGTCAAATACAGAGATCACGTTTCGTTGTGGTGCACTGTGTGCTGTGCTGTCGTGTGTTCACAATGAGGAAGTATCACTTACTTTCACTTTCACAAGCACTACGTTTGATTCACTGCTGTGACTTGTCTTGAGAGCTTGAATCAAAGACAGTGGAACTTCTTTCAGGTCCCTTATGTTCTTTTACTTTTCACCTAGTCAGCTTTGGTCTCCTGCAAATGCTTCCCAAACCAAACTGATCTTAGCACTCTGGAAACAGGACCCCAACCATATTTTCAGTAATTATACTTTCCAGAATGCAGTTAAACCTCAGGTGTAAAATCGGCTCCTGCCAAGCTAAATTCACCCCCACAGAGCTGAATTATAGGACTCGGTAAAGTGTAAATTATAAAAGCTGGAGTGGCTTGAGTGCCTGCGACTACTGCTCATAACTAATTTGCATTAAACGGTGTTGAATAAAAAAAAACTGTAACCCTGTATGTAGCACACTGCTCTGAAGAATAATGATATGTACTCATTGGGGAGGTGTAACCATATGTCATAATGAGTTGTAACCATTAATATTGGGCTCTTAACACAACATAAACAGTGTGATTTTGATCTTAAATAATACTTAAAACTCAATCATTTCCACTCGTTTTAACCCTTTATTCATGATGTCCACTTAAGGCGACGACCATTCATATAGTGTTATGTATCATAATTAAGGCATGAAATAAATTCATTGGAGACACAGGAACATTGTCTTCCTGTATCTAACATGAAATATATTTTGTTCACATACAGCAACACAGTGTTAAATAGGACCTAAATTTGCTTCAGATGGCGCATTTCTGCATTGACAGACTAAATATTAAAAGTAATGACCCAGGCCTTTGTTTTGCGCCTATGGATAAGTAATATTTATGATGTTAAATAAAAACCAGCAGAGGCTGGTGTTCAGTAAGAAAACAAGGATTTTCTCCTTTTGCCACACTGCAAATTACATATATACCTAATTCTGAAATCAGTCAGTGATACCTTTACTGGGTCCAGGACTTGAACCAGTGACCTTCCAATTGAAGTGTAGCTGATAAAACTCAGTAGTCAAAATCTATTTTGGTGATTTGTAAATTCACTTTTTAGGGATCTGAGATAAATAGTGGTAACAGGGTTATACACTTATGTGGTGAGATGAGACAGCAAGCTTTTACAGTTAACAAAAGGGCATATAGAAAATACTTTCTGAGGAAAGAAAAATATGAATTATGGCAGTAAAACGTATAATTAAGTATATTAATATGCATTTTATACACAACAGTCGATTTTTTTAATCTCTAAATTTTTCACTACGGCTGTTGGAGGTGTACTTGTCTCATGATTCAATTTGATTTGATTACAGTTATTAGGTCAACGATTCAATTCGATATGATATGATATCTCAATGCATCATGATGCTTCCCATACATTTTTCTACTTTGCTTCAAATTTCATGCTGTCTGAGCATAGATCGCAAACCCAGACAGCCATACATGTTCTTTTAACCAGAAATTTTATGCCGCAGCCAGAAAATCATGTCATTATAATTCAGGGGTTTTCAACTGGTTCTGTCTGAGGGACCACCACCCAGACTATGCAGTTCTCTGTGGCTGTCCACTGTGTTTCCGCGTGTGTGTGTTATTCTATCATTTTTTAGATATTTGCATTAAATCCATTATTCATAAAGATGCCCAAATCATCTGGAAATGTTTTGAAAAATAAATAGAATGAAATAATCTTAATAAAGGGATTTCAGTAGTGAAACTGGAATGCATGTCACAGACCACCTGCATTGACGCTGCGGACCACAAATTGAAAACCCCTGATGTAATAGATTATTGTCTGCCACTGGACGATTCTGCATCGCAATGCATTGACTATGTGATTAATTTCAACACCCCTAATGACTGTTGACTTAAGTCTGTATGCGTCTCTTCATGAAGACCAAATACAAGACGTCACAACAATGTTTGTGTAATATTCCATCGTCTGCTTTCAAGAGATTTCTCATGTCAAACCTTTTAGCGAAATTGACCCCCCCGTAAAGAACATCTATGTTTCTCCAAATGTATTTTAGAAAGCCATTTCTAAGAGCCACAAATGTAAATGTAAATTTATCATGAATCCTCAACACACCTGTCTGATGTCCACAGCCTCCACTTCATCGTGTTCGACACGGAAGTGGACCACGACATCCTGAAGGTGTGGGACGGGCCGGCCGAGAGCGGCATCCTGCTGAAGGAGTGGAGTGGCTCCCTGCTGCCCGAGGACACCCACAGCACCTTCAACATCCTCACCCTGCAGTTCGACAGCGACTACTTCATCAGCAAGTCCGGCTTCTCCATCCAGTTTTCCAGTAAGATGCCTTTGTGCTTGCCGCACTCCATCCACCTGACTGGCTGTGTTGGCCACTTTGGTTTCAAACCATGTTTTGTATCAGGTGTGTTGTAGAAACACTTCTTGACTTGAATCATTAAACTGAGAGAGAGAAACACTAGTCATACTGGCATTTCTGAGAGTTTAAATTCAGTGGCACGTGAGATCAAGTGAAATGAGAGCCCCAGCGATGACGAGGAACAATACATCAAGCCAGCAATCAAGTAAATATTTTCTCCTTCCTGTGTTGACAATGAAGGTATAATGTTGGCACACTTCCTTCATCTCTCTCCCTCCCTCCCCTCTTCTCCTCCCTCTGTTATTCTCTCCCTCCTTCACTCCATCTCTTTTCTTCCTTCTCCCATCCTCCTACTTCCTCCTCCCTTTCTCCTTCTCTTCCTCTCTCCCCTCTCTCCCTCTTTCTCTTTCTTCCCCTTCCCACCCTCCCTCCCTCTTTCTTTTTCATCGCCACCACCCTCCCCCTCTTTTCTTGTTCATTCCTCCTCCCACCCACCCTCCCTCCCTCTTTCTCTTTCTTCCCTTTCATCCTACCTCCTTCCTTCTCGCCCCCTCTCTCTTTAACCCTTCTTCTCTATCTTTCCTTCTACCCTCTCATCTATCTCTCCCTTCCTCTCCTTTTCTCTCTTCACATCCCTTCCACCCTCTCTCTTTCACCTTTTTTCCTCCTCTCTTTCTTTTCCACCGTCTCTCCCTTCTTTCCTTCCCCCTTCCCATTTTCTCCCTCCCTCCTATGCTCTTTCCCCCTCCCTTTCTCCCTCTCACTCTCTGTCCATCTCTGTCTGTCTTTTTTCATAACGGATACTTTCATGCCCCTTTCAGCACAACATATGGAATATTACCAACACTTCTAAAATTCTATTTAGTTACAATTCTGAATTCTAAAGTTCATAGACATTTTCTTTAGCATTTCCACTGTTTCCTGTTTCCCTATTTTTAATGGTGCAAGAAGAAAGAATCTTCTTTTCCTGACTACTGAAAACCTCATAATTAACTTTGCACAAGAAATGTGACATACTAGGTGAGACGGAAGGATTTTCTCCCCTCCCTGTAGGTATGTGGCAGCGGTTCCTCGCATATGGACGCTGTCATGCGAGTGACTGGGAGGCCCAAAGCATGGCATATTTAAAGGAGAGCAGCTGTCTCTCGCTTTTTCTCTTACCCACGAATAAGGCATTCTCTCTTTCTGTTGCACAACTCTACCCCCCACCTCACTCTCTCCGACGTACACCGTGCGCGATCTCAAGCTAATCCAAAATTTATCCACGTTATTTCAGCTACGACTGCCACAACCTGCAATGACCCGGGGACCCCGCAGAATGGCAGTCGCTATGGGGACAGCAGAGAGCCGGGGGACACCATCTCCTTCCAGTGTGACCCTGGATACCAAATCCAGGGTGTGTCCGAGATCACCTGCGTCCAGCTCAACAACCGCTTCTACTGGCAGCCAGATCCGCCTACCTGCATAGGTGAGCTGGGCTGGGTTGGGGTGGGCTAAACTTAGCCGCGCTGTGATAGGATGGGCTAAAATGGGGTAGGCTTGGCTGGGATGGGATAAGCTGGGATGAGCTGGGCTGGGGTAGGGTATGTTGGGCAGAAATGAGTTAGGGCTGCCCCGTCTAGGTTGAATTTGCAATAGCTGAGCAGGGATGGGCTGGCAGAGTTTGACTTTTAATCTTGGTGCCAATAACAGACTGGCAATGTTAGATTTACATTTATGCCATTTGCACTTATTAATTATAAGGATAAGAATTTCATAAATTGCCTATATATACTGTATATGTACATTTAATGTAGAAAAAACTTTAAAATGAAATAAAATATAATATGTATTCTTGATTTTTCCCAAAAGAAAAAAATCTTGAATACACTTAAGTTACTTTGTGTCCTATGTAGATAGTAGGTTCTGTGTGTTTTTGTGTCTTGACTCAATCCCAGATCACAAAAGAGCCAAGTACATGTGCCTTTTGTTTGTAGATTTGCCATTAAACTTACCAGGAGCAATCACATTTTAAGTATTTTCAACAAATCTGGCTTTTTATTGCTTGGTGTAGCTATGCTGTTAGACAACATTACAATTCACCATGGATGATTTTGAGAAAACATTTGCCAGGTGATGATTACAGGTGGTGTTAATTAGATTAGAAGCTATTTGAATCTTCTCTACTGGGCTTCCCATTTAGGACAAATAAGTCATCACCTGCTGAAAATAAGTGAATGCTAGCCATTGTGATTGTGAAATGAAACAATGTCCATTACCTTACAAATCTTCCAAAAGAGGAGAGTCTGCTGCCCTCATCCACAACATTCTGAAAGTGAATGTGAGTTATTATTTCTCATTGTGAACACACCACAGCACACAGTGCAGCCAACTTCAACTTAGACCACTGCATTTGACCCATCCAAGAAGGAGCAGTGAGCAGCTGATGTGGGCAATGGCCAGGGATCAGTACTTGAGGAGGGTACGTTGCTCATGAGTACCTCAGTGGTACCTTTATCAGTCCTGGGATTCAAACCGGTGACTTTCCGATCACGGGGTGAACGCCATAACCATTACACTACCAACTGCCCTCATTTTGTACCAACAGTCCTGTTATTGGCACAGTAAAACCAACAAAACCTACAAATCTGTGTTAAAATCGGATTGAAGAATATATGTTTGACTTGAGTCTAGACACCAAGATGTTTCCAAGAGAGCGAGATAACTCTAGCCTGAAGCATGACTTTTTTTCACCAGCTTAGCGGTGGCTAACCCCTAATTGTTTTCAGCCGTGCTCTCTTACTTTTTGGACTTACTTTTTGCAGTGCTCATTAAGGTGAGCTATTGTGCAGAGTGCACCGAGAATACGTGCAAGACTCCAGCTTGTTGTCACGTTCCTGAACTGAAGAATGGCTTCGGAAGATGCTAGAGAGCTTCTGGCACATGTGACCAGGGTGGAGTTTTAAAAATTCTTTACTTACTCACGGATAGTGACTTGCGACCTGTCTCTGTCTCTTAGATGACTATGTTTGATCTATTAATTATTTCTTTCCAGGTCAGGGAGTGACATTTGCATATCCTCTCAGATCATTGTAGGCAGCTCCACTAAATCTTCTTGATAATTCATCGCAGCTGCTTTTTATTGATTACCTTTTTTAATGTTCCAAGAGTCCTTCAACTGTTACTCTGCGATATTGTCCTTTGGATAATGAAGCCGGTGTAATCGTGCTATAATCAATTCAGCAAACGCTGCTCATTTTGCTTGTGTGCGTATGTGTGTGCTGGTGTGTGTCTCTTTAATAAAGTCTTGCATTAAAGCCGTCTCTCGCTCTCTCTTGCTCTCCTTGTTTTGATAGCAACCTGTGGAGGCAATGTGACAGGCCCTGCTGGGGTAATTCTCTCTCCCAACTACCCTCAGCCGTACCCGCCGGGAAAAGAGTGTGACTGGCGGATAAAAGTCAACCTGGACTTTGTCATCGCTCTCATTTTCAAAAGGTAAATGGGCTCGCTCGCAGTCGGGGGTTGGGGGGGGATAGGATGGTTTCTGACTCTGACAGCAGCAGATGGAGGAACGGTACGAAGGTGTGATGCATCAGTGTAAAATTTGGACACACATATGGCCAAAAGTCACTTGACCATCACACTCATATTGGCCTCTTGACGATATCCTAATTCAAAACTGTTAATACAGGGTGGTTTTGTCTTTGTCGCTTCAAAAGTTTTTGATATGAAGATTTTCCACGTTTTTAGAGTCTTAAGGAATTTGTTTGTTCCCGTTTGGCCCTAAGACTATTTGTGAGGTTGTCACATTGATGGACCAGATCTGGCTTCCAGTTGTGACTCTAACTCTTGCCAAAGGTTTTTAGTTAGGTAGAGGTCAGGGACCTGTCATGCATGTTCTTAAACAAAAATCTCATCAAAACCCCTCTTTATCGTTCTGACTTTTTGGACATTGATTCAAAACGTGATGTTTTCACATTCTCAGACTAAACTATGTTACATTTTCATTTGAATAATTAAAGTATGCATTAATTTACCCTTCCAGCCAACCCACTGAACCAACCCCACCCATCTACACAACTACTAACCCACCCATCCATCTGTCCATCCATCAATCCATCCATCCATCCATCCATCCATCCATCCATGCAATCATATCCATCCATGCAACCAACCAGCCAGCCAGCCACCCATCCAGCTAGCCACACACCCACCCGTCCAACCAGACACCCACCCACCCAGCCACTCTACCAGACACCCAGCCACCCTACCAGACTACCAGACACCCACCCTACCAGACCCATGCAACCATCCAACCACCCATCCATCCACGCAATCACCCACACACCCACCCACCCATCCATCCATGGAGTCACACGATCCATTCACACAATCAGCCAGCTACCCACCGATCCTTTCACACAATCATCAACCCACCCACCGATCCATCCATCAACCTGAACACCCACCCACCCTTCCACCCACCCAAAGACACCCACCTACCCTGGTACCTACCTACCCATCCATCCACCCAATGCCACCCACCCAAAGACACCCACCTACCCTGGCACCTACCCACCCATCCACCCACCCATCCATTCACCCATTCATTCACCCACCCATCCATCCAGTCATCCATTGTTATAAGTACCACAGCATACAAAAATGCCAATATGGCAATAAGTACAGTGGAGTTGAAGATGGGAGTGTGGGGGAAAAATAAATCGTACCACTCTTGATACTTTAAAATACAGATCAGAGTTGAGGATGACACAAATATATGGTCTTTTATTCTTATTCTATTATTCTATTTTATTTATTCTATAAAAGGGTCAGTCTCACACAACCTCAAAGATTGCATGAGAGTGAACCTCGAACAACAGTTACACACAGCTCATATCAAAAAGGGAAACACCGCCCCCCCCAGTCCCTGCGTGCTGCCGTAAATTTGTTCTCGCACATTTTCTCTCTGCTCTCAAGGCCCACAGACAAGAGCGACACCTAATTTTGACCTTCCTGTTTTATCATGTTCTTAGCCTTAATTTTTCTTAACTCACCTCAAGCAGGTCTAATGCTATTTTGTATTTTTCCACTATAGGAGAACAATGTAAAGTTTGTTTTCTACAGTGACTTTACTGTAAATATATGTTTTGTGGTGTGAGCCATCAGACTAAGATTTGACTACAGTGCTTATTAGTGTATATGATGCATGAACTCATATTAATGCATTACCATGTTAGCATTTATACCTAATATATCCCCTGTTTATAGGACTGTGGATGATTTAAGACCCTTAGATCAAAATTGAAGAATATATGGGATTGGTAGCATACGTCAAATTCTGATGCATAGCAGAACTGTAGGCCTTTGTATAAAACATATAAATTCTGTCGCTCTCCTCGACATTAACACTCAAATTGCCATCTTTTTGTCTTCGTCCCGCTGAGACCTACAAAGCAATTAAGTTAAGAAAAGACGTGCCAGATGCCGTTTTCATTATTTACTGGGCCGTTATTGTACCGCCACAGCAGTCGGGTGGCCCGGCAAAGGTTTATGCCGACGGATTTGTCTCTTGCCGTCGCTAATAATGAGAAATGAGGCTACTTATCTCCCTTCGAAACAAAACATGTTTGACGAATCAGCTGCAGCCCTCCCTTCTCTCTCTTTCAGCTACTTTTGGGCCGTTTAATCTAGATATCGATGAAAGGATGACAGAGGAAAAAAGACCCGAAAACAGCAGGCACATTCATCTCTCTCTTCGTCCGCTTAACGACGAACTGTCTCAACTTTTCTGTTATCAGTCACTCTGGGAAACTTCAAAACCTAGAAAACTAGACTTATGTGACTTGTGTTGATCTGTGCAGGAAGGCCTCGACATAAATTGTCAGGGGTCTTTAAGGAGAAGCTTAATTATGAAGTATTGCTCAGGTAACCTTAAGTGTGATAAAACCTTAAATGATATATTCCTCAATTTTGGGTTGCATTTACAACCTTCAATTTGGTGTTTAATTCATATGAGAAAAATCTCCAGAAAAACTTGTAGGTTCTGTTATAAGTGTGTGTTATAAAACATTTCACACATTAGAATAGAAGTATGGGGAATTGTTTGACTGACATGATAATTTATTATGTAACATTTCTGATCTGCTCCCAATAAAAAAAGAGTAAATTCTCAATTTTCATGCATGAATTTTGAACCCCCAGTGAAAACCTAGGGATGGTTTTCCACTTAAGTGTATACTTTGCATGAAAGGTGTCATCTCAAGCAAACATGAAACAGAAAAAGTTTCTGGAATGTTCTAATTATTAAGGCCTGAATTTTTTTAAGGCCTGTTTTTTATATTTTCTCTTAGCTTCAACATGGAGCCCAGCTATGACTTTCTCCACATCTATGAGGGTGAGGACTCCAACGGGCGTCTGATCAGCAGCCTGCAGGGCAGCCAGGCACCCGAACGCATCGAGAGCAGTGGCAACACCCTCTTCCTCGCCTTTCGCAGCGATGCCTCCCTTGGCATGTCCGGATTTGCCATCGAGTACAAAGGCAAGTGCTTCTCAAGTGGGCTGCGGTGGGTAGAGGGGGCCTGCAGACAAAAAACTGGGACAAAAACACTTGCTGTGGTTTCTTTTGTTTGAGCTGTTTGTTCCACAGGAGCTTAATGTGGCCCAAGTACTTGTATCTTTGTATGCATTTGCAGCTTCATACACTGTGCCACCTGTAATGGAAAGCATAGCAATAGTAACTCTTATCAAATTTGACCACCAAAAGTTGTTTGTATTTTTTACATTTTCAAAATCTTATTGTCCCTTTGTGTTGACACAAGAAATGTTGACCAAATTATTTCAGAGGACAGTCTCAATGTACAGACAAGTAGGTAATTATAGGGTTTATTGGGCAGTCCAGAATTCATTAGCTGGGCACATTAGCTGTTAAAAACATGAAACAGAAAGACGCAGTCAAGGATGCAGTCTAAAAACACTGGGCAAAAG
Organism: Distichodus sexfasciatus; assembly: GCA_032718565.1. Lineage (NCBI taxonomy): Eukaryota > Metazoa > Chordata > Actinopteri > Characiformes > Distichodontidae > Distichodus > Distichodus sexfasciatus. The sequence goes on from JAVGVS010000074.1 coordinate 1,319,154, forward strand.
GTCTATAATCCAAGAGGATTATTACAGGCAGGCAGAGGCAGAAGCAGAAAAATGAGAGAAACCAGAATTTGAAAGTCAGATGAATTTTATCATTTCTGCCACTTACGGTAAAAAAAAGTGCATTGGAGAGGATTGTGATGGCATAACTAGGATCATCTGACACCTAAAGCCACATTCAGGTTTTATTTTGCTTGCTTTTCATTCCATGACACCTGTATTGGATATAAAAATTGGAATCTTTGTTTTTATTGGCATTCATCTGAATTGAGTCTGTGTCACAGGGGAAAAATAATGAAAACATGTAAACTCATTTCTGATGAGCTATTGCAGATGCAAAAATAATAAATCACCATAATTACCCTGGTATTATGCAAATACACTATACACATATGACATACAGTGCTGTGCAAGTCTTGAGCTATATCACTATTTCTGCATATTTTGCTTCGAACTACCCAGCCTTCCATGTGTGTATTTATTTATGTGTTATATATTTATGTGTGTATTTGTTAATGTAGTCGTGTGGAACAGTGTTTACAGTGTTTACACGTTATGCACATGCAGAAATCGCTGTACCTACTTTCTCATTTTCCCAGCAAAATATAAAGAAATAACAGGTGGCTCAAGACTAGGGCACAGAATGACAATTACATATAATAATATAATTATATATGCTGTTTCCCCTCTGTATCCCATACGTTCCCATGCACTATGGCAGAATATTTCATGATGACAAAATTTGTATATACATCGCTGAGGTATAGCCATCTTTACAGCACATTTCTAACATTTTTAAATCACCTTTATATTTTTTCATCATGCTCTTCAGTGTCAGTAATAATAGAAAAAAATGGCAAAAACACAATTGTTTGAAAACAAGCGGTTAAAAGATATCTTAGCTTATTTTAACTCTTACTTTGTTGAATGTATTGTAAATGCATGGAGACATGATGCCTAAATCTTCCATGAGTCTTGAACATTTACATTTAAGGCATTTAGCCGACGCTTTTATCCAGGGTGACATCTGTTTCTTGATTACAGGAACAGTTTCCCTTTAGCAACTTGCGGTTAAAGGTCTTGCTCAGGGCCCTGACGGTGGTAGTTTTGACAGAAGGATCGAGCTGGATTTGAACTTACAACCTTTGGTTGTTGTCCTACCATTAGACCACCACCACCATATCTAGGAAGGGCTGTAGAGCATCCTAAATAGGTTTTCTTTCATTACTTTTATATGTAGAGCGTAGTGTGACTTATGGTTGCGTTTTTTTATGTCCTTGAGTAGAGGTTCCAATGCCGCCATTAATGTCATCGCTTCTGTCTAGCTTCGTAATCGTTAAAGAACGAGCGACTACTTGAAGGCGAGGCTCTTTCTGTAGAGGCATCTTTAAAAAGCCCATGCCTCATTAGCTTCCATATACTCACGACGGCTTTATTAAAATTGCATTATTAACGTTACATAAAGTCACCTTTGTTTTGTTTTTGTTTTAAATTTCAACACAGTCACACGACGTCCGTCACAGTGTAGTTAAAAAAAAGTGCTAGCATTACTCGGCGAGTCACAGCCTTTCTGTCATTAGTAGAGATGCTTTTAAGTGCTTTCAAGGCAATGTTTACAGCATGTATTAAGGCAAATATTGTGCACGCATTTTCCAATATTATTAACCTTCCTGCTTGAATACCTACCTAGTCATTTTCCTCAGGGGCAAAACCGACTTTCTCTTTGCTTCAAAGGCTGCACTTAGAAAAATGCCAGAGCAATTGAAGGCAGGCGCCGTGTCCTCCCCAAACGCCTAGCCTCTTTTGTTTTTTTATTCATACCACTTGCCTTCCCTTCCTAATCGCTCAGATTGTTTCAAAAGGTAAAATCTATGTAAAGATTTGTTTTGTTTTCTTCATGGCTAGACACGTGACAACAGACTTTTATTCCTGCTTGTATTGCCACTTCAGGTTGAGGCTTGTCTATACTTGACAACTTTTATAAGTCGAGTCTGAACAGAATAGAGAGATGGGTTTATGAAAAAATGTCTTCTGATGAGTGTGAACTACACAAACTATGAGTTTGTGCTAGCAGGATGTGTCCAGATTCCAGTCTTGAAATTTAAATGTTCGACAAGCAACAAGTCAGTCTCACTTAGTAACACCATTTCTCTGGACTGCCACAAACTCTGCTGGCTAGACTGCTAGCAAAGCAGTTCTGTAAGACAATGTCACTCCCGGTTTCACCAAAATTGACATGCTAATTTGTGTAACTCAACCAATCAGATGTGGGATGGGTAGGAAATCACAGCTTGTGTGAATCATCATAACTCTTAAAATATTTTTTACAATTTTGTCTTATCACTATCATCATAGTTTACTTGACTTGCATTCTAATATCTGTGTAATTCAGCATTCTCTAGAAACAACATGTGGTATCCTGAGCCTATTGTGTTGTAAACAGCATTTACAGCATTTAATAGATGTTCTTAATCCAGCATTTACTTGATGTTCTCAACTTGGGGTCAAAGGTCTTGCTCAGGAACCCAATGGTGGTTTTAGGTTCTCTAAGAATTTTAACCTTCAATGTTATGATCAGGGAATGATGGAAGTGCTGGAGGCAGAGTGGGGTGGTGGTGGCAAACCCCAGGAGAGCCTAAAAACCTAGAGCAACTTGGAGTTAATGTTCTTGTTCAGGAAACCAGTGACGATAATTCTGGCAGCAGCACAGCTAGATTTGAACCTACAAGCTTGTGGTTTGTAGGCAAAAATTCTATCACTAGGGCCACCATCACTGCCGCCATACCTGAGGAGTGGTTAAAAAATGAAATCTAATGTAAACTTCTGACTTCAGCTGTTTCACAGAGGCCACCAAGCAAAGCACATGTTTACTGAGTATAAATGTGACCCGATCTGCCGTAATGAGTCGGAAGTCGGCGTTCTATTTATTTAGATACGGGCCGATTATGTTGAAAAATATCAGAAAAATTTTTCTTTGATTTTTCTTTTTTGGAGACCAGATTAATTTTGAAGACCTTTTCTTTCATATAAGACCAAAAAAGAAAAATCGATATATTTCATATTTGTCAACATAATACCTAGACCTAGAAAGCCAAAGTAATATTTCCGTGATTAATACAGCATATTCCCACTTTTTCCCATTTGTTGTGTAGTGTAGGGTGAGTTGCTCATTAGAGGAAACAATCTTTTTTTTGTGCCGCTGAATCCCTTTTGCTCTCTAGGCACAACGCTATTGATTCAGACACTTACTGCAGGGTCATTAGTCGTCACAGGCTGGCCACAACGTGGCCACTACCGCTTTTCATTTGGCCGCGCTCCTTAAAAGTGAATGATGCCGGCGGCGTGTCCCGGTCGCTTTGCTGTTCCTCACAGCCACCTGCAAATACTGGGGCTGACCAGAAAGAGAATTGAGAGACTGCGTCAGCCGTAATGCTCTCTGTGTATTTTTCCAATCTCTCTAGGACTCTCAGCTCCATTTTAACAATCAGAAAGTGTCTAAACAGGTTCTACTTCATTTAAACAATGGTGTGTTTGGAGCATAACAATTCTTTATTCAATCAGAGGTTTGTCATCACCTATTCATTTTAAAAGTCATGTATCCTGCTAAAAGTAAATTATCAGTCTCTTTTACCCAGAGCTACTTTCATTTCCAGTAAAGGTACCACTGAGGTACTCATGAGAAAGGTACCGTCTCCAAGCACTGCTCCGTGGGTGCTGCCCTTGTTAGCTGTCCACTGCTCCTTCACGGATGGGTCAAATGCAGAGGTCACATTTTGGTGTGGTGCGCTGTGCTATGGTGTGTTCATAATGAGAAATAATCACTCACTTATTATTTAAAAAAAGGATAGAGGCAGAGTCAAACCCACAACATCTTGGTCTGTAGCTTAGAACCTTTAGCGCTACTTACACAAAAAGTGTCCATGGAGGATCTAGGAATTTTATTCAAGGACTCAACAGTGATTTTTATGCACTAATGAGATTCTAGGCCAATCAAAGGACTCAGTAATGGAAGTGCAGGTGGTAGGCTAGAGCCAGGTTCATCGGTGACTCAACAGGCTCTAATGGGAATTAAACCCTCCATCGTATGGTCACCAACAGAGGGCTTCAAAGTAACAATGTGCCAACACTGTGCCTGACGCCCTCTCATTTTTTGTCCATGTCCCTGGTCGCATTCATTTACTAGTTATACAAAGTGGGTACAAGATGAAAAAATAAACAGAATGCCTCCATAAAACTAATAATAAAAATAATAACACAGAGTCTGCCCTCTGGCAGAAGGTTGCAGTTCATCAAAAATAAAACACCAGCCTTTTCCCCGCTGAAACTGGCCTTACTCTTCTCTTCCACCCTGTACTGCGTTTTTGCACACCTATATTGTCATATCATGCTTCTTATACTGTGAACATCTAAACTTTGTAAATAACTACTGCATTATCATTGCACTCTCTTAAAATGTCTTTTTTAATTTTACAGCAGTATACATATTCTTCCATGTACAGTGCTGTGAAAAAGTATTTGCCCCCTTCCTGATTTCTTATATTTTTTTGCATGTTTGTCACACTTACATGTTTCAGATTATCAAGCAAATTTAAATATTAGACAAAGATAACCCAAGTAAACAGTTTTTAAGTTATGATTTTATTTATTAAGGCAAAAAAACTATCCAAACCTACATTGCCCTATGTGGAAAAGTAATTGCCCCCTAAACCTAATAACTGGTTGTGCCACTATTGCAACAACTGCAATCAAGCGTTTGCAATAACTGGCAGTGAGTCTTTCACATCTGTGGAGGAATTATGGCCCACTCTTCTTTGCAGAATTGTTTTAATTCAGCCATATTGGAGGCGTTTCCGAAAACGAACGGCCTTTTTAAGGTCATGCCACAGCATCTCAATTGGACTCAGGTCCAGACTCTGACTAGGCCACTTCAAAACCTTCATCTAGTTTTTTTAAGCCATTCAGAGGTGGACTTGCTGGTGTGTTTTGGATCATTGTCCTGCTGCAGACTCAAGTGCACATTCTCCTTCAGGATTTTTTGGTAGAGAGCAGAATTCATGTTTTCATCAATCACAGCAAGTCGTCCACGTCCTGAAGCAGCAAAACAGCCCCAGACCATCACACTACCACCACCATGTTTGACTGTTGGCATGATGTTATTTTTCTGAAATGCTGTGTTACTTTTACGCCAGATGTAACAGGACTTCCTAAAAAGTTCAACTTTGTTTCATTAGCCTACAGAATACTGGTCCTAAAAGACAATATATAGACTACTATATAAAGACTCGGCCATTTTTGTTGAGTCTCTTTCTTATATTGAGTCATGAAACCCTGACCTTAACACTCGAACTTAAGGCAGGTGAGGCCTGCAGTTTTTAGATGTTGTTCTGGGTTCTTTTGTGACCTCCTGGATGGGTCGTCTCTGCGCTCTTGGGGCCATTTTTGTAGGCCAGCCACTACTAGAAAGGGTTCACCACTTGTTCCATGTTTTCTTGCTTGTGAATAATGACACTCTCACCATGGTTCACTGGGAGTCCCAAAACCTTAGAAATGGCTTTGTAACCTTTTCCAGAACGATAGATGTCAATTACTTTGTTTCTCATCTGTTCCTGAATTTCTTTAGATCGCAGCATGATGTCTTCCTTTTTGGGGATCTTTTGGGCTCCTTTTTAAGTGATCTTTGATTCAACAGGTCTGGAAGTAATCAGGTCTGTGCAGGTGAAATTGCACTCCAGATTTCAAAATGGTTTAACCATCATTACTTTATGATTTACAAGGGGAATTCATTTTTCACATATAGGGCCATGTAGGTTTAGGATAGTTTTTTTCTAATAAATAAAATTATCCCTTAAAAAACTGAATTTCTTACTTACTCAGGTTATCTTTTGTCTATTTAAATTTATTTGATAATCTGAAACATTTAAGTGTGACAAACATGCAAAAAAAAAAGAAATCAGGAAGGGGGCAAATACTTTTTCACAGCGCTGTATATTAGTGTCTTTTACTGTACATTAACACATTTTTAAAATCTTTTGGTTCTAATGTCTTAGCACTGAACTAATTAAAGCAAATTACTGGTCTCTCACCTAGCCACACATGCCAAAACACAATAGTATGTTTTCAGCTTTCTTTCTGTAAATATGCCTGTTTTTTTCTCTTTGCTTTCTCTCAGGTCTCTACAGTTTGTGTTTTATCTCCATCCATGTTCTGCTTATTCATAAGCTCATTTAACTGCCAATTTTTGCAAAAGTCAATCTCCAGTCCGTTATTGCTCATCACACCCCAGTAGACACAATCGTATGCTGTGTTAATGAGTGAAAGACAGAAACATCATCACAGCGTTCAGGGTTGATTTCACTTCTTTTTGGGCTGAGAGGGTCAAAAACATTTGATAATTATAGATTCTTTGCATGTTAAATGAATTTCCATTTTGGAGTTTGACTGTTTCTTTCCACCTACAACATTTAAATGTGTTACCTTAATCACACAATTATAAGTTCTTTGTTATTATTTTAGGGCTATGCAGGAACATCATGCGGGTACCTTTTGCTGGAAGCGCATGATTTTTTTTTTTTTTGCACTAAACGCTACAGGAGAAAAAAACTGTAAGACCTACAGCTTTTGAATTTGGCAAGTAGGTCCGGCACTTACCCACTACTCAAGCAAAAAAAATTGCACCAAAATAGCTATTTTTGTGTTTTTCCAAAAAATTGTATTTTTGCGAATAATTTTAAACCATAGTTCCACTCTCAAAAAATCTTATGTCATCTTTTATTCCATGGGTTACGATGAATTATGTAGGACCTCGTGATCTATTTCTTGCCCTATTTGATTTTTCGCTAATTTGCATAAAATGAAAACCCAACTTTTTTGAAATAATCCCTGGATTTTTGTCCAATCTGCATGCAACTTGTATCATTTGAATCCCATGACACTCTTCTTTAATTATTATTGAGTACATTTTTAATTTAGGCCTTCATTTTTCTGAAAATATGCAAATAAATGTGGTCGGCTTGACATAGGACTGCAACACCACACACCGAGTGTCATAGAAATCCGGCTCTGGGTGGGCCACAGCTTTGAAATTTGGCAGGTAGGTCCGGGACCCCACCCTCTACTCAGGCAAATAAAATTGCGCCACTCTGCCCAAACCCCCAACAGTCCAAACCCCACTCACTAAAAAAAAATTGCACCACTCTGCCAGTTGGTGGCGCTAATAAGCTATTTTGCATTTTGCCTAATAACTATGGAACCGTAGCTCAGATTCTCAAAAATCTTATACCATCTTACTCCTTGGGTCAAGACGATTCTTTATAGCCCCTCACATCTATTTCCGCCATATTGGATTTCACGCTAATTTGCATAATATGCAAAACCATCTCTTGCGAACTAGACCCTGGATTTTTATCCAATCTGCATGCAACTGGTATCATTTGAAACCCAAGACACTTGTCTGTAATTATTATCAAGCACTGATAAAGCTGCAAATTGCATGGCCCCCATAATCACTGCTTGCAGTTATATTTATTAATAATAATTATTCTTCTTTTTTACATGTTTTGATTTTGTAAGCAAATCTTTAATATGTAAATGTATTAATCCTAGACTGCTGAAAAATTGGTTACCTTCCTGTATTCACAGTAATGGCTATAAGCTGCAGAGAGCATCGCTTTTGGATCGGTCCTTTATCCCCTCAGCAAGCTGGCCAAGTGTGTTTTAAAAGAAAGGCCAAATGTATTTTACACTTAGGTCAACTGTTATATCTGCTGCAATAAAGCAAATATCAGGTTCAGATATGGTTCATCATCTTAAAGGCATCCAGCTTGGGTCTCATCACCTGTTCAAACACTTTCAGTTTCAAGCAGGCTGTGTCAGCAAGCGGAGGTGTGGAAGGACAGAAGTGAATTCAATAACTGAAACCAAATTCAAAAATGCAAAACACCTCCACACAAGACAACCAAACACAGAGAAATACTCAGGTCAGAGGCAGATTTAGTTAGACTCAAACACAGGTGTAACACATCAGGATGGACTAACCTAAACAAAGGATGTGAACATGCACTTCACCCTGGGGATATGGTGTGTGTGGTCCACATCCGACCCCGTTAGGGTCTTGAGTTCCATCAGCGAGCGGATATGCAGGAAGAAAACTTTGAACTGTAATTATAAACAGAAACTAATTTAAAATGAAAGTGAGTGATTATTTCTCATTGTAAAAAAAAACTCCATAGCACAGCACACAGTGCGCCACAACAAAATGTGACCTCAGCATTTGTCCCATCCGTGAAAGACTGCTGACATGGGCAGTGCCCGGAGAGCAGTGGTTGGGGATGGTACCTTGCTCATGAATACCTCAGTAGTACCTTTACCTGGGATTCAAAACGGTGACCTCCCGAATATACAAAACTGCCTCCAGGAGATGCAAGAAAAAGACATGGGGTGAGGTGGGCTTAAATACACAGCACAACTTCGGCATGGGCCCAGACAATCCCACTTGAGGTTAAATATTGAAGAAGCCTTCTGGATGAAAGGCACACCTAAAAGAAGTCCAGTTACCTTCGATTCAAGCTCTCAAAGTTACCGCGTCCTGGACGACTGACAACAGATCCTGCCAGAAGTGGTGTGAGAGGGTCAGTGGTGCTCCAGGGCACTTTAGCCTGAGAGAATCTCCCTTGCTTTCTCTTCTCTCTAAGGTTTGGGTGGACAGAGACGTGGGCTTTTAGCTGCTATGCTGTTTGGCAGCTTCTCGCAACAACACCTCCAGAGCCTGCTAGAGCTGTCCTAAATGGGGCGTGTGCTGCCTGAAGCAGCCTCCACCTCCAGCACCTCGCTCGCTCTGCTCGTCCCAGCCCTCTCCAGCACCCAGCACCCTGCGGCTATTCAACTCTCTATTCACCACCACTTCTTCTCCACATCCTGCATATTTCCCTCTCTATTTATTTCTGGGGTCCAGACTTCTTTCCAGCTTATGGTCACTAAAGCTGCTAAAAGCAGAATTTTCACTCTAAGAAGTGCTAACTTCTTTAAAGTTGGGGTGGCTTTTACACTGCCTGCTGTAAATTCCCTCAGTAGATCCCACTAATGCGTCCTTGTGCCCAAAACTCTTTTACTCTTTTCTTAGCATTTGTCTTCTGTTTGGTGTTACAGAGAAACCGAGGGAGGCTTGCTTCGACCCCGGGAACATCATGAATGGCTCCCGGCTGGGGATAGACTACAAACTGGGCTCCACAGTCACCTACCAGTGTGACTCGGGCTACACCATGGCGGGACCGGCTACACTGATATGCATCATCGGAGGTGACGGCAAGCCAGTGTGGGACAAGGCCCTTCCTAACTGTAAAGGTAAAGCTGCATGGAACTGCTAAAGAGGGTGGAGCATCTCTTCTACTAACACTGCCATTTATTTATCCATTCAATTATTTAAGTCCTATGCATCGAAAAAGGAGTGGAAACTATCTCAATTGTACTAGAGTATCTCACAAAAGTTAAATGTTGTGGAAAAAGGACATTATTTCTAAAAGTTCAACTTTTATTTATGCTATACTCATTACACATAAAGTGAAATATTTCTTTTTTGTTTTACTGTTTACAGTGATAATGACCAAGGAATTCTATCCGTACTAGAAATGAGATTCTAATCATTTGAGATACAGGATTTCCGATTTCCGTAATTGTTAACATTCAAACAAAAATGGCTTGAAATATTTCTCTTTGCATGTAATTAATAATTAGTGTATTAATAATATTGCTTATGATAGTGTAACTTCAGATGAATCAGCATTAATAATGGCTAATAAATTTCAATGACAAATTAGCTGATAGATGAAAGAGCATTATTCTAAAGTTTGTCCACTAGAGGGCACACTGCAGCTTCAGTGTTGGCTTTTCACTAGTTTTATACATCTAATTAATTCAATTAGCAAACTCTAGCAAAATCTTTAAACAGCATTGCACCTGGTTAACGTGAGGACATTTAAATATTGGCTGATGTCAGATGGCATGATGGCATTGTTATCAAAATTCTAAACACTAATCGTTATCAGATTTTTAAAACCAGTTATTGAAGTTGGAATTAGAAATATGTCATATTTTTATTTAGTCTACCATTACTCATTTTAATGTGTTTTCTGGATTGTACATTTTGACAAAAACAAAGACACATTTGCTCATGTTCAGATTATTATTGCGGAACCGTCATTGACTTGCTTCCCGCTTTGTCTTTTATTTTAGCTCTTTAGATCAGCTCGATTTTTCTTTTTTGTCATACTTTCATTTCGAGGAGTCAGATGCGACGCATCGACTCTTGCTAATTTGATTAAGTGCTCCGTCATCCAGAGAAGCCAGTGGCGGCCTCCTTATCAAAGACAGTGTGCGTATTCGTTTGTTTGCCGTCCTGGGAGTTAATTGATTTATTCCTTTTGTGAGGCGCATTGTCCGTCTCTCTCTCTCTCTCTCTCTCTCTCTCTCAAATCTCCCTCTCTCTGGATTCCTGAGTTATTTGTCTCTATTGGCTAGTGCAGTGGGAGGGAGACGGACGCGAGTGACAGACTTGAAAAGCGCAGGGACAAGTGGCTTTGTGCTCTTATTGACAGGTGGGAGAGCTGGAGGGGTGACAAGTGATACACACATACCCCCCCCCCCACCACCACCTTTCTTGCTCTCGTTCTCTCTGTCAATCTCACTCTAGTTCTCTTCATATTCCCTGGCCTAATTGCATTTTACGAAAAATAGTTTGCAAATTGGTTTTCTGCTCTTTTGCCATTTTGTGTATTAATTGTATTAATCACCAAAAATTCAAAGGGCTTCTAAATAGAAGATATTTGAATTTCAATAACTATCCACTTAAGTGACATGATTCATGAAAATATTAAAATACATTTTAGGATTGTTAACAGTAATCATGTTACATATAAGACTAAAAAACATTCTGTTTCTCCCCATTTCTCTCCCTTCCTCTCTGTCTGTTTCTTAATCTGTCAAGATAGATAGATAGATAGAAATTCTATTTTTTGGTTTGGTTAATATGGTATACTTTGCAATATACCAGTATTACTATAATAATTTTTTCACACATAGGTTTCTCTCTCTCTCTCTTTCTCTCTCTCTCTCTGTCACTGCCTCTGTTTCACTCTCTCCCTCTCAGACATTATCTCAGCTCTCCTTCTTTCATTCCTCTTCTCTGACATGCTTTGTGTCTTTCTCTCCTTCTGACTCATTTGGTCTTTGGTTCTCACACAGCAGAGCGGCTGCCAAGCGTCAACCATCAGCTCACCTACATTTACTGCCTAATGCACACAACACACACACTCAAACACACTTCCACTCACACACAGTCATTCAAAGACATGGCAGTTTCTAGGTTGCCAGGATTCTCTCGTATGTTACCATTTCAGTTCAGCTCTTTGAGTTTGCTCACATTACACAAAACCATTTTACAGTGTTTCACATTTTATGTTGTGTCTACCATAATCATCCCATGCTAATTATACTTTATTTTATTCAGTAAAAATGTTTTTTGCTTAGGTAGACTCATCTGCTTCTTTTTACACACCTGCAGCAGTTTAACACAGATTTTAGTCAGTCATGTAATGTTTTGAGAGAAAAAGTGATTTGAAAAAAGTGTATCATCCATATTAGAAAGAGTGCAGGCTTAATTAATAATTTCTTAATTAGGTGTTAAAAGCATACAAATCAATTAAAAAATACCTTAAATATTGCAAGACTATTTTAAAATATTCTAAAATTATTCCACACCTCATGCTGCTATTAGATGGTGGTGTGGAAATTATTTTCTAATGTTTTTATAATATTCTCTGTATTTCTTTGTTGAGTAAAAAGCAATAAAAACCATTAAAAACACAATATATATTGCAAAATGATTATAAAAAAAGCCTACAACTGAAATTTCCCAACTTTACTCAGTTGTTAGATGAAGGATAGAACAGGCTAGTTAGGGATTAATGAGTCCTGAATTGAAGGTGTCATGGTGGCACCTGGGCAGTGCCCCTAATTCATTTTGTTTCATCATTTTCTAAATAAATGAACATCCGGATTTTTCAATTTTCTCTCCTCTGGGCACCAGGGTCCGTCAAATACTTTTCCATCATTTCAGCACAGTTAGCCGATGTGACTTATTTCTTGACTTGAGTTCTTGACTTAGTGGCAAAACATTTGTCTGTGTACCAAGAGGTCATCCGCTTTGTTTTTGTTTCCTACATCCATTCAGCTCAACCACTGTCTTTCCATAACATCACCCTTTGCTTGTCTTTGTGTGCTTCTCATTATCTTTCTTTTGTCTTTTTCCAGCTTTTGCTTTATCATGTTGTCAGGTCTAGTGGTCATATTTCCTTTCCCTGATTTCTTTCATTCAGGGTTGCCCCTCTGTTTTTGCTTTACAGTTACATTAATGTCTGTTAGCAGATGCTTTGAGCCAGAGTGACTTCTGTGTCCTAATTACAAGGACAGTCTCCCCTGCAGCTTGGGATTATGGGCCTTGCTTGGGGGCCCAGTGTTGGATTTTAGGTTCTTTTGGGATTCAAAGCTCCCAATCTAATGGGCACCAAAACAAGGTTTGCGTCATTAAGACCACTTCACTACCAGCACTACCCTGTTTTATTCCAGCATGTCAGAGATTGTATAAGTTGAAAATTGAAAGTTGAGAAGGCTCATGGCTGGACGAGTCTCTCAATTTTGGCTCAAATGCGTCTTAAGCATTTGTAGGATGTCAATATGTCAACAGTTACTGATTTGAGACAAGACTCCAATGGGCATTATTGCTCTGGTCCTGCATCATCTGGCATGCATGTCCTGCAGAGAGGATCTGGTACAGCATTCAATATGAACCAGGTTTATTTTTTCACATTTACTTACTGCAGTGAGGATGATTGTTAGATTTTATATCAGATACAGTAGTTTTGCTCTCACTTGCATCCTCTCCTGGACTTGAATAGTCTCTCTCACTATCACTGTTGTTACCCAAAGCAGGGAATGAAAGAACGTCTGCTTAATGCTGTATATATGACTGTAATTTATCTTGGAAAAAAATCTATATTTCTTTTACTCTCTCTGCTATGCATCTCTTTCCTTATTTTTGATTGAGTTCCAAATAACTCACTTTACATTTGCTGCCACTCGCACAACACAACAGACCCTGATCCTTCACTTCACTCCACTTGCACACCGATAGAGCGCCGCGGAGTTACCAAGCAGTACACGCGATCATGCCACTGATACATTTAGCATGTTGAACGCTGTTGACCCCAATCCGAGCAACGATTAGGCACTTTCCGGCACTTCGCCAGCGTTGTGTCGCCCGACGCCTTTAGACTCAGGTGCGAGGTCGATGCTTTCTCTGAGACGCCACCACCTCGTTCATATGCTGTCCTGATGCTCTTACGTTTTGGCCCCCGCTGATGGAGCGCTTTGCACTTTGCCTTCCCAGGGTTTACGCTCTTGTGTTTTGGTGCCATTTTATGAGCTGAGCTTTCCGGGCAAGTCGCCGGGGCCACATCATACGTGCATGAATTTTTCTGTGGCACTAAGAGAGCTTCGTTCCTTGTTAATTGTTAGCATGCAGGAAATGTCAGTTCATGTTCAACAAGACCTTAGTGACACAACTAGCAGCACCAGCAGACTTGTGTGGAGGGGGGAGAAAATGAAAATAGTTGGGATTTCCTTGCTGTTGCCATTGGCAACTGGACAGTGCATAAAATACCCTAAGCTAACGTTAATAACTAACTACAGCAAATTATGCAATGTTAGGAAGTAATGTAGAAGCACCTGAACTTGTGAAATGTATGATCTGTTACAAAATATTACGAAATAGAGAAATAGCATACCAATTGAGCTGCAATCTTAATAATGGCCATTAAGAACCATCATAACTTGTGAACCCACAAAAATGTTCATCATAACATCTTGGTGCCTTTCAAGCATGTCACATAATTGAATGCAGAAAACTCTCTGAATTCCCATCTATGTAACCAAACTTTGTGGGTTTAGCATTGTACATTGAGATGAAGATCTGCAGCCCGATATTAATTCGTCAACATGCTAGATCAAGCTGCTTGGAGGCAGTGCCATAATTCATCCCGGCCTACTCAGTGGCGCGATCGCAGGTGTTACGAGCGTCAATAAAGTCACGTGGAGCGTAATGATGTTTGAGCGCCGCAGGATTGATTTCTCCCCCGCAGAGGGAGAGAGAAAGAGGCGGAGAGGGAACAAGAGAGCTCAGTTGACTCCCACCTTCCGGAAGAAAGTGGATGGTACGGGCTTTTAAAAACAGGAAAATGTTCCCATCAAGTGTAGGCAACAAATTGAAAAGCACCGACCTACGGACTTTGCCGGTCGAGCCGGGCCACTTCACATTGTTACTCTTTCACTAATAACGTTTTCACCTGTCCATCCAGCAGTCGTCTGTAGTCACCTCGTGAAAGATGTGCAACTGGAGGAGGAAAAGATAGGGGGCGGGACCTGAGGCGGTCATGCACCATTGATTTGGAGATGAGGGTCCAGGAAGGTTAATCTATTTAGCTGTCCTCAGCTCCCCCCAATCCACACCCCAACCATAGCTCTTCAATGGAGAGGTGTAAATGTAGCGGCCTCAGATGAGGATCTGCCGCTGATTCACTCCGCTTTTATACCCCACCACAATGGCCTTCTCTCATCAATAGCGGCGGCATAAAGAAGCCGGAGCTAATGAGCTAAATGGCTTGTTTTGGTACTCTCAACCTTTCATCTGAGATGTGAGCAACCTTAACAGGCTGCTTATGCTGGGGTGTTGAGGGTTGGTTTGAGTTTTACTTTGCTGAGAAACATTGCATCTAATTATTGTTTCATTTCTTTAAAGTGGGATGGATTTTGGTCCAATTGACACAATACTTGGTGTGGTCGTTTGTACAGTTAACAGTTTTAATCACTGTGGCTTTAGAAGAATGAAGAATCCAGCCATAGCATAAAACATTCCTGAAAAATCTTACTTATGCAACACAGTCTAAGGACACCTTTCCATTGTGCGGTATGGTGCAGTGTGGTACAGTAAATATTTTCAAATGATGCAGTTTTCAAATACAACCTTTGTCTTGCCCAGAGGGGCAGTGGTCATAGTGCAGATCCTCAGTCTTTGTCCCAGTATCTGAAACCAACCATCTCAAATCTAGGGGTCAAAGTGGATGCGGACCTTAAATTTGACAGTCAGATTAGGGCAGTTGTTAAATCAAGTTTTTTCAACTGAGAAATCTGGCCAAAATAAAATCAGTTCTCCCTAGAGAGCTTTTTGAAACAGTCATCCATGCTTTTGTCACTACTCGACTGGATTACTGTAATGCACTCTATGTAGGGGCTAGTGCTTCCTCCGTTGCTCATCTTCAGCAGGTACAAAATGACTGCCGCACATCTTTTAACTGGCACACAGATGTATAAGCACATTTCCCCAGTTTTAGCCTCACTCCATCGGCTCCCTATACATTTGATGATGGTCTTGCACTGCCCTACCTGTCTGAGCTGCTACACTCCTATACGTCCACCCGCTCTCTCAGGTCAGCTGATCAGCTGCTCCTGCGTGTGCTGAAAACTAAGCGTAAGCTTAGAGGGGATTGGGCTTTTGCTGTTGCAGCCCCAACAATGTGTGCACATTAGACAGGTCTCTTCAATCTCTGTTTTTAAATCCCTTCTTAAAACCCATTTTTTTCCCTAGGCCTTTGAGAACTAGTAAGATGTTGGCATTTGATCTATTTGTTCTATTTTATTTATTTTACTCATAGTATTCTGTGTTACTTGTTCTTATTTTTATAATTGCTGCCCTTATTTGCTTCCTATTCTTTGTATAATTTCTTAATTTTTATGTAATACTTTTAGTTATTATGTTTTTATCTAATTGATTTATTGTGTGTACAGCACTTTGGTCCAGTGTGAGTTTTTAAAGTGCTTTATAAATAAAGTTGGTATGGTATGCTGGTGGTGGATAGAGCTGGATTAGAAACTACGACATTTTGTGGTCTGTAGTTGAGTGTCCACCACTAGGCTACCACTAGACCACCACCCCTTTCTTTCTTCAACTTGCAGTTGAGGGTCTTGGCCAGGGGCCAGCAATAGTAGTTGTGAGCTGACCTGGATTAGAACCTATGATGTCCCGCTCTGTAGATGAGTTACCTACCACCTGGCCACCACTATCACCACCTCTTGCTTCTTTCTTCAACTTAGGGTAGAGGGTCTTGCCCAGGGACAGTAGCGCTGGAGTTGGATAGAGCTGGAATTTATGATCTCCTGGTCTGTAGACAGTGTCCTACCTCTAGGCTATCACTACCACCACCTTTTTTTTCTTCTACTTGGGGTTGAGGGGCCAGGGACGCAGTGGTGGTAGTGCTTGAAAAGGATAGAGCTGGATTAGAACCTATAATCTCCTGCTCTGTAGATGATTGTCCTAATACTTGGCCACAACTACCACCAGCTTTCCTTCTTCAACTGCAGGCTGAGGTTCTTGGCCAGGGGCCCAATGGTAGTATTACTGGAGGTGGATAGAACTGGTTTAGAACCTATGATCTCCTGGTCTGTAGATGAGTGTCCTACAACTAGGCTATCACTACCATCACCTTGTCAACTTGAGGTTGAGGGTCTTCTCCAGGGGTCACAGCTGGGGAATGATTGAGCTGGATTAGAACATACAACCTTTTTGACCACTATGAATGATATCTGGCCTCTCTGCTGCTTTTGTCATTTCTTGTTCAGCAAAAAAATGAAGTGATCGTTGCACATTTTCAGGAATTAAATGGTGTTTTCAATCTTGGTAGGAGAAACGTCTCATTTCTAGCCTTACAGCGCAAAGCAGAAGTAGCTGGGCCTCTCCACTCAAGCTGACAGATGCAGCATTTCTTTTAAGAAATGCTGCTCTTCCTTTCCCCCACCAGAGCTCCGAGCAGCAGAGAAGGCAGACAGTCTTGTGGCGGATATGCAGATCAGGAAGAGGGAGACAAGGAAAACTCCATTTGAATGTTAAGCTCGACTCCGGCGAGGGCCTGCTAGTACAAGAAGGGAGATTGAAGCCTTATAACATTGCTTGTGTCAGAGCCAGAGACATCTCTGTTTTGTTGCGTTGTGGGGGGGTTGGGGGTCGCTTGGAAAGTGTCTGAGGCTTGACGAAGTCTAAACATTAACAGCTAAACTCATAACTGTTCATAAAAGGGCCTGCGGGTGGCTCGGTAACGGGCACAACTGGTCTTTATGTGACTCGCTAGGCCAATATGGCGACTACGTTTTATACCGTTCTCAGCAGGATAACGAGGAAGAATACAAAGCCAGAGAGACTTTGCTCTCTCCCTCTCACCACTTGCACTCTTTCTCCTCCACTTCTCCATCTCTCTTTTCTCCCTCTCATCTCTCTCACTCCCCCCACCTTCTCTTTCTCTTTCTCTTTCTCCCGCTCACCTCTCTCACTCTCTCCCCCCATTTCTCTATCTCTCTGTTTCTCTCTCTCACCTCTCTCACTCTCTCCCTCTGTGCATCTTCATCTCTCTCTCTTTCTCCTGTGGCTATTTTTCTGCTGTTATGTGACTTTCTCACACCAGTTTCTCTCTCTCTCTCTCTCTCTCTCTCTCTCTCTCTCTCTCCTTTTCTCAGGCTCTCTTTCATTCTCTCTCTTTCTTCCTGTCTGTGTCTCCTTGCTCTCTTATACATCTCTCTTTTTTATCCTTCATCTATCTGAACAGATGTTGTCACTCTCTCTCTCTTTTGTTATGAGACTTTCTCACACCTGTCACACTCTCACTTCTGTCACGTCTTTTCCTTACTTTGTCTGTTTTGCTCTTCAGACTCCCTCTCTCTCTCTCTCTCTCTCTCTCTCTGTTATTCTTCTCACTCTCCTTTTGTTCATC
This sequence comes from Distichodus sexfasciatus, assembly GCA_032718565.1. Classification (NCBI taxonomy): domain Eukaryota; kingdom Metazoa; phylum Chordata; class Actinopteri; order Characiformes; family Distichodontidae; genus Distichodus; species Distichodus sexfasciatus. Next base: position 1,337,015 of record JAVGVS010000074.1, read on the forward strand.
TCCATGTCTCCCTCTTCTCTATGCTCTCTCTCACATCTCTCCCTCCCTCTGTTTTTTTAACTCTTCCTCTCTCTCACACAGACTTTATTTCTCAGCCACAGAACGAAAGAAGAATCTGTAGTTGGTGAGACTGTTGTCTCGCAGGTGCCCATTTTCTCTCTCTCTTTCCCCCATTTCTTCTAATATTTCTCCCTCTCCCTCCAGCTATCTTTTTCTGTCCTCATCTCTCTCTAACACAGACTTTATTTCCTACTCTCTCCTTCTCTCTCTCTCTTCCTCCCTTTGCCTTAAGAGTTTTTAGCTTTGCTTGTACTTTCATACCATGATTCTCTCATCCTCATCCCTCTTTCTTCTTCATTTCTGCTGTTTTTCCTCCGTCTTTTTTCGCTCACCCCTCACTCTCATTTTACAGTTAATATGAATCTCTCACACTACCCACCTGTCTTCTTTCTCTCTCTGTCTCTCTCTCTGTCTCTGTCTCTCTCTCTCTCTCTGTGTTTTCTTAGGTTAGTCAGTCTCTCCACCTCTCTTTCTCTTTCTGCCTCTCTCTCTCTCTCTCCCTCTCTCTCCCTCGCTCCGCACTCTTTCTCACATCTCTCCCTTCTTTCTTCTCTATTTTCATCCCTCTTTTTATCTCCCCAACACACTGTTTGTCTCTTTCTTTCTCGCTGCTCTCAGTCTCTTCTTTTACTACTTATTTATCATCTCTACATGGCTCTACATATCTATTTCTCTTCCATCCTTCCGCCTTTTCTCCCTCATTTCTCTTTTTCCTCTCCCTCCCTCTCGCCATCTTCATTTTAACTCTTCACCTCTACACAGACTTCCCTCTCTCTCATCACATGTCTTTCCCTTGACTATCCATTTGCTCTCTTTCTCCCTCTATCTTTCTGTCTCCCTCCATCTCTACACCTATACACTCTGGCTAGGCCAACGTGAAGAGCAAGAGTTCGTTCCTACTTTTGTCTCGCGGCCGCCTCGCTTCGTCTCGTGACCATTTTCTCCATTTTCAGGACACGGAAGCCCTCCGGACCCCTTGCACGGGCTTTTAGGCAAAACTAATTAGAAAGGAGCGCGATTCCTTTAAATAATGAAGGATTCTTTCTGCCCCCCACCTTCTTTTTTTCTGCTCTTCTTACCCAAACAGATCTTTTATTCGTTTCCATAGTAACTGAAAGACTGTCTCAGGGCTGGTGAATGGAGGGATGGTGGAGGTGGGGGTGAGAAAACAGTGAAACGGCGCCTCCCGGAGGCTGCAGGGAAACAGGGCAGGGGGCAGAATTAGAGGCTCATCTCTGTTTAAGCGGGGGAAAATAGAGCAGCGGCTGATCGGCTCTTTCTCTCACCGCTTCTGTCACTCTGTTGATCCTTACCTCCCTCTCTGCCTCTCTGTTGCTGTCTCCTTCCCGCTCTCCCTTCCTCCCTCCCTCGCTCGCTCTCACACTCTCTGTCGTTCTTACTCTTCGTCTCTGTAATACAGACTCACTCTCTCTCTCTCTCTCTCTCTGCTGTTGTGACTCTCTCACACCAGTCTCCTCCTTCACTGCACATCTCTCTTCTCTCTCTTCCTCAATTTCAGACGTTTTTTCTCTAGAAATCTCAGTCTGTCTCTCATTTCTCTCCCTCCCTCTTTTTTATTTGTCTTCTATCTTACTCATACTTTATTTCTCTTTCTTTCTCTCGCTACACATATGTGCTTAACTCCATTCTCTCATTTTATTCCCCTTCTCTCTGCCCGTCTTCCCCACTCCCTCAGATGTTTTTCTCTCAAATTCTCAGTACTCTTCACCGGTCTTTTTATGTCCATATCTCATTCCTCCTGCGTTTCTCTCCATCTATCTCTCATCTCCATTTTCCCTGTTTTCTGTCCCTCAATTTGTTTCTTGTAATTTCTCTCTCCGTTCTTTCTATTTCTCCTTATCTCTCCCTCTCTCCCCTTCATTGTATTTTATACTTTTACTCTACCTTTTCTTCTAACACAGATTATCTATCTTTCTCTCTGCTGTTTTGTGATTATCTCACACCAGTCTCCCTTCACTGCCTCTCTGTCTGTCTTTTAAATTCTCTAGAATTCTCAGCACTCCTCTCTTCTCCCCACGCTCTCTCTCTCTCTTTCTCTTACACACACACATTTTCATTACTCCTCTCTCTATCTCTACACACACACGAACACACCACCTAACTAAATCGTTCTGTGCCTCTCCATATGCATCTTTAAAATATTTTGCTCCCATTTCTCTCTATGTATCTTTCCCTCATCTTTCTCTTACTTCTCTCTCTCTCTTTCCTTTTTTTCATTCCCTCCTCACATCGTTTGTTCTTCTCCTCCTCCTTCATGCATGAGCGCTGGACACCGGAAGGTCAGTTGGTAAACCGCTTCTTCTTGTTTGGCGGAATTTTGTCCCGCCAAATAAATGAATGGATAATTTAATGAATGAATGAATGAATGAATGAATAAACAAAATCGCCAACAATCACGTTACATCTGTGTTAGTCTATGTAGGTTATAATATTTTGTTCGCTCTTTTCTCCTTGACAGCTGCTAGTTCTGAAGCCGAGACGATAATTCATCCCCATTTCCTTGCGGTCTGCCGGCATAAATATTGGTCGGTTTGCCTGTCGCATTGACTCCCACACTTTGCTACGCGTGGTGTGTCAAAACCGGCCGGCTGCATGCAACGTGACAGTCTACTTTTTGCAACAGTGTGAAGTTTGTTGGCTTTGAAGAAGTCTCTCGGAGGGTCTGCTTAAAGTTTTACAAGCGGGAACTTAAATTCGTTTCTTTTATTAATGGCAATGTTCAATCTTGTCAGCGCGTCACTGGGAAAGTGAGAGATAGAGAGAGAGAGAGGTGAGGGAAAAAAAAGTAAAGAAAAGCCGTGTTGTTCAATCCGCGCCTTTAATATGGATGAGGAAATAGTTGGAAGTATCAAGGCAAATGATTCAAAGGGAAGCAATCACACAATGTAAAGGCCTTAATAGGGGAAGCTCTTAGGCGTAATGACGGAAGCCTCTTTTTTGGATTTGTTTAGGGCGCAGCACTTATTTCAAAATGTCTTCTGTAATTCCTTCACCAGCTGTGGAATTTACCAGTGGATTGTATGAGAAGAACAAAAAACTAATCTGGAGTAAGTGAATGCATTTTACACAGTGGTTTAGTCTGTTTCATTGGGCGGTTCATCTTACGCAGGGTGATTCTAGTGTCAGTTAGGGCCCTGGGCAAAAATTCACAGGGGGACCGTCCAACCAGTGTTCATCATAGTTATGTTATAAACAGTCAGCCCTTAGGGGGGGCAAATGGCCTGGGGCCTCAAGCACTTAACTGTCTTGCCTGTTGGCAAGCGGCGCCTCTGATCTTAAGAAAAAAAAACTGGTTATGTACATCCTCCTGTAAAGGCAAAATGTTTGAATAAAATGTAAAGTGAAAATGGCAAGAGTTTTAGTAAAACTAAATAAAGCAAAAGATGTGGTTACTATTACTTTAAGTAAAAATTTAAGCAAATCAAATTTGCTGATTATGTTTTCATTCAAACATAGTTCAGTAATAGTCTCTTAAGATGGGCTTACCCCTTTCAGTGCATTTTCAGCCGATTTTTCACTCGTGCGACTATCGTTTTGGATCGGCCCGAGTTTCAGCTTAATTGTGCGTCGTGCATCGTGTGGTATACATTGGGTAACGAGCACCTATTAACCCATCATGACCAGCTCCCGATTGGCAATCGTATGGTCAGATGAAATTCAAACCTGTTTGAAATTCTGGTCGCCCCTCGTGAGGGTATCGCACTGTTAAAGCAGAGCCACGTGCCCACTCACCTGAACCTTAGTGGGTTTTCCCTCATTACGTGTTTCTCTTTGGTGAGCATCTCTCCAGTTCTGGGTTCTTCTTCGATTTCGACGTTACAGTCCGGGTACGGGAGTCCGATGTGTCATTTAGTCTGAGCAGTCAGGTTGCAACCGAGCATTGGGTCGTATAATGTGCATGCACCACATGCGATTTAGTCGTGCAGTTTTTTCAACGAAATGTTAAAAAAATCACACAGTGTAGTAAACCTGCAAAGTTAAATAGCACCAAAAGCATTGAAACGTTTACATAAGCACCATTTCAACACAATGCAAATTTACACGTGTGACTCTGCACGGCGAAACCAGTCGCTTGTCGCAACGGAGGTTTCCGAGAAAAACGACCGTTTATGTTGCGTGGGGTAAAATTTCGGATATTTTGTTTTTAGTGTTTTGAAACAGTGGAAGGTCTATACTGTACTGTTGTGAATAAATTTCACAAGAACGTGACTTTCTTGAGGTGAGGAATTCAATTCCAGCAGAATGTTAAAAGTTTCTGTTTTGACTGCTCTACTTCAATATTTACGGTAAATCCACTGGTTGACTAGCGTGAAGATATTTCTCCGGAATCCATCTGCGTCTCCCCAGTTCAGTTAACCTAACGCAGGTAGGCTATCCATGTGGCTGTGAATGCAGCGTAGGCTACCGTAAATGTAAACATAGCCGCGACTGCACCAAGCGTCTGTGAGTGCTACGTCGATAGTCAACTTCAAAGGCAGATTTCTCCATTTCTCGACTCCTTTGAATGTTGATATCTCGTCATATGTCATCTGATTTATTCGATATAGGTATCGTTTTGAAGGTATCAAAACATAATAACTAAATTTTGAAAATTTGCGACAAGCGACTAGTTTTGCCGTTTTGCCGTTTTGAGTCACATATAATTGTTTATTTCCTTCCTGACCAGTTGATGGTTTTCAAGTTACCAAGTTTAGGGCATAGATTGTGGCCACCTTTAGATATCTTAACATAATGTATTCAATATATTGTGCTGCCCACAATTGTATAACAAGGTGAGAGTGTGTACTGCTAATAATATTTTTGATATTTTGTACCCATGTTTTCTAAAGATATTTAAAGGCCTTTAGTGACCTTTAGAAAAAGACGGTGAATCTGTGAAGCTAAAGGTCACTAAATATATTTTAAAGAAATGTTCATCTTTATTGTAGCTCTGAAGAAGCAAGGTTTTGGCAATCCATGCCCTTAAAGGTCAATTGCAAATCCTTTTTAATATTTTTAAAAAATCTTTTACCAAATAGTCCCTTTAAAGATAAGACTTCTAGTAGGGTTTGGCTAAACAGATTTAGTTCCTATATTTAATTATCTATATTATTATTTTTTTTCCAAAAAAAAAAGGTAGATTGATTTTTAAAGCATTAACCTTGTAGATTTGAACTGAACCTTTGACAGTTAGTAGCTTAACAGTTAGAATCTTCACCCTGTGATCGGAAGTGGGCACTGCCCACTGGTTCTTCATAGATGGGTCAAATGCAAAGGTGGTGCACTGTGTGCTGTGCTGTGGTGTGTTCACAAGGACTAATAATCACTCACTTTTACTTTTCTTTTAATCTAAAGGTGAATATAAAGTGTTAGAGCAGCACAACGCCGTCTCATTTGCTGAGAGCTCTTGAGTTGTCTTTGTACGCGACACGTACCAAAAAAGAGTCTTGAGTCGTGAGTTGTCTTTCGTCGTCTTTTCTTCACTACAATTCAGAGTTTTACAGGCAAGAGATGAAACCCTAAGACTACAAAGATACTTTACATGGCGTTACATGACGGTCAAAAAACTGTAACGCTCCTGAGCTCTTAGCTCCATCACATTCAATGTGAAACTAACCTTTTACGTTCTTACATCCTATATATACCCCAGATTATGACACGTAAGGCACGTATTACTTCTACTGTTACATATTAGTACATTTAACATGCATACGTATTGATAGAATCCTGCTACGTGGCACTGTACATGGAAAGTTATGGAAGGTTCTAGAAACATTTCTCTACTTACTACTGCAAACAACTACAAAACATTAAATCTAAATATTCCCACATTCATACACACAAAATGGCTCTAACATAAAGGATTTCAACACAATTGGACCTCTAAAAAGTTATTTTAGCCACTGACAGCCTCACAACTTCGGCCCAAATATTAAAAAACAAAATGCAGATGCAGATCAACTGTTTTGCAGATAATTTGCAATCCCCTGTAAATTCAGATTTAGCAACATGTGTAATTTGAAAATTAAGAGTTACTTTTAGGTTTAACTGTTTTTGGTCACATATAGATTATTTCACATATATTTACTCCCAATCGTTAAATAAAACAATTTTCATTGAATCTGTATGAATAAATGTTACTAAATGTATGTCAGTACAATGCTAACTTGGACTGATTAGCTTTTTACATTTTATTTAAATGTAAATGTATTTATGTAGCAACTGTGTGTCTCTTGGCTTCAATTGTTTTCTTGACAACATCTTTATGTACTCGTAGATTACGCCTAACAGATTTATTTCACATCTGGACAATTTCACATATATACATGTCCTGTAGAAGCACATTTAAAAGCAAGTGTGAGTATGTGCACAGGTCTTGGTGTGCACGTGTACACATCTTCCCAAGCTTTGGTGTGGAGAGCGAGATGGGGTAAAGGTGATGTGATCAAAGGTGCAGGAGGGAGTTTTGATATGCAGCCTGCCAGGAAGCTCAGCTGTATCCCTGACACCGGCTCCCTCCCGGTGCTGGCGCAGGCATTGTGAGCAGATGAAGGAGTCGAGCTGTGGGTGCCAGAGCCCAGAGGCTTAGCCCGGGCCTGATGTGTGCAGGGAATCTCAATCGAAGATCATTGTAGCAAAGAGCAGACGGATAAAAGGAAGAATGTGCGAGGAGAGAGGGAGATCACAGGTGGGGATAGGGGGCTGGGAGGAGGTGAGGGATAACGGACATGGAGGAGGGGGAGGGGGGACAACAATCCCAGATATTGTTCACGTGGAAGGAAACACCAAACTGGCCGTGGCAGCATGGAGAGGAACTGGCTCTAATGGGGTTAATCAGGAACCAAAACTAACAGATATCCCTGAAGTGTGGGGTGCTAACAGGTCCTCGTTGGCTTTCTGTGTTTTTCTTGGCTAAAGTTGTTTGGCTGACATGATGAGAGCCGATTCCATATTTGTCCTTGTATGTGAAAGATTCTTCAAGCAATGAGAAGAGAAATGCAGGGAATCCACAGAAACCATATGAAAAATCAGATACAGGCCACATTTTACGCTGAACTGATATCCAAACCAGTACCCGCTGTTGAAACCCAATTTCACTTTAAACAGCCAACAGTGGATTTTGTTACTGAACGTGATTTAATGTCATCTTTTACCGACAGTGGTGCCAACACTAATACAGTTGACAGTTGGTAGGGTAACGGTTAGTGTGTTCGCTTCAAGATTGGAAGGTTGGCAGTTCGAATCCTGGACCAGTAAAGGTACCACTGAGGTACTCATGAGCAAGGTACCATCCCCAATTGCTACTTCCCGTATGCTGCTTATGTCAGCTGCCTACTACTCTTTCACTGAATAATACTCACTTTCACAACACTTTTACTCAACTCTACCAGTTCTCTACTGGAACTGGGTGACAAACAAATAGAGGTTGGAATTTTATTAAGGTGCTTTTCTCTCTCGCTATCCCTGTAATCGCGGGTAGGAAATGCAATTTCCATTTACTGTAGCTAAGTATTTATACATTTCCCTTGAGCCTCAGTTACCAGTCGCACAAGCAGAAAACAAAAGGTGAAGTCAAAAATCTGCCGACTCCTGATTGGTCAGATTCTAATAAAGTGTTTCTTTAAGCATATATTGTATTCTCAAAGTAATTACTTTGTGTGCAGATGTTATTATCTCATGGGAATATGTTTGTTATCTTGTTGGAAGAAGTTATTAGCTTGTTGTCCTTCATAATGTGCTGGAAATGATCCCTGCTGATGACAATTCCATGTCTATATGCAGCAACAATATCATTGTTTGGCATTCCAAAGTAAAAGCTGCGTTTGTTAGCGCGCACGACTCTCACAGGGAAGTCCAACATTCACTAAAGCATTCCAGTTCAGTTAAATCTGCCCATTTATTACAGACAAAACATATTTTAGCTGATAAATAACAATAACTGTTCTCACAGTACAGCCATTCACTTTATTTATTGTGCCGCGGCACTCATATGGAAGGCCCTCATAGCAAAAATGTACTTCTCTCTCAGAAATGTAGTCAAAAATGAGTTATAGGCCAAAATGCTCAAAACTGCCAGTATGTCTTCATTTTCCATTAATCATATTTTTTCCATTCTGTTTTTTTTTCCATTCTGAAAATAGAAAAATGCATTATTTGATAGCAAATAATTTTATTCTATATCCAAATGGAAAAAAAGAAGTGTTTCCACCTGGAGTGTTTCCACCTTATTTTTCTTTATAGTACTAAGCCATAGAATGTCTCTGCATAATAAAAACTCTGAATATGAATGTGTTCATGTTCACAGTCTTGTGCAGACCTTTTTTTTTTGGAGAAATAAAATGATTGCTTTTTGTGTTAAAGACTGCGTAGAACTACTCAGGAATTGATTAGAGAATTGGTAAGGAATTAGATTGATAGGCAGAATTGTCAATGGCATTGATATTGATAAAATCTTATCAATTCCCACTCCTAGTCTATTATATGACATCTGTGTGTATCTGAAGTCCGGAGAGACACATTAATTCATAGTAAAGTATCATGAGCTGAGATGATGATAACTTGTCTGTGCAAGATAGCATGAAATCACTTTTTGGGACTTTATTTGAGGATTTGTTGAAATATAAATCTTACTAGCAGAACTAATGTAGTAGCCATGTTAGTTCAGCTACTGTCTTGGGAATGACACTCCTCAGCATTGTTCAATTAGCTCTGCCAACGTTCCTGAGCATTTGCATTCTTTTCCATAAATCGCGTCAGTGATTTTGTCCTGCACAACTGCAGTGCATAAGATGACATTGTATTGTGATTGCTGCTGCTGAATAAAACCTGTCTGCTTTTAATGGCACTTTTTAGGTGGAAAACAAAATAAAACCAGTAGAAAGTCAACTTTGGACTAATCCTAGAGATTCTGGTCAACTAGGAGTCATTAAAACACACTAAACCATCCCACAATTCCTTGAATGTAGATTTACCAAATAAGCTAAAAGTGTAACCAGATGCACCAAAATGCTCTTAATATGTTAAGACCATGTAATGTAATAAAGATAACGTTTTTCACAAAATCTGAGTTGGACATCAAGAATCTGCATTGTCAATGTAGTCTTTAAGATGTTGCTCTGTCTCAAAGGAAGGAAAAGTCATTGTCTGTGGATTGGGTGCAAGAAGCCTCTTTGTTCTTGCTTGTTGTTTCATCTGGAAGGTTCTAAACACAACTCTAGTGATTGTGTTAGTGAAGGTGTGGAGGTGGTGTTTGATAGCTGTGTCCCTCTCAGCTATGTCTCTGACCTTCCAAACCATGTATTTTTTATTCTTACTCGTGTCAATAAGTCTTGAGGGTCCTTCCCAGGAGGGCTTCTCTTGTCCCTTGTGTTGCTTGTATTTATATCTAAGTGTCTCTGTCCTCCAAAGTTCGGATGAAGAGTTTGCACTAGACTTACAAATGTGAAAAGGGCGATTTCCAAAATTACAGGGACATTTTCTCTGTAGCAACTTGGCATCAAGAGTCTTGCTCAGGGGCCCAACTGCTTTTTAGGCTCTTCATCAATTCAATTCTCCAATCCTTTGATCACCAACACAGATTTCAGTCACTCAGACCAATGCACCGACAAAGTCTAATAACACTAAACTCGTAGCTGTAGTGATGAATGTTGTTACCCTACTGACAGGCATTTTTGGATTAAAAACCAAAGGTAAGGGCCAAGAGGTTGTGGATTCATATCTGACCATATCCTACCTCCAAAGCGTCCAATATTGAATTTCTGAGCAAGACCCGTAGCCCTCACAGCCTTAAGAAAATTCAGGGCATTTTGCATAACCTTTGTTTTTAGGCTTATTCTAGTGTGACGTCCATTCTTCATGACGTCCTGCGCTACTGAAGTATGTCAAAGTTTGATATGTAAATCAAACTTTGACAGCACGCGCTGTCTCACTAGCCTCGAACTCCGAAGATTCTTTGCACACGATGCATATCCAAAAAAGAATCTTGAGTCCAGTCTTTTCTTTTGTTGTCTTTTTTTTTTTTTTTTACTACAACTTAGACTTTTACAAGCAAAAGATGAATTCTTAGGACTACAAAGAGACTTTACGTGACGGTCAAAAGACTCCTGAGTTCTCAGCCTCAACACCATTCTAGTTCTGAACGTTCTTACATCTTCATATATATTTTAGGATCCAATCAGATTACGACACATAAGGCATGCATTACTTCTATTGTTACGTACTAATACAGAAGTTCATATAGAAAATTCCAGAAATATTCAAATCAGCTAACTTCTACTACAAATAGTCATGAAATATTAAATCCAAACATTTATGCAACACAAAATGGCTCTAACAACTGACACTATCTTGAAATCACCCATTTCTGATGAAAGTTGATCTGCACCTGTAAATTTTTTTTTTTTCACTTTTTATAGCTTTATCTAGTATAAAAGTGCTGAAACTGTAGACATAGCTACTAGAAATAGTATGCAGATGCTGTATTAGTACTCTGAAGAAAAATAAGGTTAGTGCCAGAAGGAAACACTTCTTTATCCATTTGGTATCCATCTGGATATAGAATAAAATTATTTGATAACAAATAATTCATTTTTTTATATTTATTTTTTCATATTGGCTACTCTTTAACATTATAGAATAGGAAAAGTTTTGGGTAATTTTGAGCCAATTTGGACTTATTGTGGTCTATAAAATAAGCTGCTTGGGGCCTTTCTGGAAGAGAACTACATTTCTGCGAGTGATGACGTTCCACAATTTCATGTGTCGCGGGTGCACATGAAATTGCTCACAAATAATTTCACCTACAGTGGAATGAATATAATTTCCATTAAGTTCAAAGTCTTGTGATTCTACTGGTACGTTTATAGTTTCTGTAAGTTAAATGGATATTGAGTTATTTAAAAACTAATTAACAAACAACACAAAATGGCTGTAGCTCAAATGCAAGTAGCTCCAGAGAAGAATTAGGAAATGGAAGCCAGATCAATGCCTGAATGTACTTCACATTCACTTTATTTTTCAATTGTACATTATTAGATCATCTCTAGTCTCTTTATTTATAATAGTATTTTGTACATTTTTTGCAATAACCACCAACGCAAATTCCTTATATGTGACGACATACATAGCAATACATTTCATTTTGTTTTGACTGAGATTCTGACAAAATACTTTTTCTTGCAGTTCTGTGTTTTTTTTTGGTGGCAAACGTTATCAAAAAAGATTAGACTGAGGCAAAATCACCAAACAAACAAGTGATAAGACCACTGTTCCAATGACCATATTGTTCCAAAAAACACAGTATTTTTTTATTATCTAGCCAAAAGAACCAATTGAGGTGTCAAATACCAACAGTGCTGTCTGTCATCTGTATTAAAAAGAAGTCATGAGAAACATCTGAGGCCAAAATGCTGTACTTGAGATCACTAATAGCAAGAAATTGTTACATAGGGATGAACTCTCTTCATCACACAGTCAAGCTGACCGGTTTTCTTCATGTACCAGACATGTCCCTGTAAAGCTCAAATATCTATTTAGTGAGATTCATTCATTCATTATCTGAACTTAATCCCTTAATCCCAACTGGGGTTGCAGTGGGTCCAGAGCCTATCCCGAGAATTTACAGGCGCAAGGCAGGGAACAACCCTGGCAAGGGTGCCAACACACCACAGTTCACACTCACACAGTCACACCTTATGGAGCCAATTTAGAGTCGGCAATAATCCTATATTGCATGCCTTTGGACTGTGGGAGGAAACCGGAGCACCCAGAGAAACCTCACGCGAACACCGGAAGGTCATGCAAACTCCACACAGAAATGCCTTACGATAGTCCCCGAGGTTCGAACCCAGGACCTTCTCGCTGTGAGGTGGGAGCACTAACCACTGAGCCACCATGCCGCCCTGTTTTGTGAGATTGAACCTGATATTTTACTTTAAAAAATCAGCCAAAGGTATAGGCTGTAATGTTGGAAAGTATAGTCAGCACAAGTGATTTACTGTTTTTTATATAAACATGACCTATGTCTAGTACATGGTAAAGCAATAAAGATGATGCAATATTATTAGATAGGTTTTTGCAGTGTTAATTAATGGTGCAAATTCAGATGTTATTCCAACCCTAGTCCATACCAAGCAACCATTCAAGGAAACTATATTTCAGATTTTGATTAATAAACAGTGGTGCCCAAGCATTTGTCAATGACACGAGTGACAGTTTAATTGCTGGCCACTTTAGCTGCAATGACACACAGATAATGAAACATTAAATTAATCCCAAAGCCCAACAAATAAAGGTGAAATCATTTTCCAGCACAAGTAAATCGGCTTGCATCTGGGCGCAATGTCGTCCTTTGGGCTGGCAGTCATCGATGTGACGTTATTAGTCCGCGCTGCATGCCGCAGTTTGATTTAAATGATTAGATTCGAGCCGGGCTGAGATCGAACGGCGCTGGAAGTACTTAAAACGTGGAGAGTGCTTGAAGTCAATCGTGTTATTTACATTTTTATAATTTGATGCCATTAAAAATCTGCAAACAACAAAACTGACTCCTTGCTGACGAGTGGGACATAGAGTATTGGTTTATCTGTATGCAATTAAAACAGGCTATTAGGAAACTCGGTAAAAGTGTAAATGCATGGAATGTGACATTTCCGAACCCTGAACAATATTAATGTGGAGGATCTAGATGAGCCTGAGGTGCAATGGGCTTGCACCAGACAGGCTAAGTGGACATCACGTTAAATTAGCTTGCTTAACTGTCCTACTCATTTTGCATTTGAATAGACTCCTCAATGGGTTCCGCTGATGGCGCGATGCAGAATGTTCCATTCGGACGTCTTAAAGGGATCCTTAAAGGGCCTTAAAACCTTCCAGTTTTTCTAAAACATTGCTATGAACGTACCATTAAGTAAAAGAGTTACGCAGGATTCTTACCTTTTAAAGTGAAACTACTTGCTTGGTGTTTTACCAAAGACATGTTTTTGAGAGTTATAGGTAAAAGTCACAGATAAAACATTCTCATTTGCCCCTTTTGCTTTACATTTACATTGTGAGTTTCACAGTGACTTCCACATCCGCATCTGATTGCATTGGTTTCCAAATTATGTATAGCTAAAAATTTATTGTCTTTGTCTTATTGCAGCTAAAGCATCACTTAGGACATCGGCAGATGCTTCTGCAACACTGTTTATTAATCAAAACTTGAAACATAGAGTTTATTTGGATAGTTGCTATGTTGGACCAATTTCTGAATTTACATTAGTGATTATTACTGCCTAAAATATGTATATTCTTTATAATACCAGAATATGTGATCATGAAGAGGGGAGAGTGTGTTTATCACAGTATTGCATATATGTTTAACATGGCAGTAATTCAATTTTTACCATATTGTGGGGCAGAAATTTGAGATTTACACACTACGATTTCAAACATGGATCTGTCAGTTTGTCTAATGAAGAGATTTCTTGTTAATAGAGACCCTGAATTAAGTATGTTGTGCAAGTTTCAGATGTTTCTTGTAATTTCTTTTTACACAGATGATGGGTGGGAATGTTGCCATCCTATTTGGGTTTAAAACCAACAATCACAGATGCATTTGTGGGTGGTGGCAAGAACATCCATCGCTCTTATAAGTAAAGCAACATGCCTACAGCTTGTTATGAAGCAGTTATCACAACGTTTAACGAAAAAGTTGATTTATGTATTATCTAATTACCGGAAAAGTCTCCCGGGAGCAACTTGGAGTCTTAGTCAGGGTCTCAACAGTGGTAATGTTGGAGGTAGAATAGAGCTGGTCCTGAACCCATATTGGTTAAAACTGGCCATTTAACCTGCAAGCAGCATTGTAGTTGTAACATTGTGAGACGTATTGAGTAGCAAGCTGTGAGAAATTGCTCTTTTTAGTACACAGTGTTGCTGCAGGTTGAGTTGTCTCCAAAATATCCACATAACTACATTCAAATGTTTTACTTTTTGCTTTTTCAATATTTTTAAATGGCATCAAGGTTTCCATGCTCATTTAACTTGCAAGGCTCCTGAAGAAGGATGTAATGTGAGGAGCTGTACATTTTTAACACAATTTTCTCTTTTCCCAGCTCCATGTGGTGGTCAGTACACAGGATCGGAGGGTGTTGTGTTGTCCCCAAACTACCCACACAACTACACCGCCAGCCAGACCTGCTCCTACTACATCACTGTGTCAGGGGAGTTTGGTGAGTCACCAGAAGCTCATACTATCTTGATGACTCTAAATATTACCTGAAATACTACAGCCAGCTAAAGCTGTGCCTTCTTTCTTTTAATGATGATTGGCGCACGCTCGCCACTATATAAATACAGTATCATAAAAAGATGTATCATATAGCTTACATTGTCTATTTGATTTTTTATGGCATACACCTTTTTATCTTTCAGCCAGTAGACAATGTACAAATTACCTCGGTTTACCTTAAACACCTAAATTGTATAAATTATTTGAACTCATTATTTTAAGTGTAGTTTGAGCTTTGTATTGGTCTCTGTAAGAAATCTCAGTTTGGTGTTTCACTTAGAACTTTACATTCTACATTGACATCATATCTTATTTATGTGTAAGATGTTGTATATTATTGGAAAAAAACACAATAAATTGCTATTTCAGTTTTGCACAATTTAGTACATGAAGTACCTGTGTGGCATGTTAACACATTCACTATTAAACATGCTCATAGAAAGTCAGAAAAATATTCTTTTAAGATGAAGAAAATGAAAGAAGTGTGATCATGATCATGTTAGCATGATCGATCAATTTTTTTTTTTTTTTTACAATGATAGGCTTTACAACCATTTGCATATTTGCATATTGAACATGAATTAAAGGTCCCATATTATGAAAAATTCATTTTTTCTGTTCTTTGGACACCCATTTGGGTCTTTACTGCCTCTAACACACTAAGTTTCAGTGTTGAAAGTAATGGAATATACAGTACCACCGTTGTGCTTTCAGATTACTAATAATTGTATATTCCATTACAGTTGCAGTTTAGAAATATTGTTATCTGAATACAGTTACATTGTAAAAATAATGGATTGTGTGACAGTGTATTTCTGTTTCACATGTTTATCCTTTCGCTAATAAATTTTGGCAATTCCATTCATTACCAGAAGCTCTTCAGAGCACGCACCCAAGCAGAGCAAGGAGCAGAAACGCATTTCTGTCTTGGAAATTCAGACAACATTCTGCAGTTCAGTCAAGTCTTCTCCTTTATTACAGACAAAACTCATATTTTAGCTGATAAGTAACAAAAACAATCAGCGTTCTACTCACGATATAGCCATTTATTTGATATTTTCAGTGTTTATTCCAGGACATGCATTCATCGTGTTATTGTGACACGGCTCCAGGTTGCGTGCGGGGGATTGTGGGAAATGTAGTTCTCTCTCAGAATGTGTTGACCATGTGGGCAGCAGCAGATCATTTGCATTTAGGAATTCTAATGACAAACAGCCTGTTCTGAAAGGGACTGAAATAGAAGAGTAAAAAGCAGGCGAAAATGCCTAGTCTGAGATGTATTTTCTACTTCACAGCTCATAGACCTATTTTAACTTGTTGAAAAAAGGGTATAATATGGGACCTTTAATATTTAGCTATTATCCACAGAAACTTTGTTGCCTGGGTATTTATGAGGTGACTGCTCTTAACCTAACAGCTGATGTGTCCTATATACTCTCTTGTAAAGCAATAAGTCAATTAAAGTGAGTTAAAGTGAATGATTATTTGTCATTGTGGACACACCACAGCATGGCACACAGTCACCACAAAAATAGGGGCCTCTGCATTTGACTTATCCATGAAGGAGCAGTTGGCAGCTTTTTTTTGGCAGCATCCAGGGGGGACGGTGCCTTGCTTCATGACTTGAACTTCCGATCACAAAGCCAACCCTCTAACCATTACACTACCACTGCTAAGATTAGATCATTTTACTTGTGTGTCGCAAATGTTTTATAAGTTACAGCTGTTGGTCGTTTCATGTTCATATCTAACCAAAACTGATGTACGTGTGATGGACATTTAAATCCTACATGCACTACTATGGTTGTGTCTTGCTATAAAACTGGAGTGCGTGTGAATTACCACAGGCTTGAATCAAATCTGAATGTGTTGGAGTGACTGCTAGGACACATGCTGGACCTTATTAACATGATTAACTGCTTGTTATTCAAATCTGAGCTACTAGTTTTTTATGCAACTACAGTGAAAAATACACTTCAGTCAGTCACTCAGTCATTATCTAAACCGCTTAATCCCTATCAGGGTCATGGGGACCGGAACCCACGGGTGGGTGCCAACACACCACAAGGCTCACACAATCACGCTCACAGTCACACCTTTCAGCGCCAATTTAGATTTGCCAATCAACCTACTTTGCATGATTTTGGACTGTGGGAGAAAACTGGAGCACCCAAAGAAGATGCATGCAAATGCAGGGACAGCATGCAAACTTAACACAGAAAGGCTGACCTGGAGATCGAACCCAGGACCTTGTCACTGTGAGGTGGCGGTGCTAACCACTGCACCACCGTGCTGCCCCTACACTTCAGTGACTTCATTGTTAATAGCCTTTGAAATATTGGAATTTAAATTCTGCTTGATTATCTGCCGACCTACCAAATTACAATAACAACAATAACACACCTGAGTGTGACGAAATCAGATTATATTACAGCACTTTTGTATGAACTTTATTGACCGCCAGTGTCTTTTAGAATAGTTTTTAAATTATTTTACTTACTTACAAAGCACGTAATGGCTTAGCACCTTCTTACATCATTGATCTTTTAACTCTCTGCACATAGCAAGGGTATAAAAGAAACCTAGTCGGGTGGCAGCTTTTAGTCATTATGCACCAAATCCATGGAACACATTAGCAGCAGCAATCAGAGAAGCTGAGTCACTTTCATGTTTTAAAAAGCCTTTAAAAATATTTAATTACCATGACTTTAAATGATTAAAAAAGATCAAACAATTCTTAATTTTTTTGTTGTTCCTAATTCATTGTGTGTAATACTTTAATTGTATTTAAATTTCTTTTTATCCATCTCCAATCACAGGGCGAGCTCCCTAACCATTACGTCACCAAATACTTGGTTAAAAAGGTCAGCCGCACTTTCGCTCTCATGTTTGCATTGGTTTTCTCCAGTGCTCCGGTTTCCTCCCACAGTCCAAATGCAAGCACTATAGGTTGATTGGCGAATCTAAATTGGCCCTGTGTGTTTGTGTGTGTGGTTTGCCCTGCAGTGTGTCCCTGTCTCACAACCATAGTCCCAGGATAGGCTCCAGTCCCCGCGAGCGTGATACGGATTAAGCCTTTCAGAAAATGAATGAACGATATGAGTACATAAGCGTTGGTGGGGCAGCGATCTGAAGGACTGGAAAGTTGGGTTGAGAACCATAACACTGGGGTTAGATATGAATTAGACCCCCACTTATTGTACCCTAATAAAACATTTAGTAAAAGTTGTGTAATGATAATCTATTGTTAAATGTTCTCTTACAAGCCCTTGACACAACAAATTCAAACATTCAAATCTACAAATTGAAGATTAAATGTAGCTGTAGGGACGGACTTTCTGGAAGGAGATTGTGCCGGCAGGGAGGGAAATCTCCACCTCTCTGATATTTACACAGAGACGGCATGAGATCCCCTCTGGCTGTTTCTTCAGTGCCGGCGCCCGAGGCGAGGGCAAACATCTAATTAAAGAGGAGATAATAGAGCCGTTGACACCCCGCCCGGCTGGATGTCACGGCGTCGCGCCATCCCGATCTGGTAATCGCATCGCCATGTCTCTCTACAGGTCGAAGTCACCTTAACGTTAGCATTAAGGTCTAATGGTAGAGACATGGCGAGTTTAGAGTAGAAACACTGACATGTTTTTAGATGTTAAAGTGGGAGTAGTGGGACCGGCTGGTGTTTGCTTGGTTGTGGTGATTGTTGTGGAGCATGAAGCTGTACACATGCAAGCACACGCAACAGCATGTTTATTAGCAAAACCTACATTGTACCTGACTTTTTAGTGGTTCACAAGATCCAGCTTCTTCATTTGCGAACCGTTCTTTTGACCGCTGATCATTTCCTGACCACAGAACACTTCTTGACCTGGTAATTTTTTCCTGCACTTACTATCAAGTTATCATCCTTATTTCCTTTCCTTCTTCTTCCTCTCACTTCCACAGCATTTTGTTTAAATCATACAGTATGGCTCTTTGAGGAGATCTGGGGTATTGCCTTTCTTGTTCTTCTTCTACTTCCCATGTTTTGTCCCATTAACTCCTTCCACAGTTTTTGATGTAGAAACACTGCTCATTGCTACTGCATTTCTTGTCAAGCCCTCTTGTCAGCCGCAGCCCTTCTTTCTCCCTTCTTTTTCATCACAAGAGGGCTCCACCATTAAGGCTGTCATTCTATATTTTGGTCACAAGGGGCCTCACCATGAAGGTTATCATTTAACATTAATTCAGCAACTCAAACTTTAACAGCTTAAGCATTTCTCCTTTTTCCATGTTGGTTGAGAGGCCAGTGCAATTATGTAAATATGGGGAACACATGCAACTTTGGAAACACACTACAAGCACAGCAAACATGAAGCTTGGGAAATGTGCTACAAACACAGAAAATACATGCAACTTTAGAAACATGCTGCAAATAACCACAACACAATGGAAGTCACTGCTGATCATTTACAGGTGAAAAAGTAAGTTCCTTTGTATTTGAGCAAGTTAAACAACTTTATTATAATGCCCTGTGGTGTGTTGCCACCTGCCCGAGGGTTTTCCCGCCTTGCGCCCCGTAGTTCCCGGGATAGGCTCCAATAGTCCACGCGACCCCAATAAGGATCAGGCAGTTTGGATAATGAATGAATGAACTTTATTGTTAATATTAATTTGATGTGATAATGCTTCTTTTAAAAACCAGGATAATAATCAAAAGATTGTTTATGGTGCATACGCTGTCCTGCAGCTTGCCAGATTAATAATAGTTTCAATGTTTAAATTTCATTGTGTTGTGTAACTTTTCTTGTGTTGTGTCACTTCCGTTGTGTTGAGTCTATTTGCAGCGCGTTTCTGAAGTTGCACGTGTTTTCTGTATTTATTCATATTTTGTACAGTGAATTGCTTTTTGGGCTCTCTCTGCCACCATATTTTTCACCTTTTTATCCCTTTCTGTTTATTTCCACACACAGCAGTCACACGGTTTCTTTAGAAATTGCCTGACTAATTACACAAACCTACCACATAGCCCACTCTTCTAGTACAGTCACATAATCCATCAACTGCCATGCACACATCGTTGAGAACTGACAGTTAGGGAGTTGCTCCTAAGATCGGAGGGTCGCCAGCTCCAAAGCCCGGTACCATTAAGACACCCGTGACCAAGATACTGTCCTCAAGTACTTCTCCCAGGGTTCTGCCCACATCAGCTGCCCACTGCTCCCACACGGATTAAGTAAATTATTTTTGGTGTGCTGTGCTGTGGTGTGTTCATGATGACAGTCACTCACTCTGATCTCTAAATTCTTCGCCCCTGATCACTTCCTGACCACAAGATCCCACATCTACCTTGATATATACCTTAATATCCACATGGCAGTGACAGTAGTGTGTATAGTGCAACACAATATAACAATTCAGCACTACTCCCCTGTGTGATATTCCCATTGAAGGAGATACAGATTCAATCAGATTCATGTCATGCTACCTTTTTGGTACTTACTGCTAAAGATAATATGCGGATTGGATATTGGTCCGATAATGATCTAAATAGCTGGATCAGGTATCGGTGGCATTGAGCCGATCTATGGAGCTGATCTGTAAATGCGCACATGCTCGATTTGTTATGCATGGGAAGTACCACTGCGGTAAAGCTGGTTTATTGTTCAAACTTCTCGCAAAATATGTACATACTGATATGACAACGAGCAGAACAAGCAACAAAAATCACAATTATACCGTTTAATTTCCTTAACAACACCAGCTCTCGCTCAGCATTTCTCGCAATCTCTGTGTTCCTGATGGTTTTAGCACTGAAGGATTAGGGATCGTCACAAAATTACAGAACTGTGTTTAAATGAAAATTTTCAAGATGTTATTATATAGATATATGGATGTGTAATTATTACATAGTTTGAGTTAGATAAACAGTATTAATGTCAAGTTTTCCTTAAGCATAACAGAATAATCTCAGTCATGTATTCAGACATTTTTTCAAGTATTATTTTATGTTTTCTGTTTTAAAAAGACTGAGAGACTGCATCGGATTTGTATTGAAATATCCAAATTTACAATATTGGTATCATATCAGTCATAAAAAAGTGATACTGTGCCAAGTCCATTTTTTATCTACGGAAACCTCACCCAGTTCTCACTCACTTTGAACTTTTTTCAGCATATGTCTGTCTGATATAAGTTATATCAGATGTAACTCGTTTGTTGGCCTAGTAGTAGGATACTTGCCTATGGCCCAGACGGTTGTAGGTTAAAATCCAGCTGTATCCTAGTTTCAAGAGTACCACAAGTAGACTCCTGAGAAAGTCCCTTAACCCCAGGTATCGCTAGGAATCACTGTAATTTAGAAAATGGAAGTTCCACTGGATAAGAGCTTCTGCAAGAGCAACCTTCCGTACAGACACACTGCAGGGACATTGTAGTCTCCCTGGAGTAACTTATGGTTAAAGGTCTTTCTCAAGCGGTAGCATAAAGTCATGGTAGTCTTGATAGGTTAGTGGCTTAAGAGTTGGATTTGAAAATGGCAACCCTACAGTCAGGGTTCAGATCCAATTATATTATACTTCATTCATCGGAATGGCTGGCATCTAGTGGTTAGGATACTTCCCTCTGGACAAAGAGGTCGCGTGTTCAAATTCTACCTCCAGCACTACCATCATCGGGTCCCTGAGCAAGACCTTTAACTCCACGTTGTTTCAGGGAGATTGTCTCTTAAATTAGAAAATGGAAGTGTCATAAATGGGGCGGCGTGGTGGCGCAGTGGTAAGTGTTGCCGCCTCACAGCCAGAATGTCCTGGGTTCGAGCTTTGCATGCTGTCCCGGTGTTCGTGTGGGTTTCCCCCGGGTGCTCTGGTTTCCTCTCACAGTCCAAAAGCATGCAATATAGGTTAATTGGTAAATCCAAATTGGCCCCATAAGGTGTGAATGTGTACCCTGCGGTGTGTTGACGCCTGCCCATAGTTGGTCCCCGCCTTGCGCCTGTATCTTTCCGGGACAGGCTCTGTTCCCCACCGTAACCAGAGGTGGACAGTAACTATGTAAATTTACTTAAGTACTGTACTTAAGTACAGTTTTTAAGTATCTGTACTTTACTTGAGTAGTATTTTATTTGGAAACTTATGACTTCCACTTCACCACATTTTAAAGACAAATACTGTACTTTTACTTCACTACATTTCTATCAAGATTCTTGTTACTTGTTACTTTCAAGTCTGTGGATAAAGTGGATGTTATTCCCCCTTTTCTAAAATGTGATTGGTTGTTTGACAGGTGACAGTCTAATCAGTAATCAGTAGGGTTACATCACGCCTGTGGACTGTAACTATAAAACCAAGTTCAGACAGTTCTGCTGTTTTCAGTCTTGATTAAAAAATTGTTGCTGTTGGAAGGTCATGAAGCTAGAGGTGTAGAGCTGGGTTTTAAGCAGGTTGGAATGTTGCTTTTATGTTGTATTATAAGTGTTGTGGCAATAATGCAACAATGCAGTGAAAGAAGATGTACTTTTAATACTTAAGTATTTTTTAAAACAAGCACTTCAGTACTTTAACTTAAGTAAAATTTGACTGTACGACTTTCACTTGTATTGGAGTAACATTTGACTAGTGGTATCTGTACTTTCACTTAAGTAATGAGGTTAGCTACTTTGTCACCTTTTGTGACCCCAGTTGGGATTAAGCGGTTCGGATAATGAATGAATTAATGAAATGCCATAAATGTAAATAAAATGGCTTGATCCCACAACCTCTTGGTTAGAAGAAGAGTATTCTACCACTGTGCTGTGACCACCTTTGGTAAGGCAGATTCCCTATTGGGGAAAGGATTGTAATGAAAGGCCAACTATGATTAGATATCGTCACAAAATTTGTTTAGGCACCGATTTGATTCCAATTTTGATTTAATATGATTTCATTTCCAGTAGTGATTTATAAGGTTTTGAATTTGAGCAGTGGATTTTTGTGTTGTAATAATTGTTCCTGCGACTCGCATGAAGCATTTAAACTTTGTAAGCGCAACAAGCCATCACTCGTTCATATGCTTTCATTTATAGTTACAATCCCATTATATTGCAAGAGACATGAATGGTATACTTACAAGCTTGAACATTTGTGTGAAATTATAGCATCAACCTTGGAATTTTTTGCTGAATACAGTATCTCATCTTTAAAAGAAGAAAAAACACAGATTGAATCAGAATGCAGCACATATGAACACCTCTGTTTGTACATGTTAGCGTCCTCACTAGCGGCTAGAGGTGTGAACCTTCACTTCTCACGATTCGATTCGATTACGATTATCAGGTCTTCAATTCAATGTGATATCTCGATGCCTCCCATCAATTTTTCCCATCATTACTTCACATTCCACGCAGATCGCAGATGGGAATGAATCGCAGGTAGGGTAGCCATAGTTACTACCGGAATGTCCTTTTTAACTAGAATTTTTATGCTATAGCGAGAAAATCACGTAACGACATTATGATAAAATCCAAGGGTTTTCAAATGGTTCTGTCTCAGAGACCACCACTCAGACTAAGCAGCAGTCTGCGGCTGTCCACTGTGTGTCCGTGTGTGTGTTTTTCTATAATTTTTTAGATA
Organism: Distichodus sexfasciatus; assembly: GCA_032718565.1. Classification (NCBI taxonomy): domain Eukaryota; kingdom Metazoa; phylum Chordata; class Actinopteri; order Characiformes; family Distichodontidae; genus Distichodus; species Distichodus sexfasciatus. Next base: position 1,359,932 of record JAVGVS010000074.1, read on the forward strand.
CTTGCATTAAATTCATTTTTCATAAAGAAGCATTACAATGCATTGATTATGTGATTCATTTCAACACCCCTAATAATGACACGTTTGGTTCCTTCTGTTTTCTCTCCTCAGTGGTCTTTGGCCAGTTTGCCTACTTCCAGACCGCCATGAACGACTCGGTGGAGCTGTTTGATGGACCCAATGAGAACTCCAGGCTGCTGAGCTCTCTGGCTGGCTCCCATTCCGGTAAATGTCAGCTCTACGTTCTTGTCACCGTTTTTGTCGTTACGTCGACTTTAGCTATAAAACTGGGGAATTCCTTCGAGGTGGGATGAAGCATTGGGCTGTTGCAGTAGACACGGTGGACAATTAAGCACGTTCAATTTAGCAATGGAGGGGTTCATAAGCAAGGCTTAATGGCTTCATTTGAGGTGGAAAACACGGCCCCGGTGAGAGCCTTGGCTTTAACACATCGTTGCTAATCGTTCAAACTTATTTCAAGCTTTATTGTACTGTCCTGGCTAATTCGTGGCTAGTCATCTACTTCTAATAAACCTTGTCACACTTATTTAATTTTTTTGTAAAACTATATTTCATCTGGTTCCCATATTTCAGTTCTTTATAGTTTTTACGCCCCAGCCTGCTAATTCCTCAAGGATTTCCATCCCTTTAAAAAAAAAAGAAGCAATACTTTTTCCACGGATTTATCGGCGATTTTGCTGGTAGCGGCGCGAAAGGTAATAAAACGGCTAAAAGGGAATCAGCCTTAATTCCCACTCCTTTTCGGGATTGATGAAGGCCTCCGGACGTAAACTATTTGTATGGCACTTTGATACTTTCTGGGGGTTTATGGTCTGCTGTGCAACAATATAATCCCCCGAAGATGTGCTGTAAATTCCCAGCGTTTCTGTCTCAGCCTTTGAGCCCAGAAATCCCGCCTGCTTCATCCACTCACGCCGGCACCTTTAACCCTGCTTATCGTCAACATCGCTAAAATAAGTGAAGTTGCCTGGAGGGCGTTTCAATTTTTTTTTCCCCTGACTGCTCATATTTTTTGAACTTGATTTAAAAATGGGAAAGTGATTGTTTTACTCTAAGAATGTCTGATCTCTCAAGGTTACCTTAAAATTCCAGTTTAGTGAAACCTAATAGTAGAGTCATAAAGTAAATTAATTACAGGCCATAATAATCAATCCTGATTTTTAATTAGTCGGTTCTGAGATCTGCTCTTTGAGGTTTGGAGGTTCACATTAATTTTAGATACAATTCTGACAGATACAAATCACTGCACACATCAAACAATCATTAGGGCAAAAAGTAATGGATGACATTGAAAGTAAGTGTAATTAGAAATTTGCACACAAGACACAAGTATCTCTTTTGTTTGGTTTTGTGTGTTTATGCGTCAAGTTTTTTTTCTCTCCGATGAACCTATTTTATGTATCCGGGGTGATTCTAGGATCTGACCATAACAAATCTGACCTTGCTGACAGAGGCTCCAGATTTAAGATCTTTTAGAAACTTTTTTCAGAAACTACATTTTCAAGCAAAAGCTAGCTGTGAGTGGCTTACCATAAAGGCTATTAGCAAGATATCTTCTTAAAGTTCAGTTGGTGGGTTAGGTATGATAATCCTACTATAACATTGCCCAGTTGTGCACAAAAATGGACTCAATGGGATTAAGTTCGTTTTTATAATTGTCCATAGGACTCACAACTATTGCACATGTATTTTAATATGTTCCTTCCGTTAATTCTAACTTCATTAGCTGTACCTTTACATTTCGCTGTTGAGAACGAAGACACCGAGATGTGCTGTGTAACGTCTGCAGTATATTTAAATGCCCATTTGAATGAAAACAATCAGGCCATCGCGGGCGCGGCAACCAATCACAGGAAGATGTGCAAGGATTTTACAGGTCCATTTGGACCTGTCTACATTTATTCCAACTCTAAAAAGCTATTTTGGCAAAGCTAAAGTTCGAGGACTGGCTACCTCACAAAATCAAAATTATTTTTTCAGGGAGTGCTGAGTTAAAAAATAGCCTAAAATCGCCACTGATGTCATCTTCCATGTTACTAAGTTTCATGGGGCGAACACATACAAATTCTAATATGACAGTTTTCAAAATCAGATATGAAATAAGTCAATTTCTACTCAATTCTGAATGCACAACCGCTGGTACTGTGTTATAAATGTGCCAAAAAAACAGCCAATCACAGACTTCTAGAAAGCAGAGTGCCTGATTTCGTCTCCAATCAGGTTGCTAACACGGTTCCAAGTTCATATACTGAATACAAACGGGCATATTACCGGTACGAAGCCAAAAGGAGTAACACGTAGACAAGTTGTAGGTTATTTTCAGTCAATATTTTATTCTAATTGTAACTGTTAATTTTGCAGAGATTATGCCTCTAACATGTTTTAATAAACATGCTCATTTAATAATGTACAATCTGATTATTTAAGCTTCAGTCAGAAGTCAGAACTTAGAAGCTGATGCATAGTAATGCTGTGAAGAGATGCACGAGGAATCATACAAGAATCAGTCCAGTCAGCTGATTTTCTAAATGCATTTTTTTGCAGCTGACTTTTTTTTGCAGACGTCTTTCAGTCCAATAAAAGGCCATCTTCCAGTCAAATGTTTCATCATTGTTACAAGTTTTCTGTAAAATACTGTTAAAATCTCGCCTCATCTTGTTCTCATGAAACTAATCTCGTATGTCGTCTCTTCTCGTTAGCTGAGTGTCTAAAATAAATATATACTGTATATATTTACACAATTTGTGTTTAAAAAGCTACACAAACGTATCCCAAATGATGCCAAAAAACGTGATGCTTTTACAGTGCAGATGAAATGATGGATAAAATTGGGAATGTTATATGTGCACATAACACATCTGTGTATCATTGTGTCTGTGTGTAGTGTCAAGTTTTATTTCTCCTATAAACCCTTAAAGTATTCCATTTTAAAAGGTTTCATGCGGAGATGGTGAAAGTGTGTGTACCTACAAAAGATGTGTTTAAAAAAAACTGACTGCACTCACACCAATTAGAGAACGGCTAGAAAAGAGGTCTACAAACCTATGCCCCAAATGTGAAACCAATCCTGGATTTTATTTTACTAAAAGCAGATTGAGGAAATTAATCTTAGGCTCTTTAGCTTGTAACATTAACATAATCTTCATTAAAGTTTTACATTGTAGAGAATCACATTTATCCAATCTGTTAAGATATGTGTGCATTTTTTGCCGATTTTACCCGATGTCACAGATTCGAAAACCGGAGCGCGGAACTTTGTCGCGGACTTCTCCTCTCACAGCAACGCTGGGAGTTTTTCTTCAACTATCAATCTGTAGGCGTCCCGAGTGCCGCTACTCGTCTCTCCCCTGCCTTTCGGCATGTCCGGGAGGGACACTTTGGTTATTAAGCCATCCGTCTTATATAGTACCTCGGTGGTGCGCTTTATTACAGTACATTTGCTGCCACATGCAACTCCGGAGAGGGGAGAGGGGAGGCGTGAGAGGGAGAGCTTTGGGGGAGTTCAACGTGATTATCGAGCATATTTCTGTATTGCAGGCGAGACCTTGCCCTTGGCCACTTCAAACCAGATCATGCTGAGATTCACCACCAAGAGCGGACCCTCCGCCCGGGGATTCCATTTTGTTTATCAAGGTAAGCACGAGAAAGGAAAAAAAGAGGAGGGAGAGAAGGGTCACCTCAACGAATTGAGAAGTCTCGCTTTTAATCTTCAAATCTCAGACGTTGAGCCCAGACGCCGAGTGTTCGATGGCTCGGCTGAGCCAAGAGGTTTAAAAGATTTGTCGCATTCATCAAAATTCCTGACAAACGATTTGGCCCGGCCTGGCTCAGCACTAAGAAAGAGGAGTGTTGGGAAATAAAAAAGCTCCTGAAATGAGCAGTGACAATCACAGTGTTATTATTGATCAGTATAGACCTTTTTCACACTTCCTGATTCCAAACATTCTAATTGGTGAAACAGTGTACCGTCACTTCCTGTTTACATCAGCTGTTTTAGATGCAATGGCTGCCTCCTCTCGCTGGTGTTATTGTAGTGTACCTGGCTGCTCTACTTTTTTGTGCATCCAAGAGCAGTAGAAAATGTCTCAAACCCAGTGTGACACTGCAGAGATTATCTTGGAATAATTGGCGGGAGGCTCTGGTCTCTCAACAGTCGTTTTTTGAGTGGGTCAGTGCTCGTCTTGAGGATGCGTCTAACATTAGCATTAACATTAGCGAAAGAAGTCGGTACCCAAAGGTTACAGAGGAACCCAAAGGAACCCAGTTATTCCAAGAAAATCTATGCGGTGTAGTACCGGGTTTCAGACATTTTCAACTGCTCTTGGATACATAAAAAGGCTCACTGTGAAAGTGTAAGCTGCAGATGTAAGTGCTTCTATGAAGTATATTAAATGACAGACCCTGATCCCTTCTGATTAACCTCACCCATGTTTTCTGTAGGTTTTCATCTTTTGGGAAATTGTGAAAGCTGAGGTAAGGGTGGCATTGTTTTGAAGTAGAACATCCATGTATACTGCAGTAACACGGATGAGAAGAGACGGCCATTGCATCTGAAACAGCTGACGCTGCAGTGTAATGTCGCCTGCCTAGGGTCGGTCCCCTGCTTGTGCCCGTAGTTCCCGGGATAGGCGCCGGTCTCTGCGACCCTAATAGGGAATAAGCGGTTCGGATTATGAATGAAGTAATTGTACTTGAGTACATATTTTCAGTACTCTACCCACCACTGGTAGCATCTGCAGTCAGAGGATGGAGTCCACTTTGGCAAAGATGGAATGGCTTGGATGTAAATGGCTTTCTCTGTAGCTTGTAACTAATTACTATAGTAGCTTGGCTGTAGCTTAGCTACTTTTGATCGTAAGTAGCTTTAAATTAGCTTCCGCAACACTGTACAGTACCCAATACATAAACGAGCAACGAAGCCGGGATGTTATTTAATTTGTAACATATTTGCCTTGGACTGCAGTCACATGACCAGACAATTTTTCGCTTCCTCTCACCAGAGGAGGATCGCAAAAATGGTGAGAGCAGAGAGTTGGGGGCCGGCGTTTTAATTTCACTCAAACAACTCCGGCAGGCGGCGTGGTGCATGCTTCTGTCTCCTTCGGCTTTAAAAGTGGTAATAAACAAGACGGGCGAATTAAAGCTTCCTTTTTCAGCGGCCCTCGTAAAAACGACTGATCTATTAGGGGATCTTTCCGGGGGACGATTCCGTGTGTGTATCGGCACTCGCTTTGTCTCTTTTTTCTCTCCACAGCCTCCTTTTCCTTCGCTGTTTTACAGGTCAGGGCAAAGGAGGGGAGGTTGGTGGGGGTGGGGGTGAGGTTTAGAAATACTTGCTGACAGTGTGGACAGTACATTTGGCATGCCGATGCGGCCAGGCGATGATCGATCCACCCAACTTGTTCCTGAACAACCACAACAAGCTAAAGTTAAAACAGATGTCTGTATCAGTGCCCAGTCTGTGCCAGCTTGTGTGCTTGGAAATGTGAGTTCCTGCACGGTTACTTTGTATGGTTGAATCACATCACAGCAGTCAGATGGTTCAAGGAACCCTAAATGATGGGCACTTGACAGTGAGAGACTGTCACAATTTTTGTTCAAGATGAGGAGAAATGAACCGTAGGGATCAGAGATCCTAAGTGATCCCACAATTTTTTACTTCATACATGTTGAAGAAAAAGGTAACAACAGCAGTTAAATGATTGTTCTTATAATCGGGCACTTAAAGGCCACATTGAAATCAAAGGATCTCATTCGCCAATATTTTCTTTTTTTTCCCCTAAACTGTCAAACTGTTCACAACTGTAGAATTGAAGAAAAACTAATAAAGTAACATTTTTCAATGGAGCCAATCTGTGAATGTGCACACATACAGTTGGTTATGCATCGGAAGTGGAACTGCAGTAAAGCTGGTTTATTGTTGACATTCATGCTAATTCACACATATTGATATGACAATTAGCAGAACAAGCAACGCACAACAGTACAACCCAAATCATGCAATTATACTGTTTAATTTCCTTAACATCACCAGCTCTCACTCGCAATGTTGCTGATGGTTTTAGCACCGCAAGATTAGGGATCGTCACTAAATAACAGAACTGTGTTCAAAAGAATAATTTTTGAGAAGGTAATTTAATAACAAATAATTAAGCATATACATATGAGTGTGATGGTGGCACAGTGGCACAGTGGTTAGCGCTGCTGCCTCACAGTGAGAAGGTCCTGAGTTCGAGTCCCGGGTCGGCCATGGGGTCTTTCTGTGTGGAGTTTGCATGCTCTGCCCGTGTTCGCGTGGGTTTCCTCTGAGTGCGCCGGTTTCCTCCCACAGTCCAAAAGCATGCTATATAGGTTAACTGGCGACTATAAATTGGCCCCTTAAGGTGTGACTGTGAGTGTGTGTGCCCTGCGGTGTGTTGGTGCCTGGCCAGGGTTGTTCCCCGCCTTGCACCTGTAACTTCCCAGGATAGGCTCCGGTCTCCCCGCGACCCCAGTTGGGATTAAGCGGTAAAGATAATGAATGAATGAATGAATGAATATGAGTGTGTAATTATAACGTTGTTTTAGTTAAGAAAACAGTATTGAAGTTAAGTATTTCCTTAAGCATAACAGAATAATCTCAGACGTTTTTTAAACCATTATTTTCTGTTAAAAAAAGATTGTATCAAATTTGTAATGTATCTGCAGATAGTCAAATTTACAATATCAGTATCAGACATAAAAAGTGGTATCATGCCATGTCTAGTACTTACCTAAGAACAAATCGCGAGAAAACATTGGTGAATATCAGAATCTTTATGGAAACTGTGTAAATAAGTTTTAAAAGCATTTTTCTTCTTAAAAACTGTTGATGAGGTTCCAGAATGAGGAAACTCCTCTACAGTTTAACAGCTCATGTCGTTATAGGGATGTTAACATTTGTTGTGGGTTTGTGGGGCTCAACTAGGACTCTGTCTTACACTTAACACAATGTGGCACGTTTTTCTGGCCTGAGGCTGGTGCAGTTTTCATTTTTCCCTACACTTTCAGGCGCCTTGTTGCATCCCTGGGCAGGTTGGTTTTAAAATGTTTTGATCTCTAGGTGTGTTTGGTTTTGAAATGGTTTTGCACCCCTGGGTGTGTTTGGTTTTAAAACGCAATTGCTATTTTAAGGCAGTGCAAAGAATTTGACATGGACTAATGCCAGCATGAATGAATATCCACAGTTATATGCACCTACATGGGCAGCTTTGGAGTGTATTTAAATCTATTTGTTACTAGGGGTGTTGAAATTAATCACATGATCGATGCATCGCAATGCAAACGTGGACGATTCCTAATATCAGGGCTTTCAAAAGGTCAGCTGGCCCCGGTTTAGTCAAAAAGAAGATCTTGAGTTGTCTTTGAGTTGTCTTTGTACGCGACATGTACCAAAAAAGAGTCTTGAGTCTTGAGTTGTCTTTCGTCGTCTTTTCTTTACTACAATTCAAAGTTTTACAAGCAAGAGATGAAACCCTAAGACTACAAAGATACTTTACGTGACGTTACGTGACGGTCAAAAAACTGTAACGCTCCTGAACTATCAGCTCTATCATATTCAATGTGAAACTAGTTCTTTTACGTTCTTACATCCTATATATACCTCAGATTATGACACGTAAGGCACGTATTACTTCTACTGTTACATGCTAGTACATTTAACGTGTGTCGTGGTAATATAATTCTATTACGTTACACTGTACATGGAAAGTTATGGAAGGTTCCAGAAAACTTTCTATTGCAAACAGCTACAAACATTAAATCTAAATATTCACACATTCGTATACACAAAATGGCTCTAACAACATTGTTGACCCGATAATCACAATCAAATCAAACCATAGCCTTTTATGCTAAAAATAAAGGGTTTTTTTCTGATTTTCTCATTTTCTTATCATAGTAGGTTACTCATTAAAACAGTTCAGTAAAAAAAAGGCTCGTGTTTCTGAGGCAGGGTTTGATGCAGTATTTTGATTTCCCCGTCTAGCTGTTCCCCGCACCAGTGACACCCAGTGCAGCTCCATCCCTGAGCCCCGATATGGCAGGCGGATTGGCTCGGAATTCTCCGCCGGCTCCATCGTGCGTTTCGAGTGCAACCCGGGATACCTCCTCCAGGGATCCAAAGCCATCAAGTGTCACGCCGTCCCCAACGCGCTGGCTCAGTGGAACGACACAATCCCCACTTGCGTAGGTAAGTGACACCTCTTCCTTTCACATTGTGTGTGCCTTCTTCCAAACCAGAGCAAAACAAACCCTTATATTTATGGATTTTGATTCACTTATAGGCATAGGATCTGATCCATATAAGAGATATTTGAATTTTGGTAGCACCCACTCAAGTGCACTACAGTTCATGAAGGGGTTAAAGAGGCCCGAGCCAAGGGTTAGAAGGGTTTAAACTATCCAGACATGAAGGTCACATTCACAGGCGGATGATGTGACCTAACGCAGCCCGAACTCGCTGCGTGTTTGGCCCAGAGCAAAGGACTTGACCTTTCTCCCTCCTGGCGAACATGGCGGTCCCTGAGCTTTCAGTGCTTTAGATGCGAGCTTTAGAATTCTGACAGGAAACAGATCATGCTAAGGATAGAAAGTGGTGTCTAAAAATGCCCCCAAAATATCTAATTTTTATAAGACTTTCATCTGATGTTTGCATCATCTAGTGCATTTGGACATTTCCTGTTCTTTGGTTAGCTTAAGGGTTGATATAAGCAGAGATGGGTAGTAACGCACTGCATTTACTCTGTTACATTTACTTGAGTAACTTTTTGGATGAACTGTACTTGTAAGAGTAGTTTTTATATAACATACTTTTTACTTTTACTTGAGTATATTTGTGAAGGAATAACGCTACTTTTACTTCATTACATTGAGCGCCATTCCGCTCGCTACTTTTATTTTTAATTATCTGTTACCCAATGCACGATCTGTTTGTTTTGTTGGAAAACTTCCTCCTAAATGACTGTTCCACCAATCAAATGGAGCTAGGCAGTCACATACACGAAACATGCGCGGACACAGACACTGACACACACAGAGATACATACACACACACACGCACACGCACATACTGTACATACACACGCACACGCATACGCACACGCACACACACATACGCACACAGACAGACAGACACACACGCACGCAGACACACTTACATACACACACACACACGCACAAACACACACAGACAGACAGACATACACACACACACACGCACAAACACACACAGACAGACAGACATACACTGGACAGTTTATGCACAGACTGCCTTGTTCTTGTTTTACTGTGTAATCTCTGCCTGCTGCGTCTATTTGTTTAAACTAAAAAAGTTATTACAGATTATTCTACTGTTTATTGTGGCTGAATTAGCCTTAATTTATGCTACTTTGTATAGATTAAATGTATTATTTTTAGTTGTTAATGTAATATTGTTTGGTAATATCCAAACACATTATTATTTTATATTTTTATATATTATTCGATTATATGATTACACCAATAAATCTTTAATTTACTCAGAAGTTACTCAGTACTTGAGTAGTTTTTTTCGCTGAGTACTTTTTACTCTTACTTGAGTAATTTTTCGGATAACTACTTTTTACTTTTACTTGAGTAATATTATTCTAAAGTAACAATACTCTTACTTGAGTAAGATTTTTGGCTACTCTACCCACCTCTGGATATAAGTCAACTAGGAAGTACTGTATTTCACGATAGGCCTGGCGATATGACTTCAAATCAATATCACCTTTAATTTTTACCTTGATTACGCTTAACAAAGATACTTTCTCTCCTGTTTTTTGCAGTCAAAGTTCATTTGTGATTATATTTGTTATTTGTTTAGTTTTTAAAGGGACAGTACATGGACACACTGCGAAAAGATTATAGAATTTTTGCAACTGAATTTAAAAATAATTGATATAACCATCATGGGCAAGAGTTGAGGTTCTGAATGTCGATTTGGATTCTTTTTCGATTTATTGTCCAGACCTGTTTGAAGATTTACTGTCTGTTATAAGAGTCCATGGTTAGATCCCTATAGTCCAAAGTCCAAACCTCCAGACTTTTATACAGATTTCCTATTCAGATTTGCCTGTCAGACTTTCGTGATGTGGCTTTTAGGACTTGGCGCGACTTGCTGAAATGCATTTTTCAGTCCCTCCTTTCCTCTTAAATACCTTCACCTCTTGAACCTTCCTGGTAAAGACTTGCCCCTCGGCACATTCCAGTAACTCATGAAATATGCAACGTTCCCTATTCCTATTCCATTGAATTAATGAACTCGAGTACACCCCGACACATCCCACTTAGACTTAAAAACCCAGAGCCTGGGCATCGAGGCTTTCTGCGAGATTCTTATTTTTTTCTGTGCAACTACAAAAAAATACCAGAGATTTTACAGGATGTTTTGCTCGGCACAAGCCGCGCTAGGATATGGTTCTGGAGAGCATCAATGGGCATGGTTTACTTTGCCTCAGGGGTGACAGCAGTGTGTGCCAGACCGAGCTGGTAGCATCTCGTTGGGCAGAAGCAGGGCGTCCCACCCACTTTACCCTCCAGTATTGCCTCTCAGTGTTTGGACAATGTTCTCAACTGCCGAAATGATGCAGCGTTCAATATTACATTCCAAATTTGATAGAGGTGTTTGGCCATGGTCTGTTCATACTACGTAACTGAATGTCATCGGATAACTGTACTCTTTATACTATGTATTTTTGAGGCTCCTGATCATAACTCAGAGAGTTGAGTTTTGTAATGTGAACACTGGTCATTCAACACAACTGCTTCATTTTGCCTGCAAAGTGATATTCTGTCATGAAAAGTTTTGCGAGAACTTGTAAACAAAATGATGCGATACTTGCACGGCGTGGGTAGGTTTAGCACATGGTTACTTTTGAAAAGGGACACAAAAAAGTGTCTGGCGTGACACAGCCATGATCTTCATTGTGTGTGTGTTTTTGTTCTGTGAGCTGAGGTGATGTGAGGTACCCTGCCTCTTTTCAGCAATCTGTGTCCTAAACAGAAACTAAAACTTGCTATGAGCAAAGTGACTGCTATGCTAATTAAAGATAGTGAGAAGAGAAGAGAGGACATACTGGGAGATTACAATAGAAGCATAAATGCAAACATGGGCAAGCTTTTCCTTTAAGCAGCATTTTATAAAGTATTTATAATAATAATAATAATAATAATAATAATAATAATAATAATAATAATAATAATAATAATAATATTATTATTAGTGGTAGTAGTTAGCAGCAGTGTTATTTTAATATTAATGTTGTTTTGCAATGGAGACTATGGAGCCTTTTATTGAAATTTATCAGTAAATAAAGTAGGTGGAATCAGCTGCGAGCATCAGTATTTGCCATACCGAGAGATGCTGTCCTCGCATGTTGTCATTCAGTTGAAACACTTTTCCCTGTAGCCCATGCAGGAACCTGACAGAGCGGAGAGGCACGATCCTCGCTCAAGCCTCATGAGTTCTACGGGAACAGCTCTGAATTGTGTGTGGAAATCACGGTGACCGGCTACGCCTGCATCCAGGCAAGTAACAAAAGGCATCATGGTGGGGATTCTGGCTAAAAGCGCCAAGCCGAGGCCCGCCGAATGTTGCTTACCCACAGTCCTCCCCACGCTTCTGGCGCCGCATCAGGCCAGACATATCTTAATTTTAGAGAAGAGAAACAGACTCAGCAGATGGCGGCTGAAATAATAGCGGTAAACTCTGGAATGCAGCAGGCTTGAACTCTTGTAGCGAAAAGAAAAGAAACAGAACCCAGATAATAATGCTTCCCCTGTGAACATCCAACCAACGTCCGCGATAATGCTAATACAGAATGTGCACAGTGAAATTTGTTACTGAAACTTTAGCCTGTAATCCAATCGGAAGTCATCTCTTAAAGCCTGGTGAAGCGGCTGCATTATAGAGGTGAGGGCTTTGGGGGAAAAAATACATTAGATCCTGCATAGAAAGACATTTTTTTTTCCTTTCCTCTTTTTTTTCTTCTCTTGGTTGATTCGCAGATCCAAGCCGCGAGCTTCACACCGAGCATAACTCAATTCTCTGAGATTCAATGATGGAGGAGGACATGATCATTCGAGGCTCGGCAGCTTTTCAGGTGAGGCGTTTCTTTGCTAAGCACTCTTTTAATGACGACTTCCTGTCATCAGTCCATTAGGGCCTCAGACTGGAGCCCTGGCAAGATATAAAAATCGTTATCGCTGCCACAGTTCCCTCTGACAACATTCTTATAAAGTTGATTAATAATTTGATCAATAAGTCTATTAAAAAATATTACCAAAAGTTGTTCTGTGTATTTACATCCATTTTGACATTTGGTCAGAATAAGCAAGTGAATCCTGGGATTTTAATCCGTAATTATTAAGAGAGTCATATTTACTCTTTTTACTAACATTTTCATTCATTCATCCATTATCCAAATCACTTAATCCCTATCGGGGTCGCTGGGGGACCGGAGCCTCTCCCAGGAACTATAGATGCAAGGCAGGGAACAACCCTAGGCACACACTCTCACAATCACACTCCCATTCACACCTTCTCGGAGCCAATGTAGAGTCACCAATTAACCTATATACCATGCTTTTGGACTGTGGAAGGAAACCAGAGCACCCAGAGAATCCCACACCAACACAGGGAGAGCGTGCAAACTCCACATAGAAAGGCCCACAGCCAACTGGGCTCGAACCCAGGACCTTTCTCACTGTGTGAGGCTGCAGTAGTGCTAATCCATTGGCGCCCACTGCGTTGCCCTTTACTAAAAAATGGAAAATTATTAAAATAATTCACTCCGACATTTTCTAGCTGTGGTTGTGGCATTCCCTGCATAAAAAAATGAGCTTAAAGCAATTGCAGAAATAAAATAATTAAAGGTGGTCTCAAAAAGCCCAACATGCAAGAAATACCTTTATATATAAAGTAACAGGTATATGACTTCATGGCTTTACATGAGTATTTAGGAGCTGCAGGAGGAAACAATATAAAAAAAAAACTTTCCAAAAATGGCAATTTAGGGTGCTTTTCCCTGTTGGTGGACAATCCCAATGTTTCCTTTGGTTTACTGTTTTGTGATGGGCCAGATGGACATTAACACAAACACTTATAGAATCATGGTGTCTATGTGTTTCTTTTAATGACTGAGTCGATATAACAAACTAGTAATACCAAATATAACAATTAGTTGATCATTTATTTATCTTCACCACCCTGGAGGCGTTAAAAAGTGCAGATATTTTTGCTTGACGATATATTCCAATGCGACTTCAGCGCATCAGGCAGAACCTGACCATGTAGAGGAAGAATTGATAATGTCTAAATAAGATGGAATAAATATAAGGTGGTTTAGTTTGTTTATTGCTACAAGGTACAGACCTGGTTTTATAGGAAAGGCAAGTTTAAAATGACCCGGTTGTAGATCTACGCTACATAGAAAAAAAAATAAATAAAAATTGGACCTTCAAGCAAAGTTTCAATGGTGGCGGTGCCGATTATGGGTGGGATGGGGTGCCGATTGAGGTGGGGGTGTGATAGGGTAGCTTAATGAGGTGTAAAGTGAGGGGTGCAATATAATGATAGTGTCTGTCCATTTTATCTCCAGATGATTTTTTGATCTCAGAGATTTTGTATAGTGCTGCTGCTGTGGCCTTCCAACAGCTATTAATTTTTTTATTCTGATCATTTGAAGTATGTCCATACTTTCAAAGTTTTGGCTTCTTTGAAAGCTTTTACACTGAACCTCTCTAGCGGCCAAACTGGACTCTGCTGCAGCCGCTATGATTTTCTATAAAAACGCTATTGACTAAAGCTGTACCCCTATCGTATACATGCCTTTTTTATATCGCAGTAAAGCTCCAAACCGATCTCTTCCTCTGATTTTTATGCCCTTGAAGCGATGGAAGGAGTGAAGCTGGGCAGAAGCCAGGCCCGTCTCGGTGCCATCCTCCACACAACAGATGAATGCCCCCATTTAAAAGTTGACCCATAACCAATCAGATCCATCCCGGAGACCTTTTGGGATCCGGCTGGCAACTCCTGATGCTTTTCTCTTCATCCCAATTAATTACAGCAACAAGATCCCCACCACTAAAACAGCTGTGTGCTTTTAATTGAAAAGTCCTACGCTATGACCGGGCTGCAACACGTCAGTATAATAATGCAAGGCTAATTAGTTTTATTATGCACACGCTGTATTTTAGCTTAACTGTCTGTGCGGCAGCTCCTGGGAGTTGTTCCTGTTGCTTGCTGCTTCTGCACATTCATTTAGGAAACAAGATGCAAATGTGGTTTGTGACCTTAATCCAGACTGAAGAGAACAGCACCATCACCACTATCACAACTACAGCAGCAACAATTATAGAATTATGTTAGCATTAAGTTTCTAAAATACATTTTAACCTCGACTACTACCTCTGTTATTATTATTATTATTATTATTATTATTATTAGTAGTAGTAGTATAGTAGTAGTAGTAGTAGTAGTAGTAGTATTATTATTATTATTATTATTACTACTACTACTAATACTAATACTAATACTAATATCAATACTAATAATAATAATGTTAACATTCTCTTAAAAATTGCATTGTCACTACTACTTTCACTATAAACTACTATATTTATAATAATAGAACTTTGCTATAGGTTATAAATACCTAATATAACAATGTTACTTTGTTATAAATAATTGATTTTAGCACACCATCTATCTTCTACTCCAATTAATAATAGTAAAAGTATGCACTATTGACTATAAATGACTAATTATTAATGCGTTGTTTCTTTATGATTACTGTATGATGAATACAATTACTACTTCTACTATAAGTAATTAAACATGGCACAATACCACTTTATGTCCGATATGATACTGATATTGTAAATTTGGATGCTGTTTCTATACAATACAAATCTAGGCATATGTCTCTAAGTCTTTTTTTTTTTTAAATTGTGGAAAACAGAAAATTAGGTTTTAAAAATGTTTGAGTACATGCATAGATTATTTTTATGCTTAAGGAAATACACATGACTTAAATAGATCTTAACTAAAACAGTGTAATTACACACATATATGTATATGCTAAATTATTTATTTTCACCCCATATCTCAAAAAATTATTCGCTTAAACACAGCTCTGTAATTTAAGATTGTCGCTAACTATGCTGTGCTAAAACCATCAGGAAACAGAGATTGCAAGTGAAAAGCTGGTGTTGTTAAGGAAATTAAACTGTATAATCACGTGATTTGCTTTTGGGGTTGTAGCTTGTTCTGCTCATTGTCATATCAATATGGACTGTGCAATTAGCGCAAATGTTGAACAATAAACCAGTTTTAGCCCAATGCCACTTCTGATGCATAACCAATTGTGCATGCATTTACAGATCGGCTCCATAGATCGGGTTCATTCTATTGTCTCAACCATGTATTATTGTATCAGTGCCATCTTATTAGTAATAGCAGTGTACTATAGCTATAAATAACCAATAATAATTATGCTCTATTGTTTAGAAATAAGTATTTTCACACTATAATACTACTATCATTACTACTAATAATAATAATAATATTGTATTAATAATAATAATAATAATAATACTACAATAATAATAATGTACACAGGCTATGAATAATAACAATTATAAAGTTAGTATTATATTTCTAATTTTATCACAAACATACTTTTTCTTCTACTTTTTTTTTGCCCACTCCCATTAGGGGTCACCACAGCAAATCTTCACATTCACATATCAATTTGGTTTGATTTGGATTTGCATTCTCCCATCCTCCCATATTAGAAATAATAATAATTTGTATATATTGTCTATAAATAATACATTTTAGCATAGCAGAAAAGTTAATGGGACCCCATATACAATTGTTCTGTTATTATTATTATTATTATTATTATTATTATTATTATTATTATTATTATTTATTATTATTATTGTTGTTGTTGTTGTTGTTGGTAGTAGTTATAGTACTGGAAGTAATTAAATGTTACAATATTGTTTAAATTTGACATTATTCAATTATTGTCATTAACAATAACTGAAGTACGTTATTATATATTTTTAGTAGCATATTTTTCTCATTTGAATGTTGTTCAGAAAACCGCCAACTACAAATCCACTTCACCTGGCCAGTCCCTGAAGCCAAAATGAAGATATTGTGGAATATCTGGAGTGTCTAATTACAGGAAGCTCCATTTGGTTCTGGTCTATTGTCTCTGCCTGCCCTATGCTCAGAGTGGAAACACCAAAACAAAAGTAGGCAGTGGCTACACAGGCCGGGTTGAGCTTGTCGCCCTCCTCCGAGGAATGTGAGGCCTAATCGCTTCACTGGCCCATCCTTGGGAAACCGGGTATTTCCACCTTCGGGTGGCCGCCACTGAGCTCGAAAGAAAGGTCACCCACCCAGGCTTCTGCCACACTTCCGGCCACATTCCTTCACAATGATCTCGCCCTTGCACCGACTCCAGGTCAAAACTCTTCTCCTCCTCCTCCTTCCTTTTTCTGGCAATTGCCCTAAACCCCCAGGCCACCGACTTTGCTTCTAGCCGAGTGAGCGGTTTCTAAAAATTCACCTGATGCGTTCCCCTGATCGAGTGAGTTCGCGCGTCGATAAGGATGGTAATTTCTCCCCATTTGGAGGCTCAATGGTCCGAATTATGGCAGCCCCGGAGCCATTTTCAGGACCGCACATTGGAGTCAGACTCTGCACTCAACGGACTCGACTCGAAACGCACCGACCGTTTTGCCCGCACTCGTTTGACGCCATGCACCCATCCCATTCGTCACAAATCCATTAGGATAATACCCTTAATTAAACTGTCAGATATGTTTTGTCTTCCTGTGTCCCCTTTCTTTTCATGCAACCAGATTAATTGCTCTTCACATCCCGGATACAATTACAGCTGTGTGTTTTCCTTAGAATACATACATATTCCTGTAATTACTCACCCTTTTAGACTGCTTGCTTATTTTGACTGCTGCTAATTTGAGTCTCTATTTGCGCAAAAAACTTTGGCGGGATTTATAAACAAAACGCAATACATTTGAGCTTGTATTCAAAGATTATTCCACCCTCAAAATCCATAATATAAAGCCAGTGATTCTTCATCGCCCAAGGCTGCTTTTGGGGGAATTCAAGCCAATTCAATGACAAAAATTGTTAGTGATGTATTGCTGCATCTGAATAATTTATGCTTTCCCATCTACGAGTTTAATCTGGGTAGCATCAGCATCCCATTATACACACAAAGAGTGTGTGTGTGTGTTTGTGTTTAGAGTAGGTGTGTTGCAAGCAGGACTTTTCATTGAAATTTATCCCAAGCATATTCTTTAGTGACATTTGGCTTCCCACTCATTCTCCTCCTGCAGTAGAGTAACCTGATCAGCACCATTGTCGCTTTTTTCCAGGCACAACAAAGGTCACCCAAGAAAAGACGATTTTCAAATGAAAACAGCATTTAAACCATTTTACATTACAATGTGAGGTAGTATTATGAAAAGTGCCTGCACCTAAAATAAATAAATAAATAAAAAGCTGGAACGATGCCTTCGTCCTAGTCAAGCGTTCTGCTGTGTTCGTTCTTTTATGCCGAGCCATTTGGCCAGGCAATAAGATGGGACGTCACGTGAACGTCCGACCTCTCCTGCTGCGGAAAAAAAGGCTAGTCGCCTCTTTAAACCCTTCTGCAGGGGCTGCGGGTAGATGCTTGTCCTCCCATTTAATGGAAGTTATCAAAGCACAAATGCAGCATAAAGCCCTGGAGGGAGTGTTTACGCTACTGCATGTAGGAAGAGGTCTTTCCCGAATGTCCTCGCGGACCAAACGCCCACCGCTTCTGCCGAGGCATTCTTCACTAATAGAGGTGGCTTTTTAGGGAGGTATTTCTTTGTCATAACAATTGCTGCCGGCATCGAAGGTACCGCGTCTCTAAAACGCACTCATATCTCAATCAAGAAATCTATTTGCTTCATCGCTACCGGGCGAGCAAGACAGGCCCTAAGAATGCGCAGATTGGTGCAGCGACGGGAATGAGGGTGTGTCAACGGTCGGATGTCGATTTGTGCTCTATGGGCCTGTCAGACCTCATCCAGAAATTATTAGTCAAGTCGTTCAAGCGCAAAGGAGCATTTTTCAGGCTTCAGTCATCAGAGTAATGCGCCGGGACTAATACATGGCTACTACCGACTAGAATGGCGTGAGTCACGCTGTCACAAGACAAACCCAATTCGCAGAAGGCGCCGTATTTGGATTGAAAATGGGGTTGTGTTCTCGGCTGTGCTAAGGAGTTGTAGCATTAATTAAATTTGTCTTCAGCCTCATGACCCGTGATGGTCTTCAGTCTTCATTAGCTAGGGTAGAGTTGAAAATTCCTGTGACACGTAGAGCTTAAAATCTGTCTTGCTTCTGAGTTGAGATGGGAGGTCAATTTTAGGTGAAAAATTCAGTTAGGGAACAAACCTTGCAAACGAAATTCCTTGATGGCCTATTGTTGAAAGTTTTTAGAACATTTCTTAGGTTTTTAGTTATTTTTTCAAGTTCAATTGTTAGTTTTGATAGTGCCTAAGTAGTTTTAGTTTGAGCTTCATTTTGAGAAAATGCACTTCTCTCAATGTCATGTTTCTGTCACAAGCATCTCTGGCTAAGCAGTGGTAGGGTTTCACCAAAGCTTGATTGTACTAGTTGGTGAGCATAAAAATTGGTTATCTTAAGTTGTTTCTCGTTGGTCTCTCTTTTCTTCATTAGCAATTGTTATTATTATTATTATTATTATTTATTATTATTATTATGTTGCATTTGCTACTTAAAAAAGAACACTTTTCTCGAGAGGGAACATATCTTTGGCAGAAGCAGGGTAACCTCACACAGCATTTGGTGAGCATTTGGACTCATTTTGGTCTATAACTAAGTTTCCACTCATTTCTGGAAGAGAAGTACATTTTTACCAAGAGGGCGTCCCATATGAGAGCCGCGACACAATAGCGCTGTGGACGTGCCTTGAGAATAAATAAATATCAAGTAAATGGCTGTACTGTGAGTAGAACGCTGGTTGTTATTTTATTGTTTATCAGCCACAATATGTTTTGCCTCTAATACATAGAAAGATTTAACTGAACTTGAACTTTTAGTGAATGTTGGATTTCCCTGTGAGAGTCGTGCACGCTAACAAATGAAGCGCGTGTGTTAACATCACAAAAAATATCGTTTATGATGCCTCATGGTTGAAGGTCAAGTCGCAGAGAGTGTGATGTAATATAGCTCAACACAAAACTTAGAAAAAAACAGAAAACATTGTGCTGAGAAATGAGAGAATAGTTAAGAAGAATCAATAATGTTGGAGGTGTACAATTCTGATGAAATTGATCAGTCGGAACCGGTTTCAATTCCCAACCCCCAATTTGACATGAATGGAAGTGATTGTGTTAAATCAGCATATGACATTGTTTCATATCAATCTGGCTCCTGATTAAATTGAATCAAAATCGTAGCAGATGATTTTTTTTATATCAACCGACATCAAATTATTGGCCATATGATATTGTACTGTTATGGTGAACAGCACCCACGGATGTGGTCTAAGACAGCGTTTCTCAATCCCAGTCCTCGCAGCCCACCGCTCTGCACATATTCGGTATTTCCTGCACTGTCGCACACTGGTCCTATGTTGCTAATTAGCTAATCAGTAGCATCAGCTGCGCTGTGGGTCACGAATGTCGAATCTGTGCAGAGCGGTGGTCCGTGAGGATTGGGATTGAGAAACGCTGGTCTAAGAGACTAAAATAGTTTGTTGATTTAAGTGAGTGAATTTAGTTGTGATTATTTGTCATTTGTCACACCACAGCATAGCACACACAACATAATGTTATGTCTGCATTTCACCCATCTGTGAAGGAGCAGTGGGCAGCTTTTTGGCAGCACCTTGGGAACCATGCTTGGGCACAGTACCTTGCTCATGAGTAGTGCAATGGTACCTTTTTGAATCGGTGACCCGCTGATCACAGGATCAACTGCCTGACTGTTATACTACCCAAAAGGTAAATGTCGTACACAAAAATGCAAATGAGACCTTTTCATCACAGGGCCAACTGCCTAACCATTACACTACTGACTGCTCCATAAGACCGGAGGTTTGAATCCCGAAGACCCTAAAAGCCTTGTTCCTTTGAGCAAGACCCCACTGTTCCTGTAGCCAGTCAATGTTAGTCACACTGAATAAGACAATCTGATAAATACCCCAATAATGACTGAAGTCCATCAAGGATGATAATGACTGATGACCACCATTAACATCCCTGAACTTAAGGTCAAGATTTATACTAGTATGAGAACTATGTTCACTCAGTGGACTACAAAGTAATAATGTACGTCATCCACATGGCGTAAATCTTTTTAAAAATGTGGTCATATCATTATTTTCTATATTTTAGAAAACGGAATAATTCCACACACGTAATGTGTCAGGATTTTAACATACGACTCTGTGAATCTCAGCTGTTTGTTTCTTTTTCCAAAAGCAGCCTTATTACATTAGGCATGCAGTGTTTGAAGTGTACCTGAATTCCCAAAAGGACACCACTAAGGAAAATAGAAGCAGGAAAAACAAATAAAGAAAGAGAAGCCTTGGGGAGACTAATATGTTTGTTTCTGGTGAATGCTAATAATTATTCATGTTCTAGCTAATACAGGCCTGGAGAAGTCTGAAATCCATCTGTCTCTCTGCAAAGATGCCAAGCAATAAGTAGCAGGGTTTGTAGTGGCACGTGGACTTTATTATGTAATGCCACAGGCATGAGAACGTGTCCATGTGAGTTTTATTCTAAGTGTAGATTTTAAACAATATTGGATTTATGTTGGATGAACAGTTGAATTTGAACATATGATCTCTTGCTCTGTAGGCGAGTATCATATGTCTAGGCCACAATCAAAGTTAAGCAATTGCAAATTATCAAAAGTCCTTGTGTTGATTGCATTTTTGACCAGTAACTATTAAAGATGACACCGATCCATGGTGGATCGGATGTTGGTCGGATAACGACTCAAATAGCTGGATCGGGTATCGGTTGCATTGGGCCGATCTATGGAGCCTATCTGTAAATGCACACATGCACATGGGAAGTGGCACTGCAGTAAAGCTGGTTTATTGTTCGACATTCATGCTAATTTGTACATATTATTATGACAATGAGCAGAGCAAGTAATTCAACACACTACAGCCCCAAAAGCAAATCATACAATTATACTGTTTAATTTCCTTAACAACACCAGCGCTCACTCGCAATATCTGTGCTCCTGATGGTTTTAGCGCCACAGGATCAGGGACATCACAAGATTACAGAACTGTGTTTAAACTACATATTTTTGAACTGTTACTTTAATAATAAATAATTTAGTATATACATATGGGTGTGTAAAAACATAGCAGATCAGCGCTAGCAGTTTTACCTGGTGGGTGGATGCTCTCAGATAGAAGGGTGGAGTTATTCAAATGTCCCCTACTGTGACGTAGAAGTAGTGGAGAAATCTAAATGGCTCATTTAAGCACACGATTTCTTACATAAATAAAAAATAATAATGCTAACACAATTAGTGTGTAGAGGCAGTACAGACCCAAATGGATGAAAAAAGTAACTGTCGCTTTACTTGTATGTGTACTTCATTGCCATTTCCTATGAAGAAAAAAGAAAAAGTTGAGCTCAGAGCAGAGATAGCGTTTTTTCTCTCTCACTATCACTTTTCTTTGGACGAGGATAATGATTGACTCCCCTAGAGACACAAGATGAAAGTTCTTTCATGGTAGCTTGAACGTTGGAAGGCCAGTGACAAACTTCAATTACCCGAGCTTGTCAAGACAAAAAAAAACCTTTTTCCCACCCTCAGTCTCTTTTTACTTGTCTTTCGTTCCTTTTGGATGACCTCCAAACAGAGCTAGGCTTTCATGAGCCAGACAGAATCCTACAGCACCATTACGAGCTGCTCACCTTTTTCCTCCCCCACCTCAATCTCCCGAAATGCCGTCCTGCGGTATGCTCCAAACTGACGTAGTCGACCTCTGCGACAGAGTGAGACGGCCTCGTGTCGGTGTGGACCGTGACTTTGAGAGTTTGCCTTTGTGTTGCAGGTACGACGGCACCAGCGCTGCTCAACAGCACCTCCAACCAGCTCTACCTGCACTTCCACACCGACATAAGCGTCGTCGCTGCTGGGTTTCACCTGGAGTACAAAAGTGAGTATAACCATGCCATCACTCTTGTCTTCCTTTGTTCAGTTCAAGGCTTTTTACTTTCACACACATGCACACACTTGTACAGTTGCTGTCTTGGCCAGTTCTGTCTTGTAAAAGAAATGATTAGTCACAATGGGATTTGATAGTAAACTGAAGGGGGAAAAATATTTTCAAAAATACTATGCTAATCCCTGAACAGCACAATAGTAATCCCACATGCACAACACAATTCAAACCCCATATTTGCACATGCAACACAACACAAAACTAATCCAAGATGCTCATGCAATATAACAGCCCAACTCCAGATGCATTTATTCCAAACACTGGAGTTCTAATCCCTTTTGAACATCTAACACAACACAAACCCTGTATGCATATGTACGATACAGTGCAGTACTACTCCCAAATGCATGAGTTCTATTTCTACATGCCCAAATACAGTGCAGTACTACTATAAACGTATACAATATGACACCGTATTCATCAGACAAGCACCCAAGCATATGGCGTATGAATCTCATGTACATACATGCAACAGTATTAATCTCTCATGCCCATCCACAACATGACACTATGGTAATCCCACATGCACATGTGCAGCACTACAGCTTTAATCTCATGTGCACAATCATAGCATTAATTCTATGATGCTGTATCAATCTAACATGAACAATATGATGCAGTAGTAATGCCAGTGTGTTGTCACCTACGGGCCAAGAGCTCATAGGTTCAAATCCAGTTCTATCATACCGCCAGCACAACCACCGTTGCGCACCTGAGAAAGACCTTCAATCCCAAATAAGGGATTACACAGTAGTAATCCCAATGTGCACGTACACAATATGAAGCAGTAATAATCTAATTCTGCATAAACAACCAATACAACATAGTAGTAAGTCTTATGTGCGCAGACACACGCCACAGCACTAATCCCAATGTGTACACATTTAGAACTATACATAGTAATCCCAGTGTGCATACACAGTACATTTACATTTATGGCATTTAGCAGACACGCTTATGCAGAGGGGCCTCCATATCCTAATATTGGAGACAGTTTCCCTAGAGAAACTTGGGGATAAGGGTCTTGCTCAAGGATCCCAAAGATGGTAGCTGGAGTTAGGATTCGAACCCACAACCTCTTGATCCAGAGGCAAGTGTCTTAATCCCGTGGTAATCCTGATGTGCACATACACAATCCTAAACTGTATGCTCATATACACAGTATTACTGTGTAGTAATCCCAATGTGCATACTGTATGCAGTACACTTCACTAATCCCAAAGTGTACGTACACAGTATTACTTAGTGTTACTGTTCACATATATAATACAGTAGTAATTCCAATGTGTATATTCATAATCCAACACATTCATAATCCCAATATGCATATACACAATATGCATAAAACAACACTGCAGTAAACACAATGGGCACATACACAATACAACAAATTACTAAGGGCTTCATGCAGAAACACAGTACTACACAGCAGTAATGCCAATGTGCACTCACACACAATGCAACGACATATTAATCCTAGATATACAGCACTGTGCAAAAGTTTTAGGCAGGTGTGAAAAAATGTGGTAAACAAAGAATGCTTTCAGAAATATAAATAATGACTGCTTATTTTTATCAATTTACAAAAAGTGAGCGAACAAAAGAAAAATCTAAATCAAATCAATATTTGGTGTTACTACCTTTTGCCTTCAAACCAGCATCAATTCTTATCGGTACACTTGCACAAAGTCAGGGATTTTGTAGGATTATAGTCATTATATTATTTTGTAGTCATTATATTATTTTGTAGGATTATAGGATTATAGATCTGTGGTTAGTTCTCCAAGATGTTTGGAACAACCTACCAGCCGAGTTCCTTCAAAAACTGTGTGCAAGTGTACCTAGAAGAATTGATGCTGTTTTGAAGGCAAAGGGTGGTCACACCAAATATTGATTTGATTTAGATTTCTCTTTTGTTCATTCACTGCATTTTGTTGATTGATGAAAATAAATGATTAACACTTCCATTTTTGAAAGCATTCTTTGTGTACAGCATTTTTTCACACCTGCCTAAAACCTTTGCCCAGTACTGTAAATATATACAAAACCTGCCCTGCTGTATATCCCATTTAAGAGCATTTATAAATTGCTTGTTTTTCAATAATGTGCCTCTCATTCTGACTTTTATACTTTAATTGCTTAAAACATATTCGAGATAAATGGCAGCTGTGTGCAGGGAAAGTTACGCTACCTGCCCATCAATTCCTAAAAGCTTTTTAAATACATGTGGCATTTTTAGAGAGAGCAGCCCAGCGAAAGACCTTTAAAAAGCATGTGCGTGTGTGAGCAGGAGATAGATAGAGAGTGAGGGGCAACCTAAGAGTCTAGTGCACTGTGCCGGAGGTTGGGAATGCACCGGTGTGAGTTCCTCCTTTGTGAGATGAGATCCTAGCCTGCAGCCTGGGCTCTGATAGCATCAGCGTTCCTGTGTCTCTGGGTATTGTGTGTATGCGTGTGTGTTTGTGGGGGGGAGTTGAGGTGGTGCATGGCCTATGCTCTGCCTGGGCCTGATGTACACCACCTCACCTAATTCACTGCCCATACCTTGCCATTTGTCTATTTCTGTCCACAGTCCCCTCCCCGGGACAGCCCAATTTGTCTGCCTCTCTGGCTGCATCCATTTGGAGAGGCGCTCACAGGCTAGTGGCTAAAGTAATGTAACGTGGGATGATGCTTCCTCCAGCAGTGTATTAAGCACTCCCCTTATCTTAATGCCTGCCATTGGGCCCATTGGGTGGCTCCGAAAATACAGCAGGGCTCTTTCGCTTCCCTGTTCTCACCCCCTCCCTCTTCTTCCCCTGTTAAATCACCATCAACAAGTGAACTCCAAAGACCTCTGAGAATTATAGCGCACTCTGTTTCAGCAGCAGTACAGTAATGTTAAGAGTTTGGCTAATGTGATTGTTTGGAAAGTTTGCAATCATTTCCTTCATTTAACATATCAATTTTGCATCATGGGAACATTGTATTACCAAGTATCAGATTGTATGGTGAAGCAAACTTGTTTCATACTTTTTACAGTTTTTATCACATACCCTGATTTCCTA
Source organism: Distichodus sexfasciatus (assembly GCA_032718565.1). Lineage (NCBI taxonomy): Eukaryota > Metazoa > Chordata > Actinopteri > Characiformes > Distichodontidae > Distichodus > Distichodus sexfasciatus. The sequence goes on from JAVGVS010000074.1 coordinate 1,385,340, forward strand.
AACAGGGACGATCCCTTTGGATTAACTCAGCATTAAGGGCCTGGCTCAGGGGCTCAAAGGTGGAAGTTCTGATAGTAGAAGAGAAGGGCTGTTGTTGAATCTATGACCTCCTAGTCCATTGGGAAGTGTCCTTGATTTAAGTGTAAACTACATTTCAGTGCCTACATCTACATGTATATTAGCATATAAAGTGGGAAAGTGGGACCCCATCACAAGTGGTCACTTGAAACTCTTGGGCAGACAGATTCCAATGCATGAACTGTTGGATTTAGAGCTGCCCACGTATGATCAATGGGCCTCCTTCACCAACATCTTGTATTTTTTTTCCTTACATTTTTAGGAAAACTTCTAAGGAAAGCCCGCTTTGGATTTATAATGTTCTTAAACTGCTGAATTGAAAGCATGTTGGAGCTGAAGTTGACAAAAAAATATATTAACTGAATTATAAACTATAACTATAAATTACGGTGTAACATCGGGCTCCAAAAGTAACATAACTTGATCAGCTTTGAAATAATTTAAGTGTTATTTTAGTGTATATTTCTTTACATGTAGATGTTTAGTAAAATAATTAAAATAATTTTCAAAATCTTTAAAAATGTTTACATGTATTCAGTGTTATATTATACCACTGCAGAATTCTCCAATATTGTTTTATTGCTAATGTTTTCCACAAGAGTACAAAGAAAAGAGCTCTTCAGCATTTGTAGATGCTGCTAGAAGAAGAACAAAGCTTTGGCAAATGTCAGAATCTTAATGAAAACTGCATAATGTGTTTTAAGAAAAAAATCCTTGACTGGCTTGGTCACTGAATTTGCTTTGAGCATTTCCAACAGAAATTGAGAGAGATGAGAAAACACAAAACTTGTTGAAATATTTTGATTCAGCATCCCAAAAGACCCTTGAAGCCGACGCTTGATTTGCTTGCCATATTTTACTTGTTGCTCTGGCTTCTGTATGCATGTGTGTATGCTTCTTTTTGAGTGTGACATTGTTCTAACCCAACCGATTCACTAGAACGTGACTCACGTTGTCCGTGATAGCAATGGCAGTAGAAATTACCATGGGCTTTTTAAAAATCCGATGTCATGACAACATCGCACGGGCACCCCACGAGCGGCACAATCCATACATGGCACACAGAGAAAGCCATCTCTATGGCAACATCCCCCAACCAGCATCTGTTACAGTGCGGGGCTCAGTCGTTCAGATCCGGCTGTCAAATGCAGATGAGTGAAGAAAAGGCGCCTGGGTGATGCAAACAAGCTCACGATCTACATCTGTAGCCCCTTTTTAAGAGGTTTCCTCAGGACTGATGTCTGTAATAAATTAGTAATATCTGTATAATAGTTAACTGACCATGAAATTTGCAATTGTGTAATAACCTTGTCTTTGAAAGGCTTCACCATCCATCTAGTGCAATTTGCACTAGAGCATGTACTGGTACTGTTACATAAGATGTAAAATGATGTCTCATTCTCTTTTACTCTCTCTCTCTCTGTTCCCCTTCTTTCTCCCTGTCTGTTTCCAGCCGTGGGTCTGACCGCCTGCCCAGAGCCGGTGGTGCCAGCCAATGGGATTAAGAGTGGCGATCGCTACATGGTGAACGAGGTTGTGTCATTCACCTGTGAGCCAGGATACGTGCTGCAGGTACACCGCCATGTACACAGTCTCCTGCTGAAACTGCAACAACACACACACACACACTTAGCGCTGTCAGCAGGTGATGCACCTGCCATCTGTGTATTCACGATTCTATATTTATTCTCATATAGGTAAAGTGTAGTGTACCAGTACAGTGTACAGTGAAATTCTTACTCACTTCTTCATGGACTACAGACAGTTAAAATTAGTTAACAATTCAATACCATATATACTAAGTACATTTAGACAGCAAACAGTGCAACAATACATTGCAGTAAGTGACAACATTTAATACAACATTCAACATGAGGTAGAGAGTGATATGTGACAGAATATGGTAGCTATATCAAGTGTCACAATGGATAAAGTTTTGAGAATTGCACTCATTTTCCATGACTAGTCGACAACTGGAGTCTGTCTGGTATGACATCATTTACTCTGATTTAAGGGTTCTTAGATAAAATTCAAGAATGATTAAAAAAATATATATTTATTTCAATTTTCTGTGGAGATGACTGGAATCTAGAATGTTTTTTCTGGCTAAATTGAGGCATTGAAGTTATTTTGGTTAATGTAATTTTCTTAATATTGCTATGTAAAGAACTATGAAAAAAATCTAGGAAAAATCATATTTTTCTTTGTATTTTACTTCCAACTAGACTTGTGTTTTTGTTAGTGTAGTATAGCCTTTACATAAATCACTTTACCCGTTGTCTCATTGCACTAACAGTATGTAAAGAAATAGAGTATGGCTCAAGACCTTTGCACAGTACTGTATGTTGCAGAAGAAAAATGCAATTGCAGTTCTTGCCAAAATTGCGCATTCTAATTTTTAGTCAGTGTTTTTATTGTGTGAGATGAGACTGTATAGGTCTCTTTAGTTTGTTTTCATTTGCACATTGAACCCTTATAAGATCTGATATTAATTTTACAGACCTGCACAATCACCACAGGTACACACTTCCAGACATTTGTAGGATCGATACGTATGGGGTTATCCAATTACACAATACTTCTGACATTTGTAAAGCACTTTGCTGTATCAAGCGCAGACTATTAATGTTATATACAGTGACTTTCCCAGTGGCCCTTATTTGAGCTTCCTCTGGGTCCTAAGAGAGTGGTAACTGTGCTCTTAACTCTTGTTTTGAAGGGTCATTCCCACATAACATGTATGCCGGGGACCGTGCGCCGCTGGAACTACCCGCCTCCTCTCTGCATTGGTACGAGCTCTGATAAAACCTCACGTGCTGTGGCAGAACCTCACAACTCAGCATTTTTAAAAATAGCATCTTGTGAATGAGCTTTTCCTTAAGCGTGTAACTTTAAAATTTTAACTTGTTCATTACTTTGATATTTTTTTGTGAATCAGCAAAGTGTGGAGGGACTCTGCATGACATGACCAATGTGATCCTGAGCCCGGGCTTCCCTGGAAACTACCCGGGAAACCTGGACTGCACCTGGAGGATTCTCCTGCCTGTTGGATACGGTAAGTTTGCTGTGTACAGTTGGCTATCACCATCAGTTGGCCGAGTAGAGTTGATTGTGAAAACAACGTGACTCCTTCAGACTTTTGTTCACTTACAGACTGCATGAGGATCAGCCTTGGTTTAGGTCAAGCCTATTAAAGGAAGTTTGTTTCTGTTTAGCCACAAAGGTTGGAAATGAGTTTATCAAACGTTCAAGATAATGTGGTTCACTATTTACAGTAAATGCTTGCATTTAACTTATTGCAGATGGTTCTCCATTGGTGTTCACACCAATGTCCATGGTGGGCTCAGGGCAAACATTTTATACAGAAATACAGATGTTGTATAATGGGGCAGTCGGTAGCGGTTAGGGAGTTGGCCACGTGATCAGAGGGACACCGTTTCAAGTCCCGGACCGGTAAAGGTAACATCAAGGTTTCACAGGTGCTGCCAAAAACCTGCCCACTACTCCTTCACAGATGGGTCAAATGATGAGGTCACATTTTGTTGTGGTGCACTGTGTGCTGTGCTGTGTTGTGTTCACAGTGACAAATAATACAATACAACCACCAAAGGGCCATGGTAGTGTTCAATGGGTTGTTCAAGACTAAAAACAGATTCTGATATCGGATTAGATCACGTAATCCAATTTTGGCTGAAATCCGGATCAACACCTCAGTTTGTGTTGTTCAAAACTTTTTAGCAGGATTGGGATAACTTTCATCCAATAGCGCTGATCCCAGCCATAGGGTGGATTCTAGGAACAAAATGTATTCGAAATAACATTTTAATTAGTTAAAAACAACATTCATATTATTTAGTAAATATCCATTTATTTATTTATATTTTGCACTGAATTACATTCATAAAGAAGATAAAGTAGAAATGAAAAGTTTGTATCTGGATAAGAATGATCCAATCCAGTTTCGCTTTGAAAAAATGGAATAACAGTAAAATGAATTACATGACTCTGGATAAAAAATTGAGGGATCATTTTGGTCCAGATTAAATATTTTGAACAACTGGGCACCTATTTATGTCAGCACTTTAATCCAGCATCCTTGAACCAGGTCATTGCAGGTGATGCTAGACTCTCTTTCAATCTTACAATCTCCAGATTCAAATCTCCAATCCTCAAATCACATACAGAGGTCACCTACACAGCGCCTGAGACACTGCCAGCAGCACCACGCCACGTGAATGTTCATAACTCCAGCAACTGCAGCAGTTCTCAAATTAGTTATCGTCTGTTCGCCTGCGCTTTTGCCCTTTGCTCCCTGACATTTAGCGACCGGCTCTCCTACTGCGGCATTAATCACAAACAGCCCAGGCAGTAATCTTTGTGCTCATTAAGAAAAGATTAGGTGCGCACGCTGCTGTGCATGAAGCTTCCTTCTTTGCTAACTAGAACCGATCACAAGGGTTTGGAAATGTCTGGCACTGGCCATATCTTGAGCTAAAAACTTCTTATATCATTGCACATCATGTCTGATGAAGCCTTGTGAAATGAGAAACAGCCTCAACTCTCATCCTTGTTTCCCCAGTCTTGTGTGTCTGCCAGCACTTTTAGGAGTCTCTAATTCCGAGCTCTTATGGTGATTGGGTTGTTGGATGGCTGCGAAAATTATTCAGATTATTATCCAGTCTGGGAAGCTAAGACACCAATTAGCCTTGCTCATAAACTTCATGGAATTCACCGAGCACACACATAAGTGGGCTATTTACCAAGTTTGCTTGTATCTGTCTGTGTGTTTTTCTTTTTCTTTTTCAAGCTCCATTTCGAAGCTACTCAGTCGAGAACAAGTTTTCTGAAAGATGTAGAGACTTCTAGCGTGGTCTTTAGTGGAGCTGGCCCATATGCTGTTGATTTGCCTTTAATATTGGAGACAGCATACAGAAATCATTTTGCATGTGATTAATACTAAAGATACTCACATTTGTCATGGAATGGCACCGTTTCCTCCTCACTTTTTAAAAGATAATGGTGGGGCAGATGGTAGCGTAACAGTTAGGGCTTTTACCCCATGATCGGAAGGCCGTCTGTTAGAATCCTGGACTGGTAAAGATATCACTGAGGTACTCGTGAGCAGGGTACTGTCCCCAAGCACTGCTCCCCATGTCAGCAGCCCACTGCTCGTACACAGATGGGTCAAATGCAGAGGTCACATGTCATTGTGGTGCACTGTGTGCTGTGCACGTTCACTGGAGGTAGAAGTCGTCCAAAGTGATTCTCTTCCCTGCCCCAATTATATACTGTTTCTCACCTTAATATGCAGTACAGTATGTAGATATGATGTTAGATTTGATTAATATTTCAACAATTTCAATGAATATTTCCAAAGGGGGGGGGCATGGTGGTGCAGTGGTTAGCGCTGTTGCCTCACAGCAAGAAAGTCCTGGATTCAATCCCCAGGTCGGCTGTAGGCCCTTTCTGTGTGGAGTTTGCATACTGTCCCTGTGTTCACATGGGTTTCCTCCGGGTGTTCCGGTTTCCTCCCACAGTCCAAAAACATGCACTGTAGGTTAATTGGCGACTCTACAATTGGCCCTGTGTGACTGTGAATGTGTGCTCTGTGGTGTGTTGGTACCTGCCCAGGGTTGGTCATCGCCTTGCGCCCGTGGTTCCCGGGATAGGCTCCAGCCCCGCCCCTCGACCCCGGTTGGGATTAAGTGGTTCAGATAATGAATGAATGAATGAATGAATTTCTAAAAGGTGGAAGGCAACTTTGGCAGCCAAAAGCTAGCAAGCTAACCAATTAGCCTTTTCATGCAGAAATTTTGAGCTGCTACGTCAAAACCTATAGATGGATGGTGCGCCACCCAATTGGATGCTGTCCTTGAAAGGCTAGATAGCCAGCTGTTGTCTGCTGTTAGAAAAGCTGCCAAAGTTGCCCCAAATCATAGAGAAATGTTAATTGTTCTGACACCCGTGAAATAAACAAGTAACTCAAGAGGTTTTACACTTTTACATTAACACTTGCCAATGTTGAGTTCTTAGGTGCATCTGTCTGCCATGTTTTATTGATTGGATTGTTGGAGCACATCATGTTGCTTTGTGGGATGTAGCACGCCACAAAGACAGCAGAGAAGGAGGCAACAAGAGGCACTCAAGTGCTCACCACATAGAGGTTTATAATAAACAGAAAGCTGCCACCCTGATGGCCAGGCATCAGGTAGAATTATTGCAGGCGTGAATGTTAAAAGCAGTACACAAGCACAACGGCTGAAAGTCAAAGTGCAAATAGAACAAACAATTGTTCGTGTTTAAACTGGGAAAGAAGGAGGTGAACCAAATAAATACACTCAGGAAAACTCTTCGAGGTGTAGTCAGCTGTAGTGGTATCTGTGTATCTGCCATATACTGTCAATTATTCTGATGATCACTTGCTCCGTACTTCCAACTTCTTTTTGGTACATTAATTTGAGAAATAGCCTTTTATCATGCTGCTCGGGCCAGTATAAAATAGTTTGGTCCAAGTTTATCATTGAACAAGGGATGGCTTCAAGAGAAAAATTCTTCCTTCAGCATTGAGGCGTGCACAACGATAACGATCATCTTCCCCTGAGTGACGTTTCCGTGTCTTTCTTTTTCTTACCAAATTTTTGCTGCCACTCTCTGTTGTGGTGGAGCAGTGTTTCCTTTTGATAAAGATGCCCAGAAATAGAATCAGAAATTAGTCTCAGAATAGTCACTAAGGAACAAGTGCTGTTACCATAGTAATTATATGACTTCCAGCCTGAAGTGTGTTCAATGTGTTTTATTATTTTATTTCTGTGCCTTTTGGGAGTGATATAAAAACAGGTAAATATGGCTCAGATTTGAATACATACAATATGTGGTGTAAGTACAATATTTATTATCCAATATCAACACCACATACAAAGTATGTTGCATATAGTACTTGGTTTAAAAAAAGTGGATTGCTTTGTTATTAATTATATAAATACATGTTACATGTTTAGTTCAAAACTTTGTTTTTTTGGTACTTGGCTTGACAGTTCATAAGGACCCAATTAGCGAGCAAACGAGGTCATGTGAATTCTCCTGCAGGTGTTAATGTGAGTGAGCTGGAACTCTGCCCATTAACAGCTGTTCAGTGAGCCAAGTGCCTTTTTAGCAAAGTCATGCTTTCTTGACCAGACCCACTGCCCATTGCCTTTAACCTAAGGCTGGACGATTTGACATGGAATCAATATCATGATTAATTGAACATTTTACCTTGATTATGATTAATGAATGATCATTTTGTTTATGCTTTCTTTGTTTGCTTTTATACTGTAAATATGCTCTAACTTTTGAAGCAGGTATGTTTTTTCCACATTAAAAAGTGTATATCTTTGTGTATTTAAAATAAATGAAGGAAACCCACACAGATGTACATGAAAATAATAGCAGAATTCTTTTGTTAATGTATTGTCTCAATTTCAAAAATAATTGAAATAATCGCCATGGATAAGCTTATGTCAATTAGAGGTTCAGAATATTGGTGTACATTAATTTTCAATTAACTGGCCAGCCTTACCTTAGTCACTTCCTATTCGCTTCCCCATGCGTACTAAGACTTCTGCCATGGTTTTCTCCTTCAACCTGCAGGCGCCCACATCCAGTTCCTCAACTTCACTACGGAGGACAACCACGACTTCCTGGAGGTGCGCACTGGCCCGCAGCACAGCAGCTCTCTAATTGGCCAGTACAGCGGCAGCCAGCTCCCGCCCCCCCTCCTGAGCACCACCCACGAGACGGTGATTCACTTCTACAGCGACCATTCCCAGAACCGCCAGGGCTTTAAACTCACTTTCCAAGGTGAGAAAAGGCTGCATGACAGGATCCAAGCACTTAAATGTTGTTTTTTTGTGGTCATATGTATATTTGTACTTCTTTCTTGCACAAAGCCTGTTAAACCATTAACAAAAGCCTACAGGCCAAAAATGTGACGTTTTATAACAAAAAAAGGAAGAAGATGTTGAGAAAAGCTGAGATTTGTTATACCGCTATTGCAGGTTAATTGTTTGCTCTGTATAAAGCCTGTAAAATCAAATTTTTGATTGTGACCATGAAGCATTTAAGATATATGTTGTATATAGGCCTTTTAAAGTTTGTTATTACAGCATTACTACAAAGTTATTACTTGTTTAATAGGACAGGTAGCGCCAGTAAAGGAAAAAATGTCGTACATGGGGTGAATCAAGCCTCTTCACATACAATCAAGTTATTACAGATGAATTTATTTCGGGTTTCTTGTAGTTTATTGTTATTTTCCCCAATTATATTAATTCTAACAAACAAAGCGACTTACTGATTAAGACCTTCATGTATTAATGGTTAAATGTCTTGCTCAGTGACTCAATGGTGGTAGTGTTGGAGGTAGGGTAAAGCCAGACTCGAACCCACAATCACCTGGTCCTTATTCCTTTTTTATATTTTGAAATGACAGAACAGTATCATTGGAGCAGCTTGGGTTTTAAGGTCTTACTCAGGGCCCAACTATTTTTAATAGTTTAACAGTTTAAAATTTTTGTTCTCCTTGGATTCTATCCCAGATATTATGCCCATCAAACCAGAGTTTTAGTCATCTAGCTCAATGTTCCACCATCGTCCCATGCTTGGCATATGAGTGACCTTTGTTATACAGGATAGATGCTATTAGATGCCAGTAGATGGGTCAATGACAAATAAAGTATAGTTTCTATTTTTTTTATTCTTTCTTTATTTATTTTGTTTTTATCTTTTTGATAGATGTCATGCATATTGGTGAGTTAGAACAATGTCTCATCAGTTAAATATCATTTCTAAGTGTTTAAATTCACTTTGTGACTGTATTTTTAACTCCCCCCCACCCACCCACCCAAAAAATGTTAGGTGGCACATTTTATTAGTAAAAATGTATATATTTTCCTCCTGTTTATTCTTAGTGAATTTGTTGGTAAGTATGTCTTAGAGTGTCTACACTTCCTAACACATTTTATGGTTGTGTTTTGAATATTCAATAATTTAGCATTCTTGTTGCCTGGTATTTAGTATTTTGAGAACCCAATTTACATTGAAAAACAAAAACATAATTATTAAAATATACAAATGAATGCATTCAGTACCATAGCTATTCACATCATGGTTATCAACCATTTGTTTACTATAAACTACTGTTTCTTTCTTTAAATGTACATTTTACCTGGTCGCAATGCCTGATAAAAATATGCATGTCTTGTCTTTGACCCAGGTGTGGTGGTGAAAGTTAGATGGTCAGGTAATTAAAGAGAACATGATATTAAATTACAACTTGAAATATTCAATTATAATGTGGTGCAGGACAATGGTCTGAGTGACTGAAACCCTGTGTGGTTAACCATAAAGTTGATAGTTCACATCCCAGTAAAACAACCTTTGGGCCCCTGAGCAAGACCCTGAACCTTAAGTTACTCCAGGGATTAATGTCCAAAATGGAAATGAAAGACATTTTTGCCCTTTGCATAAATGGCTGTGAAATATGTCGGGAATTTCTCCAGTATCTCTTCGGCTCCACTGCCTTGCTTGGTAGGTGGATAGATGATGTGTTTGGCTCCATCATGACAGCACAGGTCTGTAAAATATGCGAAATCGATAGGGTGGTGGATGCGGACACGTCCCTGCTGGTTAAAGCTGCTAAATATAACACCATTGTTCGCGTTGTTCACTCGCAGGTCAGATAGTTCATGCAGCGCCTCTTGCACCAGCGTTTGTTTTTCCCGCCCTGACGGAGATTCACAAGTTGAAGGCATCTCAGTCCATCCTTGATCTTATTTTTGCCGCGGGAAAGAAATCAATGGTGTGTTTTGATTCCTTTGAAAATGACTGACAATTGGTTAGATCTGTTAGATATGTTATTGGCATCTGAAAGTATTCAGAATGCCTTCAGATCTTCAGAAGAAATTCTGATGTGCGTTTATACTAGTTTTGGCTAAAACTAAAAGATTGCACATTAATTTCCATAGAAATTACATTAAAACCAATAATTACATTTCCTTTGAAAGCCAGTAATTACATGATTACATGGGCCTGTCTCGTTATATTTAGTTTTGCATTGCTGAGCTCAACTGAATTGTGCTGATACTAATAAATGGGAATTTTCCACTCAATACTATTTATCAGACTTAGAAAAACAAAACATAGAATAGCAAGTAGTAGCAAGTGGTTTTCTGACCCAACCTTCAGAATGAGAACTTATCTATAAAATATCTTGGATGGTAGATTTCGATGAAAGAAGGGAATAAGACATCAATGAACATTGGTGGTTCAGTGGTAGAATTCTCGCCTGCCACACAGGAAGCCCACGCTCGATTCCCGGCCAATGCAATGCAACATTTGGGGAAGTTGGTAGTGCAATGTGATCGGAAGGTCATCGGTACAAATCCCAGGACTTGTAAATGTACTATTGAGGTACTCATTAGCAAACCGTCTCCAAGCACTGTTCCTCAAGCCATGCCCTTATTAGCTGCCCACTGCTCCTTCATGGATGGGTCAAATGCAGAGGTCACATTTTGTTGTGGTGCACTGTGTGCTGTCGTGTGTTCACAATGACAAATAATCACTCAATTAAATGCTGTGTGAGTGCCTATGAGACAGAAAGGCAGAATTATGTGGTTCATTATGTCAGTTGTATTGAAGCAGATATCAGTACAGTCAGTACATTTATTTTTACAGCATTTAGCAGGGTCTCTTATCCAGAGCAACTTCCATTTACTAATTTCAGGGAAAGTTGGCCTGAGAGCTACTTGGGGTTAAGGATCTTGCTTAGGCATCCAGTGATGGTAATGCTGGAGGTAGGATTCAAACTCACAACCTCTTGGTTCAGAGGCGAGTATTCTAACCACTAGATCATCACCATCCCCAATATAAATAACACAATATAAAAATTGTTTTTGTTCATAAGATACAAGATTATTTCCCACATACATTGTAAAGGTAACCCTAGTTTATACTTAACTGATTTTAAATTAAAGTCAATTAAGAAACTTGATCTAATTAAGACAGATAAAATGGGTGTGTGACTCTACTTGAAATCTACTTAATGGTTAAAAAAAAGAATGTTAATAAACCTTTGTGTTGAATCATTGACGCTGTAATAATTGAACATGAAACCTTAATTTTAGTATCACACAACCAAGCAGTGACTTTTAATAGTCTGGTTAATATTTTGGAATTTTTTAATGTCTTCAAATGATGTCTTGATGCATTTGCGATGGTTGTGGACTATTTTGCCATCTGACCATGGATTAAACATGTGAGTGGATCACAGTAAGTAGGGTTAGATTTTATTTAGATTTAGTTTTTATTATATACATTACCATACAAAAGTTTGGGATTACTTGGAAAGTTTCTTGTTTTCCATGGAAACACACATGAAATTAGTCATTTTAGAGGTGTGTTTGGGGTTATTATCCTGTTGTATTATGAAATTGGCCCCAACCAAGTGCTGTCCACGGGGTATGGCGTGGCATTGCAACATATTGTGATAACTTTCCTTCCTCAAGGTCCCTTCCACCCAAGAGCACTCCCAGACCATCCATCTAGTGGGAGATGCTCCAGGAAACAGGGGGTGAAATCTCATCAGACAGCATTATCAAATGGTTAGGCAAGAACCAGAAAATCACAAAAACACATACTGAGAAACTCCCATTGTGTTGCCGATGGATGTATGGGTTCCATGTGAAATGACCATCCAATCATCTTCCCGTTAACACTACTCAACATTTAGAAGAACATTACCAAAAACAAGCAGCATATAGATCAGGATGTCCCTACTAAATTATTGACCCAAGCTTCTTTCACACAATTTACCTCGAGGTAGGTGCAGAAAAGCAGGAGCTGACACGCCATAAAACTTGCTCCTGCAGTTTGCTTGGCATTAATGTTCTTGGAAATACTTAAGTATAAACAGAAATGGATAATTGCCGTCATCATCATCATCATTACCAACCTTTCTGGGATTTTTTTTCTATTGCAAAATGTTGCAATATGGCAATGGTTTTTATGCCCACATTCCATAAAACCACACAGAAGACTATTAATTGGCATCAAAATGTGTGTTTTTAAATGTGTGTGAAATATAATCAAGGACCATTTGCTTGGATTTTTCTCTTTTTAACATGTATCTTTTGTCTCTTATTTCCTTATTACAGCATATCAATTGCAAAACTGCCAGGATCCTTTTCCATTCCACAATGGATATATCATCAACAATGATTTCAATGCAGGCCAGTCTATAACGTTTGAGTGCTTTCCTGGCTATGTTTTGGTGGGTCAGCCTGTCTTAACGTGCCAACATGGAACCAACAGAAAGTGGAACCATCCTTTTCCTCGCTGCGAAGGTAAGCCAAAATAAAAATAAAATAAAACTTGCAGGGACTTTTGAACAGCCTCTTTTTCCTTTTGTTTATGCTCTGTCATTGATTTAAAAGTGGGCTTCGGCTCTGAATGTGGGTTTGTGGTTTGCGATCCGTTGCAGCCTTTAAAAGATGAATTTGACGTATTTTCCGCAGACTTTGAAAGGTATTATGCTGCCATTCCACACTCCCAAAGGCATTTTTAATGATGCTCTTTAACTGAAGTGGTTCTCCTTTGTGTTACTGGTACAGTACAACAAGGACTGCGTCCCCCCCCCCCTCCCCCAAAGTGTTCTTTTAAATTAAGCACCTTGAAGACTGATCCTGCGGAGACCCAGGCTACAGGGACCTGGTCTAAATAGCAGCCTTGATGATCGGTACGAGCAGCATAGCGTGAAACCCGTCTGGCCCCCGATCAATCAATGCAGCTGCACATTTACCTCGTCTTCCATCCGTCTCCGAGCACCAGCTCCTGCCTCGTTACGGTCTTCCATTCAGTGTTCTGCACTAGCCAAAGTCCCTGCCCACCCCAAGAAAAATCCCCTCGTCCCACCTTCCTCCGTAAAATCCACCTCGTTCCGGAACGAGGCACCGAACAGACGGCTGAGGTCCCTTTTTCCCTTCCTGTTCTGCCTCATCTTGCCATCATTAGCATTATAATGTTACGTTTCCTGCTGCCGAAAGTCTGCCGCGAGGGCCTTTTGCAGCGTGAAGGATTAGCGAAACACCGACGGCTGACTTGTGTTTGTCTTTGTGTGCAGCGCCCTGCGGCTACAACATGACGGCTCTCAACGGCACCATCTTCTCTCCGGGCTACCCCAACGAGTATCCAGACTCGCAGGACTGCATATGGCTGATCAGCGTGCCGCATGGCCATGGCATTTATATCAACTTCACCTTGCTGCAGACCGAGCCAGTGACCGATTACATCGCCGTGTGGTGAGCTCATTCCACTGACAGCCATTATGATCGCAACAGCATGAATGCTCAAAGTCCAGTTTAGAAGTTGATTTAAAGTATCTATAAGACAGTCTTATCTAGAGACACTTCTGTTTCCTACTGTCCACTGTCCATGCAGCTGCAGCAACTTGGAGTTAAGGCTAGGGATGCACAATATGGGAATTACTGGTTGATGCCGATATCCAGTGTTTTTCATGCCTATATCGGCTGATACAGATAAGTGAGGAGGACAGAGACGACCGTGAGATCAAGCGTTGAGTGCGTAAAGACAAGATATTTAGCTTGCCAACGTTTCACTGCATGCTCAGAATTTTGCCACAAAAATCCTGCCATAACTATGATATTTCTAACACAGCGCCAAATCAACCTAGCGTGAAAACAGAGTTGAGCGAGGGCTGAGCTCTTTGAGCGTAGTGCTCAACATTTCAAGAAAAAGTCACTCTCCATCCTATGTGGTGTACCAAGTCAAATAGGAGCGTGTGACACTCCATGTGCGCTACCTAGTGCGTAGAGAGCAGTTACTACAACACCAGCTGTTTCCTGGGATGCATGTTGTCGCATAGAAAAGTATGATAAGAGCGTCCTATCAACCATACTATTAAGTGCAAAGGCAAACAATTTTGGAGGAGCAATTTATTTTACAACTTTCTTACACAATGGTTTCTGCCTGCACTTTGAGCGTATAAAGACAAGAGATTTTGGTTGTGAATGTTCCACTGCATGCTCAGAATTTTGGCACAAAATAATGTCATTTTAAGACAGGAGGCAGAAGAATCCCATCTCTGATTTTGGACATGCCTGGCATAAGCGCTACCTTTCAGACATACAATAAATGTGTCATCAGACATCTAAGCATTTGTCTGAAGCCAATACCTTTAAAAAAAAAGCAATTAGCGACTGATTCTGACATAATTCTGATATTATCGTCCATCCCTAGTTTAGAGTCTTGCTCAGGGGCTCACTGGTAGTTTTGGGCTCTCCTGGGCTTTGAACCTCCTGTCTTATCGTCTTCAACACAGTGTTTCATCCCTTCACAATATCACCACCACACCAATTACAAATCCCAAGAATGACTGTTGGCCTCTAGAGCAAGGCCCTTAACCCTAAGTTGCTCCAGAGAGACTGAACAGGTAACTAGAAAATAGAAGTTGTTCTGGATAACAATGTCTCCTAAATGCCAAAGATGTAAATGAAAACAAGTCATTATAAATGGGGATCACTTGTAGAAGTTAGTAAATGTAATTCATTGGACACTTAGGCTTTTTACCTTGTATTTCGTTCTGGGCATCAAGAATGGAAAGATTCCAATGTAGAAACACATTTGCGCATTTTAGATTTTAAATCATCACCATTGCCATCTTAAAACATGGCGTGACATGAACCAACCGACTGGAAGCTCAATTTGCCTTCTATTTTGCCACCTACAGGCTGGTTGCAGTCATGCATATGCAGTAGAAAGGACAGGAGAAATGTGGGAGTTCCGCGCAAACAAATGGATGGAGAAGCGTTAACTGCGACTGATTAGATATTCCGTCATATGTATCAAAAGTCTGGGTGACAGTGCTAGTCTGTTTTGCGTTTAAACTTTTCCGCCAGTTAAAAGCAGGTGTAACCCAGACCACGGTCAAATGTATGAAACATTTAGAAACAGTGGGATCAATATTCAAAGCACCACGTTTACTTCGTTGTGCCATATCATGTCACATTCATTTGCCTGTTTGTTAATTGCAGCACAAATTTAGTTTTTGTTCTTTAAGTGTAGAGAGTAGAATTACTGGCAGGCATTATCCCTCTGTTTGATTACATTAACATGACACTATTTTTTCCGATCAATACAATTTTCATGTCGTCCGCATTTCAACAACCCACGCAATCCTATGGCCACCATGCATTAAAGTGTGTGAGGGGCAGTTACCACTCGCAAACTATGAGATGAGCATAAAGTCTGGTAAATAGGACATAAAAAGAAAGGGTGTAGCATGCGGTTTCTGCAAACTCGCAAAGGCAAAGATAACGTTAACAGCGCCAATCTTAGTACATCTGGCCCTCAGTCTAGAGTGGAAGAATCATCTTGATTCTCATCACCTGGGATCAGAATCCAATCAAATTCAACATTTGTTATGATACCTCGGCATGACTGTCTGACAATTCCTTAACCTTCTTCTGAGCTAAGAAAGACCCACCACTGAATAAATAATGTCACATTGTCTAAAGTCTTGTGGCTTGAAACTGACCAGTACTATATTAGGGAAGAGGTCATAAAACTAGTTATACATAGCAGCAGCAGAGAGGTTACAGTCTAATGTAGGAAGGAAGGTTTTCTTAAGTTTTCTGAGTGTAATATAATATTAGTACACATATGTTTTCTGGTCCTCGATGCAACAAATGCAACCATCAAGTGGTTGTTTTTTAAATGAGAAGACCATTGTGACACCTACATTTCTGACAAAAATGAGCTTGTGATGAACGAACAAAAGAAACTTATGTTGCAATAGAGGTCCCGGAGCATGTGGATCCTTCTGCATCTCCAAGAGCTCTTCTTTTCAGCGAGTACCATCAGTCTTAGAACACCGCGGTCCTAACTTACTGAGGAGACCTTCATCATTCTACACTTAGAACTTAGCACTTATTATGTACTGTTAGTCCTTCCACAGTCCCAAGCTTGTATGTTTTTCCCTATTGTAAGTCGATTTGGATAAAAGCAGTGGGCAGATGGTGGCAGAACGTTTAGGGTGTTTGTCCCGTGATCAGAAGGTCATCAGTTCGAATCCAGGACCGGTAAAGATACCAGAGGTGCTCATGAGCAAGGTACCGTCCCCAAGCACTGCTCTCCGAGTGCTGCCCATGTTAGCTGCCCACTGCTCCTTCACAGAGATGCAGAGATCATATTTGATTATGGTGCACTGTGTGCTGTGCTGTGGCATATTCACAATGACAATCATTCACTTTCCTTGTTGTTTACACGTTTCAAAGTGTAATGTAAAATGTGTTGTAATGTAATTGCACAGCAGAAAAAAACTGATAGATAAATGTAAGTACAAGGTGGATGTTCCAAATAAAGGTGTCAGTTGGAGTTGGGGGGATGGAGCTGAATTATATTTCAAGAGTTAGGTTAGGGTCTTCAAAATACGGTCTGAGGGCATTTTCAAAAATGAATTAAAAAGAATGTGGAAAAAACACTTGATTCTCGCTAGGTTATTAGAATTAGAAATGCTTCAGAGAATAAAATGCAGAAAAAATATTGTATTTTTTTTATCTAATGAAACTTAAAACTTTAGAAAATATTCTTGAATGTGCTGCAAAAAATATCTTATTATTTTTACAAAAATAAAGTTCTGTGCAAACCAACTAAAGGAATAAAGCAGTTAAAAGATGCCCTTCATGATTTCTTTTCTCTTTCTCTGAACCATTTCTAATCCCTGATGGCACAACTTTTCAAGACTTATTTCAAGTCTAAATAGATCCCAGCAACTAGCTGTTTCCTGCCATGTTTTTAATATGTGTGAGAGCAGTTGAAATTGAAATGGGCCGATTTGTTGCAGATATCACCCAGACCGGCGCACAGTGGAAACATGGCAGCAGTAATTCAGTTGCATAATCTGAGACCCTCCTAAGTGGATCAAAAAGGATGTGCGGCGGTGGAGCAACTTCGCGGCCTATCTGGGCCCTTTCTTAGTTATGCAGGCCATTAATCTTCAAAAGCCATTAAAAGAGTGGAGTGGTCTGTTAATTCATCTTTTTTTTTCTTCTTTTTACCCTCCGCCCCCTCCTGTTTTCATTCAATGCCGGCCGTAATGTAATGTAATGGCTCCACATGAAAGTCAGCACAAATCGCGCCATAGATTTGAGAGTAAATCAATTTTCTCGAACCGCTCTGAAATGGCCGGGCGTTATTAAAACTGTTTAATGGAAGAATCGGGAGTCGTAACTCCGCTGTTTCTCCCGCTCTATTTTTCCAGGGACGGCCCGGAGCAGAGCTACCCGCAGCTGGGGATCTTCAGCGGCAACACGGCCTTGGAGTCGGCCTACAGTTCTTTCAATCAGGTTCTTATCAAGTTTCACAGCGACTTCTCCACGAGTGGATACTTTGTCCTCAATTTCCATGGTTAGTTTCTCCTCTAAATGAAAAAATGTCTTCACCGTAGTGCAATACATAACACACACACACACACACACACTGGCTGGGTCGAAGGCAGCGATATGGGTGAAACATGCGGTTCAACTTGTGTTTGTGCCATATGGCAACATGAACCGCTCAGTCGACATTATTTATCTGGATTGAAAACTGGATTGAGAGTCATGCAAGTGTGGAATCATGTATAGAAATCAGAGAGGCTTCCGTCCTGCCATTAAAATTATTATTCAGAATAAAATGTCAAATTATATTATAAAACATACAAAAAGCAGACATTTGTGTATGTAAATATATATACATAGTTGGATGGAGGGATGAATAAAAAAGAGATGATGGATAGATGAATGGATGGACTGATAATTGGATAGATAGAAGGCTGATAACCTGATGTCTGATAAATTGATACATAAATTGAGATTGATAAATGATAAATAAATGGGTGGCTGCATGGATGGATTGATGGATAAATGAATCAGTAGATGGATTAAAAATAGGTTGGCAAATTGATAGACAGATAGAATGGTAGATTAATGGACAGACAGATGGATAAGGGGATAGATACATGGATGGATGTCTGCACGATGGATTGGTGGATGGATTGAGTTGGTGAACTGGGACTGTGTGTATATAACTTGTTAAAGTCAAGGCATTACAATTGCATAAATTAATATTCATGCTTGAAGGAATAAATCAGCTACAAAACTATACAAATATTTTTTTATAAAAATGCATTACCAAATGATTTTATTCTATATTCATGTGAATTCTAAATGGATAATGAAGTGTTTCCATCTGGCACTAACCTTATTTTTCTTCATAGTATTAAGCCATAGAATGTCTCTGCATAATAACAACTCTGCAAGCCTATAAAACAAACACTGTTCTTTACTATTTATAAAGTTATAGTGCCAACAGTTTTATACTACATAAAGCTAATAAAAGTAAACTTTTCTATAGACACAAGTCAGTTTTTTGTCAGAAAATGAGTCTAAAGTGCCTATCTACAGTGATGCTGGTTGAGAATGTATTGTAGCTAGTAGCCGTAATCAAATATGGAAAAACCTCAACTATGGTTTTAAGATCTTAAAATGTTTTCATTGGTCTCTTTTCCTAATGACTTACATATACATTTTCATTATTATCTGTTTTTGTTCATTTTTTTGGAAATTATCCTTATTTCTAAAAACGGTAAAGTTGCAAAAAGAAAAAGTTTCCAAAATGTAGGCCTAAAATTTTGCTACCAAACATCTAAAGAGGGTCTAAGAGACCTGGTGTGACCTCAAACCCATCTTTGGTCCACAAGAACATGTTCCAATACTTGCTGTGATGTAAGTTTTAAAATTGTTTTCTGAAAGAGTAATGTGAGCTTAACATTATAGCCTCTGAGATGAAGTGGAGTCTTTCAAAACGTTTCATTTTCTTCCCCCCTCCAGCTTACCGTCTCAAGAAATGTCCCCCACCACCCACCGTGGAGGACGCAGAAATACTGTATGAAGATGAAGACTATGAAATAGGTGTGTACCGCACTACTAAGGCCGTGAAAAATCGGGATGCGTTCAGCTGATTTGCTCCTTTTTCCTGTTTCGGAAAACTTCAAAAAAGGGAAGATGCAAGCGGACGAATTCACAGCTGGGGTCTCCGTCTCAGGGAAGATGGGGTTTCAGAGTGACAGGAAATTATTAAATATGTAGCACATGTCAGTGGATGAAGAATCTCGTAACACTACTTCAAATGGCTTCCGTCGAATCGCACGGGATCCTTTTTTTGCAGCGTTAAAAAGTGTTCCTCACAATTTTTCTTTTTTGCCGTTGTCACTGAGGCCTGACTCTGTCGTTACAGACTGCTGAACCACTTTATCTTCATTTTTTAAGGACAAATCGGTTTGGAGAGATGGTTTGTAAATGATATTTGGACGAGCGTTAATGTGAGCAAGTTAATCTACTTTGTGTAAAAACAGTTTTTATTTCATCTCCATCTCGCAGGTGACATCGTGCGGTATCGCTGCTTACCGGGCTTCACCTTGGTTGGGAACAATGAGCTCACCTGCAAGCTTAACTCCCACCTGCAGTTCGAGGGGCCTCCCCCAGTGTGTGAAGGTAAATGAAAACACAAGATTTGTCAGCATGGAAATAAACGGAGCAATTAGCTTAGAAACAGCTCTGGTAGAAGCTGGGAAAGAACAGAAGCAGGTCAGACGGTGTTCTGGTTCCTTGCTGGCTAGGGACTTGGAAAGCTTTTGTAGGGCTTTGTCCACAAGTGCATTTCCAGATAGTGTATACAATACAAGAGCAGACGAAAGGGGCTGATAAGAACAGGTCTGAAACAGTTGTGAGAGAGCCAGCCAGCTATGTTGGGGATGTGGAGGGATTTCAGTGGCTGTGCTGTTGTTACGCTCTGGAGTAAGAGTGTGAGATGCTGTGAGATACGGCGACACTGTCCGTGGTGCTGAAATGCTCGGCGCTTTCCACTGCTCCGGCGTATGCTGTGCGAAGTCACGACTACAGCTGTGTAGACATTAGAGGTGTGATCCTTCACTGTTCTCACAATTCAATTCGATTACAATTATCAGGTCAACAATTCAATTCGATGCAATATCACGATGTATCATGATGCTTCACATACAATTTTTCTACATTACTTCACCTTAAATGCAGATCGGGCAGCCATAGTTACTAACGGGATGTTGTTTTTAACTAGAATTTTTATGGTCCAACCAGAAATTCACCAAAGCAATGTGATTATGATACAATCCAGGAGTTTTCAACTGCTTCTGCCCCACAGACCACCACGCAGACTAAGCAGTAGACGGCAGTGGTCCATTGTGTGTTCGTATTATTATATTTTAGAGATTTACATTAAGTTTATTATTTACAAAGATACACATATAAATACAATAAATAAATTTTAAAATGTGATCTCAGCAGTGAAACTGAATCGTGGACCACCAGTGTGCACTGGACCACAGGTTGAAAATCTCTGATATGAGTGGTTGCGGTTGCCACTGCATCGTCCACGTCTGCATCGTGATGCATTGATTTTGTGATTAATTTCAACACCCCTAGTAGACATCAGGTTTAGACTTTGCTGAGAGTTACTTTTAGCATTTCTATGCAACGCTCTTAGGTCCTACTTTTCGAAGTGTACGGTCATTCTTAACGCCATTCATAAGAATTTTTATGCATGATTTCATTGTAGTCCTTTCCATAATTTTTAGACATAATTCATGTTATAAATTCCACACTTTGTGGCTCGAGAGGTTTCGATCAGCTCCGATTTCCCCACCAAGCACTCGGCAGGTCACAAGTCAGACTTAAATTGCTCAGTGCACCCCTGGCCTTACCCTCTTATCTCAGGGCTTAGTTCTAGCTCACTAGTTTCTTTGGTCTTTGCACAAGTTCATACATCATGTATGCAATCAAGAAGGCATGTGAATTCCTCATCTAAGACTCAACATCCTCTTGTGTGAGGTTTTTCTACCTTTTCCCAACAGTTTTAGGATCTTGTAACCTAAATGTAACAAGATTTTCTTTCACTCTGTTTGAAGGTATCCACAAAATGTTTTGGCATGGAATGATTACGTCTGTAGTCAAAGCCTTTTGGTGCCCCATGGGCCCATATCATAAGAGTAATACAGCATAAAGGCCTTCCGAGTGCGGAAAGGAAAAAGCCACTAATGTGTTCTCCAGAGGTTTCAGTTGTAAATCCAAACAGTTTGATGTGTCTGTAGTTGTTCCACAGTGCCACAAGGAAAATAGTTTCCTGTCGGTTTGTTCCCACCTCCCTCACACCCATGAGGCACATTAACAAAATGAAATAAAAAGGGAAGCCAAGTCTTACTTTCTTGTCTCATCAACTCAGAACTTGCTCCTTGGGCAAATCGAGGGTAAACTGAGGTAAACCATGCATGCAATTCGCGTTCAAGTAACATTTTAAGCATTCTTCATGAGCGTCTGCCACAAACTCCAGCTGTTGAATCAGCCATCATCTGTTCCTCACAAATACCTTTAACGGTCATGTCTATCTCTACAGCTCAGTGTCCTGCCAATGAGGAGCGTTCCGCATCCTCGGGAGTGATCCTGAGCCCGGGCTTCCCGAAAAACTACCCCAACTCCCAGACGTGTTCCTGGATCATCAAAGTGTTGCCGACTTTCACCATCTCCATTTTTGTGGAGACGTTTCAGAGCGAGAAGCAATTCGACGAGCTGGAGATCTTTGACGGTAAGCATTTTTCACTGCCTATCTGCCGAGCTGCCTTGAACTTTGATGCCTTCTGTCTGCAACCGGGCCTTATGCAGTTAAGCCCTGTTTTGTTGCAGTTGTCTCGGTTCGTTTTGCAGGACCGTCGGGCCAGAGTCCGCTGTTGGTGGCGCTAAGCGGAAACCACTCGACACAGTTGAATTTCACGAGCAAGACCAATCAGCTTTACCTCAGGTGGTCAACTGACCATGCCACCAACAAGAGGGGCTTTAAAATACGCTACACAGGTTTGTACCTGGTGCTTGTACATTGGTCTTTATGTCGCTTGCATGTTTTCATTTTTCAGTTCACTTCAACTTGTCAGAGTATGCAGCTTAGCTGCATTGCTCATGTCTTATCCTTGCTTACTTCTGGGTTCTCCAATTTCTGGTGATAGTTACACTGTAGTTGCTCTGAAGAAATAATTATTATAGATATTTGGCAAATTTAGTCTGAACAGGAAGTTTGTGATATGATAAATATTATTTCTTCTAGCGGCAACATATTTTATGTTCAGCGCCTGAATCGTCCATATTTCACTGCATAAAATAAAAATCATTGGTATAATAAAGGCTTAAATGAAAACGTCTGGTAATAATCAATAAGCATGTCTGGAAACATCCAGCAATTTGCTTGTCAGCGACAGTCGCACACGCTCAAAATGCAAAACTATTAGTAAAGTCTAATAGATTAAATTGGTAGTGAATGAAAATGTATATTACGAATCATTACGTCTGTCAGCACAAGACAAAGTTGTGCTTTATATAAAAAAAGAAAACAGAAGAAGAGAAATTGCACAGACTGAAGCGGATTTGAGTGCAGTTTCGCTGTGGCGAAGAGACATTCCCCCGTCGCTGCTGCGCTTGTGCCTTACGTAACGAAAAGGTCTGATGTTTGGGAGCCGGGGAATGTGAAATACCAGCAGTGGACAACATATTCTGCTTTTCTGCCTTTAGTGTCAGGGTAGATTACTTCCTGAGCTTCCGCCCTTCGAGGCTGTTGCTTTGCTTTCAATTTGGGTCAAAAAAGGGGGAATAGAAGTCAGCTTTTTCTAAGCTAGACCTCATTAGATTATGGCTAGACGGTTCGTACCTTCGGGGTGGGGGGCTGTTGCACGAGGCTGACATAATGGAGGTCAAAGATTCTGTAATGAATTTTGCCGAACTGCTGCCCCGTCCCACGCTTCAAAACCACGTTTTGGGCCAATCGCCCAATCCTGATATGTAGCACACAAAGCCCAGCGGCCATGATTATTCCCCATCTCTCGCCTTTCCATCTTTTCTGTCAGTCTGTCAAATGCACACATGCAGATTCTATCTCTCTCTTTCTGTCTATCTCTTTCTCTCAGTCCTAGCATTCCATATCCTTGTCACAGTCCCCCTGGACTTTGGCTGGACAGTGCCCCCTCAAACTCCACAGATGCCGCTGTTCAGTTTGTTTTGGTGTGTTCAGTTCTGCCTCATGCCCCCTGTCTGTCTTTTGCTTGTCCCACCTTCCCATTGTGTCTCATTGGTTAATTGGTATTCATTAGTTATCTCACCTGTGTCTTGTATTGTCTAGTCCTGCCCCTAGTTTCCATTGGTTATTGGTAATTTCTGCTTGTTTTATAGTTTGTTTCCCCATTGGTTTTCCCTTGTTCAGTTAATCCTGTTCCTTGTTTCTGTTCCCCTATATAGATTTGGTTTTCCCCCATTGTTTCCTGTCTGTCCACCCTCACCATTTACCCTTCCCCCTCGCTATTTACCCCTCCCCCTGTTTTTCAAGAAGGAGTTTATTCTTTTTGTGGCCCTCGTGCCATTTTATGTTTTGATTTTTCAATAAAAGGCTTGCACCATGTACCTCGCCTCATGTCATGCTGACCCGGGACGTGACAGTCCTGTTATTATTTCCCCATTTTTCGCCGGTCTCCCGAATCCCACTTTCAAGGAGTGAGAAATAGACAAAGCCTGTCATTTTAGCCTATTTTCAGGTAGAGACTAAGACAGGAGCAAAATGTTATCACGTACCAAGGCCTCCTGGCATGTACCAGCTGCCAGGACTTGTAAACACCTTGAACAATGACCAGGCATCGCTCATTTGTGCCAATGCTTCCGATTCTCCCCAGATTTCCTTTTATTGACCTCAATTGATGTCCATCCTGAGCCAAAATTTCGCAGTATTTCAACCGGGATTTTCTCCCATCGTGACCTGCTCCATTAAAATAGCCAGTTGACAGCTATTCAGAAATGATAGAAAATAATTTTATGTACACTTTTGTACGTAATTCAGCAGTCAATATGTTGGATCGCTGGCCAGCTTCTATCCACCATCTGATAATAATACAATTAAATGGTCTTAAAGACCTTGAAATTTTAATTTTTGGTGGTTAAGTAATAATTGACTATTTGGTTTGTTGAGCTGTTGCAAAAATATGAGTACCGCATACATTAGAACTCTACTGATGAATTGTGGTGTCCATGTTCCTTTAATTTCATTTTCTGAACCATTTAACCCCTTTCAGGGTCGCTCAGGGAGGGACCCAACACACACACACTCACACAAACACTCTCAGTCACCCCTTACACGGCCAATTTAGATTTGCCAGTCCACCTATAGTGCAGGCTTTTGGAGGAAACCGGAACACCCGGAGAAAAACCACGCGAACACGGGGAGAGCATGCAAACTCCACACAGGAAGGCTTTATGACCGAGCCAGGGATCAAACCCAGGACCTTCTCGCTGTAAGATTACAGCGCTTACCACTTTACCACCATGCCACCCCTTTAATTGCAAAAAGGAAAAAAAAAATCAAAAGAGTGAAAATTCTTCTGCAATGTTGTGCATATTGTCAGTACTTTTTTATGTCTAAGCATAAAGCTGCTACTCCTCTGTTGACTCTTTTTCACGTTAGAATTCATCAAAACGTTCAAATATTTTGTTGTACTTTCCTTCAAAGTTTAATATATGACACCAAAATCTATTGCACTACTGCATTACGTGATGTTTTCTTGGTGCAGGAAAAACAAAGCTTTTCTTTCACCAAGTGAACCGAACATATTAGAGCCCAACTGATACAGGATTTTTAGCACAAATATTGATTTTGATCATTAGAAAACTTCTGCTAATGAACTGGGCATTTTCTAATGATCAGAATCAATATTTGTGCTAAAAATCCTGCATAAATTGGGCTCTAATACATATTTTTATATCAGATGTCAATATTGGAATTTTTCATGGATCTCTATATCCGCTGTCACCATGTTTATAGGTCTCAGAGGCACATATCGATGGACATGGTGAAATGTAAATTGTGGAATGATAATCCCAGTTATCAGAAGTGATGGTTTAGGATGTATAAATCCAAACCAACTCCCCTGTTTGGCTTCCGATCAGATTACTGTTTCACTCTTTTGCTTACGGTTACATTTATGGCATTAAACAGATGCTGTTGTCCAGAGTGACTTCCATTTCCTGTTTACAGGGCCAGTAACAACTTGGGGTTAGGGGTCTTGTTCAGTGACTCGATGATGGTAGTTCTGGAGTTAGGCTAGAGCTGGATTTGTTTGGTCAGTAGACGGGAGTTCCACCACTACCTCTCCTTTTCTTTCCTTCCTACCATACCTCCATTAAACACATCTGAAAGCCCTCTTCTAATGATATGGGTTTTTAAAGCAAGTTAGAGTGACTATCCACCATGTCTGTGCCAACATCTATGGCTCAGTAAGGGCACTGCAGCCTTTGATTTCATTTATCTGAAGTCACTTTAGCTCGGAGCTCCAGAGAGCCTTGGCGTTTGCACTGAGATGAGTCAGCTCATGCTCATATCACTTCCAAATGAGTTCACTTGTCCCAACCCAAGTTCCTTTGCTTGACTTTAATTACGCCTCGCTAAAACGACACTAATAAAGCTGTTGTTTTTCCAGCCGTGACTGATTCAGACTGTTCTGTTCCCTGTTGGGTTTCTGCAGCCGCATATTGCAGTATCAACAATCCTCCAAAGAATGGTGGGGTCATCAACAAGACGCGAGACCGGCCGGGCAACAGAATCCAGTATTACTGCAATGCTGGCTACAGACTCGTCGGGCAGCCCAACGCCACCTGCAGGCTCCACCCCAACGGCCTGTATCACTGGGACACGCCATCTCCGCTCTGTCAAGGTATCTCCAGTAGTGGTGTAATAGTACGTCAAACATAATCATTTATGACCCAATCTGGCGAAATAAATCGCACGTTCTAATTTTGAGCAATGAATATATCAATTTTTCTTTTTTTTTATCTTATATTAAAAAGAAGGTCTTTAAAATTCATCTTCCAAAGTTTCACAAGACTCAGAATCACAGGACTTTGAACCTAACGGATATTATATACCACTGTATGTGAAATTATTTGTGAGTAATTCCATGCACAAAAACAGAAGTATTTGCGTAAAAAAGTCGCTCACTAAAATGTTCCAGTTCAATCAAATCGTCCCATTTATTACAGACAAAACTCATATTTTAACTGAAAAATAACCAGCGTTCTACTCACAATACAGCCTTTTACTTGATATTTTCAGTTTTTATTACAGACGCGCCCATCGCATTATTGTGACAGGGCTCCGAGTGACATGCTGGGGATTGTGAGAAATGTGGTTCTCTCCCAGAAAATATGAATTTAAATAAATATTTTGAAATGATTTAAGCCTCAGTCTTGTTTAAAAGCATTTTTCTAAGTATCTAAATGACTTTTGAGGTTAGTTGTAAAAATACTGGATGTATCTCTTTGGATGCTAAGAATTATTAAAGGTATCAACAGAAAACTTGAAACACAATTTTGTCAGTTTTTCAGTTGGAATTCAAGATATGACTTTAAACCAAGATATCATTTTAAAGCTCATTTTCTCATCTTTCCAATGGTATCAAAACTTTAATTTTGAATTTTGGGTCACCATAACTTATTTAGCCAGATCAGGTCACATTTCGTTGTGGTAAACTGTATACTGTGCCGCAGTGTTTTCATGATGACGAATAACCACTCACTTTCAATTTGATGATCAATAAGCCCATATTATTGATCCAAAATAAAAACATAGACAAAATCCATATTGTAACACCACTTTATGTTCAACAGGTGATCAAATTTATTTAAAAATATGCATTTATGAATATTGATATAATGGAAATCATTGTATTTAAAGCATATCGGTCACTAGCTTCTGATTTGAAATGAGTGTGTATTGTAGCAGAAGTGTGTTATCATCAGGCATCAGATCGTTGCCAGATCAATCGATAAAGTATCGTTCTGTGATGAAACACCCCCGATTTACACCCCTAATCTCCAATGCCCCAACCGATCTTCTCTGTCATTCTTCCCCTTCCCCATCTCTCTCCATCCAGACATTTTGAAAATGTCTGCCTGAGCCTCATCATTTGTGACAATGTCTGTTGTCCCTCGAGCGGTTCTTGTGCGCAGAATCATGCTACTTCCTTCCACTTCACAACTCCCAGCAAGGCTATGAGCATCCCTCATCCCTGCGATCACACAGTCGTGCCGTAATCGAATATGTTTGATGAGTCTCGGCCTCCTTTGATTTCACCATTCATGCTTCTGTCTTCTCTATATCAGGCTGCTAATTTTATCCTCGGTCTGCAGAGTACCGCCACCACCACCCCCAAAACTTGGGCCCTGGGTTGCTCTGTCACTAGCACACATTTTTGCCAACCTTAGCCAGAGGGACGATCCCTTTCCCGAGTCTTTCTTTTTCTGCTCATTCATTAGTCAGAGAATGAGAGAACGATGTCGCCGCAAAGAGGTGACGCATTTGCATAGGAGTGGAAAGCGGGTCGAAATTGATGCAATTCTAATTGTTTCAAGGGACTGTTAGGGGTTCGTGCTCATCAGAGGGAGTTTATGTGAGACAATTACCTGCCTCCAGTTTCAAGAGAGGAA
This sequence comes from Distichodus sexfasciatus, assembly GCA_032718565.1. Lineage (NCBI taxonomy): Eukaryota > Metazoa > Chordata > Actinopteri > Characiformes > Distichodontidae > Distichodus > Distichodus sexfasciatus. The sequence goes on from JAVGVS010000074.1 coordinate 1,413,050, forward strand.
ATGTGGCTTATGAGGAAATGCATGAACACACAAACACTCACACGCTCTTTTGTGTCGCTGCTTTCCCACTATGATCCACTACGAGGAATAGTAATGGAAGTGTATGTGTGATCCTCCCATTATCTAGTTAGCTTGTAAACCAAGAGTGCCCACTAGATGGTTATTATCATCACTCAACATGTAATCACGCAATGTCATGTTTGTGCCAAAACGCCATCTTTTGTAACCTGCTGGTTGTGATTTCTGCAGCAGTGGGTATTATGTTGTTTAAGACAGTGCCAAAGGCCTTGAATGCAACAACACTGGTTAATTTTAGTACATTTCAATCAGCCACCGGCAGTTGATATTCCCACCCTCACTGCAATATCCAGACCTGGGTTTCTAAATGAGGCCTCTCATTACGGGTAATCATGAAGAGAAAGGACGACACCTTTCCAAGGTTTTATAAGGTTATGGCGTTAACACCCATCCGGCGGCACACTGGAACCTGGCGGAGGAGTCTCGCCTCAGCCTCATCGGAAGGGTTGGGCGGTCAGAAGGCAAGCTAATTAAGGCCAATCATTTCTTTAAACAGTGGGAACAATCCATGCAGTCAGTCTGGAGGGCAGCAAGGGGGAAACGAAGGGCTCAGGGCTCTGCTTTTTTTATCCCCTCTCTGGCTTGGCCAAGCCGTGACCCGCTCTGCCACTAAGGTTCTTTAATTGGTCCCAGGGCTTTACCCTGAGTGGAAGAAACATCTGTTTGCTTGCATGTGTCTTTAATTTTTGTTGCTGATTCATTTACTCTCCCCGATTTAATTTCTATTAAGCAGTTGGGAGCTGAAGCAGCCAGTGCTAGGATTCAGGATCCCTGCTGATGCATCTCGGCTAACAACCGCTCTGCTTTTTCCGATCGGCAGCGATCTCCTGTGGTGTGCCCGAGAGTCCGGCCAATGGCTCCTTCCATGGCCTGCAGTACACCGTGGGCAGCAGGGTGCAGTACCAGTGCGATGAGGGCTACCAGGCAGAGAGTGCCACCCTTCTGTCCGCCGTCTGCCTCGAGGACGGCACCTGGAGCAATGCAGATCGTCTTCCCCGCTGTTTACGTGAGTCCAGCAACCCTCTGACCTCCCCTCCCTCTATTCTCTTTTTTCCTGTTACCTGGCCAACAGCGTGCTCGAATTTCCACTGCATGTTTGCATCTCGAGCGCTTAATTGAGTCCGTCATGGCCAGGAACGTCTCTGGGCTCAGACTCTTCCTGCTCAGAGAACAGAGTAGGGCAGGTAATTGGCAAAATGAACGATAATGACACTGGATATTTTTCCCCCCCAATGCCCAGTGCTCAAACGAGACAAATGTTATGATGTAGCATGCCCAGCCCCTTTTGTTCTGACCTGAATTACCAGCGGCCCCCCGAAGCGGTCGGGGGTTGATGCGTCTACCGTGCCTTTAGTGTAATGGCGCCGCATTATGCTTTCTCCAGGTCAGTGTCCAAGAGACAATTATGAAAATTGACGCACATGGGGGAAAAAAAAATTAGATGCAGCGCCGGTGGTCTGCACACTGCAAGGGAAGGAAGCTTTAATTTGATGCAATGAAAGACTATTCTTCACTTTGAGGATTTGTTTATTTGAAACTTGCTTTAGAAATACTGCACTTATTGACATTTTGTGCCTATTTTAGGTGATCCAGTGAGGGAAAATGATCAGACTGATAATTAGTCTTATTTGAAAAGAGAAAAAAATGCTTGGCATGAACTAGAATTAGCTGCAAGTCCATTAAGATTATTTCTTTTAAAAGGATGCTTTAAAAGTGTCTCAAAGTAGGTTGGACATTCTTAAAATACACTATGTGGAACACATCCATTTACTTGGAAAAGTGATAATTGTATGGTATGTTTTTCAGGGGTTAGAGCGAGGCTCCTTATTTCCAGTAAATGGAAGTCCTAGTGCTTTTGGCTTTCTAAACTTTGTGGTAATAGTTTTTTGCAAGGCCTTTTACTGTTCCAGCATGACTGTTTCCCAGAGTACAAAACAATGTCTATAAGGACAAAGTGAGGTGGGTGAGTTTTCTAGTTTAAAAACATCAACCCTGTCCAAGACCTTTGGGATGATCTAGAATGGGCATTGCAAGCCAGACCTTCTCATCCAACATCAGTGCTCTGACCTCACCAATGCTCTTCTGGAGGAATTGATAAAAAATCCTGTGGATACACTCAAGAATCTCATGGAAAGACTTTCCAGAAGAGTGGAAGCAGTTAGAGATGCAAACTCAAGAATGATGCCTATAGATTCCTGATTTGGACTTTGTGCAATGACCAGGTCTCCCAATACTTTTGTCCATGTAGTATATGCAGTGTTGGAGAAGCTACTTTTAAGTTGTAGTTTTTCAAGCTAGAAATTTCTTCTCATTAAAAATACAGTCAAGCTGTTTGAATATACTAGGTAGCTATACTACAAGCTAAGGAGAAAAAGTACATAACTACATCAAGGCTATTACACGGCCATGGATTCATGCTTCCGTCTTCACCAAGGTTTGCCATCATTTGACTCCATCTTGCAGCTGGCAAGAGCATACTGTGATGCAAGGTGGTGCAATATGCAGTCATGAAAGGCTATCAGATGCCACTTATGTGAATTCAACACCAATCAGAAACACCTGATAATAGTTGAAAATATTGTACCTGTCAAATATACACTACCGGTCAAAAGTTTGGACACACCTTCCCATTCAATGTTTTATTCTTCATTATCATGACTATTTACATTGTAGATTCTCACTGAAGGCACTATGAATGAACACATATGGAATTATGTAGTAAACAAAAAGTGTGAAATAACCCAAAACATGTTTTATATTTTAGATTCTTGAAAATAACCACTCTTTGCTTTGATCACTGCTATGGAAACTCTCTGGCATTCTCTTGATGAGCTTCATGAGGTAGTCACCTGAAATGGTTTTCCAACAGTCTTGAAGGAGTTCCCAGAGATGCTGAGCACATGTTGGCCCTTTTGCCTTCACTCTGCGGTCCATCTCATCCCAAACCATCTCGATTGGGTTTGGTCAGGTGACTGTGGAGGCCAGGCCATGTGGCGCAGCACTCCATCACTCTCCTTCTTGGTCAAATAGCCCTTACACAGTTCATTCATAGTTTTGATGCCTTTAGTGAGAATCTTCAATGTAAATAGTACTGAAAATAAAGAAAAAACATTGAATAGGAAGGTGTGTCCAAACTTTTGACTGGTAGTGCATTTATATATTTTTGTAGCAGTATAGTGTTACAAAATGTTACTAGAAAGGCTGCAGCATCACTACTGATAAGTTAGTTATCCCAAACATTGATTGTATGGTTAATCAATCTCAAGGTAGGATATACCTAAATTCAAGACTTTTTAAACTCTTTTTTGCACTTAACAGAAGAGATAGCAAAACCGACAGCCTTTTGAAGAATTAGGTGCACTTACCTCGCACTATCAAGCCTGATCCTGCACTTTCGGCTCCACACGTGGCTCCCGGTGGGGCTTTTCTCATTAATGCTTTCTTTGCCTTTGTGTCCCGCAGCGGTTCAGTGCCCTGACATCGAGAGTACGCTCTCCGAACACATGGTGTGGCGTCTAATCTCGGGCTCACTCAACGAGTTCGGAGTGCAGATAATGTTAAGCTGCGCCCCTGGCTACTACCTGGGGGGCCAGAGGACTGTCAAGTGCTTAGCCAACGCAACCTGGGGAGGACTGGAGGAGAAACCAGCCTGCAAGAGTAAACATCATTTTCACACATATATACACACACACCTCCACACACTCAAACGCTTCGAGAGATTTGTTTAAAACCCAGACAAGACCAAAATGACAAAATAGCACATTGTTAGACTAATTTGCCAATAAAGCTCTTGGCTTTTTTTTAAAGACTAGATTTCTTTTGGGCTAATTAGTCAACGCTGGCCATTGTGTGTTTATGAATTGAATTCATTAGAACAGTTAATATGTGGGAAATCCGGCCCGGCGCTATACGACGCCCCGCTTTATTTCCACACTGATCCAAGCGTAATCCTCCGGATTTGGTGTATGGGGTGTAAGACAGGGGGTGTTGAGCTCCTCCGACGCCCGGGCTGCCGCTTCTGATCGCGGCCCCATTGCTTCCTGGGAGACGGGCTCCGGGTAAACAGCGCAGCGCTGATTAAGCCGTCAGCAGAACACGCTCGGGTTAATTAGAGGTCAGGGGAGTGGACGTAAATATGCGAATGGGAGAAAGCTTTCATTTTGAACTGTGTTTGCACACCCCGATGAGTTTGATGGAGAACGCTTGCTCAATGCAGTGTGACACAGCAGTGCAATTTTCCTACTTAATATGTTTGATTTGTTGATGTATCTGTGTATGTGTTGGGGGAAGGAATTTGTCGAGACATCATTGCCCCCTAAAAGATAAGAACATGAGAAGTCAGTTTTAAGGGACTTTGTGAGGACATTTTTGTGTATGTGAAGACCGGTTTTCATGAAGAAAAAACATTTATGAAAAGGTTCCAGCATTTATTCAAACTAGAGCCATTATTATTTAGATCAATTATGGGACTAAATAGGGGCAGCACGGTGAGGCAGTGGTTATATCAAGGATTTGAGCCCCGGGTTGACTATAGGGTCTCTCTGTGTGGAGTTTTCTTACTCTACCTGTGTTCACATGGGTTTCCTCCCACAGTCCAAAGGCATGCGATATAGGTTAATGGCGACTGTAAATTGACCCTGTAAGATGTGAATGTGAGTGTGATTGTGTGAGTGTGTGTGCCCCCGAAGGTGTGTTGGCGCATGCCCAGGGCTGTTCCCCGCCTTGTTGGGATAGGCTCCAGTCCCCCTGTGACCCCAGTTGGGATTAAGTGGTTCAGATAATCCTTGACTGTGAAATTGGTCCTTTATGTTTATTTTTGTAATAATAATAATAATAATAATAATAACTGCAAGCAGTGATTACGGGGGCCATGCAGTTTGCAGCTTTATCAGTTTTTTATGAATTGAAGTACATATATGTTGAGATTTGATATCTTTCATCTTTTTTTCTACGTATTTACGGTTCAAAACTTATTAGGCTAACTTTAAAATAGTTTATTATGGCGCCAATAAGTGGGATATCGACTTTGAAGTGAAGCTTTGCAGCCATATCAAGACATACCTGAAAATGGGCTTAATAATTACTATAAGAGAGTGTCTAAAAACTGTAAATTATAGTAAAGTTTCCTTATTCAAACATATGTCTTGCTGAATTTGTTTCAAAGTATTGATTTGCATAATAAAGCCATATGAATAGGTAAATGGTGCTAAATAGCTATTAAAGAAGAATATGCTGAGATTTAAATAATACGATTTCATATTATGAAAATTAGCGGTAGCTCACTCAGAGCTAGATTTCTATGATATTCAGTGTGTGGCTTTGCATTACTATACGAAGCCGAGCACATTTATTTAAAAAAATACAGCCAAATGAAAACCTAAATTAAAAACATACTCAATAATAATTAAAGAAGAATGTCTTGGGATTCAAAAAATACCAGTTACATGCAGATTGGATAAAAATCCAGGATCTAGTTGACTTGTTATGCCGATTATAGAAAAATCCAATATGGGAAAAATAGATACGAGGGTTTATTAAGATTCATCTTGACCTAAGAAATAAGATGGTATAAGATTTTTAAGAATCGGAGCTACGATTCAAAAGTCATTACGGAAAATGCATAACAGCTTATTAGCGCCACCAAGTGGTAGAGTGGTGCAATTATTATTATTTTTTGCCTGAATAGTACGTGAGGTTTAAACTGTTGAAATATGGGCAAAGTGGCACAAATTTTTTTTTCCTCAGTATTGGGTAGAGTCAAGGACCTACCTGCCAAATTTCAAAGCTGTTGCCCACCCAGAGCCGAATTTCTCGGTGTATGGGTTTGCAGTCCTACGCCAAGCCGAGCCCATTTATTTGCATATTACATAAAAATGAAGACGTAAATTAAAAATGTGCTCGATAATAATTAAAGAAGAGTGTCTTGGGATTCAAATGATACCAGTTGCATGCAGATTGGACAAAAATCCAGGGACAAGTTTGAAAAAGATGGGATTTCATTTCATGCAAATTATCGAAAAATCGAATATGGCAGAAATAGATGCGAGAGTCTAACAAATTCGTCTTAAACCAAGTAATAAGATGATATAAGATTTTTGAGAATCAGAGCTATGGTTAACCATTTATTTGGCAAAATGCTTTTTTTTTTTTTTTTTGGGAAAATTGCAAAATAGCTTATTTTGGTGCAATATTTTTTTGCCTGAGTAGTGGGTGGGGTTCCAGACCTACCTGCCAATTTTCAAAGCTGTAGGTCTTACCATTTTTTCTCCACAACGCGTTTTAAGGCAGGAAAAAAAAAAAAAAAATTGGCACAATAACAATAGGGTACCATGCAGTGTTCCACTGCATGGCCCCCTAATAATAATAATAATTCAAGATTCTTTATTCTTTGTTACATGCAAGTACAATATATAACACATTTAAAATAGAAGTTACCAAGCATATAAGTAAAAAAAAAATAAAAACAAGTTACAAGAAATTAAATCCAAAAACAAAGATAAAGAAATATTGAATAATTATAAAGATAAATATAGAATTTAACAAACGGATAAGTAAAAGAAATGACAAAAAAGCTAAAGCAAAAATATATAAAACATAGAAAAGTGTTTCATAAATTAGATAATTTACTATTAACTGTAATTTACTATAAACTGTAAAACAGTCAAATAATCAGAACAACTGAGGGATTAGCAGTTTAAAATATGAAAAGTATTAGAATATGAAAGTTTTTGAAGATGAATATGATGTGTTGATTAATGGGAAGCCATTAATCAGCAAGTTCTTTAAGGTGGGAACAGTAGTTCATTATAACGAAAGTACGAATTACGCCTCCCCAATCAGGGTGGTCTGACTTTCCCATGCCAAGTCTTTCAAAGTCATGATCAGCTACTGCACTTATGCATATGGCTCCCACAACGCATAACAGCTTAATGCTTGTTGTGTTAGGGTTCAATTTATTCATAAAAAATGAATATGAAAACATATGGAGCTCAGCTCCTTGGAAAATGTCCATGATGGATTTTATTTTACCAAAATGTTAGATTTAATAAGAGAGCTGTATGTCTGTCTTAGCTGACTAACACTAACTGAAGCAGCTTCTGGAAGACAATGGTGAATAATTCAACTTACTAATGTTAGCTTGCATCCAAAGACCAAACACTTAAAACAAGTCAAAGTCAAAGTAAACTTTGTCATCTCAACTGTGTACACGTACACAGAGAGGCGAGCCGACGTGGCTCCAGGTTTTACAGTTTGAACAACAAAATGAAGGTAGCACAATACAACATTTTCAACAAGCTAGACTTCTGCTGGCTACTTACATTTACTTAACAAGAAACACCAAACTGTATCATAACAGACAATACAAATGAACAAGTTTGCTGCTTCTAGCAAAGCTGGTGAGGTTAAGAAATAGTACGGCCCACATTGGGGTGTCTGAAATCATATATTAGAATGTTCCCACATGGTTAGGTTTATGCTTAGGAACTTCTTGTTGCATATAGCGCATACTGTATAAACTAGTGGTTTATTGTTATATTTATTTGCTTGTTTGTTTGTGAGATATGTAGGAACTGATTTCATTAGAATTCCTCCACCAAGAAGTGAGAAATGTGGACAATAAGAATTTAAGCATGGCCAGAACATGTAGGTTTAGACTCAGGACTGGATTTAGGGTTAATATTAGATTATGGTTAGGTTGAGTGTTTAGATATTAGATGAGGGTTTAGAGTTAGGATGACATCATGCTTAAGTTACTTACCTTTAGGTTTATGCTTTAGACTATGGTTAAATTTAGGTCTAAGATTTAGACTACGGTTGGGTATAGGTTTAAGATTACATTATAGTAGACAGTTAAAGTTAGGATTAGATTATGGTTAGGTTTGGGGTCTTACTTTGATTGTGGTTAATTTTAAGGTTTACAGTATATTAGATTATGATTAGGTTTAGGTTTTATGTCAGATAATGGCTAGATTTATGCATAGAATCAGATTGTGATTAGGTTCAGGAATAGATTATGGTTAGGTTTTGATTAAAGATTAGATGATGGGAAGGTTGAGGTTTAAAATTAAGTTATGATTAGGCTGAGGTTTAAGATTAATTTATGGATAGGTTTATGGTTAATATTATTTTATGGTAAATTTTAGCATTAGAATTATTTTATGGCTAGGTATAAGCTAGGAAACTTTGACATATTTTGAATTGAAATTTGATTTGTAAAGTCGCTACGCCTGATCTATGCTACGCATAATCCAAAAAAATTGTTCCTATTTTATATTTTAAAACAAGGGATAATATTTTCTTAAATAACAGTGAAGTGCTGCACCTGACATTAGATGAGCTTCTCATCATCATGATTAACGAGATTAAAAAACATAGGAATAAGACAGGAAAGTTAACACTGCCACGGCATCAAATCAGCAAAAAAACTCTTGCTCCACGTTTTGTGCTGTGTTGAGCTGGGTGTAAGCCCTTTGAATCCATGAATACACAATGGTGCAGTAAGTTTTGCTGCCTTTTCAGAGCTCAGGTAGAGTTCATGTTAAGTTCATAAAAACAGCAGCATCTGATTCACCTGAGCTCTGACGTGATCTGACTGATTAAATCCTTTATAAAGTGGATGTGTGGATAACAAACAGCTAATCTTACACAAAGTCTTGGCTCATTCAGCATTTGCAATCCCCAAAAAATCTTCCATCCTTCTAAAAGCCCTTCTTCTCACGCCCTTCTCTTCCCGCTAAGTGGGAACAACACGCATGGTCAACTCCCATCTCAAAGCTTCCACCCCGAGTTTGAAACACGTTTCCTTGTGTGTGTGTGTTTTTCTGTAGTCATTTCCTGCGGGGAGCTGCCCTCACCTCCCAGCGGCAAGAAGATGGGCACCCTGACCACCTTCGGCGCCACGGCCATATTCACGTGCAACACAGGCTACACGCTGGTGGGCTCCCACGTGAGGGAGTGTCAGGCCAACGGCCTCTGGAGTGGAGTGGAGACCAAATGTCTGGGTAAGAAGCGGCTCCGAGTTCGACTTTTTGTTTTAAAGCCTCGCTTGGGGAAGAAGGAACCCAGCGGCGAGTTTACAGAAACACTGCTGGAATTGATGAGGAGAATAATGTATGATTACACAGAGAAAGAGAAACACGGGTCTCCCCTGGTAGACTACAAGTCTAACGTGTTTAATTGAATCTAAAACCCTAAAAGGGAATTTAATTAAAGCATTCTAGACTCTTACTCTCTTTAGACCAGAATTCTTTTGAGTTTATATAGGGTTTACAAACAGTGGATTTAGAAACCTTCTAGTTCTAGGCTGGAAAATGGGTTTGTTTTATGTGAAAAGGAAAATAAAGGAGGTTGGTTGTGGAGCAGCGAAGTTACTGAAATTCTGGGAAAGGGATCGTAATATTGGACGTTCAGTTCCCAGGAACCACCTTTGGGCCCCTGAGCAAGGCCGTTAAAACCATGCTTTCGATAAAGTGTCCCTGTAAATAGAAAATGGAAGCTTCTCTGGATTAGAGTTTATGCCAAATGCTTTAAATGTAAATCTTTAGCTAAAGAAATTTAATCTGTGAAGGAGCATTGGGCAGTTGACATGGGCAGCGCCCGGGGAGCAGTACTTTGGGACAGTACCTTTCTCATAAGTACCTCAGTGGTCCGGGATTCCAAATTCCGATCATGGGGCGAACGCCCTAACCGTTACGCTAGAAACTGCGCATTAAGCATCTTGGGATTAAGGATCTTGCTCAGTGGCCCTTATAGACTATAGATTATTAGTATCACCATTTGGAGGTAACTTATGCTAACTACGCACTTGTCTAATGCTCACCAATGCAGGATTTCAGTCACTCAGACCGTAGTATCACCATTCAGAGGTAACATGCTAACTCTGCACTCGTCTAATGGTCACCAGCGCAGGATTTAACGCAGTTCAAGTGCAACTGAAATAAGTCACTGCTTATATTTAGCTACTCCTCACCACAGGATATTATGTCAGTAGTGGAATGTAGCAGGATCGTAGGACCGGCATCTCTCCCGCTCGGCTACTGCCAAAAAGGACTTTAAGACAAACAAACTAGCTTGTCATGGGGACATGTTTTTTTTGTACTCTCTCTCTTTGTAACTATCATTTTCGTCCTTGACTTGTCTTGTAGCCGGCCACTGCGATTCGCCCGATCCTATCATCAACGGCCACATCAGCGGTGACGGCTCGAGCTACAGGGACACGGTGGTGTACCAGTGCAACCTGGGATTTCGCCTCATCGGGACCTCGGTGCGCATCTGTCAACAGGACCACAGGTGGTCGGGCCAAGCACCTGTCTGTGTTCGTAAGTGTCCTCACTTTTAAAAAGAACTCCTGTCGCAGCTTTCAGAGGAGGGTTAACTTGTTTTTCTTTTTGGAATTCCAGCATGTTTCATGCCAGATTCTAGCTGACAGCAGGCTGGGTTTATTACTCAACTAAGATATATCTAATCAGATTTGTCTTCAAATAGGACTGAATGAGGCCAAAATGGGCTGAATTTATTATACTTACATCCTAAACCTCACGAGACATATCTTTGGGCCACAATTAAATAGCGTATGTATGAATTAGACAATAAATACAAAATGTGGCTTATAATATTTTTTTAATCTATTTTTTTTCTCATTGTTATTTAACTATTTCCTACATTCATACAATTTCATTATATATGTAATTTTTATTATTTGTAGTCTATCTTTAATTCATTATTCATTTTTTAGTTATTTTATTTTCGAACTCTTTTGTGCATTTTTTTTTTTCGGATTGTTATTATATTACATTTCTACAATTTTTTACAGCAATTATTCTGATTTTTTCATTACAATTTATATGTGACCCGATCTGCCGTAATGAGTCGGAAGTCTGCGTTCTATTTATTTAGATACGGGCCGATTATGTTGAAAACTATCACAAAAATATCGATTTTTCTTTTTTGGTCTTATGAAAGAAAAGGTCTTCAAAACTAATCTGGTCTCCAATAAAGAAAAATCGATATTTTTGTGATGGTTTTCAACATAATCGGCCCGTATCTAAACAAATAGAACGCAGACTTCCGACTCATTACGGCAGATCGGGTCACATATATTCTTACAAACATACAGTATGAATAAAACAAAACACATGTGGTGTGAAATACTGTACTGATAAATTGCACATTATAAATATTGCATTTTACTATAATGCAATGGTGTATTTTCACATAAATTACTGCAGTGGGTTTATTGCACTGGTAACATAAAACTTGTTTAAAGTGCCTTGATTCACGCTCTGCACAGAAGAATCCTCTCCATAAATACACCTGCTTGTCCTCTTCCCCAGCCATTACCTGCGGTCATCCTGGAAACCCAGCTAACGGGCGAACGATCGGCAGCGAGTTCAACCTCAATGACGTGGTGAACTTCACCTGCAGCGCCGGTTACGTGCTGCACGGCTCCGGTCGAGCGCAGTGTCGCATAAGCGGTCAGTGGAGCAATCCACTGCCCGTCTGCAAAGGTAAGAGATTGTGCCTCAACCTCCCTGTTACGAATGTTATCTAGAGAGCGTGATCCCATTTGACACGCAGCACGAAGTCAAAGTCCTGATGCCAGTTAGCACTTTGAGACAATTTTCTCCCATTTGCGTCACGACCAACGTTTTCTCCCGAGCCTCATGTGCACCCGCGGAAAAGGTTCTGACGCTAAGCGGGTCTAACGGGCGCACAGTCGCCGTCCCGTTGCGTAATCGTAAAAGACAGGTGTGAAAGAATTTATCGATGGTAGTCGGATGCAGTTGAAGCGTGACAGTGAGCGGGGAGGGATCGGCCTACCTGCGGTCATGAGATAGCGACGTAACCCGGTGGAACCGAGGCAGCGCGTACTCAAGTGAGCTTTTTAGCGCATTCGAAAGCTAAACATCCACCAGCGCTTGTCGAAGCCAAACCTCATCTTGCATGTTTAGTTTGTCTGGAGCCAATATCCCAAGCTAGAATATCCAGAACAACCTTGTTCTTTTTTTGTACCTGGAAATGGAAGGGAATGTTTACAACTACATTAGAGATGTTTTATTAGCAACGCAAAAATAACATAACTACCGGTTAGTAAAATATGAAGTGGATAGAGGACACGCATAAACATTTTCAGAGCTCTCACTGAGTGTGGGACACACATTTAAACAATTTAACACACTCACACCCCTCACGCTGAGAAGTGATAAAGCTCACTGCACAGAAATAAATAGGCAATGATTGAACAAGGCCTTTTACTGTGCTTAGTCCATACAGCTGTCTTGAGCTAGTAACCTTTCAGCCAATTACAAAACAGTATTTCTCGTTGCCAGGTAAAGTCTGATAATTAGTTGATAATTAATTTATTTGATTTGACTAAATTTGACCCTTATTAAATTAATCCATTATATTCATTTCTAGTTGTGCTGGTCAGTTATGAATAGGATGTAAAATTTAACTTTTTTTTTTAAAGCAGCAAAAAGAATTGTGGGAAATGGTAAGGGTCAAGGGGTCACTGTAACCAAAATGTGCAGCATTTCTCCAGCCCAAACAGATGTAATCTCACTCTAAACATCTGATGAAACCTGAGAGCCCTGGTTTTACTTCTTGAGATCTTAATTATTTGTAATCGAGTACTGTTCGTGATTTTGATATAATGAAAATTATATCAGATGTGTTTGTTTGTAAAGATAATGATATATTGGCATTTGTCTCGAGGTCTTAAGTGAAAATAACTTGTTCTCTTGAGAAAACAACTTTTGCTATCTCAAGATCATGATCTCAAATACCTTGTGATCCCGAGATAACAACTATGACTATGAAATCACAAGAAAATTAAATAACGACTTGAGATTATGAGAAGAAAATTGTTTTCGCCATCCTCTGTCGACCTCCGTAGTAAAACAAACCCATTTGTTACTGTTACCAAAGCAGGTCCTTCTGGTTCTGTTGGGTCTGTGCAGAGCCAGGTTCCTTGGCACTGTAATGGGGGACAGACCTTAAACTTGATGTTAAATGCTAAGGGTTTAGGCATTGTTTGAACTCATTTAATTGGTGTTACAGGCAAATAGACATATGCAGTGGTCAGTGAGCTGATTGTATCACCTTGTTTAAAAATAAACCTCTTTCATAGTAAGAGTCATCAGGATTTATTTATATATATTTGAATCGTACAGTAAAAAGTTATTTTTTCAACAAGATTGAAGCTTCTCCAAGGGAGCTTCTACATGTATGTGATCATATATACATATATATACAGTACTGTGCAAAAGTTTTAGGCAGGTGTGAGAAAATGCTGTCAACAAAGAATGCTTTCAAAAATGGAAGTGTTAATCATTTACTTTCATCAATCGACAAAATGCAGTGAATGAACAAAAGAGAAATCCAAACCAAATCAATTTTTGGTGTGACCACCCTTTGCCTTCAAAACAGCATCAATTCTTCTAGGTACACTTGCACACAGTTTTTGAAGGAACTCGACTGGTAGGTTGTTCCAAACATCTTGGAGAACCAATCACAGATCTGTAATCCTACAATCCTACAAAATAATGTAATGACTATAATCCTACAAAATCCCTGACTTTGTGCAAGTGTACCTATAAGAATTGATGCTGGTTTGAAGGCAAAAGGTAGTAACACCAAATATTGATTTGATTTAGATTTTTCTTTTGTTCGCTCACTTTGCATTTTGTAAATTGATAAAAAATAAACAATCATTATTTATATTTCTGAAAGTATTCTTTGTTTACAGCATTTTTTCACACCTGCCTAAAACTTTTGTACAGTACTGTATATACATATGATGTGATCAGTTTGGATAACTGCTTCCAGTGAAGCGATTTCCTCATTATAGATATATAAGAGAGAAATATTGAATAAACATGTTAAATATTGCTTAGGCTTTGCATGTACCACTTATTTGTCATGTGGTGTAAAAATGTGCATAGGTCTGGTCTTGGTCTTGACTCGGTCTCGCCCACACTGGACTCGGTCTTGTCTTGATATCGACACACTCTGGTGTTGGTCTGGTCTCGGTCTCGGTTTGGGTGATTTTGATCCCAACTCTAGCACACGCATACACACACATGGTCGCAGACTCATGCCTTCAGACTTAGTCTCTGGTACTTGCAAACGAAATGCCAAGGGAAACCGAAATCAAACTTCCAGGAGGCACTTCCGGGATTCCTCCGAGAACAGGGTCTCCGTGGCAGCTCAGAAACAAAGCGACGCAAACACGGTCGGCTGTGGTGGCAAACTCTCTACAACTTAGAAAACATCAGTGAGGGATAACGGACAGAGACGTCTGGGTCGAACTGACTAAACTTATACAAAACCCTGGTGTGAGCTAAAACCCGTGAGTGAATCAGATGCGAGGGTGACGTGTGACTGTTACGTCATGGGAAACAGAATGGGGGAACATAACTAGAACCAGGTGATAGACATCAGTCCAAAAACCCAACCCGGTGCGTGAGAAAGGTGAAAAACAAACCCAGGCTTGTACTCCGGCAACCAGAAACGTAGTGTGATGGGGCAGAGGCGGCACGGATGTTACACCACTGGTTCATATTCTTGTCACCTTTCAATTCGCTGGGCCTCTACTTCGCAAGTCCAGGTTGAGTTTTATATTTTCCTGGATGCTCTGGAGGTTGAAAGTTCTGTCCTGCAAAATAACATGCGCTCGGTACTCGGCTTCACATGAGAATCGGGCAGGTGTCAGGGCTCTGTGTTGAGGATGGACACATTCCCCCTTGACTGTGGAGCACGGCAGGACTAAAAGCTGACAGTCGAGAGTGTGGCTCTCCTCTATAATACAAACTCCCAAACAGCAAAAGCTGTCATTTTTCTCTTATTTCTATGTCCTTACTCTCAAACAGTGACAATAGCATTGTCATATCTTTGTTTTCTTTGGAACTGTCAAAGTAGTAGCAGTCATACCACCTGCAGAGCTAAAGCGGGTTTGTGCCTGCCAGTACTTGTGTAGAAGACCATCTAGGAATGCTGGGTTGCTGTTGTTAGAGGTGTTGGTGGCTCCAGCATGTGGCATCATCATGTAAGTGTGTAAGTCACAAGTTTCATACCAATACAATATTACAGTATAGTGATGTGATGTCTGCCAATATTACAAACGCCACGTTTACAAATAGCCGTGTATTTCAAGAAACAGCCATTTCCCCCTCTCCATTTTCAATAATGTCCTTATTTCCACCAGATCGTTTTCCAAAAAGTATTCATTTACACAAATCTGCATGAATACACAGTCAAGAGCTATTATGAGCATGCCAAACCTATAGGCAGCAGTGTAACGAGAAGCATAAAGCAAAGCAAACGCTAATGCATTTTCTGTCGCATACTGTGACGTTTGAAAACCTAAAACTTTGGTCTCTAAAACTCTGTCTACATGCAGACATGAAAGTTTTCCCAAATCTCCACTTTGGCCAGAGCTTTCAGAAATAATCATGTTCAGTGAATATATATATATATTCCCCCAGATGCCCGGCTGTGTGTAAACGGGGTCAAAGTCTGCTACGATAGGATTTAGAGTTAATTCATCCACAACAGTTATTTTTCAGAAAATGTAATTGATGTACATTCTAAATATCTGAATATTTTATATAAATATATGAACAAGCCGTTTTCAACACTTTTCATTGGTTAAATATTTTGAAAAATGTCAGGCCAACATGAAGACTGAACAATAGAATTGTTTAATGACGAAAATAAAAATGACCAAAAATTGACGTGCGAGGTTTCCGGAACCAACAGCAATGATATGGTGTTTTAACACAGTAACTTTCATTCATGTCATATCACTTAAAACAACTAAAATATCAAAACTCTGAATAAAACTCTTAATCAAATTGAACCTCCAGTTCAACATTAAGTGGTGTTACAACATGTATGATGTCTGATGATGTTGATCACTGAATCGATATATCAGTGTAGATGAGTGTAACGTTACAGCCATTCTGTCTTGAGGTGTGTGTGTGTATCCTCTAGGTGAGTTGTAAAAGCGGGATCCTGACTCTCTGAGATCATTAAAGATCCTTGTTTCTAAGAGTTGGGTTGAAGCTGTGATGTCCTGGTCTTGAAAAGCGATATGGAAGTGTAATGTTCCTTTTCATATTCATAGTTCAAGATCCATCTGATGCAAGCATTCTTTATTTTTGCAACATTTCCACTGTCCTTTGCACGTTTCTGAGGGTTTTCCACCTGTCCATTGTCCTTCCTCAGGGTTACTAAAGCCTTTCTTTCATCAGTCAGACTTTTCTGGGGTTCAATAAGAAGCAGCATTAAGGCAGCATGACATAGTAAAAACTCCTTTCTCACTTCCTTCTTCAGTTTTTGCGTTATATTGTCACATTTGATTGTAGAGTCGATTTGTTTTTGTTTTTGCCTTTGCTGAATTTCGGGTACACCGTTCTCGGTTACATTTTTAAGATGCTGACTCATGCCTGACTGTGCCTCAAAAAATTATGAGTTGGGAAGTCAAGGGAAAAAAGACTTTGTTACTTTGTTCGTTTTGAGCATGGACTGTCAGCAAATGTCACAGGATGACCTAGATTTACATTTATAGCATATGGCAGACGCTCTAAGGAAGTGCAACGTCCAGTTCCAAAGTTCCAAACAGCCTTTGCTCAGGGACCACCGACCGTATGGAGATGGTTTTGAAACTACGATGCCTTGGTTCATCTAGGGATGGGTACCCGAAATCCGGTACTAAATTTGTCCCGGGGCCAAATTTTTGAAGACCAGAGTATCAATAAGCTTTAATGTTAACAGGATTTAATACATTTTTGTTTTGATACAAAAGCAATCCTTCCCAGTTTATCTGAGCAGCTCTGTTAGTGATTAGGATGGTAATCTAGAGTGTGAACATTGTGCGTGATTTAAGGGGAAACTCTTTCACTCTCTTTTTATTTTATGTGATATTTCAAAACACTTAAATAAATGCGTTGTTGACTGGAAGTTGTTATAAATAATTAAAACTAACAAGAATGATTGTGTATGTTTTTATTTAGGGCCATGCAGTGGAACACTGCGGAAATCCTATTGAATCGCAGGCTGATTTTTTGTTTTTTTTACTGCCTTAAAACGCGTTAGAGAAAAAAAAAACTGTAAGACCCACAGCTTTGAATTTGGCAGGTAGGTCCGCACAAGACCCAATTACTCAGGCAAAAAAAATTGCACCAAAATAAGCTATTTTACGCTTTTTCCAAAAAAAATTGCATTTTGCCTAATAACTTTTGAACCGTAGCTCCGATTCTCAGAAATCTTATATCATCTTATTCCTCGGGTCAAGACGAATTTTTAGACCCTCGCATCTATTTCTGCCATATTTGATTTTTCGCTAATTTGCATAATATGCAAAACCATCTTTTATGTAATCCAGTCCCAATCTGCATGCAACTGGTATCATTTGATTCCAAGACACTCTTTCTTTAATTATTATCGAGCATTATTTTAATTAGGCCTCATAATTCTGTAATATGCAAATAAATGTGGTCGTAAGCTTGGCATAGGACTGGTAACACCACACACCGAAAGTGTCAGAACTGCTCTGGGTGGCTATAGCTTTGAATTTGGTAGGTAGGTCCGGACCTAGCTACCTCTATTTTGCTTTTTTGCCTAATAACTTTGAACCATAGTCTAATTCTCAAAATCTTATACCATCTTGACGGTCAAAACGACCTTTATAGACCGTGATCTATTTCTGCTGTATTGATTTCTACCAATTTGCAATAATATGCAAAACCACATCTCTTGCTAACTAGACCCTGGATTTTTGTAATCACTGCTTGCAGTTATGTTTTATTATATTGATTGTAGTAATATTGTACTCTGCGGTGAGATGAGTATTTGTCAGCTTATCAGTCAATAGTTTGTTGAATACTAAAAGTGATGTGTTAAATAAAGTGACGTTAATTATGTTGTTAATTTGATTTTTTCTCAATAAGAATATAGTTAAAGTACCAGGCTGATAAGCAGCACCAGTAAGAGTAGTAGTATTGTAAAAATCTTAATGATAACCCACGCTTCGAGTATCGTGCCAGCCCATGTTTGTTTGGTTCATGTTGCAGCTTTTCATTTTAATATCTGGACTCTGTATGTACTCCAATATCCGGTTTGTCCTTGTAAACACTGCATTGCACTCCCAGTTTAAAGCATCATTCAAAGTTGTGGTGTGGATCAAGATTTACTCAAACTCTGACCTTTTGTGCACCTTTAAGCATGCTTGGGGAAAATACCTTTGCTCATGAGTACCTTTTACCGGACCGGGATTTGAACTGGTGACCCTCAAATCACAAAACCAACTCCCTAACCATTCCACTACCAACTGTCCCAATGATATTTTAGAAGGTTTTGATCTGTTTTCTGAATTGAATCAAATTAAAATCACATTCTAGCAGACTTCAGGGTATTACAGAGACTCATTGTCCATTGAACTGGATACACATCGACAGATCAAACTTGTGATTAATGCCCTAGTGTTTGCATTACAGAACATCCGATTTAGCCTTTAGAAGATCAATTGCTTCAAGACGCCAGGTTCATGAGAAACGCCAACTTAGAACTACGTAGGGAACTGCAGTCTAGTCTATCTACCGCTGGAGAAACTAATTAGAGATTTGGCAGCTTGTTTTCTAGCATTTGCCAAAAAATAATTTCCTTAACCTCAGCATCTTACTCCTGTAATTATATAGCTGTTTTCACACTATATTATTTCTGGGAATGTTTCTAGGTTTGTAAGTAGCAAAAAAATGGGTCTACTTTTACAGCATTTCATCTACGGCTTTAGTTTTATCTAGACCTTATTCCTAGTAGGCAGGAAAATTCATTGGTTAGCGTGTGCATTAAAGGAGCTTAAGAATCTCGCTTTTGCAGTTGTCAGCAAAGTTCTTCGACTACCCAGCCAAGACGTGCTTTTAGTTTGCCCATGATTCGGGTTGTGCATTGTTTAATTTTAGGCTCCTTCTGGCAGTTTACTGCAATTGTATTTGCATGAATTAAATATCTCTTTGCATTTATCTGCCTTTTAAGCTATTATGTTGACAGGCCCCCGCTTTTAAGATGAGAACTTCCTCTAGTTTGCCCAATAAAATATGCGTTTATATAAGGTGGGGGAAAATAAACAACATGATGGGAGGGAAGGAACGGCATCGAAGACGCTTTTACGTCAGATCACATTCGACGTCCACTGTTCGCAACCAGACCAAGCCTTTGCAAGAGTTTATGGAATTTGTTTCAAGCGAGGACAGAATCACCTGACACTGTTCTTCAGAACTGGGGTGGGGGTGAGGGAGCAGAGGAGCTCCTCGGCTGCTGCTTTCTGACATTAAGCATTCTGATGTTGTCTGACTTCTCTCTCTCGCCTCCCTTATTTCACTTTTTTATTCTGCCACGCAGTGGTAGTGTCTGTTTGATCCGGGTCAGGAGAATCACTGCAGCGGCCACTCTGCCCAGCGCTACCCAGAGAGCCAGCTACAGGCACAGCATGATGTTCCGCCGCAAGAGGGGCTTTATCTGCTGGCTCTGCCAAAAGGTTTCACCTGCCAGTCAAAACGTGCCTGTGGGACAGATCGCTTCCTAAGTGCCTTTGTGAGTATCGTCGCCATCTCCTCGCTCCCTCACTGCTTTGGAGCTTTGCTTCGACTTTGACTGAGTGAAGGTTACGCATCACATGACGAAAAAATGACATAACGTGGCTTCACTTGAGGCTGTGGTGCAATGAAAGTGAAAGTGATTTGTCCTCAAGTCCTCAAACGGTTTGGAGATGTTGTAGCTGCATCCCCCACTATTAATTTGATTTGATGGCACTCACTTCATGCAGATTGTCTTTTCTGTCTGTAGATACTACTACTAATAATAATAATAATAATAATAATAATAATAATTTATCATTTCATTGTTTTATTATTGATATAGTTTATTATTTTTATTTACTTGTACTTTTGGATGATAACTTAAGGAGGTATCAGGAATTTATCAGTAAAACATGTAAATATGTTTGGCCATTTATTTGTTTATATAAGGACTTTAAAAATGTTTGTAAAAAAACAAACAGAAGAAACAGATACCCAATAAAATGCTGCTAAAATAGTGGTTATGTTCTGTTGCTTTCTGATCAAGTTGTGATCAGTTGTAGTTTTATATCAGCCTGTAAGAATTAGCTTGAGTCTAGTCAGGATAAAAGCTTGAGTGAACTTTTTAGCCTATATTCAAGATACTTCCCTGTATCAATCCACTGTTTACTCCATCTTATTAAACCTTTATCATAGTATTTGGTAATGGCCCAGTGATTGCTAAATTAGAAAATCGGTTACATTAGATACACCTGTAGTTGGCCACCTGTAGAGTCTGTGCAGAATTTGGGTAATAACATGTTGAGCTTTATCAGAAAATCCAGAGCATGCATTCCAGCTTTTTAACAAACCTTGAAGTTGCTCTTTATTCTACATTCTGATTTTCTCCTCCTCTGTTCCTTCTTCCTTCCCTTCATCTTATTTGTAGCCATATCCTGCGGCGATCCAGGAACGCCGCCCTTTGCCTTCTTGTCGGGAAGGAAGTTCACCAACGGTGCCGTGGTGCACTACTCCTGCAGCCAGGGCCGGACGCTGGTGGGCAACGCTACACGCCAGTGCCAGGAGGACGGCCACTGGAGCGGCTCGCCACCCTACTGCTCCGGTATGAAGGCTAGAACACTGACCTTGATCTTATGACTCCCGTCCCCATGTCACTCTCTAAATATTTAGGGCTGTTTTCTTGCTCATGGATTAAGACTAGTCTTGGACGAAGTTGTAGTACCAGTGGATAGTTACTATTCAAACTCAAAGCTAGCCTAAGACTAGGCTTAATCCTTGACCTTAAATGATTGCTTGTACATAATGTTTAGCGTAACTTCATAAGATCTAACATAAGATTAGAAGTGGGAATGCACAGAGCACAATATGACCTCTATCTAACGTGTAATAATTTGGCGGGTTTTTGTCGGTTGAAGGATGGCTCAGAGTTAATTTTCTCAGCTTGTCTCCACTTTATTTAACTAGTAAATGATCTTATGGTGCGTTTTGTTGTTTTAATGTGACGGCATTATAATAGCAGTCCACCAAGGTGCAAACTTTTTAAGGAGAATGGGAGATGATATTCTGAGTGCAGTTCACTCCCAAACCATGCCTTTGTTGTTATAAGGAAATGAGTGCAGCTTTTCTAGACCAAAAATGTAACACACCATGAATATGTATTAACTATGTATGTTAACAGGGCCCAAAATCTGTCCCATGATCAGCCTTTTTAGACTTGAAATTTAAAAAATAAAAATAAAAACAACAAAACAAAAACACCCTGAATATGTATAAAATAGAGCCCTAAATCTGCCCCATGATCAAGTTGATCCAAGTCGGGTTTAACTCAACTGAACGAAAGTGAAAGAGAGTGACTTTGGACTTAGGAGCTGGAGTCCCATGCAGTTCAGTCGTTTTTTAGCTGTGTTTTAATAAGTTGGGTCAGGTTTGTTTGTGTAAAATAGTGACCAAAATATCTTGATTTTCCAGATTTTTATTAATGCCTGTAATTTCTTTGTGACTTTTTCTAAATTAGCTCATGATCACAAAAAACTTGTGGGTGGATGTTTTACTGGATTTTGATCAGATCATCGATCCCACAGAGGGAATCCCCGTAGCTGTACTGTAAATGAAAGTTTTCTATCCTGTTATCCACTTAGAATAGCTACCTTAGTACATCTGTCTGCTGCTGAAATAAAGCAAAAGAAATTAAATGTTGACTTCCACTTTAGAACAGATGACCAAATGCCAAATTTTAGATTTTTGTAGGCCCCAACTCTTCATTTATTGTGTTATGTTTATTATCTCTGGTATTACATTTAATATTGTGTTATTTATTGTGTTTTCATGTTAATTATCTTTAGAGAAGCATTGCTCAAAATTACATGCAAAAAATAATCTCAGTCCAGCGTGGTAAACTGTAGACACATTAAAATACCAGGTTTAATTGTGAGCCCGGCTCAGTTATGTCTGGATATTACCCGAAGACAGTGCCCATTAATTCCAGGTGTTAAATAGGCCTTAGGGTCTACTGCCAGCTTTCAAATTCCAAACGAGCCTCTTTAAAATGAGTTGTAAATCAGAACAACTGCTGCCTGAGCGGTTTATGAGCTGTGTCTTTGTCAATCTCTGTCCCAGGTGGTAGTCCAGGCTTGTGCGGGGACCCCGGCATCCCGCCCCACGGCTCCCGGCTTGGGGAAGAGTTCCGGGTGAGAAGTCTCCTGCGTTTCACCTGTGAGGCCGGATACACACTGGTCGGCTCCTCTGAGCGAACCTGCCTGCAGAACAGCTCGTGGAGCGGCACCCAGCCCGTCTGTGAAGGTAAGGGCCACAGATGGCTGCCTGGGAGAGGGCAGATACACACGCATATACACAGACAGCCATGTCTTGCTATCTCTTTGAGGTACTTCAATTGACTTCCATGTTGTTGCATTTTAATAATATTACAGCTACACCAAACCTTAACCTGAATCTCAGTAACCAAACGTGGACTCAAAATAGCTGTAACTTTTCAATAAATTATTTTCTTTTCTTTATGAGGACCGGTTCTCACATATGATGTGATGATGATAAAATGTGCTCACAAAGCCACAAATATCTGACAAATCTCAGGTTTATTCGTTAAGGTGCCAATCAGGTCCTCATAAATACCATAAATTCACACACACAGAGCCATGTCTTGCTATGTTGTGATTAGAGCTGAAACAATTATTCCAATCACTCAAATAATTTGATTACAATTTTTTTTTCTACAATCGAGGCTTCGTGTAATTCATTTTATACACTAGTGCATTCGCCGCTTGTGTTTCACACGGATGCTTATTTATAACGCACAGCGTTTTCAGAGGCGTGTTCAAGACGAGACCTGATCCATCTGTGTATGAAAGTCTTTGTGAGATATTCCGTGCACAAAAACAGAAGTAAATGCGTAAACGCACATGAATGAAATTTTTTGCGATGTTAACACCCGCGCTGTTTGTGAGCGTGTGCATGAGCTCCATTACTCGCTAAAACCTTCCAGTTCAGTTCAAACGTCCCCTTTATTAAAGACACAACACATATATTTTAGCTGATAAATAACCACAGCAACCTGCGCTCTACTCACAATACAGCCATTTGTTGAGATTTTCCCATGGATTTTCCATAGTTTATTTGGGAACACGCGCTTAATGCTTCACTGTAACGCGCGTGTGATTCTGTTGTATACCAAATGGATAAATAAGGGTTATAATGTCAAGCCATAGAATGCATAATAAAAACTCTGCAATAAAACAATGTTCCTAATACTTCTAGTAGTTATGTCTACATTTCAGTAATTTTATTTGACATGAAGCTAAATAAAACTAAACATTTCTACAGTCGTGAGTCAGTTTTCATCAGAAATGTGCTGATTTCATAACTGTGTCAGCATTTACACATCAAACTTTGGCAAATTTGAGTAGTGCAGGACGCCCTGAATACAACATAAAGCATGTATGCTAACTTCTACTCACACACTAGAATAAGCCTGAAAACAAAGGTATTGTCTTTTTTCTGTTTTTAAGAAAATAATTGATTTGATTAATTGATGAAAAAATTGATAGAGTACTCGATTAGAAAAAGAATCTATAATTGCTGCTTTACTTGTGATTATT
Source organism: Distichodus sexfasciatus (assembly GCA_032718565.1). Taxonomy (NCBI): domain Eukaryota; kingdom Metazoa; phylum Chordata; class Actinopteri; order Characiformes; family Distichodontidae; genus Distichodus; species Distichodus sexfasciatus. Next base: position 1,436,817 of record JAVGVS010000074.1, read on the forward strand.
CCCATCACGACAATGTTGCTGCTTCTAAATAACACTATAGCTTCATATAATTGTAAACTGAAGTAATCAAAAGCAAATCTTTACATTCTTTTAAAACCAGTAACTTTTTATGAGCTTCTTCAAATTCTATAGCTACATCTAACTCTACACTGAACCTCATTAAACAAAGGCATTCTTAGTTTTTCAAATAAACCCTGGAACTTTTTTCCGTATGAGGATCAGTCGTCACATACAACGTGTCCTCTTAAAGCTGCGAAAATCTGTCTCTCTGGTCTCCTTTAAGGGGCAATCATTCATTCATTCATTCTGAACCGCTTAATCCCTATCGGGATCGCGGAGACTGGAGCCAATCTTGGGACTACGGGTGCAAGGTGGGGGCCAACCCTGGGCAGGCGCTAACTCACCATAGGACACACACACTCACACAAACACACTCTTAGTCACACCTTACGGAGTTAATTTAGATTCACCAGTCAACCTATAGTGCATGCTTTTGGACTGTGGAGGAAACCGGAGCACCTGGAGAAAACCCACGCAAACACGGGGAGAGCATGCAAACTCCCCACAGAAAGACCCTACGAATGATTTGGGGATTGAAACCAGGACCTTCTCGGTGTGAGAAGCACTAACCACTGTACCACTGTGAGGAAAGGGCAATCAGGTCCTCATGAATTTCTAAAAATTGATTCCCCCCCCCCCAACTTGCTGTCTTTGTGAGTTACATGCTTTGACTTTAGTATTGCTGCATTAAAATATTGCTGCAGCCACATCTCACCCCAACCTGAACTTCAGTAACCAAAACCAAATCTTTACACTCTTTTAGTTTTCCAAAGCGACTAGAACTTATGATAAGAACATTTTTGTTAACATCCATAAAAGTCCTCACAAGGCCACAAAAATATGACAATTCTCAGATTTTGGCTTTTAGGGGATAAAGATGTCCTTACAAATACCTAAAAACCTGCTTCCATCTACACAGAGAGAGACACAGATGCACACGCACACACACTTCTCTCATTCTTATATGTTGAAGCGTCATTCGTTCAGAATTGCAAATGCTGCTCCCTCCCGGCAAACAGCAGGGGTCCCAGACCCGGCTGTGGGGTCATTAGAAGCTGGTGAGTTTCTTAAGTCTTTATGTTCCATCCTGTCTTTTAAAAGAGCTGATCCACAGCCACTTTTTTTTTACCCATTTATGCGTAAATATCTAATATGAGCTCTTATAACTTGTGTTAAACCGATTTCACAAGTTATCTGGCCTAAATCCAGTAACTGCTGGTTAATTCAATGAACTCCAGTTGGTGGAGACGCAAAAAAGGCCCCATAATTACTGCAGGGTGTAATGATACATTAGATTAATGGGGGTTTGTGGGAAGATTACTTTGACTAGTGCCTGTTAGCACACAAACACCAATTACTCAGATCCTGGCCATGTTTGGCACAGGGTCTAAAAGGAGCTTAAAGAATCCTGACTGTGAAACAAATGGAACCAATTTTTCATGGCCAAAGCCATTTTTTAAAAGTTCACTGATAATGAAAGATATCAGTGTTGTGTGGCAGATACCTTTAGCTTTAAAATAGTGATTCATTAAATGTGAAAGTGAGTGATTATTTGGCATTGTGAACACACCACAGCACAGCACACAGTGCACTACAACAAAACGTGACCTCTGCATTTGGCCCATCCATGAAAAAGCAGTGGGCAGCTGACATGGGCAGCACTCAGGGTGCAGTGCTTGGGGACGGTACCTTGCTCATGAGTACCTCAGTGGTACCTTTACCGATCTGGGATTCGAACCGTTGGCTTTCCAATCATGGGCGAAATACCACCACACTACCAGCTGCCCCAAAAATGAATATATTGGAGGTTGTTGTGGCCAACTTTCTTGAAGGTTATAACCCTGTCATTTAAAGCCATATGTTTATGCCTTATAATGCAAAATTTATTTGTTTTATCAAATTGACGCAAATTTTATTCTGTCTTTTGCAAGGACCCCCATCTTTGTTTTTAACACCTTTCACAGTCTAGAAGAGACTGTATTTTTGTTTCTAAAAATACTCATGTCATATCTAAGGTGAGTCTGCATATTAACGAGCATCAATTAGACACCATCATGCATCCTAAATCCATTCTTTATTAAACAAATAAAGATAATAATGAGAATCTCTCCGGCAACTCCTCCTCATGTCTCCATGCTGATTTATTGATTTGTTTGCTTTCACTGTCACACCAAGTACAATAAGCCCATGGATTGTGTCCCAGAGATCAATAAGGTGCATTATTTAGAGGCCATTCATAATTGAGGGAGGAGAAGGAGGGCTTTAACAACTGCTTTAAGGTAGAGGAGACGGATGAAAGCCAGGGACGCTAATGCAGGTAGGGACCTCCGCAATGTCCCCGGGATACAAATAACACCGGCCAGGTGCTAAATGTAAATTCTGGGGCACAGGGGAGGCACTAACCTGCTGTCACTTGGAAATAATGTCTTGCACTTTGGAAATATATCTGCCCGTAGCAGGAAGGCCCCTCCCCTTTCTGCTAAGATCTCATTAACTCTTTATTGAATCGTTTTCTCCCCCGCTCTCTATTTATTAAAGCGGCCGCCTTTTACGGCAAGGCAGAGTTTACGGGAGGCGGTGAGACGATTACGCCGATTAAGATTGAGACTCCTGAGGTCGAGACTTGAGCCTCTTCAGGTTATTGTTATAAATTGGGTTGTGCGGTATATTAATGAGGCTCGGCTCCATTACGGGTGCATGGTTTAACCGGGAAAAGTCTCATTTATCCTGAACGCAGGATTCCATCATGAGTTGCTTTATGCATAATAAATATGAATGCAGAGCGTTAATCTTTCATTTACCTTAAAGATATCTCAACACTCTATCTTTCCTTATTTCTCTCCCGCTTGTCGGTAACTTCTGTTCGTACGTCCTGGGTGCCAAAACGAAGTCTTAATTTAAAGGGATAGTGACTAATAAGCCGATCTAATGCGGTTAATTACACTTATGCAGCTCTTATCCTAAAATGCGGCTCCAAATTACTCTCCAGAAGTCGGTAATTAGACTCAATCTTTATATATTTCGTTTTAATGGCCTGCTTTTTTTTTTTATCAGATGTTCGACCTGCTTTAGGCTCAGAAAACCTTAATGGTTTTTCTTAGCAGACATGCCATGTCGTCCTACAAAAACTTAAAAGGTGCCCTGCCACACATTTTTCATTAATTTTTTTGGTAATGTCAGATGTTCTTGTATTGACTCTTGTATTGACATCATTTACCCAAAGTGCTTTATCCAAAGCGACACGGACTTGCAACGAGAAACCCACATATAGATTATACACACATCTTAAATTCTTACTGTGTTTCGTAAAACACAGCTTTGTATTTACTTTCACAATTTAATCTTAACTTGAAACTGCTAATCACATAATGTCATCTACAACAAGTCCATGTCAATGCAGTGCTGAAATGAGAATTACCTTTTGCTCTAAACACAGTGGTTAAATAATATAATGTACTTTAGCAAAAAAAAGCTTGGCATTGTGTTCTTTGCCTCCACCTCATCCATATCAGGACAGCTCAGTGATAGTTGTTATAATATACATTTAGCTTCATGGCATGAACTTAGCTAACCTAGCGCATGCGAGCCTCACGCTGGCGATGTCCAATCTGACATGAAACCCTTTAACATAGGATTTCTTTGTGTTGACACTATTACTTACGACCTGTGCACTGGTTGTTGATTGCCATGATGGTATTGCTCCAGGTTTTAACAGCTACTTTAACGTGAAGCCCCTGCTGAATTCGCCAAAGTTGACAGTCACTCTCTTAAAAATGTGATGAACAGAGACCTTTCTGTGTGGAGTTTGCATGCTCTCCCCGTGTTTACGTGGGTTTCCTCCGGGTGCTCTGGTTTCCTCCCACAATCTAAAACCATGTGATATAGGTTAATTGGCATCTCTATATTGGCCCCATAAGATGTGACTGTGAGTGTGATTGGGTGATTGTTCTCGGCATAGGCTCCAGTCCCCTTGCGACCCCAGTTGGGATTAAGCAGTTCAGACAATGAATGAACTTCTTTCATTGAGAAATGCTTTTAAGTTTTATAGTGTATCAATATGCAGGGGACTCACAGAAGTTTCGAGAGAGGTTTGGATGTCTGTCATATGACTGGAACTTGAGCATTTGATCAGTTAAATACTTTTTATTGACTATTAAGGGATTTATAATGGACCTTAGTCAGAGAAAGACTTGAGTTCTGAAAGTGGCTTTATGTTTGGAACATCCTGGAGCTCTCCTGAAACACACTCATTGCTTGAGATTGCTGTATAGCATGTCAAAGAAGTCATATTGAAGGATCACAGCTGATCAATTGCTAGAATCTACTTCAGAGAGAATTGCAAAAAAGCTGTAGTGTTAAGCAATATAGAATAAGAACGGTTTGCTGTGCTCTCTGGGGGAGAAGGATGAGATTTTCTTTGAAATAGTGAATTGTGGACATCTGCACTCAAGTTAGTACACTCCTTTACTGATTGACCATAATATTATGACCGCTGACAAGTGATGTCAATAACATTGATTACCTTGGCACCATGATGAGAAGTTTATTTTAGACAGCAAGTGAACATTTTGTCCTCAAAGTTGATGAGTTAGAAGCTTAAAAAATGGGCAAGCATAAGGATTTTAATGAGGGACAAAATGTATTGGCTAGACATCTGGGGTATCTCCAAAACTGCAGCTCTGGTAAAGTGTTCCAGGTCTGCAATGGTCAGGAGCTACCAAAAGTGGAGGAAAACTGGTGAACTGACAACAGGATCATGGGTGGCCAAGGCTCATTGATGTACATGGGGAGCAAAGACTGGGTTATGTTTTCCAATCCTATAGTAGAGGTACTATAGCTTGAATTCCAGAATGTTCCGAAAGTAAGTGCCAGTGTCACTTCCCAACTTGGAAATTGCCATGTTTTTTCACTGATAAATAAATTGTTCAGTGTCACAGTTTCATGGAAAGAAGAACCAATGATGTCATGAGAGATGGGAAGAGTAAACAAAATATGTAGGTTAGATAGTATTGCCACCAGCTTTTGAGCCAATACTGGTATTACCATTGCCATGTAAAGTAATTCTAGTATGGGTAAGAAAACATTAATTTTAACTAAGAAATATTAACATGTGTCATTGTTGTCAAAGTCAGTCAATGTGAAAAATACAGAATGAGCAGCTTCACCTGTTCAGAAAAGAGATAAGAGTACATTACAGTTTGATGTATTTGGAACTGCTTTAAAACAGATCTTCTTAATTTTAGGTCATAAAGTTATGGCTGATGGTTGTATAATACACGTCCTATAGGATGATGGAGCTGGCTTGCAAGTAAATTTTAGAGAGCAAACAACAAATACTAGGAATCTAGTACTAATCCATCATCCTTTAATAATAGGCTTTGAAATTGGTATTTGGTCTTAATCCTAATTAACCTTTTCCAGCCTTAACATATAGGGACAAGCTGAGGGGAAAATGTGTCTGGCTTTTCTACATAATGGCAGGGATCGAAGAGACAGTGGCCACAGAGTTATTTACAGGCCCCTGAGGAGGAGAGCTTGATCGCTGAGATCCACATTAAGTCTTTCTTCTCATCGCTTTCCCCAGCTGTGTCCTGTGGGAATCCTGGAACTCCAGCCTTCGCTCGAATTGTCTTCAGCGACGGCATGCTGTTCTCCAGCTCGGTGACGTATGCCTGCTGGGAGGGCTATAAGACATCAGGCCTCACCACTCGCCACTGCACCACCAACGGCACCTGGACAGGCTCGGCCCCCGACTGCACCGGTGAGTGGCAAATACCATTGTTGAAGAAAAAGCAAATATGAAAGCGAATAAACTGTAGTGTCAATACTTCAGCTTTTTTTGTCTATAAAGATAGCCAGATATCAGCTTCCAACTTTGTGGTCTTTGTGGAAAAGGAAGGCTAACGCCTTTTTAAAAATGTCAGCAGCAGATTCTGTCATATCGCTTTCTTTGAGCGCCAATTTGGAAAAAAAATAGAAAGGAAAACACTCTGAAATAAGCACCCTACCATCACTGTACTAGCAGTGTGCAAGAGTTTTGTTCTGTTCTTTTCTTGTTTGAGTTCTTGCTCTTGTCAGTTCTTCAGAGCTGAGCAATCTGGCATGTAGAATTCAAAGTGAATGCAAACTTGCAAATTTGCTACCTAATACCACTACTGATGTTAACTGAACATCACTTTTCAAATTTCCCTGAGTGCTTTAATGGAAATTAGTATTAGCGCCAAGTAATTTATTGTGGCTAGAAATAATTGTAGCCATGTACATTTAACGACTTTACTAAATGTGCTAACTTGGTTAAGGACATAAACTTGTTCACTGTTATATGATGCAAGAACTCAATTCAGGAACCGTTCTGTTCAATAGACGTAGCCATCCCAATGACAATGCATGAAAGATATAGAGAGAGCGAGAGAGAGGTTGTTTTATATTAGTTTGTAAAGACATAAACCTCTTCTAGAACAAGGCAGAGGCAGCGCAGGAGTAGAATGTGGGGAGAAAGTTAATTACGCCAAGTTTATTTCATGCTATTCCACTTGAGAATTCTCCTTTTCCCTCCTCAAGCCACCTGGCTAATATGTTCTGTGTTATTAAGCAAAAAGGGTGTTTTAGGAATGCCAATGAGTGTTTGCACTCTGTTCCCTCCTGTCACATGGTGCACGAGCAACTATCTCCTGTGACTATTCACACATGACTAATGACCTGTCTCTGCTTAAACCTGGGAGAAGACGGATTATAAAACGCTCACCTGCGGCCATTCCAGTCGGGGAGGGAGAGTGCAAAATATTAGCCTCTGTGTCGTCTATTAACCCTGTCCGTGAAGTTTCTATTGGCCAGTCTTACTCTTACTATCTCTTTTTCATTGATTAGTTGTGTATTTAAGAGTTTGGAATTACATGATAATGATTGTGACAAGTGTGCTGTGACTTTAAATCCTTGTTTTTATAACCGTAAGATTGGAGGTTCGAATCCCAAAGGGAATCCCCTTAGCAAGACCCATAATTCCAAGTTGCTTCAGGGACATTGTCCCTAGTGGCTATTCTAGAGTGTGTTGGGATCCAAGGCAAAAATTTACAGGGAGGCCCTTAAAGTTATAATTGACAATATCTTAGTACCTTACACAGAAGAACAGGAATGTTTTTAAAGTTCGAGAAACCTCCTGGGATTTTTTACTAAGGAAGCCAGAGCCAAAAATGACTAATGAACCATATTCAAAATGGTGCCCGTTAGTCTTAGTCTTCGAGACTTGAGTCTTAAGGCGTCATTTTCTGTCCACCCTACCATGTTCAGAAATCTTTGTTAAAACCAAGTTTGCCATCCATCCTGAAATTTCCAAATAATAGAGAATGCCTTTTTTGAGCTTCAGGCTATTTTAAAAAGTAGACTGTCATGGTTTAAGCCATTTTGCTAACATGCATATTAGTTTATCTGTGCTTACACTTCATGTACAATATATTTAATGAATTATTACCCACTAAGTCATTAATAAATGCTTGTATATTCAAAGAAAATGTGAGAGGTGGTTTACAGAACTGCACAGACGAAATTCCTCTATTTTGGTTGTGTTGTTGTTGTGGCTGTTAGCGATCACAGGGAGAACTGCAGAAAGTTCTGTTTCCTCTCATCCACACTAGAACTGTTTTTTTCTCCCCAGAGATCTTTTTTCAAGAGCTCTGTTTTGGGTGGTTTGCTTCGTGTGGACTCAAGGCAAAAATAGAAAGCAGGAGAAATCGCTATTACTCAGTTAGCGTTACACAGGTGATGCTGTTGGGTTGCTTGCAATCATTAGCCACATTAACATGTTTGATCAGACTATTCATTTAGCCTTTGCTTGCTTACAGTGTGTGAATGCAACAGCCACCAATTAGAATCATGCAAACAAGACGCTAATTGACGGATAGTAATTTCCTTTCGCTTTTAGACGCATAAGTGTCTTTCGTCGAGCTTGACCTGTTGACTGAACATCTGTGCTGCTATGATTAATGTGTTCATTTCTGCAAGTTGATTTTAGCCTGGTCTTTTTCCTCAGTTGAACATGTCTTTTTTGTTGCAGTCATCAGCTGCGGCGATCCCGGACCCATTGCAAATGGAATTTACATTGGGAACGAGTTCAGCTTCAACAAGACTGTGCGCTATCACTGTAATCCCGGCTACGTTATGGAGCCTTTGGGGATGGCTACCCTCCGCTGCTCCAAAGACGGCACTTGGAACCAGACCAAACCAAGCTGCAGAGGTAAAAAAAAAAAAAAGAGTAAAATAGCATCAGAGGCTACGTACGCTCCTTCTCCACCAAGGCAGAATCTGTTTTTGAACAGTTTTGCATATTTCCACCATAATAATAAAAGTGGAATGCATTTCCACCAAACTAAAGATTTAAACATTGAAGTTGCAAATAAAAAAATGTTTATGTTGAGACCCAAGAACCAAGTGGGTTACCATAGGGCAGATTTATTTTTTTTTGCAGGGCCACCCATTTAAACATATTTTTGAGTCCCCTACAACTAATTGCAAGTTTAAAAAACAAATAAATGTGAGGTACCGGGATAAAGCAAGGTATGGTAAGTAAAAAACAGCGCAGACTTTAACTTGTTTTTGCCTTTAACTTCCATAATGAACTGCAGATGTAATTTGCAGACAACCACAAAAAAAAACAGCTACAAAGTAATGTCTCCTGTAGAGGCTGCTTGTGCTTCACTGCAATATGTGTACTTAATTTCATGGTTAACTTTCATTTGGACACTTTTAAAAATGAAATTTGTGGTTCAGTGTACTGGGGTATTTCTCCTTACCCGTCATCTTATTTGCACCTTTCGGTCACTCAAGTCTGGTTTATAATTCTGTGAAAAGCCTTCTTTTTCTCCTTAATAAATGTTTATAGGCCTTTGTAAATGCAAGTTCTGGAGGTTCTGGTGGAAGTTTGGGCCAAAAATTGGTCATATAATTAAATATTAAGATGTTAATTTCCTGATTAAACATTCCCAGCCCTACTTTCAACATATTTGAAAATAATTCTTTTGACAAATAGTTGGAAAGCAGAGCCGAGCCAGTCTTTGACAGCTTGGTTTCACTTCTATTAAACTGGTTCACAGTCTTGAACAGAAACGTTTCAGCTAAACATTAGTCAAAAAAGGGCTTATGCTGTTTATTATTCCATTGCACACTCAGTCGGTACTGTCAGGTATTATTAAACAGCTTTTTCCAATCCAAAGTGTACCATGTTAACTTGTTCGGTAACGTCATTGGTTAAGAAGCTGTCACATCAAGAAGGAACCAAAATACAAAAAACAAAACCTGCAGGCCTCTGATCAGGCACAGAAACTGGAACTGTGCTGACAGATTATCTCTGCTCACCCCAGGAGTTTTGCAAAGTTGATTGGCTTTTTTTTCCCCTACAATTCTTGAGTCAGGATGCAGTTTTTCCATAAGTTTGTGTCCTGTAAAATTGAGATCATGTCATCAGACTGTGATCTTCTACAGAGGATCAAGTTTTTAGGTGACACTAAAGCTTAAAGTAAGTGATTATTTGTGATTGTGAACATAGCACAGCACAACGAAATGTGACCTCTGCATTTGACCCATCCAGCTGAGTTGCAGTGCCAAGGGAGCACTGCTTGGGGACGGTACCCTGCTTATGAGTACCTCAGTGGTACCTTTACAGGTCCTGAACTTAAACTGATCCCGAAACCAACTCCCCAGTTATTAGCAAGTGCACGAAAGTATATTATATCCAAAGTGCTAGTTGATACAGCAGGCCCACCCTTCTCGTAACAAGGCAAAAACAGTGCAAGAGTAGAATGTGGAAAGAAAGTTAATGACACATAAGATGAAGACCCATGGGATCAGACTGTTGTAACAGGCTCCATCAAACGATTTTATTCCTACTATTTTAGATGGAAAGTTATAAAGTATCAGACCTTTTTCACTTTTGTACCATGCTGCATCCATAGTATACTCTAATGTGCAAGGCACCTTTACTGCGTTACCCTGGAATAGACTAGACTGGAATAGCACCCCCTACTAAAGCTTTTAATGGCACTTGTTAGCACGGCTATACAGAGCCCACTTTACTAATCCTAACCATGAAGTGACATGCGCAAGAAAAAGACAACATGTCCACCCTGCACATCAACATCTCCTCCACCATATACGTAGGACTCTGATCTCATGAAAATTTTAATAACCAAAGAAAAAACTTCTTATGATCCAATTACAGTTAAACAGTTATTGATTAGTCCTGTAAAATTGTGACACATGAGATGTCATCACATCACAACCTCATAAAGCCAGATTAGCCCATTTCATTGGTATTTTGCTAGATGGGACTGAGTACCAGGACTTTCTCTCTCATAGTGAACACATGAGACCACAATACCATACCACATAGCACTGCCCCATAGAAAAGCACCTTAACTGATTTGCCTGGAATAAGCAGCAGCATTTGCATGGAAAGAATAGCAGCTCCTACTAAATATTTATAATAGCAGATAAGAGAAGGAATAAATCACTTTAGAAAGCCGTGGTCAAGGAAGCCCACTCTACTAATCTTAACTGTGAAGCAACACTAAGAAGAAGCCATTTTCTGATGTGAAAAAGACAGCAAGCCCACCCTCCATGTCAACATTTCTTTCACCATGTAAGACTTTGATCTCATAACAATTCAAAACAGAAGAAAGGAAAGCACATTTCCAATGATCCGGTTTCAGAGTGTCACTTCTAATTATAGCAGTTACTGTATTGTCTTGTAAAATTGCAACATATGAGATGATGTCATCAAACCACGACTGCCATCACAGGGCAGTCAAACTAGTTGATTTCATAGCTACTGTTTATATGGATAGTAGCAAACCTTGAACAGGAAAGTCATGTACCATACTTCACTGACCAGTGAAAAAGCGCCTGAAATAGACTAAAGAAAAACAGCTCCTACTAATGCTTATAATTGCACATATGAGCATGGCTATACAAAGCCTGGGTCAAGAACTCCACTTTACTAATCTGAATCATGTAGCAACACTAAAAAGAACCGAGGTTGTGATGGGAAGAAGACAGCATGTCAACTCTCCACATCAACATTTCTTTCACCATATACAGTATGACTCTAATCTCATAACGATTCAAAAAAGCAAAAAAAGAAAAGCATGTTTCCAACGATTAGATTCCAGTGCCACTTCAGACTTTTATCCTGTAAAACTGACATAAGAGATGATTTTATCAGACAACAACCTCACAGTGTCAAAATAGCCAGTACCAGAACTTTCGTACTTGTACTTAACAGCAGAGTACCTTTGTGAGTACCTTTAATGAGGGTACTGGAATAGAGTAAAGAAAAACAGCTCCTAATAATGTTTAGAATTGCAGTGGTCAAGGAAGCCCACTTTACTAATCCTAACTGTGAAGCTACACTAAAAAGAGCCCATTCTCTGATGTGAAAAAGACAGCATCCCCACCCTCCACGTCAACATCTCTTTCACCATATAGGACTGTGGCCTTGCAATAATTCAAAAAAGAAAGGAAATAAAACACATTTCCAACAGATCCCATTTCAGAGTGTCACTTCAGATTATAATAGGCTGTCCTTTTTTATTTAATGTGTCATTGTAAAGCTACATTCTTAGAGTGTTTTGTAGAGACCAGCTGCAGCCTGCTCGCGTTACAGTTTCGATGTCGGCTGTCATCGCATCGACTCTGATTAACACTCCGCTTTGTCTTCTCTCTTTCCCTTGTGCACAATTTGATTGCCTCTCAAGTTATTTTTTATTAATCACAGTTGGCATTTTGCAGTATTATTTAACTCGATTCTCATGTTTCACTGGACTGGCTTGTGCTAGCACAATGCTGGTCCCACATTTTCTAAATATGGAGGTGAAGAACATCTGCTGTAAACATTTAAAGGTGTTTTAGAATCAAGGTGATATCATCCCCACATGACACATTAGACACCCAAACCGGGTGCTGTCCAAGGGAACAGAGGGTCACCTGAACCACTTTATTTCACATACCCCAGTGCACATGCTCCACTTCTGCACACCTGTTTTAAAAACACCTCTTAGTGAGTGATTACTTATCATACAACCAAAATTAGAGCAGTATAAGATTGTTATACAAGACAGGCAGTTGGCAAAAGAACTGCATGATTGCTGTGATCTAAAAGCAAACAAAGGGATAAATAGCTGAACAAATTTAAAAATGAAAAATAATAAGGGGTCTGCTGATTATAGTTGACCCAGCTGTTAAACTGTGAGGTGCTGAATTAATGTTAAGCTTATATCAGGAACGGGGTAATTCATTCATTCATTCATTATCTGAGCCGCTTAACAGGGACTTTGGGTGCAAGGCCGAAATAGTGCAGGGCACACACAAACGCACTCACATTCATACCTTATTGGGCCAATTTAGAGTAGCCGGTCAACCTAAACTATGTGGTTTTGGACTGTGGGAGGAAACCGGAGCACCCGGAGAAAACCCACGTCATTTCCTATGACCCAGTTGACCCCTTTGTGGCCACTTGCTCCTTCAAGGGATCGGTCGAATGCCGAATGAAGTCATTTTTTGCTGTGGTGCACTGTGTGCTGTGCTGTGGTATGATCCCAATAACAAATAATCACTCACTTTCACTTTCACTCAATGTGCTGAACCTATTAAGCTGTGATCAGTGTTTGTGCAATTGTGGAAATAGTTTAACAAATAAAATATTGAAAGAAATTTTAAGAAAAAAAGAAATAATGAAAGAAAACAAGGTGCTACCCAGCAATTACAAATATAAAACATAAGAACAAAATATTAAGCAATAGAGCTTGTCTAATTGAGGATTTTTATGACAAAATTTATATTTGACGATTTTACACTTATAACTCAACTAAATTATCAGGCTCCATCTCAGTATTTCTTTTTTACTTGTCATCTGCCCATCAATGTATGATTTATCAGTAATTATTGCATGTTGAACGATAAAATCAGCACCACAATATATCGGTCGCCCTTTTTTAACTACTATGACAATTACATACCAGATGTAGTAGTAAAGTGAGATATGACATAACAAAGTAGCAGTAAAAGTCATTGAGGTGGGTGGAATTTAAAAACGGCAAGTTGGAGGATTCTTTAGCATTTAGTTTTTCAACCAGTGGTCCGTGACATGCAAACTAGTTTCACTACTGAATTCACTTTTTAAAAATTATTTCATTTTATTTATTTTTTCAAAACATTTCCAGATGTTTTGGGCGGCTTTATGAATAATGCATCAAATGGAAATATCTAAAAAATAATAGAAAACTCGCATACACAGGCACACAGTGGATAGCAGACTACTGCTTATTCTGAGTGGTGGTCCCTGGAACAGAACCAGTTGAAAACCCCTGCTTTAGCAGTTTTATAGACTTAACAAAAAATTGAAGCAATAAATATGAGAGAGGTGTTATTTGTCATAGTGAACAAACCCAGCACTAGGAAAGTCTTATAGGGTGGGAGTGGGTAATGATTACCCACGATTTGATACCAAAATCTCAAGTTTAGCATTAATGTTGCTGGTTAATATTGCACATTTTGATTGGCACGGTTAAAATTTTTTGACATCATATGAAAGTGGGATCAGCTGTTTATTCCTTCTCAGTGAGAATTGCTAGAAAAAAAAGTTGTTCAGCAACCCTTTGTGACGTCAGCCGAGTTTCCCCGCTGTGCTCATGCTCGGGCTCATGGCAGGACTGCTCTTTCAGAGCTTACAGCATTTCATGTTGCCACAAAAAGATGGGGGAAAAACGGTGCCAAGAGAGCGGTTTAAAGTCTAAATATCACAATGCCAACCTGCATTCGCCTGGCATCCCCACATCAAAAGCCTTTCTGATGTTTTGATCTTGTTCAGGCTTTTCTGCCGCATTTTTTTGACCCCCTTCCTGCAGCGAGGGGGATTATTCGCTAACAAACAAATGTTACCTGTGAAGCGGATGAGATTGTGGGCTTGGCGCCACATGGGACAGAAGATGCCACCTCGTTGGGTGTTTGTGACGTCCCGAAATTCAAAGCATGTGTCTACTAAATGATGAGCAGTATATTGAAAATTGACCAAAATTGACATTCAGAACCTCTAATCTTGCATGCCAGTTAATTTGATTTGAATAATTCTGTTAATGCTTAAAAAAAGAATTCTTTTAATACTTTTCCCTGTGTGTGTTCATGTCCCGTCCCCTTAGAAACATACTACCGCAGGTGTCATGTGACTCCGCCCTGTTCAGTCTGCAACTACATCCTTGTCTGTTTGCTTCTGTTAGTTTTGTTATTTCTGTTAAAATCACAAATATGTAGTCTTTCAGTAGAAAAAAATATCCCAGCTTCAATAGTTGAGCATATTTATATGCAAATATACTAAATGTATACAAAATAATTATTCATTAATCATAATTTGGGGTCCAAGGATGAAGTGCTATGGAACCCTCTTGTAATTGTCCAGTTTTTTGTGGTGGTCTATAATTGGCGCTATAGTGAAGGCAAACACGTTTTGACCTCTAACTCTCAAACTGTGTGGCTTAGAGTGAAAATTCTGCTTTAGCTGATTCTTTAGCTTTAGCCAAACAACATTCTAATTGGGACTATGGACTTCCCATTTTTCCCAAGTTGCACAAAGCTGAAACTTGGTCAATAAGTAGGGATGGTGTGCTGCTTAGCACTTAATGAAAAGCATAGTGACCGGCCTGTCTAGTTTGAATAATACACAAAGAAGACTTTTGCACTCCTTCTAGGCCGATTGGCTAGTGTGGTGCCAAATGAATCTGCGGACTTGTCCTAATGTCACAACAGAGCTTTTTTTTGCTATCTTTTCACTAATTTCGACTCCTTTCTTCCTTTCTCCTCGCTTCATCAGCTGCTGTCGTGCTGCTTTTTGCAATTTTTGCGATTACTTTAGTGCACTGTTGTTCAGGAATACAGCAAAAAAAAAAAAACGAACAGGTCTGAGAATGCTTTTGGGCCCTCAACAGTAATGATAGTAATGACAGTGATGATGATGCCAACGATGTCTTTTTTTATAACTCGCAGTCATCACGTGCGGCCAACCGCCGGCCATCCGCTTTGGGAAAGTGGAGGGTTCCGACCTGCAGTGGGGCTCCAGCGTCGCCTACAGCTGTTTCGACGGCTACCAGTTGTCTTCTCTCGGAATCGCCACATGCGAGGGGAACGGGAGCTGGCGCGGCGAGATCCCACAGTGTCTGCGTAAGTACAACAGATTGGTTTTTCTGCCAAAAATGAGTAGAATCGTTATCTCAGGATGTGTTGACCAACCATTTTAAGCCATTTGGTCAGTTGTCATTCTGTTGTCATTAAAAAACAAAACATAAAAACAAATGTAATATGAGTGTGTTTTCTGGGTATTTTTTTCCATTTTTAACCATAAGCACAAAATCGGAAATTTAAAAAAGGACTGGTTATTTGTTTTTCCTGGTTGGTTTTGGAAACAAATACTGAAAAGTTTTTACACAGTTTTTATTTTCAGTTTAGTACAAAACTAAAACCATTCATTCATTATTTGAACCATTTAATCCCTATCAGCGTCGCAGTGACCGCAGCCTATACGGGGACTACGGGCATAAGGCAGGGCAACCCTGGCCAGGCGCCAACACGCCACAGGGCACACGCACTCGCACAACCACACTCTCAGTCCCAGCCTTTGGAGCAAGTTTAGATTCGTCAGTCAACCCATAGTGCATAGTGTATGCTTTTGGACTGTAGGAGGAAAACCCACACGATCATAAGAATGGGTAGCTTTGTTTTGTTCCCTCCCAGTAAGTTATTTTTTGCCAAATCTGGTGCTATGTTCAGAATCTTCACATTAACTTTTCTGAGCTTGTTCTCAGTCTCGAACAGCGCTCTCACCGTGTCATTGCAGTCTTCTAACCCAGCCATAGTTTGGGAGCTTCTTAATCTGTAATTTTCAAATGTTTTTTCCATATAGTCTTTTACACATAATCTGAATCATTGTTTTCTTTTTGGTTTTGGAAATGATTCCAAATATTTCCAAACAGTTTGGTTTGGAAGTATTGAAAAATAAGTGCTTTTTGCCTTCAGAAAATTGGCAAACACTACCCAGATTGACGCATATTTTCAGATTGAAGTCTTTCTTGTGATGTCAGAATAAAAGGTTTGAAGCCTTTTTGTGTTCTTTGACAAAATCTCTACCCCTTTCCCCCTCGGTTGTGCAACACGGTCAGATGTGTTTGGGGAATATTGGCAGAACTGCAGAACTAGTGGGCTTTTCTCCAGGCTTGTGTGAAATGCAGTCGGTGACAAGGCAGCCGGCAGGTTTGACATTTTCGATACGAGTGTCAACGTGTCACACACACATCCCTCACCTACCTTTGACGCTCTGTATGTTCGGCGAGATATACAAGCTGTATGGCCCCAATCTGTTGCCGAAGCCTGCGGCTTCAGATTGTAAGCCTTTGACACAGTGTCAGAGGTAATACTGGAAATCCACGTTAAAAGTGCAGCAAAACTTCATGCCCTGAATGTGTTATCGTCTACCGCCTTCGGGAGAGAAAGCGATAGCTCCCAGAGCAGCAGCAAACAAATTCTAACAAAAACAAAAAGGGAACACCAAAAACTGAAAAGTAATTACAGAAACATCTTTATAAAAAGGGGGAAAATTTAGTATTTTTTAATACATTTTTACCTTTCAACAAATGAAATCTAATTTATGCTATTGTACTTTCTGCGATATCAAAGGAAATAAATATAATAATAGAAGGCAAATATTTTGTCAGAAAGTACACTTTAGAAAATCTATTGGACAGAATTCACTTAAATTAATAAATTTATGTTTAAAATAGAACAATATGTACAGTTTTCCCATGTTGAATATATTTTATATATGGTGAAGATATTCAGATTTATCGCATTTGGTACTAAAATGCATTAGACCCTTAAAACACCATTTATATGTCCTTTGACTAAACACATCTTTCATATCATATGTAAAATAGGTACGGGGCAGTTGGTAGCATAACGGTTTGGGAGTTGACCCCGTGATCAGAGGGTTGTCGGTTCGAGTCCAGGGCCAGTAAAGGTACCACAGAGGTACTCATGAGCAAGGTACTGTCTTCAAGCACTGCTTCCTGGGTTCTGTCAAACAGCTGCCCGCTGCTCCTCACGGATCAGTCAAATGCAGAGGTCACATTTCATTGTGATGCACTGTGTGCTGTGGTGTGTTCACAGTGACAAATAATCGTTCACTGATGTTAATTTTTTATTGTATCCTGACTGTTTACTTTCCATTTTATTGCAAGAATTTAGAGAAAAGCACTAACCCAGAAGTGCATATTTGGCTCAAATTTCACTCGCAAACAACATTTTACTACAGTGAGTATGAAGGTGTGCCCTCTGGCGCCTGTTTCATTGTATGAATTTGCTAAATTAGATGTGTGACATGAGCCCACTGGGGCCTGAACAAACAGGTTACGCTTGTGACTGATGCATTACGTAAAATATACACTCACCCACCACTGTAACAGAAAGAGGCATAGTTGGGTACAGAAGATTTTGGACAGTTCTGAGATTTTGCTTCCTTAGAAAAGTCTAGGGATTTTAGATTTTGGAAAGTAAGTGATGACTATTTGTGATCGTATGCACGCTGCATTACAATGAAATCTGACAGAATCCACTACCTAACTTCCCCAACCAAAACACTACCACTGCCCCTTAGGTTGTTATTAACTGAAAAACGGTGGAATTTTGTATAAAAATGGCAATAGCCAAAAAAGAAAACTGCATTGTGGGTTGAAAATAGGAAATAATCGTTATGTACAGTATCTATGCAACGGGGATGACTATCATTAAATAGCTGATCATATTATTTGAGTTACTTCATCTACTGTGATATGAAACAAAGTGAAGTTCAGAATTCATTTTAAAGTTTTGCTAGTTGTGTTTAAAGCCTGTTACAGCGTCGTCTGAAAAACATTGAAAATCTCACAATCTCGGCAGGCTGTTGCTCCGTGACTTTGGAATGACCTTGCTTTGCACGTCAGGTCTTCTCCGTCCATTGACATTTTTAAGTCTAGCTTTTTACATATTTTGAGCATGGTTTTATTGCCTTGCTTGTACAGCACTTTGGGTCAGCTGTTGTTTAAATGTGCTCTATAAATATAATTGTATTGGTGGCATTGGGCCGATCTATGGAAGTTATGCATGGGAAGTGTTACTGCAGTAAGGCTGGTTTATTGTGGACATTTATGCTAATCTGTACATGTTGATATGACAATGAGCAGAACAAGCAACACTACTAGATAGATAGATAGATAGATAGATAGATAGATAGATAGATAGATAGATAGATAGATAGATAGATAGATAAATATATAGGGGAAAAATGAATTTCTACTTGTAAGAATTCTGTGTAGGGAAAGGTACAGTGTGCCTTTGAGTAATAGAGAGTGACACAAAGATGGGTTTATGCGAGCCAGCTAGAGTTTACAAGAGAGTTCAGTCTGAGTTCAGTCAGTCAGTCTGACAAATGCTGTATATGTGAATCTGTCTAGAATCTGGATTTGTTGGATTTTCACACCCTAAGGCCTCATCCACACGGACGTTCGAAATGAATGCCCTCTGAACACCATACGCGTTTTTCCTGCGTTTTGTAGCTGCGTTCGATTTGCGTTTCACTGGCATTCGCAATATTGTCGTTTTCCTCGTGTTCATCGGGATTTTGACACCAAGAAAACGCTGCATGCAGCGTTCATTTGACGCCACCCGAACGCGCAGCCGGCCAAACGCCGGTGCTGAATGCCCGTGTGGACGCTCTGATTTGCTCCAATGAGCAGAAAAACGGTCGGCGTTCAGTCGGCGCTCGCCTGGCACCACGAAAAATGCCTGGTTCAGACGTCCGTGTGAACAAGGCCTTAGAGAGAGATAGAGAGAGTTGTTAGGAGCAACATAAACAGAATCAGTGCAAAATTAAAAGTGAAATATGTAACAGTGACCAAATCCTGTACATAAGTAGAAAGAGTAAAAACCCCAAAACAGCTCAGAGATCAATGAGGGAAGCAACAGGTCACCATTAGCATACTGAAAGCCCTACGAGGACCCACTAGTCATTATGTACATGGTGCATGATGAGCCGCTGGTGTCTCTACACTGGAACCTAGCAGCGGTGGATCAGATGAATTTTAATGGGCTATAATGTACTGCTGTTCCAGGTTGTATTTACATCAGTCCTTAAAATCAATCTGCAGCATCTGTACTGGGCCTAGTTTCTGATTTACTGATTTGTCTATGTTATTTCATTATGATACAACGTGTTTATAGATTCAAAACACAATGTTTCAATGTCTTCCAATATAAACGAGGTATGCTACAATACAATTTTCATTTCGACTTGATTCGGGGGCAGTTCAAATCAATATCATATGTTTGAAAGGAAAGTATTTTTGAGGATTGGAAGTAGGAGGGTGCTATGTGGCTCTTTGCATTAATCTGGATTTTTTTGTTAGATTTTTTAAGCCCTTCTCAAGCCGCTATTAATGATAACGATCATGAGAAAGATGTTGGCGTTTTTTAAACTGACTTGTGTAAAATTCCCAGCAAAACCACAGCAGGAAAACCCCAATGTGTCATTACTGCTGCTGTGTAGAAAATGATCTAACCCCTAAATACTATTAAATCATATGTGATCTAGATCCAGTTGAGAGCAGCAGTGGTGTGTGCATTTTAGTAAGTCGGTAATATAATATATTTTAGAGCTGACATTTAATTAAAATAAAAACTAATTAATCATTCATTTGGATATAATTAATCCTGATTAATTGCCTAGAATTCCCTCGACTTTTAGGCAATGAAGACAGCTGAGGTGGGATTTCAACTGTAGGTAGCAATTGCCTGACTCACTCGTGCGTTAGCGAGTTTGTTGAAGTGATTTGTTTATTGCTGCTGGTTATTTAATTTGCAATAACAAAAATATGCAGTTCTGAAATGTATTACACATGCGATGGGAGGTTGAACATTTCAACCTTGCCACAAAAAAGGATAGTTATTGGTTCACGGTTTGATGTAATTTTATGCCAGTGATTTACACCAAGTATGAGTATTTTTTAAATGTTGTAAGCCTGATTCTCTTCTCTGTATGAACAAATGAAATGAGAAGAAAATATTTCTGCCAGTCATCATCATAAGCAGCAGAGTTGGTGTTCAAAACAGTAAAGTTAAAATTGGTTTTCCGTGTGAAAAGAGTTTTCATTTAACATTAAATAAAACACCGAAGTTGGGCTTTAGAAAGCAGCTAATTGATTCTTGGAATTATGGTCGGAAGTGTGAAGTTGTTATTAAATGAGTTAAGGTCAATAAATAATAAACTATGTGAGTAATGGTTTATATTTTAATTAAAGCAAAATTTTGGTGGATTTTTAATATTATTTATTTGGACTGAGTATTTTCTTGATTATGAATTTATTTAGAACCTTTGTGCAACTCACATGAGTGATTTGTCACTATGGTATCGAAACACTCAAAACTCCTGCATTTGCTTTCATCATTTTTATAAATGATTCATAAAACAAGCTTTATTGGTAAATTGTATTCAAAAATTACTCATTTTATTTACTTTTTTGGTTGAATATTGTTAGCCTTAAACTGTCCTCATTAGCAATGGGGATTAAAATATTTCTGTCCATCGTCATTACACAAAGTAGGTGTTTAGGCGATAGGGTGCAGAATACAAAATCTAGTTAAATAAATCAATGTAAACAAAAGCTGGCTTTTGGGAAGCAACCAATGTAAACAATTCTTGAATCATTTTTGGAATTATGGGTAGAAGGATGTGGGAAGTTGAATGAGTTCAAGCTCAATTATTGCAATGATGGGTTTGCGTTATTGTTGTATTATTGTTTGTTTGATTAATGCCAAATATTTGTCATTTTTTTGTTTACATTTATTTGGATTGGCTCTTTTCTTAATTTGATGTAAGTCTTTCATTAATTTATTATTACCTATCGGGGTCGTGGGGACCCATACTGTGATGTCAGGCGTGAGGCAAGGACCAACCCTGGGTGGACGCCAACACACCACAAAACACACACACACACACACACACTCACAAACCCACTCCCATTCACACCTTCACACCAATCAACCTAAACTGCATGCTTTCGGATTGTGGGAGGAAATCGGAGCACCCGGAGAAAACCCACGTAAACACAGAGCACACAAACTACAAACAGAAAGGCCCTAAGGCTGACCCAGGGGATCAAACCCAGGACCTTTTTGCTGTGAGGCAACAGTGGTAACCACCGTACCACCCTGTTGCCCAGCCATGCTTAGCTTCTGAAATCAGATGAGAGCGGTCACATTCAGGGGCGTATGGCCATAAGCTCTGACAAATATAGAGTGTGAAATCCCCCTTAAAAGGAAAGACAATAACTAGAACCCAAGATACTTTCAGTTTTGGAAAGTTCTGATTCTTAATTTTTCATCAAACGTAAAAGAACTGAAACTTTCCCAAACTAAAGCTATCTTCGGTTCTATTTCTTGTTTGTTTTCCATATAAGTGGTTTTCAAACTTTTGGCCCCCTTTGAAAACAGGAACTGACAAGAACTAAAGCTTTACTATACTTAATTATGTTAGTTTCGTGTATTTGTCATCTGTTTTGTTTTCTACTTTGTTTTCCATTAAAGGGGGTAAACAATGGAAAACAAAGTAGCAGAACAGGTGACAAATACTAGAACCTAACACTATTAGATACTACATGCAAACCTGCATAGCCACATTTTTGAGTTCAAGAAAAGTAAAGGGAAAACATACAGGTTTTGTATTTATTGGGATTGAGTCTTTTCTTCATTTGATGTCACGTGATGCAAATTCATAACCTTCTTTTTTGACCACTTTCGTCTGTTTGCCCCCCAACCCAGCTGTGTTATGCGGGGACCCCGGAACGCCAGCAGAGGGCTACCGAGAGGGCAGCCAGTTCACCTACAAGTCGGAGGTGTCGTTCTACTGCCGCTCGCCCTATCTGCTGGTGGGCTCCTCCAGGCGAGTGTGTCAGGAGGACAGCACATGGAGCGGAATCCAACCCTCTTGCATTGGTGCGTAACTGTCAGCTTCTCAAATAAGAGCAGAACTATTCTCCAAACCCTTTCATGACCTGGAGTCGGAGGGAGGTTTAGCTCTAGGCGGGTGATTAACATTTAATGTGTGATTGTAGATCCAGCATACAATGCATGCAAAGATCCCGGAACCCCTGCCTATGGAATCCCACTGCAGGCCCAAGGATTTGAGGTGAGGCTTTCAGCTTCTACAAGTTCTTTGGTACAAGTTTGGAAGTCATGTTGTGATATATATATATGTATATAAGAATGTATAAGAATGTCATCTTAAATGTCAATTAATATGCCTGAGACTTTGATTGCTGTATTAAATGAGGATGATTTCATGCTAACCAACTTCAGATTCCAATGGGGTTACTGTCAAACCTAACATGACCTATATTGTAAAATTATATATTAACTATATTGTAAAAAGCAGAAATGAACACATATTAACATGTTTTGATCAAAAACTTTTTTTGTGGAGTTGTACTTTTTAAAGTCTTTATGGCACCAAATTCTGATTCTTATAGGTGGGGAGTAAAGTTTTCTTCAGATGCAGGAAGAATTACCACATCTTAGGGTCAACCACCAGAACATGCCTGGAAAATCTGACCTGGAGTGGCATGCAGCCTGAGTGTGTTGGTAAGAAATATTGTGCTTCAACTCAAATTGTGAAGTTAGATTGTGATTGTGCTTTAGGTAGGTTGCGTTATAAGGGTATATTGATAGGGAACGGTGGAATGGAAAAAACTGCTTGGGTGCTTTTTCACAGCAATGAGAATGTTGGATTCTGCAGAACTGGACATGTGCAGTACAGCGTATTTGCTTAACCAATCAGTATATGACCACCAAAACAAATTAATAGCAACAGATTATATTAATTTTGAGCAAATTTTATTTAGTTTGTATGAAAACATAGATATATAAATGACAACAGTTACTTTAGCGGAATAAATAATGTTGTACCATAAGTATCCATAGATTTGGAAAGTTTTGGTTCCTGATAGTTTGTGTTTTCATTTATGGAGTATGAAAGCACCCTTAGACAGAAAACAGACAAGAACTAGAACCCAAGATACTTTCAGTTTCAGTGTCTGGTCTTGTTTATTTTCCTTCAATCTAAAGATATTTTGGGTACTAGTTCTTGTTTGTTTTTCAGATGGCATTTACGCTCTTAGCTCCCTGAAAACAAACAATAAATTGAACCCAAGATACCTTTAGTTTTTGAAAGTTTCTATTCTTTATTTATATTCAAACAAACAAGAACTGAAACATCCAAAGCTAAAGGTAATTTTAGTTCTAGTTCTTGTTTGTGCTCCACCTTAAGGGTGTTTTCACACTCTTATCTCTATTCAGTGGAAAACAAACAACATCCTAGACAAGAACATTCCTTTAGTTATGAAAAGCTTTGGATCTTGTTGGCTTTTGTTTTCAGACCTGCAGTGGGAAACTTCCACCGCCACATTTTCCAGTTCAAAAAGTAACAGCTAACGTAATTTTTAAAAATCCTAATACATTGTTTATAAATGCTTCCCAAATCTCTGTCATCCACATGAGCTCAAGCCTCTTTACCCATTTCCCAGTGATTATGTCCTAAAACTCTGCATATGGTCTAGAAGCCACAAAAAACACCCATGAGGGCCTGCTTCAGATGGAAATGATGTCTCGCAAAAAAGTGGCTGATTCCCGAAAGGACAAAAGTGGGGATTGCTGGCCTCAGCAGAAAGAATTTAAGTTAGCCGAGTTTAAGCTGCTTGTACTCAAGTTGTAAATCTGTGGGCGAGTTTGACAGCCCACTCCATGAAATCCTCGGGGCTTCTCACTCATATAAAGCGCCTTCGCTGTCTGAGCCCATGGAGTGCGAAGACACAAGGCAAACGGACGGCGAGGTGAGAAGACCCAGATCATGTATTATGTAAGGTAGCAGCACTTAAGGCACGTTCTGAAACTTTCCCTACCAATGGCATGTCTCAGAACTGGTATAATACTTACATGGGAGCCGAGCAACTGGGGAGCATCAAGTGGAAAACCTTGCACCACTGTTGGGGAAGCCATTTTTAAACGGTAGCTTTTTAAGCTACTTACGATTAAAATTAGCTTCAGCCAAGCTACTGTTGTAATTTACTGTTAGTGTACGCTACAAGCTCTAGAGAAAAAGTAGCTAACTACATCCAAGATATTTCACAGCCACAGATTCTTGCTTCCATCTTTGTCAAGGTGGCCTTCATCTCACAGCTGCCAAGAGCATGCTGTGATGCAACGAGTGTGCACCACACAGGAACACTGCCAATTTAACACCAATCAGAAACACCCATCTTGTAAAGACAAATTTTATTTTGTTTTATAATTTGTCACACTACATTGCTGTTAAAAAAGTAGGTCCAGCATTTGAAAAGTACCTTTGCTACTGATTGACTGGTTGAATTACTTAGCATAAGATTTGCGTTTGTCCTCCCGCCTAGCACACGCCTGCCGGCAGCCTGAAACACCACCCCATTTGGACGTGAGAGCCATCGACCTTCCGACGCTGGGCTACACCCTCATGTACACATGCCAGGACGGCTACTTTTTGGCAGGCGGATCCGAGCACAGGACCTGCAGGCCAGATGGCCGGTGGACGGGCAAACCTCCGGTTTGCAAAGGTACCCACACCTTACCTGCACCGAGACAAACGGATAAACACTGGGATTTGTTCAAATGTGGGGACTGCATGTGCAACCACGATGTGAAGAGCTTCTGTTGTAATACTATGTTTTCCTCATAAATTATATCAGCGTTTTTCATCTCTGGTCCAGATCATCTGCATAGATTCAGGTTAACATGAAGACATTAAAACACACAATCAAAGTGGAACGTTAAATACAAATTAAGCACATGACTGGTTAGGCCCAAACATCCACCAATACTTGTAGCTGTTTACTTGACTGAAGTCAGGTTAATACTTGATCTGTTTATACTTCCCTGTAAGTATTTATTATGTGATATACATGTATGGAATGTGAGTGACTGAATCAGATGATGGGTGAGGAGATGTTCCCCAGTGTACAGAGCTGCAAATTTAATTTGAAAAGGTGTCCAGATGGAGCTTAAGATCAAGATAAAGTTGTGGGTACATACCTCAGTGATGAACTTTTCTCCAATGCCCAAGCATCATGTACAGCAGACGTAACTTTGAAACTGTTCTTTATGGGCAAAAGATTACTATTCCTTTGTATTTGTTCATCACAGCTCCACCCATTTATTTATGTAAAAAACAGGTATGTTAAATGTGTGAGTAGTCACAAGTAATTGCTGTGATTAATGCAAAGCATTGGGCCTGGAGGACCAATCTTGAGAAGCACTAACTCTGTGTCAAGTTAAACTTAATCTCCACAGGGTGTTTGCTGGACTCAGTAGATGACTCAGACCTCAGATTTGGTCATGTTGTCTTTTTTTGGGCTCCATTAACCTAAGAGCTCGAGCCATTTGTTGTATTGCCTCAGCCTATAGAGTAATGTGACTTTGCCCCATTTAGACCTGCGAATGAATCACACCATAGAAAAATAAAATGGAGCTAAGAAGCCCTAAATAATAGTCATTATCCCCATACGTGTATGTATAGGAATGGACGAAGTGCAGCCGCAAATGTCAACATATCAATTATTTGTTCTCTCTCCTAGTTGGACCGAAAATAAACAGCAAGTCAAAGGGAGACTCAGACATACAGAAAAACAAGATTCGGGGTACGTAACCTTTATGGTGCTGGGTTTTTTTTAGCTATTTATTTTATTTTATTCTTTTGGAAGAATGAAGGACACACTCACTTTCACTTCACTTTCACATTGGTCATCTAAAATTGGCTTGGTAGATGTTAATTCGCTCGTGACTCATCAGTGGTTTGAAAAAATAGTGTTGCAAAAACTACTTACTATACCTAGAGCTATACATCCTTCATTTCAGACTTGTTCCCTGATGAAGGTGTATTATGCCTCATTATAAGGCAGTTGGCATGACAAACCCTGCAGCACAAACCAATTATAAATTGGTCTCAAAAATTGGCCAATAATATCACATTATTCTTCTTTTGTATTCTAAATTCCGATGAAGAACCAGTTAAGCTTCTGCATTAATTTTTATGCGCAGTATTAATTGTTTTTCAATTATTATTATATATATTTTTGTGTAAATGCACAGTCCCGGCTGACGTCTTCTCTTTAAACTCGGGCTGGGCGGGTTTCTATGAGTACCTCGGCAAAAGGCAGTCCGCCACCATCACGGTCAACGCGTTTAACACCACTACCAGCCGAGTCAACGTCACGCTGTTAGAACAGAGTGGCGTACAGATCAAACTTTCAGGTAAGCAGACCTACTGACCTGTATGCCTGCATTACACCAATTTCTGTGACCATCAGATTTTGTGACCCTGGTTTGACATTTTCCTGATGAACAAACGTATAGTCACTCGCTTGCAAGAGTCTTCATATGCTTACAAAGAGTACATATTTATTGTGCTCTCTAAATATACATCAAAATGTCAATATTTAAAAAAAATTAAAACTTTTTATTTTAAATATATAGTTGATACTTTGACTTTGACCAGCTTCACTTGTGCCTAAATGAAGCAGAATTGAAAAATAACATCTCTACAATCAGATTGCTTTGCATGGACTATAGTCTATCCACTAGGCTTTTCATGAAATTATTCTTTAGATTATATGTGTTCATAAACTTTTATGTTCTAAAATGCAAATATTGTAAAAATGCCTAAATTACAAATCTGATGGTCACAGGAAATAATGCAAGACTGCTACAATTTGTCACTTTTACGTACTACTCCATGGGAGCCTGACAAAGTGCAACAAAATAAAAAGTTTGACCAATCCTTTTGACCTTACTCTCATCCTCCTCACTGCTGCTTGTACATTAGGATTGAAATTTGAGCTTAACTATATAGACAAAAGTATTGGGACGTGTTGTATAGTATTGGGATAGAAAAGGACCTTCTGTGTCCACAAAGTCGGAAGCATAGTGTTGTCCAAAATGTCTTGGGATGCTGGAGCATTAAGATTGTCCTTCAGTGGAAGTAAGGGGCCCAGCCCAAACCCTGAAAAACAGCACCACACCATTATCCCTCCACAGTTGGCATAATGCAGTCAGGCAGGTAACGTATGAAGTGTGTTTCGTCACTGCATAGAGCGTTACCATTGATTCACAGTCCAGTGGCAGTGTGCTTTACACCCTTAATCCAGCTCTTGGCTTTGAAAGTGTGATATTAGGCTTGCATGCAGCTCGCCCATAGAAACCCATTCTATGAAGCTCCAGCTGCACAGTTTTCGTGCTTACATTAATGCCAGCGGAAGTTTGGAACTTTACATGTCACTGAGCTCTTCAGAATGACCATATTGTTTCACAAATGATTGTAAATGGAGATTGCATGGCTAGGTACTGGTCTGCTTGAAACACCTGAATTCAATAATTAAGACGTGTGTCCCAATACTTTTGCCATAGAAAAATGGACGCTGTATAAAAAGTTGGAAGGAAATGATAAAGGTTACAATGTTAGTGTTAACCTTCAGTTACATATGTATTTGCAAGACAGCTTCTGTTTCATCTGTCATTTAAGTTGACAAAGTAAGTGAAATTCTATTGCAGTTGGAACTCTATCTGAAATATTAATTATGCCAGCCAAACCTGTAATTGTAATGAGAGGAGCAAATCCCAGCTCTGCACTCTGAAAATAACCAAGAGAGTGTTCCACAGAAACCACATTAAAGGTTTGGCAGGTCTGGATAATAATGTTTATTTAAGTTTGAAACTCAATTTAAAATTCTATACATATTTTAAAAAATAAAGTGAAGCATTGTTTTGGGAAATCTACCAATCACCAGTTATTTGAATGAGGAATGAAAAGCAATTATTAATAATTCTCTTTCTCTTCCCTTCATCAGTTGGCTATTGTTTATTTATGAAATCTGGTATGAATTTATCAACAGAGATTTTTATTCAGTGTGTTTGGGGGCCAGTTTTGTTTGTTGTTGTTGTTTTTTTTTTTTTAAACATTTTTATCCTTCTTTTTGTTTAGATGAACTTCATTTCCAGTGTTGAAAGGTGAATTTTTAATGGAGATTTATTTTGTCTGTATCATGCAGGTACTTACAAGAAAGAGGAAAATCATTTGCTCCTTAAAGTCTACCAGATAAAAGGCCCAACGGAGCAGTATTTCAGCAAATTTAAAAATGACAACTGGGCAATGGACGGCTATGTGAGTATAACACAAGTTAGCACTTTGTTTCAGAATGTCACAGTTAGAATGTACTGAAACATGAGAGTTTATTTTAATTCTTTTTGGTGACTGACCCTGAATGCTTAACCAAAGCATTCCTTCATTCCACCTTCCTCACTTCAAATGCAGGTGACAGCAGAGTCTGAGAAGAAAATGTTTGTGTATGAAGGTCATATCCATAGCAAGGATTTTGGGAAGTTTCAGTTGACGAGACAAGGTAAAAACATCCCTACTGGGCAAATCGGTTGGTTTTTACACATTTTGATTAAAGTTAGAAGTTAGGAAAGAGCAAAAGTCTCAAATTTTCTTTGCTGAAATTATGAAAATGCAGCTTGGATTTCTGTAAAATAAACAAATCACTCTAAAGCGGCATGAAACTCTCTGAACAATGTTTTTACACATCATACTGTGTTTTACCCCACATATTTAAGTCGATATCAAGATTTCAGCCACTAGTTCAGCCATTTTTCTGTTTGAGTGTTGGAGTGATGATGGTCTAGTGTTAAGCTCTAAGAGGTTGTGGGTTTGAGTCAGGGAAACTCTTAAGAGTGTTAGCTGAATGGCATTTGGCAACCAACACAGGATGTAACATACTCTAGATTTGAACATCCCCGTAGTCCCAGGAAAGGGATCGACTCTGATAAGGGTTAAGTGGTTCGGATAATGAAGGGGACAACTGAGAAGCTTCATACAAGCATGAGATGTTTTTGCATGCTCGCAAGATGTTTTGGCATGAGCATCAGATGTTTTGGCATGAGCCTCAGATGTTTTGGTGTGAGCCTCAGATGTTTTGGCATGAGCATCAGATGTTTTGGCATGAGCCTCTGATGTTTTGGCATGAGCCTCAGATGTTTTGGCATAAGCATCAGATGTTTTGGCGTGAGCCTTAGATCTTGTGGTGTGAGCATGACATTTTTAGGCGTGAGTCTCAGATGTTTTGGCGTGAGCATGACATGTTTAGGTGTGAGCCTCAGATGTTTTGGCGTGAGCCTCAGATGTTTTGGTGGCAGCCTCAGATGTTTTGGCGTGAGCATGACATGTTTAGGTGTGAGCCTGAGTTGTTTTGGTGTGAGCCTCAGATGTTTTGGCATGAGCATGACATGTTTTCCATGAGCATCAGATGTTTTGCCATGAGCCTCAGATGTTTGGATGTGAGCCTCAGTTGTTTTCGAGTGACAATGAGATATTTTCATGTGCTCACTAGATGTATTCAAAAGCTCAGAATTTGTTTTAAAAGACGTTTGGAAATGTGGCACAGGTACCTAGTTCCAAGCACATGGTCTTTATAGATGTCTTTATAGCAAAAACCCAGTCTAAAGTATAGGGGCATAACATCAGAAAACAAAAGAATTGCGAATGTAGTCAGTGCAGTTACAGTCCATATGAGAATACCGGAAACAATTTTGTATGCGTACACAAAAACATCTCATGCTTGTGTGAAAACATCTTCTGTTGTTAGCTCCTTAGGGGCTCTGTACATTTCTAATAAATAACTTAAATGTAAGAGGTGGAGACAGTTGATATTGCGTCTTGCAGCAAGAAATATAATATAGTAAAGCATCTTTCACCTGGAAAAAATTGTCAAAGTATCTCCTACTTGAGTCTTAATATAAGTTTATATAAAATGATGCAGCTTGAATTACATTATTGGAGTACTTGCTCCAGTACTTGAATTAACAAAAACAACTCAGTACTCAAGTACTCAAAAATAGTTTTTCTTTTTGATATCATTGGATTGTTTTATTGTTGCTACAATGCAGAACCTGATTACTCTGAAACAGCCTACTGTCTTGCTTCTGCAGAAGAAAATTTGGCTAATGCGCATAAGAGGACTTCTGTGGTTCTTCTATTGGTTGGTCTCACATGAGTTTGTAGTTGTCGCATTATAGAAACCATTTGACCACTGACTTCAAAGATATGCTTCAAAGTAACTAGTAATGAAGTCAAAAGTAGAATATCAGTCATAACTTATTACTTATACTGCACTATATTTCAAGATTCAAGATACCAAAAAACCCTCAAGTACAGATTCTCAAAAAACATACTTAAGTACAGTACTGAAGTATTTTTACTTTGTCACTGTCCAGCTCTGCTCCCTCAACACTCTCCCATTTTGCCATTTCCAGGCCTCATCACCACCGATGTCGACTCGTCCAACCCGTATTATGGCACCAACAGCAGCTCGGTGGCAGCCGCTATACTGGTGCCGTTTTTCGCTCTCATTCTGTCCGGCTTCGCCTTTTATCTCTACAAACACAGGTAAGCAGCGCAAAGCATCGCCTTCAATGTTGATCTGCTTCGTCTCGCTGCAGTTTACGGGAAACTCCTGTGCCCGACTGCCAATCTGATGCCACGACCCTATTGGCAAGTTTGGCGCGTTTGGCGTCTCCAAAATGGCGCCCCCCCAAAAAAAGAAACAAACAAAACCGAGGTCCAAACATAAGCTGAGACGAAAAAGAGCATGGGAGTTTTCCTCAGTTTTAGCAAAAGCAAGCAATGGACGAATGTGCACATGCAAAAAAAGACTGAAAGAAAACACAAAAAATTTGTCATGCCGGGTGACGCTTCGCCGATATTAAAACCAATAAAAAATTGGCAGGGCGCTATCACAAGAGACAGATGAGAATGAGAGACCCAAAGACGTAATGAGGGCTGGCTCCAGGTAAGACCCCCAACAGCAGCTATATCATCAGACAACGAGCCCTCCGCCGCCATCACCATCGTCTCCTTTATTTTTTCATTTGTTTTATGTCCATCTCGTCCAAGGGAGAGGAGGATCAGGTGTTTGTATGTGTGTTTTTGAGTGTGTGTGTTCGGTACGACTGTGCAGATGGAACGGAGACTGTGTTTGCCTCCGAGCCATGCGGTCGTCATCTTTGTCACTGTCTCCTTAAGTTTACTAAATGTCATTGGGCCTCATTCATCAATATTGTTCTTAACTTTGTTCTTAAGAAAGTTAAGACATAAAAATCGTTAAATATTTTACCACTCTTGAACTGATAAAAACCTAATGAGCTAATGTTTTGCTCCAAAACGCATGCAATAAAATTTGTGGAAGAGTGCTCTTCTGCGTTCATAAACTCTGTCCTTACCTAATAACAAATCTGAAATAAGAAAACATTGGTGAACATCCGAATCTTCGTGAAAACTCTGTAAGGGGATTTTAAGAACAAATTTATTCTTAAGAACGGTTGGTGAATGAGACCCATTGTGTTTATTTCCGTTTTCTTCTTTTTTGGAAATTCACACCCTTTTACCCCCACTCCCCCGGTTAAAGTGTAACTCCTCATCCAAACAGAGCTGGGAGGGAGTGAGAAAGGGATTTGAATCTGGTTGGAGATGAAGGTCATTTATTTCGATTATCGTACAATTTGGGTGTGACCAAAAATCACAACGGTGGCGACTGGTGGCCCTCAGCGGGGAGAGGGCTATCAGTTACAGTTCCTGAACTCCAACCGATAGGAACAAGCCGGTGACTTTTTGCAGAACGGGATTATTTTTGGGTCTTAATTAGCAGCAGAAAGAGAGAAATTTCTCCGCATCACCTTCACCTAGAGAGTCATCATGTAGAGCCTCTGTCCTGCTTATTTGGGTTCTTGGTTTCTGACTTTTGACCCTGCCCCAGATTTGATGGTAGGAAGTGAGGGGGAAAAAACATGATTTGCATGTGCACGAGAAAGAAATGTGTGAGCACAAGAATTATCAAGTGAGATGGTATTGATTGCTACAGTATTGCTGCTTACACACAATTATTGCGTCTTCAAAAAGTCATGTATGCTAAAGAGAAAGCACTTCATGCTCACTGTAAAGTATTGTGTGCTTATGTGAAAGTCATATTTTGTCACGAGCACACAATACTTTCTCGTAAGCACACCATACTTCCTCATGAGAACGCAATGCTTTCTCATGCACATGGCGTACTTCCTCGTGAACATGCCATATTTTTTTCAATTTCTCATGCACATGCCATACTTTCTCGTGAGCAAGTCATACTTTCTCATGCACATGCCGTACTTTCTCGTGAGCAAGTCATACTTTCTCATGCACATGCCGTACTTTCTCATGAGCATGCCATACTTTCTCATGCACATGGCGTACTTTCTTGTGAGCAAATCATATTTTCTCATGCAGAATGCCATACGTTCTAATGCATATGCCATACTGTCTCGTGAGCAAGTCGTACTTTCTCATGCAGAATGCCGTACTTTTTCGTGAGCATGCCCTACTTTCTCATTTGCACACCATATTTTTAGGGAGCATGCCACATGTCTTGTGCAGACGCCATACTTACTTAATGAGCATGAGAACAGTTTTTTTCTCACTTGTCCCTTTAGGAACTATATATGTCACTTTTCCCACACAGTTTTGTCTCTCCCCTCTCTCCCTCCTACTCCCTACCTACTCACACTGCCTGTAATACATAATAAATCTGTCATTTTGGCCAGGAGGCCTTTTCGAGCCTCCCACTCACTTTGATTCACGTTCCAAATAACAATAATAATAATAATAATAAAATAGGAGTCTGGCAGTAGTTTAAACAGGTTTGGAGGGACATTTTTGCACATACTAATGGCCCCCAGCTTTACATGGCTTGGCTTTGCACTATTTTCCCCTTCATGAAAGCAGTGTGGGGAATAGAGGAAGAGGCACAGGCCTCCCAGCCGTCTTTAACATTTGAACCGTACCTCGCTGCACTGGATGAGACAATATTAAATGTTCCCTGTTAGATGTTTTTGCTGGAATCGTGAGCTTCCAGAGGGTGTGAAACAACATTGAGTACAATCTACTCAGGAGTATAATAGCTAAGCTACAGCTATAAATAGTATTTATAAGTTATTTAATATAAGAGATGTGTAAAGTTTGTAATGTTGATTATTCATTCACTCAAATGCCAAAATTCGTTTGAATTTTACAGCAAAAAATGTGTGGAAATAATTTAGATTAATTAATCAGAGAGCTTGAAATTAATTAGATTTTTTTATTGCATGTCACCCCTAATATAAAAAATAAACCCCTAATATAAAATATTTAAACAAAAAAATAAATAAATAAAAAGAAAGAAAAAGTTCAGATTCTGACATTTGGAATATTTCTGCAAAAGGAATTGAAAAAAACCTAGATAATTTAGTTTTTTTGTTTATTGTTTTCTTCCAGCCATGAATGAGGGCATCGTATTCCATCTTTATTAAACCACATTTATTTATGTTATGTTATTGTTTTTGTATTTATTTTGTAGGCTCGTTCTAACATTTCTAAAGTCTGTGTTACTCTCTAACTCAAAAAACTGCTGCTATTTTGTTTTGGTTAATTTTTTACCATTAAAGGATAAAAGTTGCCAGCTGTCATTAACAAGATCTTGGAATGGTTTTTCTTTTGGCAGAACAAGACCAAAAGTTCAGTACAATGGCTACGTGGGGCACGAGAACACAAACGGACAGGCGTCATTCGAGAACCCCATGTACGACACCAACATGAAGCCCACCGAGGCCAAGGCCGTGAGGTTCGACACCACATTAAACACGGTTTGCACGGTGGTATAGCCTTCATTGGGAGTGTTCGGACCGGCCGGCTCCCGGCGCCTCCCGACGTTGGCCGTCGCTGGCCCGCGTTCCTCTAGGACCGGGCTCTTCGGGAGCAACGTGGCCTTCCACGGCGCCGCTAGTTTGCTCCGAATCCCCCCACTTTTCTTCTTTTAACCAACAAACCTGAAAAAAATAGCAAAATCCGAAGGGTCTGAGGAAAGTAGCAAAGACACAAAAATGAACCTTTTTATTTGGTGAAACTCGTTTTTTTTCTTTCTCTCCCTCCGTGCTGTCGGCAGTCACAGCACGGCTAACAGCACATGTAGGATGAAAAGGGGGCTTTTTTAAAATCCTCCCCCCTTCCTTTTTTTCATGTCTTTCTCCTCCCATGAACAAGGAACAAGGGGACAAAAGTGGGGACAAAAAGAAAACTCTCATTAGGAAAGATGCTGAAGTGTTTTTCAACAGAAATAGCCGCCAGAGTTCACCCGGCCGCTTATTTTCTTCAGTGAAGACGGACAGAAATGGCCGCGGCGACTGGACTGGTGCGCTAGGACGGAAAAGGAGAGAACAAAATAAATCCGTATTCTCTGGCTTCGCGGATCGGGACCGCATTGACCAGGGAAGGAAAAAAAAACAAAACAGAAAAACTTTTATCGCACAAATTTTGCACTAGAACCAAGAAGGACACGAAAAAAACGGTGTTATGAAAACAAAGGAAGAAATGGGAGGGAGGGGGAAAAGGGGGGAGAAATAATATACAGGGTTACAGACCATGTGTATATAAACATGTAACTCCATGTCCATAAAGAGCATGATGTCATGCTATGTCTATCGAGAGAGAGAGAGAGAGAGAGAGAGTCGGATTCTATTTTCTAAATTAGCTCTGCAAATAAAGTTCTCTTTATGTTTACATAAGCCTATTTGAAAAAGGTTATAATTACACACTCTAAGCTTTGGAACTGTTCTTTTTTTTAAGCCAGACATTCCATCTACCCCACCCCTCTTTCTTTTTTCTGCCCTCTTTTCAACACCCAATGTCATTCCTCCATCTAAATGAAAAAGATGTCTGGATATCCCACTTTGACAAGCCTAGACGTGAAAACATTCCTTTTTTGTTAAATCCGACACGTCGACGGTCGTCGTTCGCAACTCTTGAGCCTTATTTTAACATTTTGATTTCCCTCCTCCTCTTTTCAGCTCGAATCCATCCAGGATTGGTGACTGGCAAATTTGCTTACAGTACGTATTGAATATACCTCTCGCGTGGAAGGATGTCCTTTTTCGTTATTTTTCAAAATGACGCCGGCGCAAACCTTTTCTTTCGACGAATGCTGCACTTCTGTCCCACCACCATCGTTTTTGTTCTCCTCTCACTCATTTGAGGCTGATCATGTCCGATCTTTTGTGTGTGTGAGTGTGTGTGTGTGTTTATTTTTCTCTCTTATGCCCTTCGGCGCCACATTGGTTCGTCGCTCGTCTCACTCCTCCCGTTCTCGAGAGCAAGATCAACAGTACTTTCGAAGAAACACTGCCTTATTAGATTTATGAGCATGACGGGGCCGCTCCAATTTTTTGATGAACCTCCTCAACATCATCATCATCACCATCATCCTCCTCACCATTTTCACCTAGTTCAGAGTGTAGGGCTTCTTGGGTGCATATTCACTGTGATTTTAATGTGTTGCTGGGTTTTCTTGATCATGCCAGTTACAGTGCATGTACTCATTGTAAATGTTTGTCTGTTTTTTCATTTTTCAAAAAATCTACAATCTACCTGATGCCAGTCGTTATGTTCTATTTTTTGCCGAAAACACAGTCATATGCCCTGACACTTCGATCCCTATTTAAGCTTTAAACATGCACAACAACATTTATTTTTTTTGGAAAATCGACTACGTCTACACTTCACGTCGATTGTGTTCTCGAGTCGTAAGGAGATATGCCGTACGTCCGGGCGCTCACCTTTCCGCATCATGCAGTAGGGGTGTACAATATTATATTGATTCAATGCACAATGATTCAATGTCTGTCGCCATTGCAAACCCTGCCACAATACGATTTTGTTTTGATTCAAATCCAGGAGCCAGTGATCAATATGGACCAATATAATATGGTGATTCAACGCAACCACTTCCATTCATATCAAATCACAAAAAGCAACTGAAACATCATTTGACATTTTTATTTCTGAGTTTTCCAGAGAATTGAAAGTCCCTGTTAGTAAAAACACAATATGGATGATGTCTATTCAGTGTTTTCATTTTGGATCGATGTTAGGGGCTCGTTGATCATTGAATCCATGTAGATTGATGTATCATTACACCCCTACGTTGCTGCGCTCCAGAGGGAACCACATTCATGCTGAAGTCCGTCTTCGGTGTTGGATCAGTCAAATTAAAGTCTATAATGTCATTTACGACATTTGTTAGACACTCAAATGAGTGAAAATCTTTATTTCTGACCATAAGAAAACACAAATGGAAAAAATGGCATAAATGCAAAGGCCACAAGCTTCGTCTTCTGAAAAGCCCACACAGACGACACCTTGCCTTTCTCCAGACTTGTTGCAATAACGTCAAGTTCTGTTTGGTTTCTTTACCCACCACTGTAAGATAGTTTGCCACCCGACACAGCTGTACAAGCGCGTCCGAGCCAACTCATCCCTCGCATCATTCTATCATGTGCTGCTGACTTGAAGTAGGTGCAAAAGAAAATGTTTTTTTGTACAGAAATATATTTTTTATGAGGAATTTGTAAAAAAAAAATTATTAAATATGCTGTACTTTTTTGATTCATGTAGGTAAACATTGTTAAAAAAATAAATGTTTTTACTGTATACAAAATGTAAATTAATGGTTTATCTACCTTATAAGTATATATCTATGGTTGAAGCATTTTTTTCCAACAAAATGTCCGATATGTACGAGCTTTTCTGACATATCCCGCTCGTATGTGTTCTTTTGCCGTGCGACGACGAACCTTACTACGGAAATGTACTGCAGATTGTTAAAAGACACATATTTTGAGAAATATTATTTCAGATAAATATTAAAGTATTTTAAAATATAGATTCATTTCTGCTTCGATTTCAAACACATGCTCTGCCCAGGGATGAACGAGTGGAACGAGCTGATTCCTTTATTGCAGAGAATTTCCAAACAACTCAAAAATCAGCAACACTGTTACTTATCCTTGTATTAGATCAACTGCGTACCTCCTGTCATTTATGACATTTGTGCACAGACATTTTTAAAACAACAAGATCAAGGTTTTCAACCCACTCCTTCGGTACATTTGACATTTTTGTCAATTTTAAGTAAGTGAATTAAAGTGAGTGATTGTTATTGTGAACACAGCATAGCACAGCACACAGTGCATCACGAAGGGCAGCTTTTTGGCAGCGCCTGGGGAGCAGTGCTTGGAGATGGTACCTTGTTCATGAGTGCCTCAGTAGAATTATTACCATTTTGGAACTAGTGACCCTCCAGTCATGGGGCCAACTCCCTAACAGTTATATTTACTTTTACATTTGCGGCATTTGGCAGACGCTCTCATCCAGAGCGACTTCCATTTCCTAATTTCCTAGTTTCCCTGAGAGCAACTTGCTGTTAAGGGTCTTGCTCAGGGACCCAATGATGGTAGTGCTGGAGGTAGGAAGTAGGATGGATGTACGCTACTTACTGTCCCTGTCATGTAATGTATATTGTGCTTTATGTCCAAATCACTGAAGTTCTATCTCATCTGAGTTCCTTTGTTACTCCATGGTCAAGTTAGAGTTAAACCAATTTCCTCAGTTATTGAGGAAAACTTAAATACTTTAATTAAGTAAGTAAATGATTGTGGCTGATGTTGAATTGCTGTGCCTTGAAGAGGTGCCTGGAAAGCATGAAGAGTTTGTGAACAGCATTGAGTTTGCAGAAGCAGTACCTTTAAATGCTACCCTGCTTACAGTTTAGTGTCAAGATGAAAAATGTGGGTTTTAAATGTACTTAAAATAAGATTTTATACTGAAATTAGTGGGTTATCTATTAAAAATGTGAAATTGTTAGTTTAATGCTATGCCCACTACTGTTTGGTGAAAGGTTTGCTGAAACAAACAGCTAAATGATAAGTAGGCATCTGTTTAGTGACAAACAGAAAAATGTACTGAAGACATCAAGACTGCGACTGTAAGTTATTATCTGAAGATGTGATATGGTTCATGTTCTTGAGTTAAAGTCTTTCTTGAACTCAGCAGCCTGTTATTGCTATTCTCCTTTTTCTTTCTGGCATGTTGAAGCTATTGTCAGGCACTGAAATGAACACGAGGTGTTGATTACTGTTCAATTGTAATCACATTTTTCATCCGTTATTTACCTCTCAAGCTTCTATTTGGATATGAACGAACCACTTAGTTCAACTTTGCAGTTATTAAGTACTCAAGTGTTTCTACCTCTAGCTTCTACCTTGTTCAAATTAAAATACAACACTGGATCCCACTTTCCTTGAAACCTCTCCTATGAGGCTTGGATTACTGAGGATTTAGCTCAATAGTCAATGCAGCACTTATGCTATCCTCTACTGATTCTTCATGCTTTCTTAAACCTTCTCACACCCACAAACAGAATATATACACAGCACTAACAACATCTGATACTGAATATGAGAAAATCCATTCTGTTATTAAATTAGTTTTTTTACTTGATTATCCCCAATAGTTGTTTGTATGTATTTTTATGCCTTTCTTTCTGTTCACAGCAGTGATACCAAACATGGAGAAAATTCCTCCTAATATCACATTCTCTTTCAAAAAAATCTCCCAAATTCAAGTCCAAATCACAGCTGTGTTTGTTTCTCACCCTGCTCTTTCATTAATCCTAACCCCTGCCAATTATAAATGACTGTGGCTGAGGTGAATCTCTGTAAATTGGCCGAAGAATATAAAGCTGCTATTCAGAACAGTGAGTTTTTAACCTCGGCCTATCCATGCGCCTTTTTGCTGCATTTTGTAGCTGCTCTTGATTGACTTCAGTGAGGCATTAGTGAAGCATTGCATTGGCATTCGCTAGACACTGTTAAAAGCCAACGTGCAGCCCAATTTGTAATTTCACGTGTTTACCTGTGGCAGCTGTAATCTTGTAAAAATTTTAAAAATAACTTGTACATGCATATAAATTTAAAGTATTAAAAAACTCAAGTGTTGTGGCACACGAAGGACTGTCTTTATGCTGCACAGTTGGTTTTACATCACTCACTGATCTATCATGGGATATATTCCGTCCTCCAGGACATCAACTGAACGGCGTGTAAATGCAATGAAAAGACGTTTTCTTTGCGTTCGTCTGGATTTCGGAAAACATTGGATGCAGTGTTTACTTGACACTATCCGAACGCAGGTCATGAACGCCTGCGTGGACACTCTGATTCACTCCAATGAGCAGAAAAACGGTCGGCACTCAGTCCACGCTTACCTGACGCCACAAACAAACAAATATGTGGGTTTCAAATCTGCT
Source organism: Distichodus sexfasciatus (assembly GCA_032718565.1). NCBI lineage: Eukaryota > Metazoa > Chordata > Actinopteri > Characiformes > Distichodontidae > Distichodus > Distichodus sexfasciatus. Next base: position 1,476,212 of record JAVGVS010000074.1, read on the forward strand.
GAAGATATGACGCTGGTGGAAACATTTTATCAACTTATTAGTTCAAGTAAGAATTTGTGAAAGCTTAGTTGGCTAAGTAGCATTGAGCTAATTAGCGATTAGCTTAACCTCAAGTCAGTTATTGTTTTGCGACAAACCAAAATATGTGGGTTTAAATTATTACTGGAGATACAATTTGTGACTGAAAATTGGGACTGTGCTGCACAGGTAAGCTTGGGCTGAACTGGTTAAATTAGTTTTTTGTCAGATTTCCTTGCCTTAAGTTAAAGTCAGTGTTAAAACCCATTAGCCTGTTGTTCTCCTTGAGGTGTGTTCTTAAGGTTTTTGTCAGTCACCCAATGTGTACTTAATTTTACTACATGGTTTAAATGAAATTCCTTTAATTATCTGCAATTCAAACAGTTCTAGTTTACAGCTTCATATTCGGTTTGTACTAACCATGTCTTTAAAATAAGATTTCATGAACTTATTGTGTAGGCTACTTGCCCTAAGAACTCTTACTTGTTTTACTGAAAACTAGTCTCAGACGTTATTGTGAATTGATTCAGTTAACATAATATGCTGGTTACTGTTAAGTGACTGAAATTGAAATTGTGTCTCAAATGTATTACAATACGATTTGATACCGGAATTAGTGGTCCATTTTGGTGACAAATTAAACTATATGGGTTTAAAATTTGTGGAATATACAACCCAAGACTGGAAACTGGGCTTGTGCTGCAAAAGTTGGAGCATATTTGAAGAATTGAAATGGTCTGATTTCTTTGAACTAAAAAGTTCTGTTAAAACTCACTAGTCTGTTTCACACTAGTCTGGTGTGTAATTTACTACAGGACTCAAAAAGATTCTACTGATTGTCTGTACTTTGTAGGTTTTAATTCACCTTACTTTCTCAATAATACCACTTAGTGTTACATTTAGTTAAATTGGGCTGTTGTTAACTCCTTAAGTGTTGCAACCTTTGTGCTGATTGTTTTAGTTTCGTGGGTGAAAGTGAGTGATTGTCATTGTGAACATGCCACAGCACAGCACACAGTTCACTGCAATGGAATGTAACCTCTGCATTTGACCCATCCGTGATGGAGCGGTGGGCAGCTTTTTTTTGGCAGCACTCGGGGATCAGTGCTTGAGGATGGTTGCTTGCTCATGAGTACCTCAGTGGTACCTTTACTGGTCCGAGATTTGATCCGGAGGCCTTCTGATCATGGGCCGAACTCCCTAACTGTTACCCTACTAACTGCCCCCTTTAAATGCTACTCTGGGTGTTATGTAGCTCAAAACTACTTTTGTGAGCATTCATTTACTGAGGATTTGCCTCAAAAGTGATTTAACGTTTGAAGTGTCTTGAATGCTTGACATATGGTATCCAGGATATTTAAGATTCCTTGCTATGCTATGTTTCTCTGATTATACTGATTGCAGTTATCCACTCAAATGTTATATGGCGTTTACTTTTTAAATATCCTTTAAATAACCTTTTATATCCAGACACTGTTCTGAAAAGCTACTAATAATATCTGATGCTGAGTATGAGTTATCCATTCTGATCTTAAATGCTTTCGCTAATCCTAAAAAAATCCAGCTAGAAGACCTTGTTTTTTTACTTTAATTTTTGTCCAATATTTGCATGTTTCTGTGTATGTTTTATTCCTTTATTTCTTCTGACCACAGCAGTGAAAACAAACTTCCAGTAATATTTTTTAAAAAAAAAGCCTACAGTAATATTACATTCTTTACCCAGGAAAATCTTTTCTGAGATGCGAAACCATCATTTTGTGACTCACCTGGCCTGTGGCTGTTAGTCAATTCTCATCACATGACATGCTTCCTTGCGGCAAGTAATGTTGGTTTGTCGTGAGGGAAATCGGCTCATTTCTGGCAGCAGGCGAACGGCTAATCAGCAAAAGCGCTGGCGCATATTCAATTTGTCCTGCTTGGTCCGCAGTTACCGAACGTGGATCCCGTTCAATTTCCTACTCGTATCCTCTCAGCCTTGTCATTAGATGTGGTCGAGCGGCACACCTCTGGAGCTCATTAACTTTACACTCCTTTAGACGTAATGACGAGTAAACTCAACAACCTGCCCTCCAAGTCACGCTGGGCTCGTTTACGCCCTTTGCTGTTCACAGTTATTCAGTTTGTATTAGTTTAATGGTCAAAGAGAGTCAAAAAGTGACTAACTGGACAGCAAAGCAGATATAATGCTACTGAGTATATATGGTTAAAAAATCTTTAGATGGTTACTTTTGGCAAAATAATAACTTGATACTAACCACTATTTTTCTGTAGATAAAATTGATTGATTTTTTATTAGGCAAATCATCTAAATGACTTTTTTTGTATGGAGATGTTAATGTCTCTCTAATTATACTGATTGCATTATCTTCTCAAATTTTATATATGGCATTCACTGCACAGATAATTGTGCTTCAATAACTGGAGCAATCTAAAGTGATTAAAAAAAAGTCCTTATTGTTTTCTAATATTCTTTGAGATTTTGCAAAGTTTTACTTGACCACTTTAGTGACCAGTTGGATTTAGAGCTGTAATGTTCAGTTCCTTTTGAGGATTCGGCTCCCTCTGAGTCACTCACTAAACTTATCTGGGTGTGCGAGTCATTTTGATAACTTGAGTCACTTGAGTCAGTACTGCCAAATCGCCATCTAAATAGTTTTTCACAGAAGAAAGTATAAGTTGCTTGTGATGAGAATTAATGCACTTCCAAATAAATGACAAAGTATCAAGACAAGGCTACCAGAGTGGCAAATATTTATTTTTAAGTGGCACTAGAGGAAGTTAACTGACAGATTCATTCTTTATGTGGTTAGGTGAGTGCTAAACGATTCATTGTGGGATTCAGGAGTGCATTTCCCAAAAGTATAGTTGCCAACTACTTTAACTATGTTAATGTACACTATGTTAGTTGCAACTATGCTTTTGGGAAACACACTCCAGATTCGGCCGTAGATTTAGTTAACCAGCGAATTCACTCATGACAGTGACAAGAGCTAACCCGTGATTCAGATTTGGTTATATGTTTCCCCCACTAGGGGAAGTTAACCGACAGATTTACTCATGGCTGTCTGTGCTTTGCGCGGCGCTACTGATTCAACTGACAATTAAAACAAAGTTAATTGTGAATTGGCTATTAATAGAAGATAATTGGTGATTGTTCACAAATTAAATGAATTGACAATGAGAAGTTGCTAATACAACACCTGGACAGAAGTATGCCAGTTGAAGAGAATCCAGACTGTGAATTCAGTGGGCTATTAATAATTTTATGATTCATGATTTTAGTAATGTAATGATACTTTATTTGTGAATGGACTAGTTCAGAAGGTTTGAACAGGCTATCATTTCACAGAAACGTACAAATATACAACAAATATACAAATATGTGCAGATAACTAGTGAGAAATCAGCTCAGTTTATATTGTTTACAGTTGATTTTCAGCCCTGCTATTTGTACATACATATGGTAAGAAAGATAACACCATGAAAGAAGCGAAGTGTCTTTTTCATTTGAATGAAAAGCCGGTGGCCTACTTTCAACTGTTTTTCAAGTTTAGTATTTGGAAAAATCTTCAGCAAACTTGCCCAAGGCAGAACTTGTGCTTAAAACGTTACTTGTAGTGACAGTGACAGTTACATCTGGTGTTCCTTTTAAAATCTATCATTTTTTGGCACACGGTTGAGAATCTGATTTTACACAGTTTGACATCCTGGTTTGCCTTGCCGTCATTCACACTCTGATGCATGCAAAATTGAGCTTCTGCATTCATAATTAAAACCCCAGCGCCTTGTGTAAGTGCCTGATTAAATAGCCACATCGGACTTGGTGATTCTTGTTGCGTGAACCTTGTTGTTTTGACCATAACAAAAGAGACACCTCATGCAGGAGGTGAAAACATCACTTCAGATGGCTACTCAGCATGACCAGGCGGTGCTTTCTTGACTTTAAATAATGACTATAATTTTGACTGGGAACAATGCTTTCACTAAGATTTAAACAGAAGTCCTGCCAGACTGATTCTTCAAAGGTGCCACAACTATTTATCGCGTCTAGACGATTCTAGATGTGACTATTTGCATATGAAAGATGTTTTGGCTTTCCAAAGGGTAGTCTGAATATAAAAGGTTCAGCATGGGTAGGAAGTCATGTGAAATACAAATACATGCGACAGCTGACTATCAAAACATTGCTATATTTTATTGGATTTTCCACAAGATAATTTAACAAACATTTGTTTTATTTAATATGACATGTAATATGCAAGACTCAAACTGCAACTGTCAAATTTCTTCTCTTGACTAATCCTTTGGATTAGGAGAAGAATAACCTATGAAACATTCATCGCTTTCATCTTTGGCACTATAATTCACCACAGTGTGACATTTAGCTTGTCAGTCTTTTCTCATGAAGAACTCACAGCTTCACTGAAATACTCACAGCCTGTACAGATTTAATTTCAGAACACCAAAATGATGGTCAATGATGGGTGAAGCAGCAGTCTCAGTGACAAAACCATGTATTGATGACTATGATCTTGAAGGTTCAAATCCCATGAGAGCCTAAAAAATCAGGATGGAACCCTCGAGCAAGACTCTTAACCAGGGACATTTCCAGCCTTTAAGGACACAATGGGCTTAGCCTGGACCAGATGTAAATTCAAAGAGAAGCTGAGGATTTTTTTTACATTTGAATACAGCATATAAAAGGTGTTATAGTAGACTGCCTAAATTATCATTTAATTTCCAGATGCATGCATGTTAATGAAATCAATAAGCTAAACAACTGTACAATTATTTTGGCGACCCGGGCTAGACTCAAAATACCCTGGGATGAAGTCCTGGGTAAAATCAGCAGGCAACGCCTATGCTGTTAACCCCAATTTGCCCCAGGAAGATCGTGCCTGTAATTAAGAGATGCTAGTTGCTCTGGATAAGTGCACAAAGTAAATGTTATAAATTCAAAAAAGGGAAATGAAGGCATTACACGCTTGTACATGCTTGGTTTCCCTTTTGGAAATGAATGAGTTTTAGTCCATATTTCACGAATATTATGTCTTCAGGTTGAAGTCAATTCATGAGACACTATAGGTATGTGATAAAAGGCCCAAAGTTATAGGCCTCCATATATCACGGGTCTGACTTTTATGATCACGTCTCCAATTTGTGATAAAAAAAGGTAATTTAACAGTAAAGTTCCCATTGTAGGATTTGGCTTTAAAGAAACCTTCCATGCCAGATGGAGTTACACATTGATGCCTTTATTCACAACCTTAAAAAGGATCTTTTACAAGGAAGACTGAATTCCACCAATCCTTTACTCAGAAGATTAGTGTGGTATTATAAAGCAGTCTTACATCATTCTTACAGTTTTCATTTTTCTCCTTACCTGTGTGGGGAAAATAATCTCCTGAATGGTGTATTCTCAACCAGGTATTATACGCACACATTTGTACTTATACAGTTCATGTTCAAGTTTTTTTTTCACTTCTTCCTTTACTTTTAGTTCTGTTTCTCCATGTTTTAGTGGTTTAATTGGTTCCTTCATTGCTCTATTTATTAATAGCCACACTAAATGTCATGGCAATCAATTTTGGTCATACCCATTAGTCCACTTATTTACACTCTTGGCTTTCTTTGTTGTGTTTTGTTAGATGGATGTGTTTTTGCTTGTGATGCATCTTGTGCTCTACTCATTTTTTTTATTTAATATGTCTATACTTTAGGCCCCAAGTTTCACACTGGTTATGACAGGCATTTTGTTTTTCCTTCCAATGTTCAATACATGGTGCAGAACGGTGCCACAGCGGATAGTCAAAAGAGCATGCACTATGTGTTGATTGGTCACTCTATATTGGCTCCATATAGTCCCTTACAAAAACAAGTTAATTTGTGGCAAACAGTGGAGTTTGCCAGAATATGTTGCCACAAGTTTGCCATTGTCAGCCACTAGTGTCAAACTTGCGGCAATGTTCTGGCAACAATGACAAATTACCACAAGTGGTAAATGTCTTTGCCAGTGATTTGCCAAAACAGTAATAGCAAACTTAAAATTTGCCAGGCGCACAAAGTTTCCTAGAAATTTGCGACAATATTGCCAAAGGTTAACAGTGACGTTAACTAAAAGGTAACTGTTCGCCAGAATCCTACATTTTCTTTGTGTGAGTGTGTTTGTGTGAGCGTATGTTCTGTGAGGTGTGTTGGCGTCTGTCCAGGGTTGGTCCCCGCCTTGTGCCCGTCTTCCCAAGATAGGCTCTGGTCCGCGCAACCCCAGTTTGAATTAACAGTTCAGAAAATGAATGAATGAATACATGTTAGAGCATATTTAATTATTGTCATTTTAAAGGATCACTTTAACTGGTTCTGAAATAATGCAATTGCATTAGAAAGACACTGTCCAAAAAATTGCAAATATGTGAAGTTTCATATCTGTGCTGAGAACAGTAATAGGTAGAATTCTGCACTAAAAGTTCACTCAAACACACAAAGCTGCTAAGCTTTTCATTAACAAGCATCTTCAGAAAATACAGTCAGTTATATATAAGAAGACTCGGCAATGCTGCATTCAAAATGTATATCACTGACCTTCCTAAAAATGCATTAGGTTTTTTTTTCAACAGTTTTTTTTTCAACTTCTCAACAGCATGCTTATGGGAAGGTCTTCAGCAATTTTTAGCTTATCTCAGAAGCTGGGAACTTGGGAGAGTGCCAGTTTTAGGTGCAAACTGCACATTATGAAGACTCTTGCATAATGACTTTTTCCCTTAACAAATCAAAAGCATTAACTCATAAGAAACAATTGCCTCACTGATGTACCTAAACCTTAAAAGAACATGATTAAATCTCGGTCTAGGAACTTGCGAACTGCAATCCAGATTGCTTGCCATCCTGAAGATGACGGCTGGTGTGATATAATGAAATATTTCTTTGAGGATGCAGAAGGATGCATGTCTTTGTCAGGAAGGATAATTGAGTTGAATGGGTGCAGCTGGCTGGCCTTGTTTGACACTGAAGTTTTCTTGTTCTCCTCACGCAAGTTTCTCTCGGTGAAGTAAAGACAAAGTAGCAGTGAATTAATGTCTTCAAGACTGAAATTGGCATGAGATGAGAGATCAGCAATTGGCAATGGCTGTTCCACCCAGTGTTCCAACCAGACAGCAATGCAGTCAGACTCAGTAAATGGCTTGAAAGCATGTACACTTGAAGAGATCTCATCTCACTAGGTTTTATCAGTCATTGCATAGAGAACACATAGACTGATTCTCCAAGCTGAAGCTTGAATGGAAAGTATATATTAGATATGTACATAGAGATTGGCTAATAAGGTGATAGGAGAAGAGACAACTGTGACAACACCCAGTTGAACACAACTCATACACATCAGCATTGTCTTTAGGGGGATCTTGTTGGATGAGTCAGAGGTCAAAAATACGTCATAAAAGAGTTGCAGAAAACTGGAAGCAAAGAATGCAAACTGCTAAAAAGAGAATGCAAAGCCCTTTGAAACCCCAGTTTGATAGATTAGGGCTGAGCAATGCATCAATTCAGTATCACCATTCCAATTCAAAATGTGCATGTGCAATAGCCACATTATAGAAGGTGGAATGTTAAAAAGCCAAATCAACTCAAACTTGTCATTCTACAAGCTTTTCAAGGTTTGATACAAAAGGAAAACTCGCCTGGTTCTCATTTTCCATAACTGATCTTTCTGATATAAATGACTCATTTCTTGGCGTTTGGGAGAAATTTCACGAAAAGATGCTTAATATTCCAAAATGTTTCAAAGTAAAAAGTGTTTTACAATTTCTTATTATAATTTTTTTCTATTTCTATGCAGATGTACTCCCCGGTAGATCACTTTTATTAACCACAAAAATGTCTGAAACTGCAAACCATTCAAGACTCATATTTGTGTTGAGAACAACAGTGGTTAGAGATCTCCACTGACAGTTTTCTCCTAAAAGGTTGTTAAACTTTTAATTAGCAGGTTTCTTCATAAAATCCAGTCAGTCCTTTACAAGCAGGTTCAGCAATGTTGCATTCAAAATATCAATCCTTGCTCTTTCTAAAAATACATTTTTTGGCAAGCACTTCCAAGCATGCTTATGTGAAGGTCTTTTCTTTAGTCAGTTTTAGCAATGGGTCTTGACTTGGTCTTTCTCTCTAACCAAATATTCTACCACTAGGCCACCACCAAACCACCCATATTATTAATTTGGTAAAAAGTGCCATTTAAAAAAAGTCCTAGTACATTTACACTGAGCACCTGATTAAGTTCTTAAATAATAAATGTTTGATGGGAACCTTAGATTTTCAAAAGATTTTGAATTTCCAAATCTCATTTTTATTAAAAATGCTTACAAGTGATCAGTGTCAATGTCCAAATGCCTACTGATCACGTTCTTAGCTGATGAATTTATCTTTGAAAACCCTGATTTTCGAATGACAAGTTGATCTCTGCATGTATGTTACATTAAAAACGCTTATTCCGTTCCTCATACTGTTCTATTGTAATATTGATACGGACCATCTTATTCTCTGGGAAGTTCTCACAAACACAAAAAGACATGATATAAGCTCCCTATTCTCACCCAACTGTGTGTTAACATCTTCTGGCAGGTTCCTTCGCATGAGCCCTCTGCAAAAAACATGAGCTGCTATTCAAGTTTCTACCGCAAGATTATTTCCAGCATTATTGGCCCTGCAATAAACATAAATATGCGATCACAAAAATATTCTGTCATGAGCTCAGCGGCCATAACATTGATATGTAGGTTGTATGCATGCCATGCACATTACACAGAATAATTCATCATTCCAGGATATTCTGCATAGAGCGTGCATGGAATCTCTCAAGCGTTCTGGATCAGTTTCGCGTTTTGAGGTGCTGGGACTGTTGACGCTGGTCTGCGGACAACAACGGAAGGCACCTCGTCAAAGAGGACGAAGGGCACAAGTGAAAGTTTCCGTCAAACCAATCATCGTTGCACTTGTCAGTTTGAATGACTGGAGAGATGCTTCATGGAAAAAGAGCGATGTTGTTCCCGTTGTTGCTGTTTCCTTTCATTTACTCAACAGATGCGGCCTGCTCAACCTTTTCATGTCGACCTACTTCGGAAACATCAATCTGAGTTCGATCTGAGTGAAATTGATCATTTTTCGCCTTACCACATTCTTCTTCTCCCTTTTTTGTGGCCCGGGCCAAAGTCAACTGAGGTAGGTTAGATAATAGAATATTTTTTCCTTGCCGGCGTCTTTTTGGAGTAATCACACAGACTTTTACGTAGCAGCAAATCCCTTGCTGTTGCTCTCAGGCAAACCACAATAGGAGCTTCATGGCATCTTTCAAATAGATTTTGTAGTCATGTGTGCATGTGTGCAGCTGAGTGTATTACAGGAGGAGGAAGGCTTCATATATACAAAGCTGAATTCATGACAGAATCCTTTTTTTCCAGAGTCGGAAACATGGAATCTTTCCTTTCAAGTTGTGTTGCGGTATGCCGGCCTGCTGATTAAAGCTTACAAGGAGAATTTTCACTGCCGTGTCTACCAGCTCTCATAGCAACACACTCCCAATATTTATATTTTAGCATATAGAAATGTAGAACCTTAAAGCCATGGAGAAATTTGGATTAACTACAAGCAATCGCAATCATTCCAAATTGAATAAAGATGTAAAGCTGCTTAAAAACAAATGCATCAACCTGTAACTGATTCATTTAAAATCTAAAAAAGAAAGAAAAAATACACATTCCTGAAATCACGGGAAGTACTGGCTACACAGAAAAAGCTTACATGCTAAGTTTAAGAATGTCTGCATGTGCACTTAAGATTTTACAAGGCAGTGGTTTCTGGTCTTCATGCATTTTCCAGTGGGGTGACTTCACCAGCATAATTAATGTGACTCAAAGTTTGGTCATGTGTGGATTTAAGACGCAGTCGATTAAGGCCCGTGCCAGCATGGTAATCCATGTCCTGGAGCACAGTGCGGATCAAACTAACTAATCTCTGCACAATTCAAACCTCCTTTTACCTTCAGAAGTCACTGCACATTCATTAAATAATGTAAATTAGAAGGGGACATGAAAATGATCATTCTTTGTCCCCCTTCAAGACAAATAAATAATCTTTATAAACCTTAATAATAAAATGCTTGGGATTAATGATAAGTGAAATATGCAGAATATCGCCCTCAGATTGTTGCGTAATAGGTGAGTGAAAAGTGGGATGACTTACATATTGCTCGTAGCCCAGCACGAAGATCCTGCTGAGCCATAAAACACTGTCAGTTGCGATACAGCTGATTAAACAGTGAACATAGTCACACCAACTTGCACCCAATCCCTCTTACACAGAGAGGGAAATTAGAATCCAAGAAACATTCCACATGCATTTCTTAAAACTGACCCCCCTCTAACACCCTGAAAATGGTTAATAATTCAATAGCCATCTCATACCAGTTGCTAGAGATGGCGTCTGGAAAGTCATAAAGGAAACACATAGTACATTTGAAGTCTGCCTTTGTTAGAGAGTTGACTAAAAGCAGGGTTGGGAAAGCTATTTTAAATGGTAGATTTTCACTGTACAAATTACTTATGGGTAAAAGTAACTAAGATACAGCCAAGTTCCTGTTTTAATGTAGTAGCTTTGGAGAAAAACTTCTATCAAAGCCATTTCACAGTCACAGCTTCCATCCTCCAGCTCAACTGCTAAAACTGTTCGCAATGCACGCACAGTGGCAGTCTTTGTAAAAAGAGAAAAAAATGTGTTTGATGCAATGGTGTAGTGTTTTTCCATGTTACAACACTATCCATGAACATAGTTACTTTTAATGCTACAGAGTTTTTAAAATAACTTAGTGAGCTATGAGCTGCTGAAAAAAGTAGTTAAGTTAGTAGGGTCTCTAATTGTAGTCAGCCACATGGCAACACTGATTAAAAGCAGTGATTCTCGTAGTCTTAAAAGAGCATGAAATCCCCGGTTTGAGTAAAGTTACACATTCACTACACCTGTAAAAATAACTGCTTTAACCTGGGTGGATCATGGTTACAAGGGGGGTCTGAAGGAATGAAGAAACCACTCCAAATGACTTTTATCAAACTTCACACTTATCCAGTGTGATTTCTATTTCCTAATTACAGGGACAGCCATGGTGAACTTACTTTAGGTTACATGTCTTGTTCACTGTGTTCCAATGGTGGTAGTTTGTGCAGTAGGATAGAGCTGGATTTGAACCTACGACCTCTCGATTTCTGCTCTTTGTTCTCCACTCTCTTCTCTTTGTTTTCTGTTCTCTGTTTATCTCATTATTACGCTGTGTTGGTTAAATCAGTTTTGGGTTTTATTATTCTGTGTAAAATTGGTTTCTGTAATTTAGGTTCAGTGTTTTGCTTTGAGTTTTGAGTTTGTTATCTCTGTATGTTAGATGCATGAGTTTCATTTTGCTGGGTTTCAGTGCTTGTTAATTTTACGTTTTAGTTTTGTACTGGTTAGTTTTGACAGTTTAGTTCCAATTTCGTTCTTATAATCGCTTATCAAATTATCGTTGTTCACCGTAACACCTTGAATATTGATATGTACTGAATCAGCTATTTGTTTCCAATACTGAAATTATTGCCCTAAAAGCAGCATGTTGACTCAAAATTCAACAGTCTGAATAGTGTTGTTCCACTGTGAACTTGAGCCACACTGGTCTTATTTAAATAAGTGACTCAAACCCTGTGATTTTTATGTAATGATCAAATCTCAGAAGAGCCTGAAAAAACTAAAAAGGTTGTTTAAAAGGTCTGTAATAAGGTTATTTAAGTCATTGTGAGATAAGAGGTTCTGATAAATGCTGTGAACGTACATGGACAACAGTACACTAATTCCTGGATTTTAAAATATCATTTCATTAGAACAGTTTGAATAATATACACTGGACATTCACTATTATGCACACAAAACTGGTTTCTCTTAATAAAAAGCTGTGGACGGGCATGATTGCTTTAAAGAAAAAACAGTCCAACCATTTAGATGCGCTGTAATGGTGTTGCTTAATGCATGTATGACCTTATTAAAGGTATCTCTTTTTGCACAGGCAATGTATTAACCTTAATGAGCTTGGTAATATAATAATATATTAGTATAATAGGTACATGCACTCGTTTAGAAAAACATCTCGACTTCCTCAATCAGATTGCGCAATGAAGTTCGAATATTAACTGACTCCATACTGCTTTAAACAAAAAAGAAAAGAAAAAAAGTAGTAGACACTGATGTTTGATCAGTGCAGAACCCTAAGTACTAAATCTTATTTACAGTTCCTGAGCCAAAGAAGGTCCTGAGCATGGCCTTTTTTTTCCCTAACGACAGTGAGCGCAAGAGTGAATCGAAGCCCCTTAACTACTGCTGCCATTGACACAACTGTCAATTCCAGCGTCACACCACTGAAATGCCAGCATTGATTTTATTCAGGGGATGGGGGGAAGTAGCAGCCACAAACAAATGCTTTTCGGCGCCGAGCAACGCAAGGCTTTGTTGCCTCTGATCCGTGTCCTTATTAACTCCTTATTAGCAAGTAAAGCACCAGCTTCCAGGGCAACAGAAATTCAATGAAATGTCCCCTGCAAAGCAGCACTGAGGTTTACACTTCAAGAAAGGGTTAAACAGCCGAAAAGGAGACAGACTTGTGACCTTCCGTATTCTCTGTATTCCCTAAATCACATTTTCCTTATTTTCCTTTGCACAAAGCTTTCTTCAAGAACTCGGAAATGCAATTTTAATTAGCAAGTTCAATTAACAGACTATCAAGTTGAGGAAGCGATTTAATTCTGTGGAAAGTGGAAACAAGGGAAGTGATGGAATCTGGACTTTCCGGTTTTTCTTTCCTTTGGCACCGTTTAGAGAAACACAGCCAGCCATGCACAAGTGAAATCATGTCCGCAGTTAAGTGCTTGGGGTTACAGAGGAAGCTGGAAAATAAATGTTTTTGTTTGGAATTGGATCTGCTGATTGTAGCTTAAGGTTGTGTAGGACTAAGAGAGAACCGTGTTTAAAATCTTTCCATGCTATTAAAGACCTGTTTGTGTCACTGCCACAGTCCGGGGAGTGTTTTTTACTGCTTTAAACCAGGCCAGGCTAGTGGACGTCAAAACAAAGCTGACCTATGCATGGTTATCTAAAATATTGACCTGACATCTGCTGCTTTCTGTTCACCCCTAGTTTCTTTAAAAGCTTCTAGAGGAGATGCCAGTGCTCTCTTAAAAAAAGGAAAAATAGATGTTTTATAACTTGTGTGCTGATCCATAAGATACTGCAAGTTCAGGGTTTATAGACATCGAAATCTGTACACTGGATGCCAGGGTCAAGGGTCTGTTCATTTTATTCATTGAAAGGTCCTGGTTGATATTGGATTCAACACCTGATTTGTGTATTTAAGCCAAGCAAACCAAGATTAATAACCAGCCACGGTCTCTTCATGAGGCCATGTATTGGGCCTTTACTCTAGAGAAAAGTCATTGGCACACACTACGGGTAAGCGTTCACGGCTCCTTTTATCATGACAAAAGTCACCTCCGATGAATGCCTTGGCAGACCTGCAATTTAAACTAAGGACTGTGCTGGTCCTCATTCTTTCAATCTGAAGGACAAGATGAGAGGTTTGTCCTTCTATAGCTTTACAGCACTGAACACGCTTTGAATGTTTTTAATTGCTGGATTTGAAATGCATCAAGGTTCAGGAAATGCCTATATTGAGGGTTAAGAATATTTAAAGCATACACATGAGAGTTGATTTCTTATAAACCAAGAGGTCGTGGTTTTAGGTCTGGTACTATTTTGCCTCTACTAAGCCCCTGAGCCCCCATGTTTCTGTAATTATGAAATGTAAATCTGTCTGGATAATAGTTTCTAATTAATGCAAAAGTGAAAATATAGAAATGTATGCTAGCCACAATCTACTTCAGCATTTTATTGTAAATTTATTTGTGGAGCAAATTTGAAATTTGACCCAAGTTGCTAAACCCTGGGCCTGTTTACACGTATGTGAATATTTTTCTTAACACATATTTTTTATACATTTCAGCCATTTGTGTAAACACCCTCCAAAGTGAAGATTTTTCAAAACGCCGGATTCTGTGAATACATGTAAACGACAGAGTTAAAACGGTGAGGTTAGGGACGTCACTAGGATTGAAAGATAAGTGGGCTTAACCTGTAGGGGTGTGGTTAGGTTTAGGGTTAAGCACAACATGGGCGCCAACATTTTTTCACCCCATCTACATAGGCTTCATCAATGAGTTCATTATTTGAAGAGCATTTATCAGGACCTGTTAACTGGCTCATTTTCTTTCCTTCCCTGCCTTCTCTGGAAGACTCTGCCTTACCTTTGCAATGACAGGCAGCTTCCACCTGGGTTCATATGCCTGCCCACCTGCCTAGTATCTGGGCTGGGAAACAGAATGATCATTTTAATCAGATAATTACAACTTGTAGACCAATTATTATTTATTTCCACTCATATTCTTGCTGGTTTGTGTTAAGTGCATGCCTGCACTAATTTCTTATATGAAAAACATTTAAAAATCACCTATAATTATAGAATGGGCTTAAGAACTTTTTAGGGTGGCTTAAATTTTTTGTAAGAGTGTTCTTCAGCAGTTGTAGAATCTATTCTTAACTAGAAACAAGCATTAGTGAATGTCAGATTCTTATTGAAAACTGTGTAATTGGGTTTTAATGCCTTGTTAAATACAGTTGGTGAATGAGGCCTGTTTATAAGCTGTTTTATCATAACAGTCCTCTGCTTTTGATGAGTCTCCTCCTCATTAACGTCACCCCCAGTCAACCATCCAATCCTGGCAGAAGGTAATACAGAAGCTGCGTTAGGCAAGCGGTGTCTAACGTTCCTGACAGGTCCTCCACAGAGGTCAACAATGACCTCCGCTACATTATTATGTCTGCCTCTCTCCGCTGGTCCATCGCTTGGCTGTGTGATAGAGCTGAACTCAAACTGCTCCTGACAGTGAATGTGAGTTTAAAAGTATCAAGGGCAGGCGTGACCCGCGTGCCAATGCGAAATCAGCATCGATTAGCGAGACGGAAAGCGTTGCCCAAGCCTCTGAACATGTAATAACATGGAAAGCGGCCATTTCTTTTCCCGCCATGGAAAGAAACTAGCCTGACCCATTTCACCAATCTGAAAATAATGTAAAATGTGTCAGTGTGCGGGAGACATTATTGCAGGGCCAGGAGCTGATTATTAACCTGAGTCACTTTAACGAATCTAAATCACTATATGTGACCCTCCACGGCAAAACCAGTCGCTTGTCGCAATGGAGGTTTCCAAGAAAAACGACCGTTTATGTTGCGTGGGGTAAGATTTTGGATTTTTAGTTTTTAGTATTTTGAAACAGTGGACGGTCTATACTGTACTGTTGTGAATAAATTTCGCTGAAAAACTAACCCTTTCCATCCTAAAAACGTGACTTTCTTGAGGTGAGGAATTCAATTCCAGCAGAATGTTAAAAGTTTCGGTTTTGCCTGCTCTACTTCAATGTTTACGGTAAATCCACTCGTTGACTAGTGAGTCTCCCGAGTGCAGTTAACCTAACGCAGGTAGGCTATCCGTGTGGCTGTGAATGCAGCGTAGGCTACCATAAATACAAACGTAGCCGCGACCGCACCGAGCACCTGTGAGTGCTACGGCGATACTCAACTTCAAAGGCAGATTTCTCCGTTTCTCACTTGGCGTGACAGGAGAAAGCCGACTCCTTTGAATGTTGATAGCTCAGTCATATGTCGTCCGATTCATTCGATATAGGTATCGTTTTGAAGGTTGATTTATGCCCTTTCATGGAAACATAACTCAATTTTGAAAATATGCGACAAGCGACTGGTTTTGCCGTGGAGGGTCACATATAGTTAATAGCATTTAGTGATAAATACATTTGTAGTCTGTGCTGTTTAATAAAATTGAATTTAAGACTTTATTTGCCCCGTACAAAATGTATAAGATACTTCTTTTGGTGCAGGGGCCTATATGCAACAGAAATAAATTCAACAGAAATGGATAATGTATGAAACATCTGATTTCTATAATGAAATAGAAAGTATATACAGTACATAGCTGTGTGTACTCTATTCCTCCAGTCTAACTCACAGTTTGCAGTACAATCAAAGGAATCAACTCTATGTACTGCATTCCATCATTATTTCATGACAAATTTTGCGAGAGGAAATCAGAAAACAGCTCGCCATTAGATATTCCTTTCCTTCATTTGTGACCCGATCTGCCATAATGAGTCGGAAGTCGGCATTCTATTTATTTAGATACGGGCTGATTATGTTGAAAAACATCACAGAAATATCGATTTTTCTTTTTTGGAGACCAGATTAATTTTGAAGACCTTTTCTTTCATATAAGACCAAAAAAGAAAAATCGATATTTTTGATGTTTGTCAATATAATCGGCCCGTATCTGAATAAATAGAACGCCGACTTCCGACTCATTATGGCAGATCGGGTCACATTTTGGTTTTGTAATATGGAAAAATAAACATGTTTTTGTGATTTTAGTTTTTGGGATTAATTTGAGAAATGATATAAATAAGTATGCAAATGTGTGAATACAATTAATAATTATAAGCCTTTTATTGTAACCATAGTGCTGTGGGTCTAGACTAATCTACACTATATCGCCAAAAGTATTCGCTCACCTGCCTTTACACACATATGAACTTAAGTGACATCCAATTCTTAATCCATAGGGTTTAATATGATGTCAGCCCATCCTTTGCGGCTATAACAGCTTCAAGTCTTTTGGGCAAGCTCTCCACAAGGTTTAGGAGTGTGTTTATGGGAATTTTTGACCATTCTTCCAGAAGCACATTTGTGACGCAAGACACTGATGTTGGACGAGAAGTCTCTGCTCTAATTCATCTCAAAGCTTCCACACCAAACTCGCTTATCCAGGTCTTTATGATTCTTGCTTTGTGCACTGGTGCACAGTCATGTTGGAACAGGAAGGGGCCATCCCCAAGTTAGAAGCATAAAATTGTCCAAAATCTCTTGCCTAGGTGCTTGAAGTTATACACCTGTGGCCATGGAAGTGATTGGAATACCTGAATGTAATTATTTCAGTGGGTGAGTGAATACTTTTGGCAATGTAGTGTATATAATATAGGGATGTGTTGAAGACCAACAGCCTGATGATATGTCATCGTCCTAATTAGTAAATGTGTAATAGACATGTGTTACATGTCACACATAGCCTTAACCTTAGAAATGTCACAGGTACCAGAAATAAGTTGCATTATTAGAAATGTTTAAAACAATGACTGATGAAGCCATGACTAGAAATTTTACATGGAGTGATGACTATGAGTTAATGTTTTTCTCTTAGACACTTCCTAAGGTCAAGGCTCAACTTTTGCTCTTCTGAGGCAGCAGGATCTTTCCGCTGGTGCACAACCCTAATATCATGCACCATTGACCTTGCTTTGAATTTGCCGCTGCGGCAGAATCATTTGTAATGGGGAAAGTTTTGTGCGCAGTACCTCAGGAGGGGAGGATATTCTGACTTTCCATAAGCCCTCCTGCATGGTCATAACATTTTACTGGTGCTGTAAGTCGGTGGTTAAGGTGCTTTAAGGTTGCTTGCTGATGTTACGGCCAAAAAATGTTGGTTTGGCTCTTAGTCCATCAGCCATTTCAGCGATACGACTGCAGTTTACTCCAGTTCAGACGTGCACTTCTTCTTTTTTTTTTTTTTTTTTTACACCTGTCTCTTAGGGGTATCCACAGTGCTCTTCCATAACCCATAATTCAGGATGACTGTCGTGTTTAAAACAGAGCGTCACATCTGGCAGGCTTTCAAATTGGCCTGCACGTGGGTGAATTCTAATGAGGTGTCGTGCTACACTCTCGTGGCCTCTTGTCTGATGCAGATGAGAGCTGACACCCATTGCTCGAGGTGGGGAGAAGGTCTGGGGCAGCCCCCACCGGCTTCTCTACACATACGGATGGACAGATTGATGCAAATATGGGAGCCAGGCCGACTGCCTCGACATGTGTTGGTGTTGCTATCACAATCTAACCTCCAAGTGTGTAAGTGTGACACTCAGCAAATCAAACAAGTCAGTGCCTCCGCAAGGTTCCGGAACCATCTCTGATTTGGATCGCCTATGTAGGTTTGACATTTGAAATGAATCTATAGAAGGTGAGGGTGAAACATTGAGTGGGAACACAAAGACTATCGAATTTCTTCAGCTAAAGAGCTGCTCCTCTGAGAATAGCAAGCACGGTTCTGATGTGTTTACCGTATTGATGCATGGTAAACTCCATCTAAGCTGCAATGAAATGTCTGTTAGGGTTATTAATGTAAATAACAGTCTGCTCTGATCAGGATGTCTTTGGAGCCAGTGGTTGCTTAACTGAGGTTGTGTTTATACCATCATGCATTTGGAGGCTTGTTTGGTTCATTTGGGAATGTGTGAATCCAGCTGTCGGCCTAAACTTTACACCAGAACATTTAAGACCATCTAGAGATAGTGGATCTCAGACCACTTCCAATCAAATTGTGGAGCAGCTTGTTTGTTGTTAGATTACGACATGAAATAGAAGACCAAAGAACCAATAAAAATAGCTTGGCATTATGCTTAAATATTTTGTCTTGTGGACATATTGCTATAGCAGCAAAGAGAAGTCAAAGTGGGTTGTGGGTTAAGTTGAACATGAACTGTGGACCAAAGAACTAACAGAAATTCCTTATTCCTTTGGTGGGTTCACACTGTGTGTTGTGAACAACTGATTGTTAAAGTGTGTTCTGGATTTGAAGTTTGTTAGGTGTGTGTGAAACAGCAGACAGAAGTCCATAACGATTAATGCAATGATTCTATTCAAACTGTGGTACAGTTTATTTGTGTTGAAATTGCAACTAATTGAAATTTTGTTTAAATCTTGCAGACCAAAGGACCTTTGGAAATCTTTTTACATTAAGCTTTGTTTTGAGGACAATAGATTGTTGTAGCAGCAAAAAGACAGAAAAATGAGTTTTGCTATAGGTCTGTTCCTTTGGGCTAGTGTGAACACAGCGTTCGCTTTGACCGTGAAGAGGATTTGAATATCAAAGTAATCCCATTCGAGCTGTGATGTGCTGAGTTTGTGGTGAGAACGCAACCAAAACTGGTACACTGATAGAGCAACAGATATAACTTTGCATGACTGGATTTAAGGATTGTATTGTGGAGGACAATACCTTATTAAAATCTGGCTGAAATCTGCTTAAAAGTACTGCTCTTTTGTCATCAGCAGTTAAACTGAACATTATGAACTAAAAAAATATATAACCATTAACACCACAAGCCTGCCACGGATTTAAACTTGGTAGTGTAACGGTTAGGGCATTCATCCCGTAATTAGGTGGTCATTGGTTCAAATCTCAGGCCGATAAAGGTACCACTGAGGTACTCATGACCAAGGCACCATTTCAAAAGCACTGCTCCACAGGCGCTGCCCATGTCAGCTGCCCACTGTTCCTTCACGGATGGGTCAAATGCAGAGGTGACGTTTGTTGTGGTGCACTGTGTGGTGTGTTCACAATGACAAATAATCACTCTGTCAGATACCTTCTTATGTACTTTTATTTCTGCATTTAATATGTTACTTATGTCCATGTACATCTAAAAGTTATCCATCTCATTTTCAGCACTGGACAGACCCTGACTATTTGACATGGAATTATTTAAACACTGGGTCATTCTCAATGAAGTAGTCAGGTACTTGCGCTGAAAGGCCTCAGGTGGTGTTTAAGCACCTGCCCTTTTGACTTGGTAAGTGCCCTTTTTGTTTTTTCATTTCTCTTTTTATAGTTTTATATTTAAATGCTACATTTGGTGTATATTATCAGTTCTCAATTAAACGTAATTAAAGACCAGCAATTTTATTTTCTTACTTATGTAAGTCGGCATGGCCCGCTGACCCTCCTTTGACGTTGTACTGTGATTACAGTCAGATAATAAAGTTAATGTGTGCAATTCATAGCCCTGTGGAGCAGCATCTCACCTCTGACCTGCTTTATTGGTGGCAGGCAGGTAACAGTGGTGCTGTTTGCCCTAAACCTCGTCCATGTTTGTCACTGTTGTGAATTTAAAATACTATAAAAAGATGCTTATTTATTTTATAGTAAAGAGCATGTACACTACCAGTCAAAGGTTTGGACACACCTTCCCATTCAATGTTTTTTCTTTATTTTCATTACTATTTACATTGTAGATTCTCACTAAAGGCATCAAAACTATGAATGAACTGTGTAAGGGCTATTTGACCAAGAAGGAGAGTGACGGAGTGCTGCGCCAGATGGCCTGGCCTCCACAGTCACCTGACCAAACCCAATCGAGATGGTTTGGGATGAGATGGACCGCAGAGTGAGGGCAAAAGGGCCAACAAGTGGTCAGCATCTCTGGGAACTCCTTCAAGACTGTTGGAAAACTGTTTCAGGTGACTACCCCATGAAGCTCATCGAGAGAATGCCAAGAGTGTGCAAAGCAGTGATCAAAGCAAAGGGTGGTTATTTTCAAGAATCTAAGATATAAAACATGTTTTGGGTTATTTCACACTTTTTGTTTACTACATAATTCCATATTTGTTCATTCAAAGTGCCTTCAGTGAGAATCTATAATGTAAATAGTCATGATAATAAAGAATAAAACATTGAATGGGAAGGTGTGTCCAAACTTTTGACTGGTAGTGTACATCTATCTATCTATCTATCTATCTATCTATCTATCTATCTATCTGTGTGTGTGTGTGTGCGTGCATGTATGTGCTAACCACTGCACCATCATTTATATCATATATATATATTCAATCTGCAAAAGATTTTCAGAGTAAAAGATTTATATTTTTGTATATTCACATCTTCAGTTGCATTTCCCAGTAGCTACTAGAAATCTCAAATCCATGCTCATGTCCTCATTTTGCATTTTTCAGGTACTGCATTACCTTGTAGTAATTAAGACAAAAGTGGTCTCATGTAATACAACATTTCATTAAATCTTGCTGACAACCCAAATTCTTCGGCAGAGCCTCGCCTTATAATTGAATCTCCATTATTACAATTTTGCAAGCAACAGCACCTCCAGACACGCTGCAGATACTGTATACCGCTTTCTCGCTTTTGTCCTCCTCCACTGTAACGTGTGTAATTGCTGGCGTGCTGGTGTCACCCATATCCAACCTCATGCGCAGCCTGGCGAGGACGATGACTGATGGCAGATATTAATAACTCCCTATCGCTTACATCCCTGCCACCATTTCTCCATGGTAACCTTCAATTACTACACACCCATGCGCTCCGCACAATATTTGGAATGCCATGTACTATTATGCTCTCGTCTATCCTTGTGCTTGAAGTGGTTCTGGGTTCCGCGTTGTGTAACATTATTTTGGCCGTGTGGCAGAGCTTGATCTCGGCTTCCCCACATGACCAAATCTGTGCAATGTGGGTGTGTGTGTATTTATTTTCCTCTTTCTGTCATCATGCTCTTCAGTTTGTTCTTAAAAACCAAATCAACAGTATGGCCCAATTACAAACAATAGATATATGAACCAAAACATTATTTCCGCAATTATTATGTATGGTCAGTAATTTAAGATTTTAGTGAGAATATAGTTTGAATTTAAGGCTGACTGTTTCTTATTCTTCAGAATATTACATATGTATTATACCCTTAAGTCAGAGGTCAGACATTGGGGAAAAATACCCCACAGTGTACATCAATCATGTCTTAGTTTAAGAAAACCAGCCTATTGTTGTCTGCAACCAGCATTTAATATACTCAAACAAATTCTCCTAACTGCCAATGTGCAGGGAACAACTGTGCATTTGCATTTATACAACAACAAACATGGCACGACACATACAGTATTTACATTCTTACCATTTTATCATCTTAAAACATAAATACAGTCTTAGCCGTGATAATATTAAATTGTGTTCAGAACAGCTCAAAAATATGCCTGTCATCAAACCAAAAGTGACTAGCAATTAATCAGCAAGAACCCTATTATAATCTGAGATGGTCTCTGTTGTTTTTCAAGCAAATTACCTGGTCAATGCTCAAATCTTGCTTGGTGTCCTGGGAACTTGGTCTTTATCTGTTGATAAAATAAATGTAATTTGTCCTACATTCTCAAACTAAATTATTTTACGTCACTGTTACATAGAAAGGCTTGCAAGTGTTTTTTTACCGCTATGTAATAATTATTATCATTATATATTTACTGCCTCTCATAAAATATGATATATACATATAAAAGATAAAATGTCCTTCATATATCATAATAATCTTTTCATGTATGCACTTAATACTCATTAGGCCACCCACACCGTGCTGGAAGATGAGACATTTATCACTGCCAGAACTCATCAAGCACAGAAAAGGTACGTGCATTTTTACAGTCACTTGACACACCGGATGTCTACAGCCTAAAAAGATGGTGACTATCAGAGTCAGAGAAACAATATTGGTATTATTAATTGATCGTATCAGCAATATTGGAATTCCACAGTCGAGGTCAAAATCACAGGCAATAGGTCAATCAGTACTTTGAGAGCAGAACAAAACACGTCTTATGTGTATGTAGTCATATATACAGTATATAACTTCATATATAATTTTTGATGTCTATATGACTCACTGTCTATAAGTCAGTGGTGCCGCAATGTTAAGCTCGTGCAAAATTGTGGCCTGTGGCATGTGTGACTTGGGGTGTTGCACGGGTGGAGGAGGATGTACCTATATTGTCACGTGTTGGGGTCATATGACCTGATGCCACTATATAAGACCTATATCCTTAGTTGCCCCGATGAAGACCTGGTGATGGTTCGAAAGGCTTTTTAATCTACTCATAACCCTTCCTCTGTCACTTTTTGGAGTGCCTGGATTTGCCTTTTTGCTTATTATGGACTGATCTCATGTATCCAGGAGCACCCGAGACACTGTGTGATAAGTATCAACTATTAGACCGACCAGCCATATGTTTTTTTAAGATATTGAAATATACTGGAATATGAAATATGAAATTGGGATATCATATAAGCTATAAGGGATAAGAGCTTAAGAAAAGTCACTGTTCTGTCTTGTCCTGCATACCATCTACCATCCTATACTGTCGAAGAAAGTCCAAATTATGGTCCTAGAAATTGTTCATCTGTCTTGTAACCATAAATATTTTCTGGTTGTAGATGCTGATTGTGATTTCAAATAGTTTCTTAAATGGGCCACACTTTTCTTGTTTTTTGCTTTTCCTCCTTTCTCCTTAATAAAACGTGTGTTTGCCTTCATTTGTCACAGCCTATGCTATGCCAACTCTGCCAGGTCAAACTTCACATCAGACTTGTAAGGACTGCGTTAACTGGAGACAGAATGTTGCAAAAGTAGCATTTATACTGGCCCAGTGCTATTTTGGCCCAATGCTACTTTTGTGATTTTTTTTCTTAAACAGCATTTAATCACAAAACAGAACTTTGAAGTGCCCAAAGGCAGTTACAGAGGACAGGAGAAGGTCTTTGATCACTATGGGGGTGAACTCAATTTATGAGAGGCATATAGCCACATAGAGGAGTAATCAAAGGGCTTGCTTGACATTTCTTGCTGGTGCAAGGCCATTTTGTTGTTTGCTGTACAACTCTACAATTATGCATTAAAATAGCTCTTGTCTCAATGATCTTATCTGCAGGAAAAAAACTAGCAACAAGTTGTTTATGCAGGCAAGCCGATTTGTTAAAAGAATACTCTACCAGACTTTTTTATGCATTGCATACACAACTGAGTCATAAAAGCCAATGAGGCAACTATCGCAGCTCTTTTTCATTCAGCGTTATCCATATTTGCATTTTTCGGATGGATTATTCATTGTTGGGGCATTAGTATTCATTGGTAGCTACATTAGCAATTTTTGGGTGGAGTTACTTTTGGCTGCATGGTGTGGACACTTGTCATTCCTGCAGAATCCTAATAGAACTGACATTTCCTCATTAGATATGCCATATTTTATGTAATGTCCTTGAGCAAGATTAATGCGTTTATTCTTTGAGACCGACTCCATTCCTTTAATTTCAGGTTATTTTAGTTTTACTGAACGCGCTTTGAATAATTGCCTGTATAAGCAAAACGTTTGCGTCTGCATAAAGCGAGACCATGAAGTCATCAGCTTGTAGCCAAGGTTTTCTTTTAAGGCCTGAGCGTGGCTGCGTTTGATCATCGACAAAATCGCAAATATGTTGAAGTAATGAAGGTTTCACCAGTTGCTTTGTTTAACCACTTGCCTTTCTTTAGTCTGTCTTTTTGCGTGACAACTATGAACAAAGCAGAAGCCCAACTGGGGATGTTGTCTTTGTGTTAATTGTTGGCTGTTGATTAAACATGCAGCAATATATTCATCATTTGCTCTTTTTTAACCATTAGCAGCATACGTTTCTGTTTAATGTATAAAACACTTATAGCTGCTTGGTTGGAAAGCCCTGAAAGTCTTTAACCGAACTCAAACAATTTCATGTGGCTTCATTAAAAGACTGTTCTACAAGAACAAAAAGTTTACCCCAGTCATTTGCAGCATTGATTTGAGCTTGTGGTCTATCATTATAAAGTGGTGTCTACACTGCTGGCAGGCTTAAAGACATTCATTAAAAACCACATAAACTGATGCCGGCTAGAAAAAACTTTATCATTTAACTTAATTTGGGTAATGACCAAATTACCTATAAGTACCCAACTGGTTGAAATGCAAATTCATCTTTAAGTGAAAATGTGTAATATTACATGCTTTTTAGAAAACAGCACTATTAATCTTTTAAACAGATTTCTGATGATAATTTGAAATTCACAATGATGTTTTAGCAGCAACCACTAACACAAACTAATGCTAAATTTTTTTTCTTGCATTTACTTAGACATGTGGGCACTAATTAGCAAAGTCATTTTTAATCAGAAACAGGTGATTTCAATGTGTGTTCTAGAACTGCCTTATAAAAAGTGATATTAAATTTCAAGGTCTGTAAAACATGAAAGCAGTCATAAATTTCACACCTAGACTATAAACGCTCAGAATATTAACACCAAATCAGCCTTTTTGGATGTAATCTTGGAACTTGTTAACATCCATCACTAGAACAATCCACTAACGAAGTCATAACTTTGCATCTACACTGACACATTGGTGTTAATTAGCACTGCTAAGCAAACATAAAAATTACATTTTTAAGCAGAAACAGGAGATTTAATCAGTTTGCATTCTTAAAAGGTGATATTGTTACATTTCAATTAGTTATACAATTTGCCACACAGATTTTAAATACTCTTATCCTTAGCACCAAATGAGTTTTGGTGCTGCCATCTTGCAACTTGTCAACACCAAAGCTTTATGAATTTTCCAGTCATAACATGATGAGCACCACTTGATTGTGCCATTCAGGTGAGCATAACTCGTGGTAACTGCAAAACCTACTGTTATCTCACAGTGCTACACAGTTTTAGGATATTTTTGGGGAAGGAAACACCTGACTGATATTATGGAGAGCTGGGTAGTTAGCTGATGAGCCAAATCAGGTGTGCTAGGAAATGAGCTAAACTGTGCTGTAGAGGCATACTCCAGGTCTGAGATTGGGAAACGCTGCCCTACAGGGTAAACTGAAGAACCTTTTCCATTTAAGTGTCGGGGCACTCAGGGCATCACTTGACACGCTGTTGCTGGCTGCCTGCTAATTGCAACGCTATCATAGTGGCTTGTGGGCTAATTAGCAGAAACAATTTTGTTGATGCGAAATGCTTTGCTTCCCTACTCTGCTGATTGCTGGAGTTAGTAAGGGACAGGTGGCAAACGCCCTTGCATGCTATCACGACACTTTAGAGAGAGACGCCTCCACATTTGGCAAATTTCTTTCAGCAATGCGACCGAATAAATGAGTCCCGGTGCCGATAAACACAGATTTCTTAATGCCAGCTGAGAGATGCACAAAGAATGTTAGAATGAGTCTCTGGAAGCTACTATGAAATGAATAGAATCAAGCTGTGCACACATACACAAACTCAAAAAATCTGATTTTAAAATCTTTTATTCATTAAAAGAAAAGCTGCAGGTTTCAGGGCAGGCATGGCTAAGAGAGAAAAGCCAGGGGACGTTGGGGCACTATGGTGCAGTCCCTCTGCAGGGCTTTGCTCAAAGCCACGCTCAAGGGCAAAGTAGCAGTGGTCAGGGGATGGGTAGAGTCATTGAAATGCAGTGCTCAGGTACTAAATCAACAGCCATGGGTTCAAAACAAAAACCCTCAAGCCCTTACCCAGTGTGACAGTGCAAAGCCTAGAAGTGCTCGTACGTGATCCAATACCAAAGGATTATAAAATGAGCTAATTTGAATTGTAATTATTAAGGTCTATGTTACAGAGTTTCTTAAACAAAATTGCAATTAGACGTTTGGATGAGGAATGAAAGTGCTTTCACTTCTTGGTCAAGCTATAAGTGAGTATGCTACCACCAAACCACCAAAACTCCTTTTCTATTAGTGAAAACTGTGGTGATAGACTTTCTCTCAGACTGGCCAGAGGATTTAGCTAATATAGTAAAAAAGGCACCATAGCACAACACATAGTGCATCACAACATGACCTCTGAATGTGAGCAATCCATGAAGGAGCATTGGCAGCTGATCAGTGCTTGAGAACGGTATCTTGCTCATGAGTACTTGCTCATGGTACCTTTACTTGAACCAGCATCCCTTTGATCACACGCGCAACTCCCTAACCATTACGCTACAATTGTCCCACTATCAAGTAGCAGCCGTGGTCTGACAATGAAAGAAAAAAAATACACAGCAAATTTTTTTTGAAAACACGAAGAAACTTCAGGAACTGACGATGACGCCAAAAATAGCAAAGAAAGCAGGTCAACTAACCTTGCTAGCTTTATGATCAACTCATTAGCTTAGTGTCTAACTTTTGGTTCCTGTTTGGAATTCAAGGTACATGGGTACAAAAACCAGATAACTCTACAATAACCCAGGCTGGGGTGTTGGTATTCTAACAGAAAGATTCTTCCTTACAGTCATTGTGGGTTTAAATTCTACCTTCACCACTACCACCACTGGGTAACAAGACGCTTAAATCCACATTGCTCCAGAAAACTGTCCCTGTAATTAGAAAGTGAAAATCACTCTGGGTAAATCCCATGAAATGTACATGTAAAAATGGTGGGTGTACCTAGTTATGGTACAGTACTTTCTGGATTTGTAAAAGGGGCTTTATCCTTGAACACACTTAAAATTGATACATAACCATAACCACATGAATTTCTCTGATGACAGGGATAGATTATCTTGGTGCTCAGGGGCTTAACAAAGGCAAAACAGGACAAAGCTTAAACACAACATTTCTTGTCTGCATAAAGGTTCATCGGTAGCTGTTCTGGAGGAATCATAGAGCAAGACTAAAAATCCATGACTTCTTGGTCCACAGGCCACCACCACCCGTATTCCACTGCCTTCCCAATAGTGAAAATTGGCATGAACATTTTCATCTCAGCAGTGCAGCAGCAGGAGACTTTGAAAGCACTACACAGCTTGCTAGCCAATGAGAAAACCAGGTCAGGTGATGATAGTTTAAACATTCATGCTATCTAAGGTGATTTCCAAATGTAATTTTAGATGGTGAGCTGAATTAAGTTGGGCTTCCTTTAGCAAGTGAACTGAGTTGAGCTGTCTTTGACTAGTGTTACAAAGTAACGTTAACTAGCAGAAAGTCCTAGCCCAAGTTAGCTAACTATCCAAGCTTACCTTTACATTTAGGGTATTCAGCAGACGTTCATACTGGAAGTGACTAAATACAGGAACAGATTGACAGTAGCCACTTGCGTAAATGTGCCCAAAATGTTTTTCTGTATATAATTTTCCTTCTAACATTCTTCAAGAGATCTTAGGCTCAATGAAAATGAAAGCATGAGAGCAAAAAAATAAAAAATAATCCTTGGCAATACATGTCTCTATAGTGTCTATCTATTGTGAGTATTAAATTGTCTTAAAATGTGACAGTTTGATCATAATCTACCAAGGGATACCCAAATAAAAGGACTGGACATAGATGTCCCTCAGAATAAAAGAGTTGGCTAAAGATATTGCCCTGAAATCCAGCAATCCATATTTAACATTGCAAAGAACAGCTATAACAAGAACATCCAAACTGCATGATTTGATCCTGTTCAATACAAAGTGTCGAAAGTTCTAATTGGAGCTTCGTGTTCTCATACCTGTAGACTAGTCACTAAGCATGTAGTGTGTGTTATGTTAGAAATTAATTAAGATTGTTTGAGGAGAAAGCATGAAGCTGGAAATGCATAGCGTCTGTTTGCACGCACAGCGTCTGTTTGCACGCACAGCGTCTGTTTGAACGCACGTGCTCGAGGACTTAGCGCGGTGTTATTTGGCACAGACTATCTGTATGGGAATCATGTCTCAATGCAGACTCCCAGTGCAGCCAGAATATATCTTTCTGCCTCAGTTATTCATTCTGCCAGACCCAAAAATTGAAGTCACCTCATTTAGGGTGTGTGTGTGCGTGCATGCCTGCGTGTGTGTGTGTGGAGAGGGTGAGGAGGGTGGATGTCAGAGACCCTCTCCCCACAGACCAGAAGCTCTCTTTAAAGAGAAGGTAGGTTTTTTTTTTTTTTTTTAATCCTTCAAAATACCCTGGAGATCATTTTGAGGATAATGTTATGCAATAGAAATCCTAAGTAGACGGCACTCTCTACATCGTGATATGTACATTGTCTCTATTTAAGGTGTTTGGTGTTTAAATTATCCACCAGATCCAATCCAGACTCATGTTATTGTCTTTCCAGTCTTTAAACAGAGTCTGTGGGACACATTGCGACGCCTACAGCAACTAAAGCCAAAATAAGTTCTGTTTTGTAATTAGGACTTATTTATTTCATTTTCCTTTTTTTCATCCCAGTCTCCAGTGGTCCCAAGGGTGTCATTTTCCAGCATCGCAGCCCACATTTATAGTAGCAGCTTGATTTTCTGTCTGGTAAATGGCAAATAAGTCCACCGACTTTACAAGGAGAATAGCTGTGAAGGGTGAAAGGGGGACAGAAAAAGAAAAAACAATGGAGCAGTCCCACTCCGTCTCTAGAGGAGGCAATGATGGTGTAGAACCTTGGGAAAAAAGCAATAAAAGATCTTTTGGATTAGCTGTGAGGTGGAGCTGAAATTGAAATTGATCAACTCTAGCAGCTATGAATCTAAAACCAGGAGGGAATAAAACATAGGGCCAAAAGTACAGTATGTTCAGGATTTCCTGAGTGCTTGCATTTTCCAGGAGCTGAAATATTCCATCGCAGCGAGGCGACGGGATAAAAAATGCACAAGCAGAATTGATTGGCACAGCTGACATGCTGAGGAAGACATATGAATGCTTTAAAGTGTAATTAACCCCAATCCGCCTATATAATGCCAACATAGAGCTAATTAACATCTTAATTAATTAGTTACTCTAAGTGATGGTAGGCCCACCGGCTTTTACGCTTTATTCTCTGTTTTGCCGAAGAACATGCTAACTACAGCGGTCAGTAATGGGAAAGAAGGGCAGAGGTCAGGCTTTATTCAAAGTGTTTTCCCACTTCAAAGAGTCATTAAGTTTTCATATCTAATGAGCGAATATTAAATAAGTAATATTCAATAAATGTATTAATCTAAGGTCAAATTCAATGGGAAATGTACTTTTGAAGCATCTGCGGTCCTGTTATCTACTGCTGAACACTCTCAGCCGTTCACCCTCATGTCAGGCTTCACTCAGCAGATAAATCAGATCAGAAATGAGCTCTCTACGGTCAGCAGCTCAATGCCTCACTGCATCATCCAGAAATGTATAGTGTCTTTTTTTTTTTTTTTACTCCCTACTGTGTGACACGTGTCCTGGGAAGAAAGAATTTCACAGAGCGCTGAGGGAAAAATTGCTCTGCTCTCTTTTTATGAAATTTTATTAATCTTTATAAACTTGTTGCATCCTAAATAGATAATCTAAATGTCTTAATTTGATTTTTTGGGGAATAGTGAAACAAACACGTTTGTTTTATATTGGGGCAGCATAGTAGTTAGTGCTGTCACCTCACAGCAAGGAGGTACAGGGTTCGACCCCCTATTCGGTGGTGGGGTCTGTGTGAATTCTGTGTGCTTTACCTGTGTTCACATGAGTTTGCTCTGGTTTTCCTCCCGCAGTCCAAAAGAATGCATGGCAAAAGCATGGTATCCCAATAGAGATAAGATGAGCAATCTGTACATTTTCTTACATACATTCATGAAGGACTTCTTATGAAATTGTAATCGTAAGACTATGCTGATGTTTGCAATCATGCAATCAGAAGATGTCTAAGCAAAGAAGAGATTCATCTGTCAAGTTAAGCCTGAGATATCCATTTTGTATACAAATGCAACAAATTTACAGTTCTGCAAAACCTGTACATGTTGAGCTGGCAAAGCTTGTCATACAAAGTACAACAGCTTCGTGATGAGCTAAGGAGTCTAAACTAATCTCTGCAAACTGCCTCAATCAAGTGACGTTAGTATCTTAATGAATGCTAAAGCTGTTGTATTAAGGAAAAACAAAAGAAGTTAATCTTGGTTTCTGAGTATACAGCATCTGGTCTAGTCAAAAAAATAGTGACTTGTCCATGAAGAAGTAAAAAAGAAAAAAAAAGAAAAAAGAATAAGATTTAGAAATGCACATGGTTAAGTGACAATTGAAATGCAACAAATGGTTCCAGCTGGCTACAAGTGAACAACAAAGTTTAGTTTGTACAAAATAATGTTGTGCTCTCAAAGTTTATACTAATATTTATAATAATTAAACTAATAATACTAATAATTTATATAATTAAATATTTAATCTAATTTAATAATGTTTCAGCTATTTAATAATTTATTATTTTTAGGCGTATGCTCAATATAGTCTCTATGTATCTCCCATGCTGTGCTTTCTTAACATGATCAGGGATTGACTAACACATTTTTAAAAATCTTTCCTGCATGTTGACCTTTGATTTGCAACACTTGGGTCCATATACTTTCGACACCACTATAAATCTTGTATGTTCAAATCCAGAGTAAATGGATTTTGCCACTCCTCTGGGATTTTGTCCATTCGTGGGTGGTTTACTAGTCGATTCTTAACATAACAAAGGCGATCATCTTCATTTATGGCCCTGTTTTTCTTTTTTGTATTTTATGTTTTCCCCAAAGAGCAATGGGGGATTTTTTGGATTTCACAGCTCGAAGTGTGAGCATTATTAGTCCTCCACCGTGAAAAATGACCTTGTTTATTTTAGCATTCCGTGGCAGATCAATTCTAGATCCCTTTGTCATTTTGTCCTGTGGAACTTGTCAGCCAAGATATGTAGTCATATTCCCCAGCAGACCTGTATGTTGCGGGGACAATAAAAAGACTGTGATGTCCCTCACTTTGCTCATCCTCTTTTTTTTTTTATTAAGATCTCTTCTCTTTAAGACACCGCCTCTCCAGCCAAAGAAGAGATTGACTGTTTTTTCGTTTAAGCCGTGAGTACAAAACTCCTCCATATATAAAAGGGTCTGGTGTAATTTCAGACTGGGTTTTTAGGGGATTGTTCCACAAGCTCTCAAGACATCTATTCTTATCTCCCTCCCCACCCCCTTTCCCAATGAGCCATGGGCTGCATAGTCCCCAAAAATTTGTAAACAAAGGCAAGAATGATCTCCAGGATTTTTAGTCCCTGCTGTATTTTAGAAGGCCTCTAGATTAAGCAACTTTGGCACTTCGAACCAAAGGCAAGGTGAAATGCTGCCCACAAATAATTGAGATTTATGTTCTTCGCGATTGAGCAAATACCTTGGCCACCATAGAAGTGATGCTCACTCCAGTGGGGCGCTCTGATCTGCAAGTCTTGCTTTTCTCCTTTGTCTGCAATCAAACCTGAACTGTTCTTTTTTTAATGAACAACACCACCAGTATTTCCACAAACACACTAAGAACATCAGTGTGCAGATATGTTAAAAAGGAGCATGTGCTAACAAACTCCTATTTTCTCTGCCAGTCACATTACTTGTCTGGCACATTGTAGACACAAAAGCACATCGCAAGCATAAAGCGCAAAAGGCAGCCGGTGCAGAGAATGCTTCACACCTCATGCTGCTTGCAATAATGTGTTCTATTACTCTATTAAAGCAAATTAGAAGGAGGCAGACTGCTCCCCGGAAATTAGAAATTCAAAATTTGAGTATGTGTGAAGCAATAAAAGACAATAGAAATGGCACGTCACTGAAATTGAGGCTCTGTGAAGCGTGAGGCATTATGTTTTTCTTACCCTTTATCTTTTTTTCTGTGAAAGAAAATTCTCCCATTCAGGTCCAGCTTGGTCATCTCATCTTTAAGCTTGTTCACAGTGAGAGAAAATTTGCAGTGTAAGCAAAGCAAATAAGAAGAGAAAGTGGGAAAATAGTGTAAAAATGCAGAGCTATAACATAGACACAGGACGGTTTAATAAACCTTATAATTTAAAAAGTCTTACAATTGAACTTCTACCATTGGAGTCATAGTCACAAAAACAACAAATAATAAGTGAAACTAATAATAATAATATTTTTTTATATAATATTTTATTTTCCAATTTTTACAATCATCTTTTAACTTTTTACAGTGGCCTACTACATTCAAAAATATCAATATCAAAACCTCACCTCCCCCTGCCTTATTTACATGGCAGCACCATTTCTAGTTCACCGACTCTGCATTTGTAATGCAACGGCCATGTGAAATCACCTAGATGCACATAGCAACTGGGAAGGTCACCCTGAGCTACCTATTATTGTGGAAAAAACATATCACTTTCTCTCCTTACAAAGACAGGTATTGTCAACTGCTAGCTGTTTCTAATTGGTGTTGAATTGGCAGAAGTCGCGTCTAATTGGCTACTGTATTCATGTGATGCACACTCATAGCATGATGGCGTGTTCTTGGCAACTGTAAGATGGATTCGAAGGATGGAGTCCATCTTGCTGAAGATGGAACCAAGAATCCATGGACATATTTCTAAAAATATATGACTGAAAGGCAAAATGGACAGACCTCACAAGTTTGGGTATAATTTATCCAAGTCAAAAATCTAAATAATCCAAACCACGTTTATGTTAAATTGTTATGGGACATTCCACACCATGTCATGATGTTTTAAGTAACTTTAAAGCCATCAATTTATTTTGTCTGCACAGCTTTCTGTCACCTCTTCTTAATGGAGAGTGCGTTGTGATGCCTCTTTATTACATTTGCTCCATTATTAAGTGTCATTTTCACTTGGTTTGAAAACTTCTTCATGCAGTGGATTATTTTCGCTTCCGATGAAACCAGGGACTTTTTTTTTCTCCCATGGAGTGCAGGCTTGAGACTGATAAACACTGCTGTTAGCCAGATGACGTCCTGATAGCAGTGTTTACAATGGAAGATCACAACTAATCTCGCCAACAGACAGGAAAGATTGTCTTCCTTGGCGGCAGCAGAAAACTAATCAGTCGGAGCAGCTTCTCATTTTGCATATGGATTCGCGAGCCGACATTCGCTCCACCGGGGAGGTGTGCTTGGCTGAATCATTAAAGCCTGCATGCCTTCAAAGCGCATTGCTGAGCTTGTTTGGAAAACGTACAATATAAAAAGGAAAAATGATCAGTTGCGGACCATATAGAAAGCTATTCATAATAATTTTTATAAATCCCTGTTCCATTTGCGGATGTTTTTAGTACACTCTTCACTTTAGAATTGTTGCTTAAAAGGATGAACTCTGGGTCTCTTTGACGATTCTGTGTCTTCATGACGATTGACCAAAAAGTTAGATGCTTTTAGCCTGACAGCAAAGCATATAATTGCACCAAGACTGTCTATGAATGAAAGTTGGATTATCACAGGTAACAGGCCTGCTCAAACCCGAATAAGCATTGCCGGTCTGCAACGACCCATGTAATTTTGCTCTCCAAAAATGCGCGGGATGGCTCTCTGAGCCCATTATCTTATTTCAGTGTATTAGACAAGTAACAAATGTGCCGTTTGAATGGCTAAGTGAAGCACTTTAGGCCTCATACCCCACTGCAACATTATCACCGCACCTCATTCCGAGTGAGAAATAGATCATCCGAAATAAGTGAATTTCTGGGAATCGGCGCCAGAGCCAGCACCCGCTCCATCTGGTTCCCCGAGTTGCTGACACCCCCTACCCCCCCACCTCCCACCACTCCATGTCATCGTGCATCCAAACGGGGATTG
Source organism: Distichodus sexfasciatus (assembly GCA_032718565.1). Lineage (NCBI taxonomy): Eukaryota > Metazoa > Chordata > Actinopteri > Characiformes > Distichodontidae > Distichodus > Distichodus sexfasciatus. The sequence continues at coordinate 1,510,536 of JAVGVS010000074.1, forward strand.
ACTCAGCCGCGTCGCACCTGAGGGTCGCTCTCACCGTCCGAGGTTCCATATCAGCGCGATTTTCGGCCTAATGGAATCATTGGATGGAAATGGGTTCTGACTGAAGGACGGGGAGTGGGAAATATTGATAATCACTTTTGTTTCCTCGCTGAGGAGCATGACACAGAGTGAATCACATTTTCTATTACCGGTCTCCACCTGGCTCTATTATCACTGGACAGCAGGTGATAGGATATGCTTCTGAGCCTGGGTAACTACTGTTTTTTTTTTCTTTTTTTTCACTCACTCACTCAGTCATGGTGTCTGTCGAAAGGGGCCAGACCCAAATGGGCTTTGGACATACCTTTCGCAGGTGGGAAAAGGATGGCAAATAATATCGGTCCCCTTATTTCCTGACCCTAGAAAAGGGGAGGGGGGGGAATAAAGGCAATAGCTGTCTGTGTAATATGTTGGGTCATTTAATTTCCCACTGCTTTCTGGCTGTTTTTTTGCCTGACGAATAAAAGATGACTGAGCCATTCTCTCTCTCTCTTTCTTTCTCTCATACACATTAAGAATGTTCGATTGTTTTTAGTGAGCAACAGGGTAACATACTAGAATAGACATTTAATGCGTAAGTATGGGAATCATATCATTTAATTTCATGTACTGCAGGCCAGCAACAAATGGCCGTGCCTTCAAAATTGTTCCACCTTCATTAATTTCACTTAAAGTGTGGCCGGCGCCTGGAACAAAAAAATGTTGTTGTTTTTTTTTTAAATCATTGCAGCTCCAATGCAAATATACCTAAAAAGATGGAGTGTACCTACACGCTTGTCCGGTTACAGCAGTTGGCTTATGATCATAGTTATTATGATCATCAGGACTGCTCATGTATAGCTAAAGATATTTTGTGGATATAAAGGAAGTTCCTACTGTGCATACACTTATGCATATTTGTGTATTGCGCCATGAAAAGTGCTTAAATAATGTCATATAAGGCGAACTTGGACAACTCAAATTTGTTTTGATTGCACAAAATGACCTGGAATTATTATTAATATTCATACAAATGTAATTTTGCTAGAAAAATATGAAAATTCAAACATACAGTTTTGGTCCAGCTGTGCACAAAATAAATATTTTAGCTCTCACTCAAATGCAGGTTTTATGATTACTGTATATTTGCAAAAAATTATAAAATCTCTTCTTTTACAGTATGTAAAAATGTCTTATATAATGACATTTTATGACAATGTTTCAATTCAAGTTTTGATTCAGCTTTGAACATCTTAGTGTAGCGCTTAAATACATTTGGGCTTGCATCAGGAACTTTAAAAAGCCAGTTTTGGATGGTCCTGGCTATGTTAGGTTTATAGAGGCCTAAAAGGTGCTGCACCTATTCTGTTCATTAAAAGAAGGGAGTGTTTGGGCCATGATCTGCAATAAATCCATAAATTAGTAAACCCCATTCACTTTTGAAATACATTTGGTGCATTGCTGTTGTAATGGCACATTTGCTAGGTAAAAGTGGAGATTTTTCTCAGGAAAAAAACTGTGTGCACGAACAGATGAAGCCGGGTTCCACCAAAGTTCATAAACTATTTTAATATGGATATTTTAAATATCTTGCTCTACACAATAATTATAATCATGTAAGCGCTACTGTAAATCCCTCTGTGTGTGCGTGTAAGATGCAGAGTCTGAGAGAACACTGCAACTGACTTTGGACCGGGTTTTTGTTGGTCAAATATCCAATAGCTTGGTGCTCCCATTATTATGGTCTGGCTTTTCATTCCCTGCTTTGTAACTAGTAACTGCCAGGTTTCATATTCCCATGTCTGTGTCTTTGGCTTTTTTGCTGTAATGTACTTTTTCCTGTGTCTCTCCCTATTTAAGTTGGCTTTGTCTCTGTAGTGGCATTTGTTTGGTATTGTCTGTGTTCCCTGTTTTTGCTTTCTGTTCATTTCAGTGCTGTTACCAGTGGTGTCTTTTGGTGACTTGCTCTCTTGCATTCACATTCTGCTCCATCCTTTCCATAAACAAACATACAAGGACCAGAACATGGAAGTAGCAAGTGATGGTGTGGCAACCAACAGATGGAACAAAACCACCAACCACAATTCTCACCTCTCTACCTGCTCCTTGTCCGCCTGTCCAAGTCTCTGACTCTCAGTGTAGAATAAAGGGGAAGTCTGACACGTTTGAACCTATATTTTACTGTTATAGGTCTTTGGGTACTGTTTGTTGCTAAAAATGAAACAAATGGGTGCTTCCTTGGTGGAGATATTGCTGAAGCAGCGAGTATGGCTAGGCTGCTAATAAGCAAAGGGGGCTCTCACAAACCTCTGTTTATTTTCGCCACGTTTGTGAAAGTTCAAAAGAGTCGATTGTCGAACTCATCTTCTGTAAATGAGAATAGAAACGAGTTCGACAATCAACTATTTTGGACTTTCACAAACACTGCTGAAAAGGTATGTGACAGCCTGCTTAAAAACTTGTTTTATACAGCTTCTATACCACTGCTGAGTTAAACAGGCATAGTGCCATGTTTGTAATACTCGCGGCTGTGTTGCACAGAGCTAAGAAAGATGTTTACAGCCTCATTAGTGGTACAAAAATGACATTAACTTTGACGTTAGTAATCTGCCCTGATCACTTTGTTTATTAACAGCCTGGCCAGGTACGCTGCTACCGCGGTATCTCCACCAAGGTAGCACCAATTTTGTGTCATTTTTTGACTACTGACTACTCAAAGAGCTTTTAACATTTCAAGTGTGTTGAAGTTCTCCTTTAATAACAGCCTTATGCCCAATTCTGATTCATTTTAAGACCAACATGCCAATGACTTTGTACAAAGCAATTTGCTATTTGAACTATGTGGGTGCAAGAAAAGAAACAGCTTGATGAGTTAAAGAGTTGTTGGAATCCTCCACAACTTAGCGTCTGAATTGCAAATTGTATCAGCTGTAGATTAATCAATTTTCCAGAATGAAAAGATGTCACAATATTCGCTTGAGTGATGGGTTTATAAAGGATATGAATGCTCTTTGAAGTCATTTTAGTCACTAACCCTCTGTTTATTGTTCCAAAGTGCTTTTTTCCCTCTTTGGATATGTTCATTTGCTGTGCATTATTCTTCACCACGGTTACATAAAAAAAAATCATGATCCAATCATTCATCTTTCTTCACATGCGACAGAATATTTTATCAATGAGACCTTGCCGAGACACTTGTGAATCAGAGTCAGGGATGATCTGAGCTCGACTTTTCTGTGCTCTGTGGGGAAGTCACTGATTGATTTTTATAAAGGGGTTTTTATTCTTTTTTCTTAAAGCAGTTGTCTCTTACCAGTCAAAGCAGGGGAAAGAATGACCCAAAGTGTCACCAGATTTTTTCCCCCTACAGGTTTGTTCTGGGAAACTGGAGAGGTCTAACAAGTTGTTTTGTCCACATGATCTGTCCATACAGATAACGGTCGTTTGTGGCTTATGTAGACCGAACTGCTTGACAGATGTTTTTGATGATGAAATCAATTTTAAATCCCACAGAGACACATCATATTTAACGTTATGCCATTGAAATGGATCTTTCTTCCTACTTACCTTTCTGTCTCATTAAACAGTATATCTGTTTTTCGTCAATCTATGCAGCAATTATTATGACTCCTTGAGTTATATGGAGTAGGTTTTTCTATGCCCCAAGACAACTTTATTTAAGTGAGTGATTATTTGTCATTGTGAACACACCACAGCACAGCACACAGGGCACCACAACAAAATGTGACCTCTGCGTTTAAGTCATCCGTGAAGGAGCAGCTAACAAGCGCCCGGGGAGCAGTGCTTGGGGACGGTACCTTGCTCATGAGTACCTCAGTGGTAACTTTACCGGCCCTGGATTCGAAACTGCGACCTTCTGATCATGGGGCAAGCACCCTACCGTTACGCCACCAACTGCCGATATGGTTTCCATGAGGGTGTATTTCACCAACAATGTTTGTAAGTGATATGGCATTAATTGCAGGACCTAAGTCTCCGTTACACTACCTCACACTACCTCCGTCTTCTTCCCCTAGTGCAGCCTGGTGTCATTTCTTCCTTAGGGAAATGTCATGCACATATCCAGATCTCCTGTGGTTATAGGTGCTTCAGGTGGTCTGGAGCTATGCGGCCCCATATATAACAAACTGCAATGCACTGCATGTTCTGACAGATTTCTCTGGGAACCAGCACTAATACGTTGAACTATGGTAGCTCTTCATTTTTTTTGGGCAACACAAACTCATGTACATCAGTGAGCCTTAGCTGCCCCTCACCTGGTCTCCAGTCCACTGGTTTTCCTTCCGTGGACTACTTTTGATTGTTCCAGACCACCGCAGACTGGAAACATCCCTAAGGGCTGCAGCTTTGGAGATGCTTAGAATCAGTTGTCTAGTCATCTAGGCAGATTCTTACACATGCACATTTATTTTTGCTTCCAACACATCAATTTTAAGGACAAAATGTTCACTTGCTGCCTAATGTATCCAACTCACTACCAGGTGCCTTTGTAATGTGGCAATCAATGTTATTCACCTCTCCTGTCATATTGTTATGGCTGATCAGTATATATCTACATATCTGTCAATCTATTTTTCTGTGTTGATTGATATGATAGACATAGATATACTCAGCCTGTCTATATCTCTATCAATCAATCAGTCTGTCTGCCTGTTAGTCCATCTATATGCCTGTATATCTAAGATGAAATATTATACTGAGACCTTTTTATATTTACTGCAGTAACATTGTTGTCGCTGCTATTACATCAATGTCATTACTATCACTTTTAAAGAGACACTAATTCTCTCTAATACAGATCCATAAGACTTTCTATCTGTAAATCATTCCACCTGTCTATCACCTGAACTCATCATAAGCAGAACCCAGCTGGAGGAAAGTAAAGGGGAGATGCAATTTTTACAGTTTGGCACATTGGATCTCAGCGGAGCGGCTTAGTACGAGTTCAAGACCCCAGGGAACAAACGGTTCGCAGCAGCAGTTCTCTAAAAGCATTCAAGTCAGTGTCCTGTAAACGAATGCCAGACCTCCGTTCCTCTCATTCCTTCTGGGGGCCTCGGCTGCCCACACAGCCTGTCATTGTCTTCCACTTGGCCTGCTAAGAGCTGGCAAATATGCAATTAAGTCTGGCTGCATACTCCTGCGAATTTCAACCTCTCTCACTCTCTCTCTCTCTATCCCTCTCTCTATCCATCCCTCTCTGCGCCGCTATCAATGCAGCTGCATTTCCACATGACTTGCCGGCTTGATTAGGAGTCGATGAAAAGAGATGAACTCTGGGAATTTTCGATCCCCGCTCCCCTCCGCAAACAGCCTCAGCCGTTTTTTGCATTCTTGTGCCACTCTCAGATGTTTGTAAATGCTCGAGGTACCTTGCCGGTGCCACTTCAAGCGGGATTTTCCACATTAACTTTTTGGCACTGCAAACTCATTCGTAGATCAACAGAAGGAGGTAGGGGTGGGAAAAAAGACTTTTTCGGACCCACAGAGTGAGCGGAGCATGGAGTCGGGTGGGAAATCCGGAGCGCTAATGAGACTTGCGACTCTCTGCCAGGTGCCGACTTTGTTCCTTGATGCTCCTTTCTTTGTACTGTACCTCTGGTTATTCTCCACCAGTACAAAAATATGTTATGAGATATTTTACAGACCATATATGTTAATAGTATACATATATAATAAGTATACTAATCCATAAACACATTTTGATGACAAAAGAAATTATGTTTTTGAGCAGGGCGGTGCTTCATCTAAATTTTATTTTCTATATTGTATGGTCAGAACAGTTTACTGTCTCAAGTTCAGGCCTTTATTTCATGGACATGCATTTGTTAATGCAAATGGCACATTCAGTGACACAGGACTAAACTAGCTCCCTACGACTGGTCAAATAACCAGATGATGTTCACACCTATGTACCCCTCTGTTTAAAAGGCTGTACCACACAAAGACTTTTTTGGGAAAAGCATCCAGGACAGTGACCCAGGAGCACCGCCAGAAACATAGAAGACTGTAAAGTCTTCAATAAAGGTTTTCGCTTCAAGCAAGTGCCTCAATACAGTTGTCACTTACGTTTATCAAAACAACAATCTGACAATGCGTTGACTAATATTTTACTCATACAGCATATTTAAAATATATGCTATTATTGTATATATTCAACAACATTGTTTATAATATACTATTATGTAATACATTTCATTTCTGTGAGGCCTTTAGTGGCTTGGGCTGCGACTCACCTCAGCTATAGCTTCTAGCTCCGAGCCATCAGAATGCTGGAGGTCTTCAGTCCCACCTCTCTTTCCCCTTGGTGCTGTCGTGTTCCAGCCAACACAGGTGCACAGGAGCCCCTACAGGACTCGTCTTGGAAAAGAGTGTTAAAAAAAGAGGGGGAAAAAAAGGCTAGATTCTCGCCTCAGCGCCGTGTTGAGGAGCGGTAACGAGGTTTGGGGAGGTCTGTGCTCCCAGACCGACTGCAGCTTGCCAGGTTTCTACTCTGGGCGTATTACTCGGGTTTCGCTGTGAATCGCATCCACGAATATCAGCCCCATTTATATGCATACCTAAAGCACCTTTGTCATCTGCAACAAAAGATGCTTGGTAATAGCAGTCAGAGATGGGTTTTCGCCGGTCTACTCTGTTTTACATACCGCAGCCTGCGAGGAAGCTGAAGCCTGAACAACACATGTTTCATAATGTAACACACACCTACTCCACCAGACGTCTGTTGGTAATGGTTTATTTATGGCACTGAGGGAACACAGAAAAGGCAAAAATAAAACAACTTTTGTTATGAACCTGCAAAGGGAAGGAAAAAACCTATGGGAGATATTTATGGTTAAAAAAGATGCATAAAATGTAATGTTAAGCACTGATATAATGTGTGTTTTATGCTGGAATATACAGTCGTCGGTCATGTCATTTTACATTCTCCCTCTTGCAACTTTAATATTGAAGTGTGTACTGGGGAGGTTTGATGTTAGATGAGTCCTGCTTGTCCTGTAAATACATGAAAAGCTGAGATTTTTCTGTTTATATGTGGCTTTGTGAGGACATTTTTGCATGTAAGAACTGAGCCTCATGAGGAAACATCTATCCTGTGGAAAACCGCTGGATAATTGGTCTGCTGGGCTTAAATTTAGAGTTAGGTGGATTATTATTTAGTTCTGGTAATTTAAAGTGAGTGTTTCTCCTGATTATTTTAAAGTGAGTGATTATTTGTCATTGTGAACACACCACAGCACACCACAACGAAATGTGTCCTCTGCATTTAACCCATCCGTGAAGGAGCAGTGGGCAGCGCCCGGGGAGCAGTGCTTGGGGATGGTACCTTGCTCATGAGTACCTCAGTGGTAACTTTACCGGCGCTGGATTCGAACCTGCGACCTTCAGATCACGGGGCTAACACCCTACCGTTACGCCACCAACTGCCCACCAATTTGTTATTCTTGTCTCACACTTATTCAGCTCTATCCTTAGAGAATATTTTCACCATGGAATGTTTTACAGGCATTTATTTTGTGATCATGTTGAAACCATATTGCTGTGACACACAGTCATAGAAGAGTCAAAAGATTTGCTTAAGGTTACAATTAAGGTAATGTTAGGTATAATATTACTTATAACTAATAAGTATGTGAGTCAAAGAAAGTACCACAATGGGCCTGACTCACCATCTTATTTTCTTACGTTTTTTTCTTTAGGAAGCTCCCTAAGAAAAGTCTGTTCCGTTGCATGTATTTAAATTGCCTGTTCGTAATTAGCATTGGTAAATGCTCTGCAAATCCTCATAAAAGCGCATGAGATTGCACACTCTAAGCGTTATTGTAGTGTTTTTAAATAAACATATTTTGTCAAATATTTATGAACCAAGATCAAATATTGATAAAATAATGAAAATTGCAAGCAAAGATTATCACATTTAAATGGTATAATACAACTGTAGAATAGAAACCTAATATTTTACAAACATGCATGCAATATAATTTGCTTAATTTGCTTCAGCATTTGTTAATGCTGTTCTTACCTTAGAAATAGTCTCAAATAAGAAAGAAGTAAGATTCATTAGTGAATGCCAAAATCTTTGTTAAAACTGTGTAAGTGGGTTTTATAAATACATTTCTTCCTAACTAATGGTTAGTCAACGGGGCTGAATCATAGTAAAACTTACTGTGTGCTAATGTGTGTAGCCGACTGATATTTGATACCTTAAAATCATAGACTTCAACAAACAATGAAAACACCTTACTCATTACCCAATGCCAAGAAACCTAATGGAGCATTTTTGACCCTTCTTATCATAAAATATAGGCATAAATATGAATACATGTGATCACTTAATGTCAGAGGGTTTGACCAACCTAAGAAAAAGTGCTCTACTTTTTGCTCCTTAAAACGTGAAAAAAGTTTGTATGTTTTGTATCATTGTTACTGTTACAAATAAGTTTGGATTACTTTAAGATTGTGCTGCTCAAGCAAGTCATGTCATCCAGCATGGTCTCATGAAGTTTTTGAGGGAGAGGGAGTTCCAAGTTATTTCACTGAATTTTACTTCAAGAAAGTAAGAGGAATAACTCGGACTAAACCTGTGACATGTTTCTAGCTTTTCAGAAAGTTGGGTTTTGTCTCAACTAACAAATGTGCAAGTGTGAAACTTTCTTACATCATGTGTGCTGTTTATGTGCCCTCACCTTCAAACTTTGTTCTCGGACTTCTATTATTTAAGCTTACCATGAACTGCTGTGTTGGTGTATTCTTTATTGTAGTCTTCATAGACATGTTTCCTTATTTGAAAAGGCTTCTTGTTTTGATCAGTTGTTTTCTTTATAAACTTCATAATTCAGTTGGTGATAGTATTTGTTTCATAACCTCAAATGTCTGCAATCCAGTGAAACTAAACCATTTGTTTAAATTTCTCAAATGGTTGTCACATTGGCTAGGCATTTGATTCAGACAAATATACCATTCTGGCCACGTCTTTAATTTACTCTTATTTTTATTCACATTCTAGCCTCATCATGGGCTGCTTTACTCACACTGACATTTATTTTGTCCTCCTGTTGAGAGACAGCAGAATGATTCCAAACACAAATGTCACAGCTAAAATCAACTCTAGACATTTTGTTGTTGCTCTTGTGTGCATCAACTAATGATGCAGTGACACATAGTTAGCCAAGAACCAACAGAGCAGACAGTTGTCCAATTACTCTGTTTTTTTGCTGAAAGTAAATGTAACTTTTTGGAAATTGTGTTAAAATTATCCTGTTTCTGCAACAACATATAAATATTTAAGTTGAGTAATTTTTATTATAAGTTAATATTAAAAAAAAAAACACAATAAGTTGATTTGTGCATATATTCATTATCCAAACCTCCTAATCCCAACTGGGGTCGCGGGGGGACCGGAGCCTATCATGGGAACTGAGGGCACAAGGCAGAACAACAGGTATTCTTTGTTAAATCTGTTGATGACAAATTATTCCTGAGTAGGAGTTATCTACTTCACACTGTTATAGTTTACTCATGTTGCATTCTTTTATCAGCTCTTCAATTTCATTCCCCTAGGTGCTAAATTAGACAGCGAATGATGACTTCTCATCAGGTCAGAGGAACACAGTGAGCCCTGGAAGCAGTAAGAATCATTTAACATAAATACTTTGTATGCATGCAGTATTATAGGAAAAACTGAATTTCTCTTGCAGCATTTTCGCAGCAATATAGACAATTTCCAAGGTTATCTTTTTGCAAAATACCCTTGGTGGAGATGAAGTTCTATACAGCTGTCATGATTTGGCTTGTGCTACCCAGCCTGGCCACTAGTGGTCGCGCTCGCTTATCCTCTCAATGGTTTGTTTGTTACCATGTGCTGGATTCTGTTTGTCCCTGTTTCAAGACAAAGGCTTGACTTGACACTTTGTATTGGTCTCAGCTCTCTTCTGGTTGCAGTTCTTCATCTCATCAGGTTTGTGTTTTTGGTTTCCTTTATTTGTTCATTGGTTTTCTTTTTGTTTTCATGGTTCAGGGTTCAGGGTTTGGACCTTGACTTGGGCATGCATTTTGCCTCATGCCTCAGACTCTTGCCCTTACCCTTAGTGCATTGTTAAAACCTTTTATAGGAACAGTTCATCCAAACAACCCACTTTTTCATTTGGTCCAAAGTTGGCTCAAAAACACTACCAAAAAGGTAGACAGCTGGTATACAACACAACAACAAATTTGAGGCTAAGACATGTTTTGAGGGGTTAACAAAATTCATAAACAAATAGTTTAACTTCTTTTAATGGTTCAATTTCCATGTTCAAGGTGCACCAGGCTTGGCAAAAACATTGCAAGTATCTTGGGAGCAGGGTTTACATTTAGGTTCCTTGGGCAGCTGCAGTAGTATTCTCAGGAAATAACGGGATTTCCACAAGTAAAAATATAAACAGTTAGACTTCAATGCTTACACAAATCAAAAAGCAATAAAATCTGCAGAATTTTTAATGGTGTTTTATACATTTTAACATATTTGTTGTTGCATAAACTGCTAAATCTATTAAACACACTGTTCATACACTTTCCTCAAATGCAAATGTAGGTCTGCCTCATAAAGTGCAGTAAAGTTAAAGTACATTTGTGCTATGGAGGGGTCGTGAGACCATGCACCTACTGCAAGCAAGCTTGATCATTATAATTCTGAAAACAACTTGTATTCTTGAAATACCAGCAACAAAAACTAACAGATCCTTCAGTTATTTCATTCCCCTTTACCAATAAGAGGTTAATTCTGTTAAAAAGTTAAAAGTACAGCTTCCGCTCAGGTTTAAAATTGGAAATAATGTAGACAATACACAGCAACTTAAGTCATATTCCATTGCAATCATTTCACAATTTGCCACTTATACTCTTGCTAGTTATCTAGACAACTGACTTAATATGTTCATCTTAGGTCATAAACTGTGATTGTTTCACTTTCAACCTATATATATTGTATGTGTGACTAAAGCAATCTTGCCTTACTAAAATAGATTGTTGGACAGCGAATGTCTGCAATCAGTTTCAATCAATGTGCTTTAGAACCAGAGACGCTTGAAAATTGCATCTAAAATGCTTACTGAAAAGACATTTATTATATTCAAAAAGCAGCATCAACATAAATGTAGGCCTAATACACAAGGTCCCAACTCTGTTGCATATATTCTCATAAAACATTTCAGTAAAATCAGTGGGAACTTAATTATTTTTTAATGATACTGAAGAATGACTGTTTTCAATGACCTTGCATGATGGCAAAATGGATGTAGAGTGGACAATGTTCCTTTAGACTGAAATAATCAGAAAAGATTTCCTGTCTTTGGCCCAAAGCCTCTTGTAGCCATTCATCAGAGTGACATTGACTTTTGTAAAGACGGCCAAAACAAGACTAACACTGAATTGAGGCCATACTGCATGATCTCCCTATCTATGGGGTTCATAGAAGGATGTATAAAAACTCTGAAATTGCAATGATAAATTCTTACCTTGTACCATTGCCAGATGAGGGGAGAAAAGGAGCAAAGGCCAGTCTCTCTCTCTCTCTCTCTCTCTCTCTCTCTCTTTCTGTGTGTGCCTCAGTAGCTTGTGCCAAAAGCCAGCCGTTCCTGGAATGTCACGTGGGGGAATTGTATAGACGAGGACGCTTCGCCTAATGTCATCTGACCTTTTATTGCGACACCAGTCCTAATTGCATTTAGAATAATTACACCACATAATCACTTTCATTGAGATCATGAAAGCTGTAATTAGAATATGTAATTGACATGGCGACTAGAACAAAGGGGTCTCTCTGAACCCAGGGCTGATTAGGATGCTTGCAGTTATCAATGGCCTTTAAAAACTCTCTGAATAAGGCAGTTTAAATATCAGATCAGTTCTTTTGGGTAACAGGAAAATATTACTATGCGTGTTTTGCCTTTGTTGAACATGTAACACTATATAATCACTGAAGATGCGTCAAAACCACGAAACTGTTTGCGATAAGTGTGTCAGGCAATATTCATGCTTACATGATGTATTTTGATGGCCATTATCTTAGTATTGGCCCATTCGACATTGATAACACAGAGGGACACGTTATGGAAATGAATCTCTAACAAATAATATTCTGCTGCTATGTGAGTCGTGTCGCGTTTCAGATATTGCCAGTGATTGATTCTGTGTATGTTTTCCAATGAATCAAGCCATTCAAGGAATTGAGATGCTCCAACAAACGTAAATACATTCAGCAGAAATTTGGCAGGCCAATCTTTATCCAATATCACTAATTAGTTTTTAATACTGCAAGAGTTATTATGCTTGGAGTACCCAGCAACGTAATCAGTATATTTAGTTCATATTGTACAGCGCAGCCTCAGCCGGATCGATACACTGAATTAAGCAATCTAAATGACCATGTCAGATCAGTTGTCAACTTGATCTCATTAAGTATTAACAAGGGACTCAGAGAAAGTAAAAAGAAAACAAGAATCCTAACCATGCAGCGTGAGACAATGGCAGGAGCTGTCAGGCGGGAAGGCAGCTTTGTCATTGGGGTGTCAGCGTGTCACTTCGTAGCTGCAGGAATACGGCTCCTGAACGGTTTCAGTTTGATGGACACTGTTGTTGAGGGTCAGTGTGGTCTTGACATTTCTAGCTGTCATGAGTTAGGCGATGATGGCTGGATTTGGGACAGTTTCCTTGGGGATTTGAGCAGAGGGAGACTGATTTGGTCATGCACACAGTGCAATGAAAGAAACAGAAGGAATTCAATCAAGGTTTTCTTGAGTGTGCTATCTGTGTTTGAAAGCCAGTCTTTTAAATGCTCTGTGATTTTGACTGCATGGTGTTAAAGACTGGTAGAGCTGGATTCAGTTACTTATCTTCAGCGGCTTCAGGTCTTGTCTTTTTGCTTTGAAACAGTGTATGTCTGTATGCAAACCTCATTGATGAGAGAAGTACACCATTTCTTCTGTTTGACAGCGCAGCATGTTGAGCAAAATTCAGATGTATTCCATATTCCTAATCACCTCCAAAACAACTGTATTTAAAACTTACCAGAAAAACAAGACAGAATTCACTTATAAGAAATTCCACTTTGTTGTGTTTAATGAAGCGGCAGCAAAGTCATACACCCCCCAGAACCTAGTGCCCTCTAAAAGGTCCCATATTATTTTCAACAAGTTAAAATAGGTCTGTGAGCTCCACTAAACATGTCTCTGAAGTAGTTTGCTGAAAATACCTCTCAGATGAGGCATTTTCACCTGCTTTTTCCCCTTTTTCAGAACAGGCTGTTTTTCATTAGTAGTCCTAAATGCTAGCTGCTGCTCCCAATGCCCAACTGCGGAACTGAGGCATAGAAAGCATGGTGAAAGTTTACCTCACATGAAAATAATCGACATGACAGCTGCTAACAGACCACCGAAACAGCCATACATGTTCAACTCAGCACTCCGCTGGTAGACTTCTTCATTGCGACTCCTACGCTAACGCTTGCCAGAAAGTTGTTCAAACGTCCCCTACTGTGACGTAGGAGTAGAGGAGAAATCTAAACGGCTCATTTAAGCACAAAATTTCTGACATTTGTAAATTAATACTAACACAATTGACCATTTTTTATTAAATTTACAGTGTAACTAGAGGTAGTACCCAAATGGGGGTATATGATATGTATATATATCATATGGGACCTTTAAGACTAATATTAATTTGCTGATTCCATGTCAGGTTGTTTTTGGGGGGGAAACATGACTGAGGAGTCACAGTTGAAAATGTAGATCAATGACCATCAAATTTGGGAAAGAATAAAAGATTTCTAAAAGCAACAAGAAAATATAAAACAGGCAAACAGTGTAATATATGAATGTGAACCGGTAAGGTGAGAACATAAAAAGACCAAAACCTGAAATCAAAATAACACTTATCAAGATTTACAGTACTGTAATATTTCCCAAAGGACGACAATCCTTAAGTGCAAAAGCACAGAAGTTAAAATTATGGCAACCCAACAGTGAGGTGACCATACTGCACCAAGAAATTTCACAAATGCCATAAAATTTCCAACTAATAGTGTCATCTTGGATCATTCATACTTTCTACATATAATGCATTTATTAATAGCTCTGAGGGCTGTATTTTGACAGACAGTGAGTGAGCTGGTTGCTGTTGGGCATTTCTCTGTGGTTACTCTACTTAACTTTTCAACGCTTGATGTGTGCTTAGTTTCATGTTAGAGCACGGACATGCGTGAGTGCCATTTGGAAATTACACACATGACTAAAGGTTAAATGCAAACGCCACTTACCTTCACATAAGCATGAAAGCAGCAATTATCTTGTTCGCAGTAATGCTTCTTGTGGCACGTGGAGATTGAGCAGCCACTGCTGTGCCTTTACTGCGCGGTCAATTATGTAATGATTTTTTTTTATCGGCTTGGAAATATATAAGTAGGAGGTCCACTGGGGAGACCGTTCGAAAAGATCACAAACTGAAAGAAATGGAATTTCAGACCTGCTCAGGAAGAAAAGCAACTCTCTTCAAAAGGCACAATGTTAAATTCTACAACATCAACATTCATTTCATAGCAGTGGCCTTTGTGTATGTGTGTGTGCCCCGTGCTGGGGCTGCAGGCTCGCAGTTCATGAAGGTGGCAGTGGTTTTCTGAAGACAGTATTGAGTCCCTGGGGTATGGGTGACTCGGGCTGTGTTCTTGCCCCTCAACCCAGCCTCCACTCCTCCACCACATCCCTTGTTCCTCTACCAGGCTATGTCCTTGTCAAGGCCGTGGTATTGGTTATGGATAACACATGAACATCACTGTAGCCTGAAGATGTTTATGTGTTCAAAATTGAGACATAAGTAAGAAACAAACATGCATATTTTATCCCAGAAATTATGCAAGTATATATTTATATATGTGTTTATTTGTTAATTTTCAAGCTACTGTATATTGCAGTGTAGAAATCTGTGGATTATGCAGCATCTATCTTGGGCACATGCTCACAAATTCTTTAGAAAGCACCTCCAGCCCTCCCAAGTGCTGTTTGAATCTGAACCGATTGCAAAACATCTTTTTCCTCTTATTGAGCATTACCACAAACATTAATACATATTCTGGGATGATTTTAGTTTGTTTGTTTTTTTGTTGAGCACTTTTATTGTTGAAATGTGATTCTATTTTTTACTTTGTTCCACAGGTCCTAGTGCCTGACTTTTCAGCCATATTGTTAATTTAGAGACACAGCGTTTTATTGAAAAAAAAAGTATTATATTTACTTTAAATTAATGAATGTCCCATCAATTCTGTCAACACTTACAAACATATTAAACAGGCCTAGCGATGCCTCTGAGCCTAACACACGTTAAACTGAACTGAATATCTGGCCGACGAACGAGTCCCCAAATACCACTGCACTGTCCAGAGCACTGAGTCCCGACTCTCAATTTTGCAAAACAGAGCAGTCAACCATAAAACAGGGGGTAATGAGTGTGGTGAGTGTGCCAGCCAAGAGGCCCGGTGCGTTGTGAGTGGATAATGCAGTTATTAACCCTCCGACATTGGCGAATATTAACAACACTCAGGCCGGAAATTAGAAATACCGTTTCCATAACTCGAGTCAGCTCCCCGTGTTGAAGAGAGTGACACCTCAATGTGTTTCTCGGAGGGAGAACAACAAAAAAGCATGTTACCTCCTGGGGCGGGGGAGGTATAGAGGGCCAACCTCCACATCCCGAGAATCTCAAGTGAGCCCTACGGTGGAGCCCAGTGTCAAAATCATCTGGCTGATGCCGAGCTCTGAGAAAGCCCAGCGATCCGAAGGTTAATGTGGTATCAAAGCAGCCCCTGGGTTTTTTTTGTTTGTTTGTTTTCACCTCTCAGCTAGAGGAAAGCAATGATATTAAGTCATAACAGCTAAACATGGTCTTGAATCTTCTTACTTATCTGCACTGTAGAAGCTGTGTTACATCCTGTTCTATCAGAGCATCAAGCTTTGCACCTCTCCAAAACTTCATAAGAGAAGATCACAGCAAGATGTGATTTTTTTTTTCTAGAGATATATAGACAAGGGGACGTTTACTCAGACCAAAATTCTCAATGTAGCATTATTGAGTTGTTGGGAAATGGGATGTGCAAAAGTTTGGGTACCCTCTCACTTGCATTAACTTGAAGACCTGCAGTCATTTAATACTGACAGTTTGCAGAACTAAATTGCTTTGATTAGCTCATTAGACCTTAAACTACAAAGACAGCTGCAACCAATAAAAAAAAGGTTTAACATATATAAATTGCTAGTGGTACTTGTCCTTGGATTCCTCTTAGAAAGTGGCAACATGGGAACCTTTAAAGAACTCTCTACTGACTTAATGCACTAAGATAATGCATTTTTATGAATTAGGAGAAGGGTACAAAAGATTATCACAAAGGTTTGGACTGTCTGTCTCAACAGTCAGAAATGTAGTTAGGAAATGGAAGGCCACAGGAACAGTCCTTGTGAAGAAAAGATGTCGTAGGCCAAGAAAAATATCTCAAAGCCACAGGCGAAGACTGGTTAGAATTGTCATAGACAAACCACAGACCACCTCCAGAGAGCTACAACAACATCTGGCTGTTGATGGTGTCATTGTACATCGCTCCACAGTCCAGCGCACTTTGCACCGGGAACAGCTCAGTGGAAGGGTGATGCGCAAAAAGAAGAGCCGCATGAGGTATGCAAAAGAGCATCTGGACAAGCCAGAAATATTCTGGAAAAAATACTGTGGACAGATGAGACTAAGATAGAGTTATTTGGTCATAAACAGAGGCGCTATGCATGGTGAAAAAAATACACAGCATTCCAGGAGAAGAACTTGCTGCCAACAGTAAAATTTGGTGGAGGGTCCATCATGTTATGGGGCTGTGTGGCTAGCACAGGTATTGGAAACCTTGTTAAAGTTGAGGGCCGCATGGATTCCACCCAATATCAGCAGATTCTTGAAAAGAATGTTCTAGAGTCAGTCACAAAGTTGAAGTTACGCCGGGGTTGGATGTTTCAGCACAACAATGATCCAAAGCACCGCTCAAAATCTGCTAAGGAATTTATGCAGAGGCACAAGTACAATGTTCTTGAATGGCCATCCCAGTCCCCAGACCTGAACATCACTGAAAATATATGGATTGAGTTGAAGCAGGCTGTCCATGTCCGGAAACCATCGAACCTGACTGAACTGGAGGCATTTTGGAAGAATGGTCCAAAATACCACCAGCCAGAATTCAGGGACTTGTGAGTGGCTATAGGAGGCGTCCACAAGCTGTTATTTCAGCAAAAGGAGGCTCTACGAAATATTAATGGGATTATAAATTAATGGGTGCCCAAATTTATGCACCTGCCAATTTTTGTTTAAATGAGGATTACATTGTTCTGTTGGCCCAATAGAGATTATGTCACTACTGAATTGTTGCTGTTTCCATAAGTTATCAAATATGTTAAAATTAAGTTGCTGCCTCTCAAGCTTAGCAAGTTATGAATTAATACAGTTATTTTTATCAGGGGTGCCCAAACTTTTGCATAAGACTGTACATCATGGGTTTTCTCAGTCCTGGCCTCTTTATGGGGGGAAAAAACTTCCACTCGGCGACTTAAACTGTCGGGTTCCATGAACTTATTTCAGACCCACAAAATTAGACAAAAAATTGTGTGCTTGAAATCACTGGGGCTCATTCACTGATTGTTCTTGCAAAGAACTTGGGCCATGAAACCCACTTATGCAGTTTAACAAAGGTTCTGACATTCCCCAATGTTTTCTTATTCAAGATTTGGATAAAGGTAAGCACAGAATCTTCTGATGATCACACAAATTTAATTGCATGCATGTTTGTGCAAAACACTAGCATATTTAGTTTTGTTCAGTTCTATAGCTCATTTATTCATTCATTATCTGAACCGCTTAATCCCAACTGAGGTCGTGGGGGGACCGGAGCCTATCCCGGGAACGAGAACAACCCTGGGCAGGCACCAACACACCCCAGGGCACACACGCTCACACAGTCACACACACATTCACACCTTATGGGGCCAATTTAGAGTCACCAATTAACCTATATTGTATGCCTTTGGACTGTGGGAGAAAACCCACACAAACACAGGGAGAGCATGCAAACTCCACACAAAAAGGCCCTATGACCATCCCCGGGGTTCAAATCCAGGACCTTCTTGCTGTGAGGTGGCAGCGCTAACCACTGTGCCATCGTGCCGCCCAATTCTACAGCTGTATAATATTATACTATTTAAATGTCCTTACTTTCTTAAAAACAAACTATACAAAAAAACTTAAGAAATATTGGTGAATTATTTCTTGTATGCATTCTTGATCTTGTAGCTATTGATTTGTAAGTGACAACTGAGCTGGTAGTTTAACAGTTTAACTTGCAGTTGGCTCTATGATCGGAGGGTTGCTGATTCCAGTCCCGCACCGGTAAAGGTACCACTGAGGTACTCATGAGCAAGTTTTGTTCCCAGGCACTGCTCCCTGGGCACAGCCACATGCTGCCAACTGCTTCACTCTGCTTCATCTTGCTTCAAATGCAGAAGCCACATTTCATTGTGGCGCACTGTGAGTCTTGGAAAGTAACAGAATATATGTACCGACATTACATATTCCATTTACAAATTATGGGTAACTGTATTCCGTTACAGTTACAGTTTAGATAGATTGTAATCAGAGTACAGTTACATTGTTAAAAATAATGTATTGCTTGACAGTATTTTTCCGTTTCACATGCTTATCCTCTCTTTATAGACATTAAACAACCAAAGATTCTAATGTAAACGTATATTTAATGTAAGTTGTTGCAGTCACACAATGAAGGAGTCAGAGCCGGAGCCAGCACAACAGACTCAGGGCAGAAACGCATTTCTGTCTTGGAAATTCAGACAACACTTCACATTAAAAGAAGAAAGAGGGTGAAAAATGAAGGGTGTGATTGCCATATTGATATTCAGTTGTCAAAAGCAAGATCATGTGGAAGTAATCCAAAATATTTAGAATATATTATTCACATTGAGTAATCTAATGCAATATGTTACAAATTAGATTTTAGGGAATGTATTCTGTGGTGGAATACATTTTAAAAGTAACCCTCCCAACACTGCGCACTGTGTGCTATGCTGTGACTATGAACACTGGGCATTCGAATTTGAGGAGCAACTACCAAAAATAAAACAAACATTGGGCACCTGAGCAAGTGTACCTCTTTCAGACTGGCCTTGTAATGGAACAAAGAACTTCTCACACAGAATATGGACTGGTGAGTAACTTAGTTGGCAGGAACTTAGTTGTCTATCAGCTGTTGATGTACATCTGTGTCTATAGGTATGAAGAACAACTTCTCTTGGTGTACTTCAAAGTCCTCGTGTACAGTACGTCACTCTGGAAAAGAGCATCATCCAAATGTCACAAATCTACTGACAATTACAGTGCAGGATCCATCTGCCATGGGGGGAAATCATAGGAAACAAAAGATGTGTCTGAGGGAGAAAAGTGACTTTGCAAGTGTAGCGGTCACAAAAGAAAGTGGTCGTCTTACTGTAAAAGTATACTGTCAAGTTGTTTGTGCCCTCTGTGTCATTCATTTCTGTTTTTAAACTCTTTGAGCTTGGTGCTGATAAGGAGTGACAGCCAAGGCACCTCAGGCAAACTCACTAGAGATTGCCCGACCTGAAGAAGTTACACATTTAATGTAACATGACTTTACGAGTCCTCTGCTTTGGAATACGTACTTTAGAGAAGGGAAGGTTTTCCCTGTGTCCATGTACAGTAATCATGAATGAATAAACCCTTCGGTCAGTCGGCTTCCGCCTCTGTGATAGAAATGAAGGTCTTATGAAGGGAATCTCAGAGTACGATGCAAATAGAGGGAGAACATGCATATAGAGAAAACAGGTAAGAAGGGGAGTATTTATGACATTTTCAATAACATAGAGGGGAGAGAAAAGAAAATGATAGTGTTGAGAAGTGTTGAAAAAGTGAGAGGTTTCCAAAAAAATTGGACGAGGTCTTAAAAACCCTCTGCTTTTATTATCGTTGGTTGGAAAAACACATTTTTTTTCTGAAAACCTGGGATTTAAAAAAAAAAAGAAAAAAAAGAAATAATTAGCTTGTGAGGCAGAAAAACTTGGCAACCTGTTCCCAACTAGAGATGGGCAGAGGAACACAGTGCCACAATAGAACGGGCATGATCGAGCATGCCCGTCTGCCGTCTGATAAAGCTGTTGTCTGTTTGTATTTTGGAATTAGGACCATTACGGGTGTGCCTAGGATGACCAGTGCACCCTCACAATGCAAACTTCACCTTGTGACTGCCGGCTTCGAGAGAAGGAAACACTCGAGTCGCCGCAGCGCTGGAGTGACCATCCACTAAGTGTGCCATGCAATAAACAGATCCTGATGCTGCTGATGCCCCCAGGGAGTCCAGGGAATGGTAGAGAAGCAAAACAGAGAGAGAGAGAGAGAGACAGTGAGAGAGAGTTGCTTCGTGCAAGCTACAGAGTTAAGATAGTCAATGTGTAAAGAAGATTCTAGGCGTTTCAAGGCCAGGCATTGGCGTCTGTTGTGTAAGAGAAAAGGAGGATGTGTTGGGTTTTTGAAAAAGACATACTGAGACACCAAACTACTGCCGTTATTTCATTCACAGTTTACTGTAATGTAGACCGAATCAGAAAGCTAAGGCAGAAGTAATGCTTGATTTCTTCCAACCTGGCTGTTGAATTAGATTAGCGGCTCCTTTAAAGAAAAAACTAACGTGCATTCGGCTGCTAAGAACAATTGCTAATCAATGGCTCGTTTTCCTCTGAGCCAGAATCAAGCGAATATCATTGAGACACATGTATTTGCTCCTTAATCTTCTCGGAAATGCTGAAAAGGTAATATAATCAGCAAGATGCTTTTACGTCCCGCAAGCAAGCTAGCAGCATTTCTGGATTCTGCCTTGTTTTTTTTCCACTGTTTATTGAGGTTGCATTGTGATTCGGATTTGTTTTTGCGGCCGATTCAGGGGGAAAGAACGTGGCACACAATCATCAATGTTACGTAATCGGCCGCGTGCCCGCGCCTGGGGCTTTTGTTTGGTTTTTAAGTAGGACAACAGGCTGAGCGGCTGATTTAACCACAGGTTCCACTTGTGCCTCTTCCCTCTCCTCGTTCACGCGCCCTGCACAGCACAGACACGACCCACATTCCTTAATCCCCCCGTATTGTTTCAGATGTGCCGGGGAATTAAAGCTAGGCACGGCGCTAAAACAATGGCACACAAAATTCCTCATTCCTCCAAAGGCCCTAACGCGACTCCCTCTCTCACTTTTAAAAAAAAATAAAAATTCTTATATGGATCTCGGAGGCTGACGGAAATGCTGCCCCCAAATGACGTGTCGCCATTCCGCTGGAGAGCTCATTATTCTCATCTCTCTGGCTTCACAGCTGAAGCGATTCCCACTGGCGTCAGGCGTTTGCCGCTTGCTAATGCTCTTCATTATGGTTTAAGGAGTTAAACAGCCTTGCGTTTTCCTGTGTATTTTCATTTAAACACACAATACATCAATTCAGTGATCAACAAGCCCATAGCATCTATCCAAAATGAAAACATTGATCAAGCATCACCCATATTATCACAAAGATAACACAGGCTACTGTGTAGCTGAAGAATAAGAATGACAAATGATATATTAGTTGCTTTTTGTGATGTGATATGAATGGAAGTTATTGTGTTAAATCAGCATAAGAAATTGTCTCATTGAGCAGTGTCTCCTGAATTGAATCGAATAGAAACCATATTGTAATACATCGAATCATTGTTCTCTTGGTGAAGCATTCAAAAGTTCACCTTAAGACAGTTTGCCAAGTTGGTTTGCATCACTTACAGTAATAATTAGCCTTAAAGGTTAGCCTTAATAGTTCTACATCATAGCTTAAGATGGTGACTAGTGAAATGGGCCTTTATGGACCATGAGAGGAAGCTACTCGGGGTGTTGAAATTATTCACATAATCTATGCATCGTGATGCAGACGTGGACAATTCTGCATCAGTGAAGTGGCAGACCATAATCGAATATGTTGGGGTTTCAACTGGTGGTCCACAGTGGCAATGCAAGTGGTGCATGACATGCAATCCCAGTTTCACTACGGAAATAACGTTTTTAAAACAATTTCGTTTTCTTTATTTTTCAGAACATTATTTGGGCAGGGATGGCATGGAGGTGTGAGTGACTGTGATTGTGTGAGTGTGTGTGCGCCCTGCGGTGAGTTGGCGCCTCCCAAGGGTTGTTCCATGCCTTGTGCTCGTATGTTGCCGGGATAGGTTCCGGTTCCCCCATGACCTCAGTTGGGATTAAGCGGTTCAGATAATGAATGAATGAATGATTTGGGAATCTTTATGTAATGAATTTAATGCAAATGTCTAAAAAGTAATAGAACAAAATACTCCCACCACACACACACAGTGGAGAGCCGCAGACTACTGCTTAGTCTGAGTGGTGGTCCACGATCAATGAAAGCTTATTGATCAGACTAATTATCACTAGGAATACAATGTTGATCTATTAGCGATCAGCATATTTTATTGATGTATTTAGAAGCATCAATGTGTTAAAATCCTCTGTCACCCAAAGGAGGAGAATGTGTTTTCCTCTCAGTGTTTCTTATTATTTATTATAAATGGGGTTTTGACTTGTCACTTTAGGTAATTAAGATGTTATCAGTTTATGTACGTCTCTTTTAACCTGAAAAATGCTGCTTTAGAGTATATGTCAATAATCATGGAGAAATTGTGGCAATTATCTATTAAAATGCATTGATAAGTAAGTCTAGTCTCTTGTATAATCCTGAAAACAGAAATAGCAACTCAGGAGAAAGAAAGCACATCACAGTTGCTAGTATTTCGAACTGAAAATGTTTGCTCAGTCCTGAATCATCTCACAGTTGCTCATTTTCAAACTGTCAATTGAAACCATCTCAACACCTTAAATAGACATGTACTATTTTTAAAAGAAAGATATAAATAACAAAGTGCAAGCCTCA
This sequence comes from Distichodus sexfasciatus, assembly GCA_032718565.1. Classification (NCBI taxonomy): domain Eukaryota; kingdom Metazoa; phylum Chordata; class Actinopteri; order Characiformes; family Distichodontidae; genus Distichodus; species Distichodus sexfasciatus. The sequence continues at coordinate 1,533,612 of JAVGVS010000074.1, forward strand.
TCACACACTTGATATATCCTAAGTAGAGGATCAGTGTTTTCTGAAAGCTCCAAAAAGAAAGGTTCCTAATTAAACGGGGCGGAATGAGATGCATTGTAATTAACATCGTTCTGAATGAAAACGGAATACTAATTGGTTTCAGTAGGACGCCTTGTTTTTTTGTGCCATTCAGGATTAATTGCATATCAAATTTGAATCACAACAAAGATATTAATTTCCTCCTTGCCATTAGTGGGCTTTGATTTTTTTGAGAGATTGTACGTGATTGTCTTTGTTTTCTTAGTTATTTTTTGCAGATACTGTTTTTTTCCCTATAAATGAGTTGCTCAGTGGCAGAGGAAGTACATTTGTAACTGTGTGTACCCTAGAGTTTTTCTGCCTCAGACTTCTGCGCCTTGATCAACCTTGTGCTCACTCTGTCCCTTACTTTCCCATACACCAGGGACAGTAACAGCATTTGTTTTCAAATTACTTGTCATACAGCTGCAGTAGTTATTCTGCTTTTCTGTGTTTGGGGTGCATTACCCAAGATAGGGCAATGAATGAGATCATCTCTGAAATGCATTAAAGGGAGAACAGGCACCAGTGAAAGTGCAAAATATATTGTATTTAATTATTATCACACTACTGACATTTGCAAAATTGTTATTGCAGAAACATGCAATATGCAAATGTAACTCACATTAATAATATCACTTTTTTTTTGGATGCTGGGATCTTTCAGACCGGTACTGGTGTGGTGTATGTGCTTTTGAACACACAGGTCACAATTCTCAAACCATTTTTTATGTTAATGCAAGCCCATTTCAACCAGTCATGTACTAATGTGTTTTATATATATAATTTTTCATGTTGTTGCAGATTAATGTGTCCTAGTGTCCTAGGCATAAGGGGATCGTTATTGACTTTGAACTTTGTCTCTGTGTTGATCCGTAATGTTAGCAATTAAATATAACAATATGTGTGCTAATTTGTCATTAGAAATTCTTTGTCCACAGTTGCTTATACAGTCTGTGGCTTCTCACTGTCCAGTGAAGTATTTAAATCACTGGTCAGTTTCTGACCACAGGATCCCATTTGACCTGACGTATATTCATTCAACAATAGTGAGATTCACATATTAATAGTTGTTGTTCAGGTTGTAATATAAAAGACTGTATTGTTGGGGATTTTATACATGTAGTGCTTTTCAAAAGTCCTAAACTTCCTACGCTGTTGATAGCATAACGGTCAAGGCAGGCGTCCTAGAATCGGAAGGTCGCCAGTTTGAATCCAAGGACTGGTAAAGGTAACACTGAGGTACTCATGAGCAAGAACCCCAAGCACTGCTCCCTGGGTGCTGTCCTTGTTAGCTGCCCACTGCCCCTTCACGGATGAGTCAAATGCAGAGGTCACATTTCGTTGTGGTTCACTGTGTGATGTGCTGTGGTGTGTTCACAATGACAAATACTTACTCACTTTCACTTTTTACTAATTGAAACTAGTCTTCTGAATTCCAAACCATTTGTACACAAATACTTATATATATGTTTTAATCTAAATTATATTTTTGTATTTGAATATTTTTAATCTAAACTTTTTTTGCTGATAAAGTACATTTTCAACTAAAGACAACACCTTTTGCAGATACAGTATTGTAGAACTCACAGTGTAAGATCTGTTTAATTGTTTAACCCTTAGACAAAAAATACTGTAGATAACACAACTACAATAACAGCTTTAGGGGTCTGTATGTATCAGTTTTGCACATTGTTCAGGAGTGACTTTTTTCTGGCATTCATCAATGTTTTCTTATTTGACGAAAATAAGAACAGAATCTACACAAATGCTTCCATAAATTGCATGTGCACAAAAAACTTTAGAGTATTTTAGAGAACTTATTAACTTATTGAAAAATATTGGTGGGTGAGGTCCATTATCATGTTAAAAGATGCATTTCCACCAGAGCCTGCTATATTGAGTGGTGTTTGTGTCCATCCATTTCCCTCTTAAACTCCAGTCCACGCAGATGAAAAGCATCACCAGAGCATGATGATGCCACCACAGTATTTCACCGTTGGCATGGTGTTTCTTGAGGCATGGGTAGTGTTAGTTTTATGCCACACATATCTCTGAAGTCCAGTCATAAAGTTCTATTCTGGTCTCATCTGACCGTAAAACCTTCTCCCACACCATAACTGGGACTTTCTCATGCTTTGTAGCATAAGGCATACATGCTTTTATGTGGACCTTCATAAAGAATGGCTTCCTTGTAGCCTCCCCTAGAGGCAATTTTTATGGAAAGCTCTTGACATTGTGGACTGATGAACCTTTACTCAAGTTTTAACCAAACTTCTGAGGGTGACTGTTGGATTTTTAGTGGCCTCTCCCATGAGCCACCAGTTCTGATGTTTGGTTTTGAGGGACATTTGTCTTCATTTATGTTGTGACTTCTCAGTTAACAACAATTGACTTTTTCTACTCCAAAGAGATAAACTTACAAAAAGACTTACATGTAGAATGTAATTATGTTTAATTATGATCAAATAAGAGTCATTTGCGATTACTTTGCCATTTGTGTAAAACCAAAGCTTCCTGTTTGTCTGTCTAATAGTGGTTGTCTAATAGTAGGATAAAGGCTCATTAATTCACCTCTGGCTCTATCATCATGCCAGCTCCATTGGGTCCTTGAGCAAGACCCTTAACATCAAGTTGTTCCAGGAAGTCTGTCTCTGTAAGCAGGAAATGTCATATATGTCATATGATGAATGTCATATATGTAAATGCTTGTAACATTTTTAATCTTTTCAATATTAGTACATAATACCCCTTTTGGCACAGAAAATATACTGGAGCAAAAGAGTCCTCAACATAACTGTATAATTCAGAAAATGTCAAGATGTGGCATACTTTTGCAAGCCACTGATTTCATACACTGACTGCCTTGGAAACAGATGAGATGCAGCTTCTAAATGTACACCAACAAGCTGAACAGGCATATGCATAAGTTCCTAAAAGAATAGAGATTTTTAAACAAAAATACATAGTGCCTATAGTCTCATGTAATCGTTCCTAGATTGTGTTATTGCATGTGTATTATTGTCCATATTGCATATTACTACAACTCTCTTGCTTAATTTTACCCAGCAAAGCAATCTTTAACGGATTAGTGCAAACATGCTTTGGCCTAACAATTGCAAATTGGCTTGTCCATTCTAAAATATTGAGAGATAATAAGACAATTACTTTGTTCAATCTAAAAAAGTCCTGGGATTCTTCAGTGGTGTATTAAAAAGCTTTTTACTTTACTCAGTGCCATCTTGGCATAGTGGTGCATTAAAAATAAGCCAGTATTTGTATTGCTAGAGCAGATTGTGCTCTTGTTTACCAGTAGAGGTGGTAAGGTGGACAAATTACTCATGCAGTGCTGCTCAGCCATGCGGATCACGTGCCCCATCAGCTGCCACGCATACAGCATGGCCAGAAGCATGTTGGTCAAGCAGTTTGACAGATGCAAAAAAAAAAAAATCAATGATCAATTTAAAAAAGATTTAAGCCAGCAGTTGGATGACATGAAGTTGCTGTCATGCGAAATCATGTGAAATGCAGGAAAAAAAGTCTTACACTGCAGTCTGATTGACACCACCAACCCAACGTGTCAAGAATCCTGCAAGACGAAACATTTTGGTTTGGTTTCTATCAAATTGGTGGAGTACTGCCACTATATGCTAAAAGCCAAATCTCGATCTCTCAATCCAAACATACTACACAAGAGGAGTTTTCTTTGCAAGATTGTTTCTAAATCTTGTTGTATGACTGCAAGTAGGTTGATTGCCAATGCTTTGATTCGAGATGGCTAGTGAGAAGCAATTATATTTACATTTATGCCAATTATTAGATGCTCTTATCCAGAGCGCTTTTCATCACTTAATTACAGGGACAGTTTTCCTAGAGAAACTTGGCCTTAAGGGTCTTTCTCAGAAGCCCAATTGTGTTAGTGCTGGCAGTAGGATGGAGCTAAATTTGAACCTTGATTCTTAGTCCTTATGCAAACATCCTACTACTAATCCACAACCAAAAAAGTTTTGGAATAAAATTTATATTTTTGCTAGAAATAACTATTTGAGCCACTACATAGTTTTTTGCTCATGGATTAATCCTAGTCTTGGACTAATTTACCATTCAAACTCAAAAATATTCTAGAACTAAGCTTAATCCTCGACTGGGAAATTGGCCCTTAATATTTTAATATTGTTAAAAGGTTATTTAGTTATTAATAAGGAAGCCCCAGGCCTGTTTATATATAATAATTGTACATTAATTATGTTAAATGTAAAAATTACTATATCGTGTTATGTTCAAACTTCTGTTTTGCTTCCAAAGGAAAAATGTCTTGTCTCCCTTCCCTTACAAAAAGAAAATGTTTGTGGTAGGTTTGCGGACTAGCTTCTTGTTAAACAGTGGAGTTGTTTGTGGCAAACAGTGGAGTTGCAGCCAACTTGCAGCAATGCTCTGGTTACAATGACAAATTACCACTAGTGGCAAATGTACTTGCCAGTGATTTGCCAAAACAATTTGCCAGTAATGGCAAACTTGTAGTGAACCTTTGGTGACAAATTTAGCTAGAAGTCCACTGCAAATTTGCCACAAACCTAATTTGCATGAGAAAATATGACCTTGCTGCAAATTTCCGGCAACATTGCCAATGATAATTAACATGTATGTTAACCATCACATTCTGCACCTCTGCATGCTTTTCTATAGCTTTTAGTGGTGATTTAATTTATGATTTCTTTATTTTTATCCCTGTGCAACCATTTTCCTTTCATGCATTATGTCCACTTTATTGTACAATTAGTTGCAGTCAAATATTGTATGTTTTTGAAGTGACAAGTTATGTTACATGGAATTGAGATAATACGTAAACCACACCATCAGAATTTTAATTTCGGCGATTCCCTATATATACATGGACGGTTATACCAAAAATATCAACAATATCTCAGCGTTTTGCAGTCTGCTTGATTCCCAAGGCCTCCAATCAAGCCTTAAATCACCTGAAAGTGAGCCCTGACAATTAAGTGCACCTCTGCAGATGGTGCCTCCCGAGCAACCTGACAGCTGAGCCTCTTTGTTCTCGGAGCGTCGGCACGGTCAGATTGGAGGGACAGTAACCACGGGAGACTGGCCATAATGGGCAACCGGCCAGACCAGACATGAGGACAGACTGTCCACTGGCTGCAGGCGCCTTGGCTGAGGAGAGGAGCGATTGAAGCTTCCCTGAAGGCATTGCTGCCATTGGTTTGTTGTTCCATCGGGTGCAACTAGTTGTGTTTACACCCAGCACCAGGAAACCCTAAGCACAGAGGCCCAGTGGTAAATGGGTTTAGATTTTATTCACTTTGTGGTGTGTGTTTGATGCCAGGTTTGAAGTTTCCTCCTGGAAATAAAACCGTAGACTGTGAAGAATTCGATTCATTATTACTTCAGACCGAGAAGCATTTGCCCATTGCATTGTTTCAGATTTTTCATGGTCATTTTGTGATTGGTAGCAATGCAAAATGGAAAAATGTCTGTCATGACGTGTTTAAAGCCAGGCAAAAATGTCATGAACTCAATAACCAAAACATACTTTAATAGATAGTGTCACACTCAAAGGCAGGTTGATGTTGATAGAAACATTCTAGGAAATGTGCAAATTTGGGGAGATGATGCTCATATAATATCTGAAGCCATATGGCCAATTTGCTACAAATGCAAATCAGCTTCTGCATGCTTGAAATCTTTCTCTGTTCACGGCACTCCCAAGTGCCTCGGTATGGTGGGCTTTATGAAGACGTTATAAAAAAAAACACTCCTGTTCACTATGTCATGCCTAAAGAATATGCTGATTGCAATTTCATTTTCCACATGCAATTATAATTACAAAGAGAATAACGTGATAAGCACATGTAAAAACATGGATGGTGCATTTCCCGAAACGTGCCTTACAAATATGAAGGGGTGAATATTTAAAAAATCAGTCAATGTTTCTCCTTTTTAAACAAAAATCTACATTCAATCACCAGATTTTGAAGTGTTTCTAATCTGGCAAGCCATGTTATGTGACAAATATAATCAGTGCAAAATCAGTGTAATGTTCCAACTGATTAGAATCTAACGCAATATATTGCTGTTGCATAGAACTGAACAGTAGTCTTGAGTGCAGTACAGAATCAGAGACAACACAGCTTGATTTATTTTTCATGTTTTTCAGTTGCCAGAGCTTTTAATGTCATGTATTCTAATCCTATGGCAGAACCTCTATGGAGTTTTAATAGGCTTAGAATAGGTAAGTATAACCATTATTAGTCATGTTTTATTCATCGTCATTACATCCCACATACATTAAATATTTTTCATAATTTAACTGTTGTTAACATTAATGCGTGACCGAGGCAAAATGATGCTAATTGCACCTCCTCCCCAGCCATTAAAAATGCATCTTGTACCTGAAATATTAAAGCAAGGCAAAGCAAGTCCATTTTTAGAAATTAATTAATTCTTTTATTTGATTCAATATTCTGGGCTGCCGTTTAGTGACAGAAAAAAGTGCCTCTGTAGTCTTTTTATTATTTATTTTTTGCTGTAAATTTTAGCTGTGGCAGTCCCTCAAGGCAAACATTTAAATAAATAGCTGATGAGTTAATTAAATAGTGGAACTATGAACTGTGCTGGGAATGCAAAGGTTCACTGAGCCCAAAACTGTAATTTACATTTTTAACAGGGTTCCAGATGGAAAAAACAATGACTTTTAGAAAATAAATATATTTCAGCTCATTTACAGTACGGCTAGTGTAAGCAATGCTCAACAGACACAAACATTCTTTCAGAAATCTTTTTTTATATTCCAGTTATTTTTGCTCCAGCATTTTCATCTACAGTTTTTGACATTTTGTGTATTGTTGATGTCCATGTCAGTAACTAATCTGACACTTTTCCAGTCTTAGATTAAACCTTATCCTGAACTGAACTGCAGAGCCGGTGTTGAGTCACCACCAAAAAAAAAAAATTATTCTAGGCTTCTGGATCTGGAAAGCGGCCCTAAGTGTTTTTGATAGAGCTCGCCACACAGCTCCCATTGTGTAAAGTTGTTTCGAATTCTGCACAGTCCCCTGTCTATTGCTGCACAGTAAGATTCCAGACGGCTCAAGCAAGGATGTCAGACAAACTCAGTAATGCTGCAGTGATATTCTATTTCGGTTTCATTCTTTTCAGAAGAAAAAGGGACATAGGGAGCGGGGCTGCGAAGAGGAAGGAGGGGGAAAGGCCCGAACTGTGTGTATGTTATCACTGTGTCGTCTCCGTGTTATTATAACTGAAACTGTTCTCTGAAGCGAAACAGTGAGCGAGGGCTTGTGTTTTTATTTATTTATTTTTTACCACGGCCACTTTCGTGAGAGCCCGAGTGGCGTTACTGCTACTTGATTTCTGGCATATTTCCAATACCACTCGTGGATCAAATCTACTGGAACGCATCAGGAGGGCGCACCATTGAAGCGCTGTTGATTCATTTAAATTGGTTTGAAATGCGGTTCGAAAGCCACTTGCGCTGGGGCCCAAAATAAATTCTGAGTGGACCAAAACTGTGCACAGAGAGAATCCGGTATATGCATCCGGAAAGTATTCACACCGCTCCACTTTTTCCACAATACCCTATGTTACAGCCTTATTCCTAAATAGATTAAATTAATCTTTTACCTCAAAATTCTACACACAATACCCCATAAGTGAAAAAAGTTTATTTGAAACTTTTGCAAATGTACTAAAAATAAAAAACAAAAATCAAACATTTACATAAGTATTTACAGTGTTTGCCATGACCCTCAAAAGTGAGTTCAGGTGTATCCTGTTTCCACTGATCATCCTTCAAAAGTTTCTACAAATCGATTGCAGTCCACCTGTGGTAAATTGAGTTGATTAGTCATGATTTGGAAAGGCACACACCTTTCTATAAAAATGTCCCATTGTTGACAGTGCATGTCAGAACACAAACCAAGCCATAAAGTCCAAGGAATTGTCTGTAGACCCCCGAGACAGGATTGTGTCAAGGCACAGATGTGGGGAAGGCTACAGAAAAATTGCTGCAGCATTGAAGATCCCAGTGAGCACAGTGGCCTCCATCATCCGTAAATGGAAGAAGTCTGGAACCACCAAGACTCTTCCTAGAGTTGGCCGCCCATCCACTCTGAGTGATTGGGGTAGAAGGGCCTTAGTCAGGGAGGTGACCAAGAACCCAATGGTCACTCTGACAGAGCTTCAGCATTGCTCTGTGGAGAGAGGAGAACCTTCCAGAAGGACAACCATTTCTGCAGCACTCCACCAATCAGGCCTATATGGTAGAGTGGCCAGACGGAAGCCACTCCTCAGTAAAGGGCACATGACTACCCACCTGGAGTTTGCCAAAAGGCACCTGACAGGCACCTATTATGAGAAATAATATTCTCTGGTCTGATGAAACAAAGATTGAACTCTTTGGCCTGAATGCCAAGCATTATGTCTGGAGAAAACCAGGCACTCGTCAACACCTGGCTAATATCATCCCTACAGTGAAGCATGGAGGTGGCAGCATCATGCTGTGGGGATGTTTTTCAGCAGCAGGAACTGGGAAACTAGTCAGGGTCGAGGGAAAGATGAATGCAGCAATGTACAGAGACATCCTTGATAACCTTCTTCAGAGCGCTCGGGACCTCGGACTGGGTCGACGGTTCATCTTCCAACAGGACGACGACCCTAAGCACACAGCCAAGATAACAAAGCAGTGACTTCAGGACAACTCTGTGAATGTCCTTGAGTGGCCCAGCCAGAGCCCAGATTTGAATCAATTGAACATTTCTGGAGAAATCTGAAAATGGCTGTGCACCGACGCTTCCCATCCAACCTGATGGAGCTTGGTTCTGCAAAGAAGAATAGGGGGAAACTGCCCAAAAATAGGTGTGCCAATCTTGTGCCAAGCCTCAAAAGACTTGAGACTGTAATTGCTGCCAAAGGTGCTTCGACAAAGTATTGAGCAAACGCTGTGAATACTTATGTAAATGTTTGATTTTTGTTTTTTAATTTTTAATAAATTTGCAAAAGTTAATGTTGCCCCGCCCCCACTCTGCATTTCAATTGCAGGTCATTTACCAGTGGGCCAAGTCTGATTGACAATATTACTGATGCATTATTACAGACTATAAAAAGCTGGAGCAAAACACATCCATATAAACTAACCAGAATCTGGTCCAGTATGTTTTTCAGTCTTTTCATGTGTATCGAGCATAATTAGTCGATGCACATTAGTCAATATCGTCAATAATTATCACACTCTCTTGTGTGTCTGCCTGTTAACGAAGGTATTACCACATTATTATTCGCTTCTCAATATTCAAATCATAATCCCCTCATTTCCTAATTTTGTTCAATGCCAAAAATTGCTTGGGGCAAGGTTGACTCTTTTGAAAGTGCTCCTCTTTATGCAGTTCAGAGGGAAATGTCTCTAATTTGGGGACTCGACACAATTTCAAAAAGTTTAACAGTGTTACCATAACAGTCAAACCGAGTCTGTGACTGCAATACAAACTCATAGTCCACTGAATTCTCCCAACAATGGTTGGGCAAGCACAAAAATTGTGTCTTAAATATTAAATATTTACTGTTCTTTTTTTTCTCCCCCTCTGGAAATCCAGGGTGCCTTGTCCCTTTTAAAATTCTTTGTATCGCCTACGACACTGTATGAAAGGATTCTAAATGAAACTGTCGACAGATCCGTGCTGGAGCATTTGGTGCAACTCTGTTATGGGAGCACCCCACTATCAATAGCCTTTGGTCAGAGATTGCAGCCTGTCTGATGTCCAGGGTTTTCATCTCCCAGCTTCCCTCGTTCTCAGTCTTTTGACTGATGGCTCTATACTGTAGCTCTCTGGCCCACAGTGAGGGGAACAAAAAGCGTTCTTAATGCACTTTAAAAGTTCAAATGAATTGTTTGAACTTGGAGAATTTCTTTTCTGTTTGTGAAAGGCCGTCTGATATATTGTTTGGGAGGTACAGCAGGAAAATGATCGGACACAAAAACAGAGCTTTGAGCTTTGCAAAGAAGCCAATTGTGATAATTTTGTTTGAACACCAATTTCTGTTTACAGTAAAGCTGAAAGCTGTGTTTTGATCAAGCCATGCTGTGCTGAAGTGAAACAATCTCAAGAGAATGATCAACATTCATTCATTCATTCATCCATTCATTCATTACCTGAATCGCTTAAACCTAATCAGGGTCCCGAGTGGACCGGAGCTTATCCCAGGAATTTGTTTGTGCTAGGTGGGGACCTACCCTGCTTAGGCACCAACTGCAGGGCACACACAGTCACACAATCACACTCTCACTGACTTTATGGGCCAATTTAGAGTCGCCATTAACCTATATTACATGCTTTTGGACTGTGGGAGGAGACCGGGCCACCCAAAGGAAACCCACGTGAACACGGAGAGAGCATGCAAACTCCACACAGAAAGGCCCTACGGCCAACCTGGGGATAAAACTCAGGACCTTCTCACTGTGTGCCCACCGTTCCGTCCATGATCAAAATTAAAATCTTATTATGACAATTACGGACATGAATACAGACGATTGAATCCTACTTCCAGCATTACCACCACTAGATCCTATAGCAACGGAATTCTCCTGTTACAGATAGGGGGTGATTAAGAGGCCAGGTTTGAAAAGGGTCATTTTAGAAGGACATCAAGTTTCCAACACTATGATGTCTCATGTCTCATTCAAGGGACAATGCTTATTTTAGCAGACAATGTCCCCCTTACTGCACTTGGTTATTGGGATTCACACATACACAATAGGGCACCACTTGTATGTCCCACCAACATCTGTAACATCTGCGTGAATCTGGACAAGTTTGCAGAATCTGTGATCTGCTACATTAGCAAGTGCATAGAGAATGTTACCATCTTAAAGAACGTCACAACTAGAGCCAACAAAAAGCCTTGGTTCACAGCAAAGGTGCATGCACGGCTAAGAGAGAGAGATGCTGCTTTCTGGTCTGGGAATAAAGCTGCTCTCAGAACAGCTAGAGCTATCCTCTCTCACTCCATCCGACAAGCAAAGCAAGCACATGCACAAAAGATCCAGAACCACTTCAATGACACAAAAGACTCTCGCAGTTTATAGCAGGGCATCCAGGCTGTCACTCAGTACAAGCCAGCACCAAGCAGCTGTGAGGGGGATACCATACTCCTTGAGGAGCTGAACAAGTTTAATGCACGGTTTGATGCACTGAACAACATGCACATGACAAAAGACACGCCTCCCATCACCGACCAGATCATCTCTCTGCCAGTAGTTGATGTGAGGAGAACTTTCACCAAGGTCAACCCATGTAAGGTTGCCAGTCCAGACAACATTCCAGGTTGTGTGCTCAGAGACTGTGCTGATCAGCTGGCTGAGGTCTTCACAGACATCTTCAACACATCGCTGAGCCAGATGATCATCCCAGCATGCTTCAAGTCCACCACCATCATCCCAGTGCCAAAGAAATCTTCAGTATCCTGCCTGAATGACTACCGTCCCATCACTCTGACCTCTATCACCATGAAGTGCTTTGAGAGACTTGTCATGGCACAGGTGAAAAGCAACCTCCCCCACTCGCTGGACCCTCTGCAGTTTGCCTATCGCCTAAACAGGTCAACTGAGGATGCCATATCCTCTGCACTTCACCTTTCCCTCTCACACTTGGACAATAAAGACTTTTTTGTTAGATTGCTGTTCATAGACTTTAGTTCAGCATTCAACACCATCATTCCCCAAAGACTGTGTGTGAAACTGAGTGGATTGGGACTGAGCACCTCACTCTGCAGCTGGATACTGGATTTCCTGTCAGAGAGGCCTCAGTCCATCCAATTTGGTGACGACATTTCCAGCACCATCAGACTGAGCACAGGAGCTCCTCAGGGCTGCGTTCTCAGTCCACTTCTGTCCACACTCCTGACCCACGACTGCACTGTCCTGCACAGCTCAAACCACATCATCAAATTTGCCAAAGTCACGACCGTGGTGGGGTTCATCAGCAACAATGAAGAGTCGGCATACAGAGATAAGGTTCAGCAGCTGGCTGCCTGGTGCAGTGAGAACAACCTGTCCCTGAATGTGGACAAAACCAAAGAAATGATTGTCGACTTCAGGAGAACTCGCTCCACCCGCACACCACTCAGCATCCACGGTTCCACAGTTGAGACTGTAAAAAACACCAAGTTCCTGGGAGTTCACACCTCAGATGACCTCACCTGGACCACTAACACCACCTCCATCACCAAAAAGGCCCAGCAGCGTCTCCACTTCCTGAGACGGCTGAAGCGAGCCAACCTGACCCCTCCCACCCTCACCATGTTCTACAGGGTCACCATAGAGAGCATCCTGACCAGCTGCATCTGCATCTGGTTTGGTAACAGCACTGTTGTCAATCACAGGCAGCTACAAAAGATTGTCAAAGCAGCTGGCAGCATTATCGAAGCGTCTCTCCCGCTGCTGCAGGACATCTTTTACAAATGCTGCATCAGGAGGGCCTCCTGCATCACCCCTCACATCCTTCACATGGACTCTTTACACACCTCCCATCTGGCAGACACTACTGCATTATCAGGACTCGATCAACCAGCTTTTTCCCCACAAGCCATCAGACTCTTGAACACACAATCCACCCCCCACACACACACGGATTGTGAACTGACTCTGTTCCACCTCTGCACTTTACACATCACCGTCGCTGTGATGTACATGCTGCTTTATGGACCATCTCATTCATGTTGCACTGAAACTGTCTCTGTAAAGATGTTTAAGAATAATGTTTATATTTACAAACTGTACAGTATCATCACTCCAAACTGCTGCTGATCTGGCATACATTTAATGCCAGACGATTGAAATAGTAATCCTCCTCAAATGACTGTTGCTACAACACTGCTAAAATATTTGCACAATTTTTGCACTGCCACTACTTATTTGCACAACCATTGAACATTGAATTTATATATCATTGGTCACTTTTTAACTAACTGTATCTGCACAAATTATTGAAAAGTATTGCACAGAATCTGGTTCTCCAATGCAGTTATAATATCTGCGCAAACTTAAATGTTAGTCATACTTTATAAGAGATACTGTTAGTCAGACTTTTTAAGAAGATACTTTTATCAATAGACTGAATATAGAATTTTTCACATTGAAACTGTCACTAACTTTATGCACATTCGGTGAAAAAGTCCATTTCCACTCTTGTAGGTAATACTCCATCCCAATTGTCTCTCTTTCTACCTCTATTTCTAGTTCTAGTTTAAAGTTATAGTTATATTTAATACTACATTTCTAGTTTAAAATGTATATTTTGTATTTCTATTGTTTATTCCATGTGCCCTATCTGTTCTTTGTTCTTTGTTCTCTATTTCTTTTTGCACTGTGAAAACTGGAGCCTGGAAAACTGTCTCATCTCTCTGTATATCTGTACAGTATATAGCAGAGATGACAAAGTTTACTTTGACTGTAACATCAGCAACCCAGCTTCCTAGATAATCTTCTGTTTAAATACTGGACAAGTCCAATCCTACTTAATTTTAGCTGGATTACCAAGTCTGAACTGCAAATGTCACAGCTTCTGCATAACCATGCCTGCAATTGGTAAGTTTTGTATATACATTTAGATGTTAAAACAGTAAAATATTATTGAAATTGATCATGCCCATAGCAATTGGCTAAAACTACCTAGAGGATTAACAACTATTGTCTACTTTCATTTCAGTAAAGACCCAGTGAGGTGAAAACTATCCTTGTTTTGGTAACATGTGAAATGTGTCAGACAAGTGTGTCTGAAAAGATGTGGAAAGCCCCTGAATTCAGTTTTATGATGATGTGGAGTTTTGCAGTGTAACAGCTTTTCACGGCAGGTCTTAGTAGAGTGGGACTAAAACGCAGCGTGCTTATGTGGAGAGGTTATGTTTAGCACAGTCCTGATCAGATCTACTGCTCTGGCCCTGACCACCTGCATAGCATAAGTAACCTACCTGCTAGTCTGGGCAAGTTTGCTAAAAGAGTATGTCAAATGCTAAGTCCGAAGCAGTTCCTAATATCTCCATTCCCTCACTGCTGGTGGCTGCCATAGAACCACCAAGTGTAGGTTTACCTATTTTGTGTTGCCATAAACTGTGAAATATAATGTGCATGTTTATCCTGTTGTAAAGAACTCCAAATGATTAGGGAATGCATGAGCACATGCAGTTATTCCGTAAGAGCTAGCTCAGATGTGAATTATAGCAGTCAGGGCCGGCCCGTGGCATAGGCAATATAGGCAAATGCTAAGGGCGCCATCCATCCAGGGGGCGCCAAAACAGAGGAAGAAAAACTGTGTAACATTCCACTATTCTTAAAACTAGTTGGTATTAATGTGTCTTAATAGGAAAAGAACAAGCCCACATGATATTACCTGCTTAGCAAAGCCTATTAAGTAGTATTAGTATTAGTAATAATAATAATGATACGTAACTTTCCTATGAGGCCACCGACCCCCACCTCCCCCCGCCGCCCTCCACGCCGCCCCCCGCCTCCGTCTAATTAGCCTTTACCTGCTACTTGGGGGGATGGTCACTTTTTGATGTGTCAACAAGCTCAACATGTCAAAACGTCCTAAATTATCTGGTGCGCAGGGGAGGAAAAAAAGAAAAGGAGGGAAAACGCGACAAAAACAGAGGTAACGTTACAGTAAAGATGTCATGACATTATTTGTTTATACTAATATAATTTGCATATCAGAAATAGCACATTGTATATTATACAGTACAGTCTACATCATGCATGCATCTCAGATTTTTAAAAAATTTATATTATTTGATTTCATTTTATTCTTGAAATCGTGTTTATTATTAGCCTGTTCTCACATACTCCTCTTCTGTCTTCTGTCTTGCTGAGGTTTCTCAGTCCCACCCCAGAGGTCTTTGTAAGATCACCTTTATGTTAAATTTTTTTATTTAAATCCTTGTAATTGTTTGTGCCTTGTAATTTTTTGTGCATACTGGTTTCTTTAATGTCTTATTTTATGCAGTGCCTTATTTACATTGTATTTATAATTTAAGTTATGTCACTTTGTATTTTGGGAATATTTAAATCTAATACTTTATGTAAGCTATTTATATTGTATTTCATATATTCAGTTCATATTTTTTGTATTTCTTTCTAAGTATTTTGAATGTGCTATTGGTTTATTTAAATAAAAGAATGTCTAAGACAAAGCTATTCAGTTTCTTGTGAGTATATGTACACTAGCAGTGGAATTTACTGCGATGCAAGGGGGCGCCGCCTAAAATCTTGCCTAGGGCTCCAAATTTGTTAGGGCTGGGCCTGATAGCAGTAGTGTAATGCAAGGTTAAATGTAAGTTAGCAAACTATCTGCTCTAATCTATCAAATCTCATATCTATCAAATCTCATTTTTCAGCATTCCTCTGTCGTTTTAGCCTTTCCCCCATTGGCCTTCCGCTTAAATATTTCCTTTGTTGTATTCCGTATTAGCCCATACTATCCTGTCTTCATCCCTTCCAGTGCAACTTACTGTATACTGTCAAGTCACAACAATGGAAAATATTACATAGTTTTACTTGCACAACTTTAGAGTGATCTTTTTGAAACAGTGCATGTTCATGCATGTGTTTTAGAGTCGATGGGTAGGGGCTCTGTAGTAGTGGGTCGTGCTTCAGCGCTTTGAGCCAACACACCTACAGCATCTGAGCATAGAAAATACCGCCTGTATTTTCACCACTTTGAGACTTAATTTTACCTATCTAACAACTTACATATTCTCTCAAACTTGACGAGGTGTTTAGTGGCAAGTTCCTTTGATATAAGGAACTTAGCGCTGAAATTATTTTGACCTTACTGGAGCTTTAAAATTGTCACCTTCAATTTAATGCTTTTTTCATCTGTATTATCTGAATCTTCTGGCAATCACAGCCTTTTATGAATAGGCATGGAATGTGACCAAAATGATCATAACCTTAAATAGGATTGTCTCATCGAGTACTTTGTTACAAATCCTTTGCAAGCAATGTCTGCCTGAAGTCTGTGACCCAGAGGCTTTGCCAGATGCTGGATATCTTCCACTGGTGATGTTCCGCCAGGCATGTAATAGAACCATTTTCATTTCCTTCTTGTTTCAGTCTTGACTTCAGTAAGTGAAATACATGCTCAGTTGGGTCTAAGTTGGGTGACTGACTTTGCCGAGCAAGAGCATTACAATATAAGGCCTTGCAAAATTCTGTGGATGCTTTTGCAATCCATGCAGGTCATTATCCAGCTGTGAGTCTTTATGACTCTGAATGGGTTCTGAGGAGCTGAGATATGTATTTTCTCAGAAAGTCATCCTTAATGTCATTACTGACATCAATAGTAATGAATTATTTTTAGACCCACAAAGCACTTTGCAGATATAATATGGAAGGACATCAACCAGCACCAAAGTGCAGCTCCATCTGAATGAAGCTCAAACAGTCGTTCTCCACCAGTACACTCACTGCACATTTACTAAGGTGGTGAAGGGACAGGAGAGAATTCATAAATTAGACATAGAGGATGACTAGGAAGCTGAATTTGAAAGGTCCATGGTGGGTCATTTTAGCAGGACATTGGATTGGGGTTACACCCTTACTCTTTCAGAAAGATGCCCGGGAAGCTTTTATGACCTCAGGGAGTCAAGACCTTGGTTTTATTTCTCATATGAAAGGCACCACCATTTTTACAACACACCAAACTCGGGCATTGGAATCCAAAAAACCTATAGGATGGAGCTTCATATTGGCCTTACCAACAACTCAAGGGTGTCTAACTCCATATTGAGGTTGTTAAACTCACCAAAATTGTTCAACCTAAGGAAAATGGACAGCTCTGTGATGAGAACAAGGGTTCTTTATTTTCTAGACTTGTGCTTTTGCCCCAGGAAGTCATATAAAGTTTCATGAATGTCTATTCTGCTGGACATTTGAGTAGCAATTTACTTTTTAGTTTGGGGGAGGAATTTTTATATATTCATTTTTTAAATTTCATACCCATCAGTGCTTCCATTTCTTTCACAACAAAATGTGTTTTGCCAGTCAGAAGCATATATGGTCCAGTCCAGTAGAGTAATTAGAGCAAAATTAACCTTTACCAAGATAATCATTTCATGAGGAAAAACTCTATAATAATGTTTGGAAATGGTGACCATCTAGGTATGTGGCATTGACTGGAATTGGCGCAGCACTTTGCACAATTTCTTAGTTGCTATCAGATTTCCTCACACCCGTTTCAAGATTGCCAGGCAGTTGAGCAATCCTGTCTTTTACTTTCTGCAGGATATGAAGGCAGTGTGTGTTGATGGAGTGATCTGATTAAGTTTGTCATTTGAAAAGTGAGTTCCTCTGTTGAGACCACAGAAGATGGAAGGCGTCCAGCTCTTTGAAGGCGAGTGCCTCAATGCGTCACGCTGTGTTGTTTTAGTGCTATAATGTAGCCCTCTGATCAGCACAAAACGCATCAAGCTAAGAGCCTGCTTTACTTAAACAGCTTGCCCCTCCGGTGCGACCTACATTTTAAGTGCGCTCGGAAAACGGCAGCAAGAACTCTGCCATCCTTCACCCGTTGCTGGGGATATCAGCTTATGTAAGCTCGTTATTATCAAATAACACTGATGTATTGGCTCGGCGTGGGCCAGGTCTTTTGGCTTCGACCTCCATCACTCATATCCTATCCTAGCGTCGTTATTAAAAAAGATTTCTGGACACCTATCATGGGGACTAAAGGTATTAATCCCCATTTTTGGCCCGGCTTCAGCCATAGGATGTACTAACGCACTGACCACTTGTTCACCCCCAGGGTTGCATCAATCATTGTTATGTACTGGGCGTCCTCTGGCTTCGCTTCTCACAAACTTAGATTTGGCTGTAATGTTAAGCTAAATTAGCAGGAAATGGTAATTTAGGAAATGATAAGTTTAGGTGTTCCAAGAGGGTTCAGGAAAGCAATGTCTAAACGGATACAAGTGTGACGTCTCTGGCTGCAATGCCATCTCCATTGCCACCGGAGATCACATGACCCGGAAGAATCTTCTTCTTCCAAGTTACAATGTATTTAAAGAACTTTTTAGCATTGGCATATTGCCAAGTATTGCTATCTTGTTGCTTAGAGTGCCTTCTTGTCTTCTTGCCTGGTTTAACCCTTTGTGGTTTTTCCTTGGGTCTGCTGCTGTTGTCTGACTTCCTATTGCTCTTTTTTCTTTGTTTTTGACCGGCTTCCGCTTTCTGTTTCACAATCGTTGGATTATCTTTTGTTAGATCTGGTTTTGGGGGGAGTTTGATTACAGTTGACTAACATATACACTATTTTAATAAAATGTCTGTGAACTGAACTGAACAATCCACCTAGTAGCCAGGTTATACTGCTGCATACAAAGGCTTTGTAAATTTATTTAGAAACCAAGATGAAGCCAGGACAAAGGGACACTTTTTGCACAGTCCTTGACTAGACACAATTGTTTCAGTTTAGTCTTTCAGTTGCTGCTATTCTCCACAACAAAGTCGACCAATTTGATCTTATTTCAAGAGTGTTGAACAGTGTTCTACAGTGCTAGGATAATTGTATTTCAAAAACATTTTGAATACTTTGTGCCTGCACTAGTACAAGTCATTATTTGCCACTTTCCACTTGACTTAAAGTATTACAGAAAGTAACACCTATCTATTCATAACGTGTTTACTTTTGTATACCCTAATGTTGATACCATAGCAGTGGCATCAATAAGATACTAAGGGGTGAAATTGCCACCCATAAACTTTCCAATGGAAAATGCTACTTTAAATTGATGCAACATGCCCAGACATGTTCCATTCACTCTTTGCTAGCAAGAGGGGTGATCTGTTACAGATTTGTTACAGATAAAAGCATTTAAAGCTCTTACTTTTCAAATAGTCAAATATTTTTAACCTGTACAGACGCCAACGAAATGTAAGTAACCATGGCTACGATCTACCACTGACCTTAAATCCATAATTACTTTTAATCTCGGATACTTCAGATCTTTTACTCAATTATTCAATTCTATGTGTCCACATATCCTTCCAGCATTGACACCAGATCTCAAAATACACATGTGCAATGTACTGAGGATTCTCAAGTATATCTATTTTCGCTCATTTATAGCCCAGTATATAAGGACATAGTGTTGTCAAGTCTGATCCTTGACATAGCCTTGTTCTTTTGTAATACTGTTTTGGATTGTGACTCCTGAATCTTGGTAAGCTGTTTATTTCTAGTGCAGCCTTACCTTTGATATTTGCAAATTGCTTGACCTTGCATGACTTTTTCAGACTTGGACCTGGTTTTGTCCTTTGAATTTGTTCGCATGCCTTTATTTAGTCAAGGAATAGAATCATACATGTATTCACTTCTTTCATATCTCTAGCTTCTGTCATACATCTGACGGCAATTCTTCTCTAGATGTGAAAGAGGAGTAACTGGCATGGACAGAAATAATTAAGTAAATTGAGGTTAACAGAGGGTTGCTTTACGATCTTAGGTACCGTTCCTTTTCTCCAGGTAGAACTTTCCCATCGCCTGATTTTGTATTTATGAGAATCAACTTTTTTCCCCTGTTGGCTTGGTCCTATTGTTCTGTGTAGTGGAAGCTCCCCTATCTTCAAAGCGTTTTCACCCACTCTCAGATTATCCGCGAGCGTGAGTGCTTGGTTCACTCGGCAACGATAACAATAGCAAACTTTCTACTTCAAAGTAATCTCAGATTCTGTTTTTCGGGAAAAGGTTCCTATACGTAACGGCAAACTTCTCCCGGCAATGCACTGCGGAATATGCATCTTTCTCATGATCTTTGATTCCAGGCCGGCTTGAGGAGAACTTGATGTGATGTGAAATGGAATTTGACAAGGGTGGGGGGGATTTGGTCCTGTTACTGTGGTCTTCAATGTCACGTGTGGCTACGAAGATGGTTGCTGTCCCTGCCACGTGTGAGGCTATTAATAACAATCAAGGACACACCTGCATTTGGTGACATTTTGGAGTCTGTCTGAGGAAAGGTTTTTCTTTTTTTTTTTCTTTCTTGATGTGGTCATGCTCACGGTAATGCTCGGACGCGGTTCAGGTTTAGAGTGGACGATTTGACTCATTCGATGACTTGTGTTTTTTCACAAGCATTTTGTCCACCTCACACAGCTCTGATTCACCTTTCCCCAGCAAATCAATGTGTAAAAATTGAGCCCCATAATTCGGTGTCTGGCCTGCGCTGCTAGTTCATTCAGCATGTTTTGCTGTAAAACCCCCCCATCGAGGCGCCAGTGCCACCATGTGGCGATCTGCCCAATATTTCCAGTCCCCATTCTTCACGCTCACATTGTCCTGTAAGCTGTAGCTGGCTGTAAACAGGTGCAACAAACAGTCGTGCGTGTTCACAGCTACAATCTATTACTGAGCTCGGGATCGGGCCCAAGTAGCACACAAATAAAATCGATATTATACCGTAGGGTGAAATGATACATCATGGCCCGACATCTTGTAAACACGGTCGGGAGGGGAGTGGGGGGAGGGGGGGTGGATATGGGGATTTTATGGATCTTGTGAGTTGCCATAGAAACTTATGACTTCTAAGCAAATCATTTTCTGCGATTAAATATGCATGATTTAATTAACGTCACATTTGAAATCTAAACAAGCCCAATTTCCCTACATTTTAATTATTCTAATCACATCCCTACTGGAGTGGAATGATCGCTGGGGCCATTTCATCAAACGGGAGCGAAACAGAAGCAGTTGGGGGGGAAAATAAACTATTTCCATTTTTTGACTGCTTGCAAGTGTTAAAGATGGAGGAAACATTTAATCAAGCAAATGACAGGGGAGGGAGATAATGGGGATCAAAAACCGGGAGCCCAGCCAAAATACATGCTTCTTACTAACAGGAAAAAAACTTAAGTGACATTTAAAGTCATGTCCGGTCTGGTGTGTAGTATAAGCAATCATGCCAAGTAAAGTCATACACTGGGCTCTGATTGAGGAGCATTTATTTCCACGCACTCAAGGCGAGATGTTTTATATGCATGGCTCGTGAGAAATGGCTTTTGAGTGAGCAAGGTGTGTTGGCGAAAAGTGCTTATGCAATTCGGATCTGTCCTCTAGGAGTGTTCTCCTTTAGTCATGTGTGACCAGTTTTTGAAAGGTCGAAATCGACCGTATTTGTCTTGTCACCGACTCCGACAAAAAGGACTCAGGATTTTATTTTGAGACCAGCCGAGACCAACTCTGAAAATATTACTATTAATGAGCTCATTGGAGCACTTCAAGCGCAACCAGTGATGTTACTGCCGACTGTGGTTAACCGCCCCGCCCCTTCACATCATTCACATTCTTTAGTAGAGGGGGCATTATAATGAGAACCCTTTGTGCATGTTTGGGTCAAAGAATGTGGTATCTCTCACATTTCTAAAATGTAACATTTGTACTTTAAAATGATTTTCAGGAAAGATGATTCAGTCCATGCTGTGCGGTATTTAGCAATTACCCCCTTATCTTTTGGTCTTAAGGAGAGTTCCACCACTCTGGTTTGTTGAGTTTAACATATGATGTTATCAGTTTGGATACCTGCTTCCAGTGAAGCGATTTCTTCATTATAGATATGTAAGAGAGAAATATTGAATAAAACATTATTGAATATTGTTGCTTAGTGCATGTTGTTTGCTTTGTTCAGCTGTTTTTGAGGGCTGCTTAGGCTTTGCATGTTCCACTTATTTGTCACATGGTGTAAAAGGTGCAGTGATTCGTTCTCGGTCTCAACTTGATCTCTTCCCGCCCTGGTGTCTCGGTCTTGGCCCTTCAGAATGTTGGTCTTGTCTTGGTGTTAAGAACACTCAGAACTTGGTCTCAGTTTAGGTGGTCTTGGCTACAACTCTACTGTGTGTGTGTGTGTGTGTGAAATGCAGGGGAAGCTACTTTTAAACGGTAGCTTTTCAAGCTGCTTATGACAGAGAAAAAGGAGCTAACTACATCAAAGCGATTTCATAGATATTGGCCTCCATCTTCACCAAGTTGGACTCCATCTCACAGGTGTCAAGAGCGCATTATTATGCAATGACACTGCGTCATAAAGGCAGGACAGCTTATCAGATGCCACGTTAGCAAATTCAACACAAGAAACACTTTGTAAGGACTGAGATTTTTTTGTAGAGAGAGATCTTTTGTAACAACATAGATTTTACCACTCTACATAACTACTTGTGGGAAAAAGTAGTTGGTTACTTTTGAAAGCTACACATAAGCTATTAACAGGCTAAAAGTGCATGTGTGTGTGTGTGTGTGCGTGTGTGTGTGTTTGTTTGTCTGGAAATCAACACAAGTAGAACACACTGAAAGTGATAACCTCTTCTTTTTAATACCACAAAAGCAAGAGGAGGAAGGAGAGGAGAGTAGAGGAGAGGAAAGGAGAGAGAAGAGGAGAGGAGAGGACAAGGGCTGATATGAGGAGA
This sequence comes from Distichodus sexfasciatus, assembly GCA_032718565.1. Lineage (NCBI taxonomy): Eukaryota > Metazoa > Chordata > Actinopteri > Characiformes > Distichodontidae > Distichodus > Distichodus sexfasciatus. The sequence goes on from JAVGVS010000074.1 coordinate 1,556,155, forward strand.
TTTATCTGGAGTGGTAAAGGGACTGGGTGCAGTCCCCGCTTCGGGCTAAGCAGAGGTCCGGCACTCTGGGGCCATCCATCCCCACTTAGAGCAAATGCCTCAAGATTCAGGCGCCTAATTGAATGTGCAGCTTTTAAAAAACAGAGATTTAATAAACTAAACATCAAAGCAGGGCCATTTTTCACCAAAGCACCTCCAGGGACAGGCAGCCAAATTCATTAGAGGCCTATTCGGCTTAAGAAACCCCGATGACAAACTGTTTCACATTTTGTAGCTCTCTCTCGGTCTGTGGAGAAAACCCCAAATGTAACCTGACCTTCTCTCCTCAACTTTCTAACTCTTTTTACACATTTTTTTTTCTTTTCTCAAAGGCTTGGATCTTTTTCAGAAAATCCTGATGACCCAAAATATGAGGCTCATTCACAGATATCTTCTTAAATTTGTTCTTAGGAAATTATACTTATTTTGTACCATGTTTTTAAACTGGCTATTTTTTTCACCCATTTAAGGAGTTATCGAATAATTATAAAATGATTAAGAATTATGAACAATGATTTTTGAAAGCTTTACATTTATATATAATACTTTACAACTGTAGAACTGAAGAAACTGCATTAAGCTAATGTTATGCATTAAAAAAACGTGTGCAATTAAATGTGTGTAAGAGTGTTCTTGAGGGGTTGTAGGTTCTAAAATATTTCACATAAGAGAACATTGGTGAATATCAGAATTCTTGCAAAAACTGCATAAGTGGGTTTTAAGAACAAATTTGTTATTAAGAACAGTTCGTGAATGAGGCCCAATGTCCTCGGTGAAAAATGCCATCTAATTTATTTAAGTAACTTTCATTATTCTGTGGCTCATCAACAAATTAATCTATTGTTTTGTGCTGCGTGATTTGTTTTGTCTGGGATTTGATGGGCTCGATTGTTGAGGAAGATGGGGGGTGAGGGGAGGGGTTGGGCTTTACTTCCTGTTTACTTTCTCCTGGAAGGAGTGGGGGACTTGACACCACGGCCTGGTGCGGAGGATTTGGGGGCCTGGGCTGGAGCTGGAGACTTGGCTGGGGTTGGGGAGGGGCTGGACGGCTTGGCGGTGGGAATCACGATGGGCTGAGTGGGAGGCATGATGCGCTTGGGTGAGGCGGAGGGCTTGATGTCGGGGATCTTGTCACCGTGCTTGTAGACGCTGACAATGATGTCCACCGACTCGCCGCCATACCTGTTCTGCACGCACATGGTGAACTTGCCTGAGTCCTCCAAGGTCACGCCTTTGATGGTGAGGCTGGCGAATCTACCCGAGTCCAGTGAGATCACATACTGGTCGTCAGGTTCCACCTCCACGTCGTTCTTAAACCAGGTGACCTGCGGCTTGGGGTCGCCGCACACTGTGCAGGTCAGGCTAAGGGTCTGAAAAAGAGTGAGGCAGAAAGGAGATGAAGACGATGAGAGATGTGCATTTGTTTCTGCTGCAAAGATGGCTGTAAGGGATAAGGGCAGCAGTTTCCCACCAAATCTTTTTGTTGCTTTATCTCATCTGTGGCATGCTGCCTCTCATCCCAGAAACTCATTTCAGATTTGGGGTCTATATTAAAGTAATTTACTGCAACGCTGACTTTTTTTGCTCACTATTCCTCGGAAGAGAGAGTTCCCATTCCAAAACCGAGCACAAAAAGATCTCCCGTTTGTCTGTTTCTGAACTGTGAAAGCTCCAGCCTGCCAAAAACGCATAGTTAAAGACAACAGGCCTCATTCTCCAACATTATCTTAAGTTTATTCTTTAAATTATTCTTAAGAAAGTTAGTACGGCAAGTTTATATGGGATTTATGAGGTTGCAAGCTAATTGTTTACAAGTTGCTTTTATAAATCTCCATCTCCACATGAACTGAATGTGGAAACTGAAAGTGTATCTTCTTAAATAGCATGGGTAGAAAATGCCTAAACGTAATTATAAAGAGGATGACGAACCGGAAAATTTATTTTAAAAAAAATACTCCCCTTAGCCCCACTCACAGTCAGGCACACAGTGGGCTGCAGATTACTGCTTAGTCTGAATGGTGGTTCCTGGTACAGAACCAGTTGAAGACCCCTGTTGTAGAGTGTATTTAAATCATTTAAAATCTAAAATTTTGTGAAAAGAAAATTTATGAATGAAAAATGTATAAAAATGTTAGCATGTAAATTGTACAATATTATTACAGCTGTAGAACTGAAGAAAACCCTATAAGCTAATGTTCTGCACAAATTTGCATGCAATAAAAATTAGCATAAGAGTGTTCTTCAGTGTTTGGAGATTCTGTTCTTACCTAAGAAGAAATCTCAAAAAAGAATGCATCAATAAATGTCATAATATTCATCAAAACTGTGTTAGTGGGTTTAAGTAGGGGTGTTCAAATTAATCGAATAAACGATGCAGACATGGAGGGTTCTGCATCGATGCAATGGCGGAGCATAATCGATTACAACAGAGGTTTTCAACCGGCCGTCCGCTGCCCCCTAGTGGTCCGTGACATGCAATCCGGTTTCACTACTGAAAAAACTTTTTAAAAAGTAGTCCTTTTTTATTTTTCTAAACATTTCCATGATTTGGGGATATTTATGAATAATGAATTTAATGCAAATATCAAATAAACTAAAAATATTCCTCCCATTCAGTAGAATTGGATGTCTCGAGACCGGTCTTGAGACCACTTTTACGTGGTCTTGGTCTTGTCACAGTCTCGACGGTCTATTGTCTTGGTCTTGTCTTGGTCTCGGATCCCTTGGTCTTGTCTTGGTCTCGCTGTCTTGGTCTTGCTGTCTCAGATCGACATAGCGGTCGGGAGGTTTGGAGCCAACAGTATCCATGACACACAACGTAACGTTCGATAATGCAACATTATTATTATTTCACCTTTCGCGCCCTTCAAATGCAACCAATCAGTGACATAGATGTATTTTGTTGTGATTCAGACTTTGACGCTCATCCAATCAAAATACGCAAGTGTAGCGCTAGTTAAACGTTAGATACAGCATCACAGTGAGCAGTAAGCCTAGTCAGTCAGTTACAGTAATGTCAGCAGTAGTAGGCTAGTCAGTAAGTTACAGAAATAATGTCAGCGAACTCTTCAGTCATAAAGTTTGTGTTCTATGAACACAAACTTTGTGTTTTGCAGCACAGGTTCAAAAAGGAAGCATTCAGCAAAATGCAGATTTTGCAAAGTCTCCTTGACCGAGACAACTCCCCTCAACCCCACATTTTGCACTGGGAGCATTTTTTTATAGGGTACATCAGTCTATCGAATTACGCTACCCTTGATATTTTCAATAAAGCTATTATAATAGGGTATCAAACCGTAAGTACTGATATAATATTATGAGATTTTGCAATGGTAGCATCATGTGATAAGGGACACTAATTTTTTTTTTTTCATTAATTTGATAAATAGCATGAAACCTTGCTCCACATATTTTTCTTTTGAATTAAAAGAATGACACAAATATTACATTTGTGTGAAACATATACTGTTATGGGAAATACACCATTTAAAAAGCAAACCATAAGGTAGCATTTTTCGATGCGGTAGCGTAAATCGATAGCCTCTGCTATCGATTTGTGCTACGGTAGCATTTTTCAACAAGGCAGCATAAATCGACAGAACACCAGAACTGCCTCAACCTTCACCAGGCACCTGGAGCGTAGCTAGCCAGTAGCCATCTACCCATCTTCAAACTCTTTTACATACCTTTCCAACCTCAGATGACCAGATCATGTATATGTATTATTGTTATTTATCACGTGTTCTTCTCACATGTGCGGTATACATTATTTAGGGACAGATTTTTTTTTTTTTTGCAAGCTTCTCTGCAGACAACTTCTCTGGTGAAGAGTGTAACTACATGCTAAGTACAGGTAGCTAACTCTATCAGTGGCTATCGGCAAGATGTCAGAATCTTTTAAGCACTTGTCCTTATTCTTATTTATGCACAATTTGATGTGCAGTTTGTATTGGTATGTAGTATTTGTAGTTTGCATTTGATTCATGTGACGTGTGCGCATGTCTTTATATTGTTTGATTACAGCATTTTACTTAAATTGGTGTTGTTTGACTAAATAAATGTGATCATTGACTTTTAAATAACATCTGCATATCACGTTGTGTTGAATTAACAGGCCTAATCCATTTCAGGGAAGTTGATATCATACAGTGTAATTTGGCTAGTACTACTACAATGGGATGCAATTTCAAGTGTATAATTGTGTATCTTCAATTTGATGTTACAATTTCGTCTACAAATTAAGAATAATTGTTACAGTTACATATTTCCCATTCTTTAGACAGTTGTTGGTGTTAGCTGTTTTGTCAGATGATTTTGGGACCAGTCAGTACCCGTCATGCCAGTCTTCAACAGCACACAAAAGTTAATGGTCTCGGTCTCGGTGTCGGTCTCGCCTCGACTTTGTCTTGGTCTTGACTCGGTCTGTCTTGGTCTTAGTCTTGGTCTTGTCTTGGTCTCGATACCCTCTGGTCTTGGTAGTGTCTTGGTTTAGGCGGTCTTGACTACAAGTCTACCATTCAGACTGCTAAGTCTGAGTGGTGGTCCCTGGGACAGAAGCAGTTGAGCAGCTCAGTAAGTCTGAGCTTTGGTGCAACGTTCAATATGGAATGTGACATATATTATTAAAATATGATAGTATTAAAAATATTTCCTGCTATTGCCTGTTTCTGCTTGTTACGCTCAGCTATTTGATGTCATCCTTCCTATCGTGAGTATATATACAAAAACAATGGCCTTGGCCCAGTTTCCTCAAAGGCAAGACCACCTTTACCAGTTAAAGAGACGAAAGAGTTCGAAAGCAATGCAGAGACGCTTTTTACCAAACTTTCATCAACGAACTGCCAGGGAAACTCATTTCAGCTTGCATTCACACACAAGCAAAGCTGCTCCTTTGACTTTGGACTCGTAATGGAGTTGGACCAAACAGGACAAAGCACCTGCCGTGGCAAAGAGGACATCTCTAAAAAAGCATGATCCTCTCCCTAGTCTCTAGCCTTAAGGGAGCTCTCATCAGAGTACTCCTCATTGCGAAGCGGGGTCTTCAAAGGTCTCGCACCACAGCTCCTTGGCTTCTAATGGAAAGCGGAAGACGAGGCAGACCTACCGCATTCACCCGGTCTGAAAGAGAGGCAGAAAAGGGGGAGAAAGGGGGGCCAGGGCTTTTTCGGCTGTCGGCTATTCAAGCGTATCGCAATCCTGCCAATATTCCTCCCAAAAGCTTGAATAGACGACATTCCCGCGGCCGGATTACGAGGTCGGAGACAATACGGCCGGCTCTAACCACGAGACGCGAGACGAGCTCGGAGCCCTCCAGCACACGCTCTCCATGCTGAGCGCGAGATGATCCCCCTGCCCTCGTCCGCCAAACGGCGTTGTGAGCGAAACACCCCCGTGGCGCCTCACATCGCTAATGCGACGGGCGTCAGCACCACCGGGCCGAATTAATGGGCTGCAAAATGCGAGCGAACACAATTCGCCAATATCCACCAACATACCGCCACGCACGGCAAACCATTCAAGGCGTTGTTATTTCTTTCCCCACCCAGAAAACCCATGCATTTTCCACATCCAAAACATTCAGTTATTTCCTTCAGTGTTTATATTATGGCACGCCCATGCTGAGAAGGACTCGGACCTTCTTTTCCATGATGGTCACGACGTCGGGCAGACCGCCGACCACTTTGCCACGATCTACAAACGAAAAACACACACACAGCACCCCGGTCAGAGCGAAAGGATCTGAGTATATCAATTAAAAGATCCCAGCATGCAGTCGAATAAGCGTACTCACTCTTTTCAGCATATGCCTCGGCTCTGGATAAAAAAACAAGGCGAGAGAAAGAATGGCGTTGTTAGCTGGCTCATTAGCACGCACTAATATTTTACCCACACGCCAGCATGCGGCACACAATGCACTCTGCATCGCTAAGCATGCGGGGGAAAGCGGAGAAGCAAACGGCTTCCAAAGCACCGATTATCTTACTTTAGTCGCTGGAACTCAGCATAGGCGTTATCGTACACTAGAGGACGGGGGAAGAGATGAAGAGAGAAAGAAAGATAAAAGTTAAAAAAAGACACAGAAGGAAATGGGGTGGAAGAAACAGGGCGTCTCTACACTGCACTTTCTTCTTTTTTGTCCTTAAGAAACACTGTGCAAAAGAAAAAAATAAGTCCATATCTCATTATTTTAATAGCTTTGTTTTGCGGCGTTGCAGGGAATCGCTCTTTTTCTCCTCGTAATTACTGTCTCTGTTCCGCCGATCGCACGACCCGTCAGGCACCAGACGAACTTTGCCAGCGTTTGCCGTCAGGCGGTCTGTTGGCGAACCGCCGCCAAAAACCGGGATCTACACCTTTTGATACTTAGTTGCCGCTATTTCATCCCGGGATTTTATTTTTCTATGTGCACAGCTGCGGCACTGGCCTCGCCTTTCAAGGCCCGGCGCAGGAACGGCCACGGGCGACGTTTCGCTGAGACAAAGATGTTCATAACCCTACAGATGGAGGAGATTAAGGAAAATGAGGAGGGGGGGGTGCGGGTGTGGTGAAGGGGAAGCCGTTAAGGGAGGGGATTTATTGTCAAGGAATTCAAGATTTGTGAGCATAACAAAAACATTTGGGGGTAAAAAGACTTATTCCGAGCTTAGATGGTCCAAATACCGCTAATGTGGCGAAAAGAAGGGATTTGCAAAAATCTTCCAGGGGAGAGATGTAACCCGAAAAGTCGTTATGATTATTCAAAAGTCAATCTGTGTATCCAATTAAAGCCCTGGGGCAGAGTTCGATTTTAATTGGGCTTTTTTGCTCTTCACCTAGAAAAACCTTCATGATTAAACAAACCATTTTTTTGTAAATCATCTGAAATCAGGATTTTACTGGATTAAGGAAACCTGTCATTGAGGGATTAAGTTAGAACAATGCGTTCTAACTTAATCCCCAGCATTGTTTACCTTGTCCGGCAAGTTCAAAGGTGCGGGTGTACGTCTTCTCGCTGTCTGTGATCTGGAAAGTGTATATGCCTTTATCCTTGTCGGTGGGCTCCACGATCTCCAGGCTGGCTAAGGCCGGAGTCCCACCAATACGCATATGTTCAGATGCAGAGATTTTGGTGTCCCTGGTAAACACAAAGACCCATGTAAACATGTAAGCTGTTCAGCTAATAAAATGGCGTGTATGAAAGGAAGCAGTTTTATTATTTCATGCTCCATTCCATTCTTCCTCAACTGTCAAACCAGTCCACACTGCTTGTTTTTACACTGACTCTTAGTGGTGTGGATAAATTGGATTTTGGAGCTTTCTCTTCTTCTGTGACAAGTTACCCCAAATGTGGTTATACAGTTAAAACATGACAACATTCTTGGGCATAGAGAATGTTGAGTGTGTGTGTGTGTGTGTGTGTGTGTGTGTGTGTAAATCAGGGGTGTAGCAGTTCTCAAAATGCGTGGTTTGGTTTATACCTTGTTTTACTGGGCTGGTAGAAGCGTAATGAGAAAAATGGAGAAAATACAACAATCAGCCTTAATACTGCCAGGTAATGTAACTTTTTGCAGTGTTCATAATATTTAGTAAAGCCTAATGATCACAAAAGAATGATCCCAGTTTCTTCCACACAGTGAGACGTACAGCTTTTTAATGAAAAACTGGTATGGACTGTCTGCACCTAGAGCACAGGTACCAATATTGGACTGAAGACTGGATTGGATCACATCATCTGTAAACACAATTTACATTTACGTTTATGACATTAAGCTGACACTCTTATCCAGAGCAACTTGCGTTTTCCTAATTTCATGGACTCCCTCAGTGCAACTTGAGGTTAAGTGTCTTGCTCAGGGACCCAGTGATGGTACAGCTGGAGGTAGGATTTGAGACCACAACCTCGTGGTTCAGAGGTGAGTAGGGGTGTTGAAACTAATCACATAATCGATGCATCGTAGTGCAGACGTGGACGATTCACGATGCAGTGGCAGACCATAATCAATTATATAGGGGGTTTTCAACCGGTGGACCATGGCAGCATTGCAGGTTCACTACTACTACTACTACTACTACTACTACTACTACTACTACTTGCAATCCAGTTTCACTACTTAAATCCCTGTGCATACTTTTAATGGACAGTCTTCTGAAAATGACAGTAGCATTAGCGTGAACTCTTTATACTTTATACTCTTATACTTTTATGCAGTAGTTAGACAATACACAACCATGTCAGTGCTATGTTGAGAATGACCTTAGAGTGTCATAAATACAACCAATTTGATCCTGTAGTCAATAAATGACCAGAAGTAAAAAGGACAGAGAATGTCTGATTATAGATTAAAATCTCTGATTGCATTTCCCTTTAAGATAAGATTAAGGTAGCATTAAACGGTCATTAAGGAAAGGTACAAGGTTAGTGTCCCTTAAAAAGAGGTTATGTGTGAGTGGCAAGTTTACTGTGTGAGCATTTTTATCATTTTAACCTGAGCAGCTGTCTTTCAAAATTCCATTTTGCAGCAATCTCCAACATAGCATAAGTAATTGTTAAGTGACTGTATAATAAATCCTCACAATAATAATAATAATGTCGTCTCTGTGCCAGATTTTTTAGCCTGCGTTAAAGGGTTAGGGAAGACCTGGAGCAGCTACTTCGGAATGGTAATATGGGATTAGGAAACCCACGGCGAACGCGAGTAACCCATATTAGCCCACACGTAAGAGAATGCGTTAACGGAAGAAGCTTTACGTGACATGTTATTATTCCACTTTCCCGACACACACACATTCCTCTCCAACACAAGGCCAGAGTATTAGACAACTGTAAATCTGATAGACATGTTTCGTATTGACAGCGATTCGGAGAGCGAGGCAGGGGCCTGGCAGGCTCGGCCTGGGCAATTTCCTTCCCGTTCAATAAATGCCTTCTTGTGCCGGGTGCTAAAGCGACGCAATTATAGACAAAAATCTCCAAATCATGTTTATATGCGGAGCCGGAGGCCTGAGGCTGCGAGCGAGTGCCAGCATTTCATTTTCTGTGGGTATTTGCCAGTGCATTATTCCAGGAATTTTAGAAGAGGAAGAGGAGGAGGCGGCGGGGGAGGCGGCGGGGGAGAAGGGGTTTGGCATACTTTTGTATCCAGGTGATGTTCATCTCTTCCGTGTAGTACTTCATGTGGCACTGAATCATGATTCCCTCGGCTGTACAGTGGATCGCCAATTCCCCTGCACTGGACCCTGTTTAAATAAAATGGGGAAAGGAAGAGGGAGAGGTGGAGAGAGAAAGAGAGTTTCTCAAACTTGAGATGTGGTTTCCTCCACTGCAGAACCCATCAGCTACCAACCATGATGGACTGTGGGGTTTGAAAGAAAGTAACTCCTGATTGGTTTGGGAGCTGAGGATTAGGACTGGGATTTGGATGGAGGAGGTGGACATGCAATGCTCCCACAAGTCTAGAATAGCGCTAATGAGCGGCTCGTAGCAATTCCAGCCACGTGGCAACTGTGACTTTGTCCCTACAGTGTTATTCTTAACTCCATCAGCCAAGAGGCATTGAGTATCAAGTTTTAGGGAAGTCATTGCTATCAGTCTGGAAGCCTAAAAGCAGCACTGTTATTAGGGCTGGGTGATATGACCTCAAATTTATATCCAGATTAAATGAACATTTTACTTTGATTACGATTAATGAATGATTCTTTTGTTTTGGGGTTTTCGTCTTAATAATTCATTGACAGGGGTGGGTAACATGGGCATCATAGTGGGGTGAAAAGTGGGACAGATTTAACAGGGCGTAAGTGGGGGAAGGGCCCTTTAGAAGTCTAGAATTGTATTTTATTATGGGAGGGTGGGGGCCATGGAGACTGCTTGTGTATAGGGCCCAGAATTTGGTGCTACACCCCCGGTGGGTAGTAACTCTTTACAAGTAACGCAGATGAGGTTAAAAAGTTGTTGGGTTTTTTTTTCTTAGCTATAACTTAACTCTTACTCAAGTAAATAAATATAGTAAGTATCTACTTTTTACTCAGTTACATTTTTCATAATGTCTTCCTTACAACCAGTCTATTCTCTTGGGCGAAAGTCCATATCAGGAGAAAAATGCTCCATTTACAGCACGTCTCTGTCTCTAGGTGCACACAGAGTGGAATCACAGGCTGTGGAATACACCTGCATAGGTCCCAAACACTGTTGCGGTTTCAACCCAGCTTTAAAATGACCGTTATTGGGGAATGTCACCAGATGTCATTCACTTACTATTTCACTCTCTTTTATTCACTCATGTATGCCCACTCTCATTTACATACATTCACACCCACTCACAGTCTTCTGATGAGCTTTATGTAGAATCAGAAAATAAAATAACTAATTGTTAAATGTCTTTGAACTGTTAACATATTCCAAATATACAGCAGACAAGAACAGAATGAACTATTTTATTAAAGCCCAAAAGGCAAGTGATTTACTTGATTTTTAAAAATGGGAAAAAATACTGTTTTTGTTATTTATCACTGATTTGTGTGCTTGAAATATACCAAAATGTGCCGGGTGCTAAAGCTTAATTACAAAATACTAACAAACTCTTACTTGAGTAGGTTTTTCAAATGAGAATTATTATTTTTACTTGTACTTGTACTTAAGTACATATTTTCAATACTCTTCCCACCACTGTTCATTGATAAGTTTTTTTTTTTTTTTTTACAGTAAATTTACACAACTATTAGGCTGGGATTTTTTTCCCCTAATGAACGAGCGCATATCTGTGTAACTTTAATTAAAACAAACCCAAATAGATGTAGTCACAGTACCTGAACCCACTGGAAAAATTATTAACACATTGTTTTTTGTTTTAATGTTAAAAGCATTTAAAAATGCTCAAAATAAGTGGTTTTCAATGGTTTCAATTAATTGGATCCCCAATAGAGATTATGATAATGACCTTTATGATGAGAACTAATCTGTATATATAGAGAGAAAACTTGTAGAAGCAGATTAAATGTGGGTAATTGTGCATTAATGTGCTCGCACTGAACGAGAGAAGCATCATTTTTTACTGATGCTTAAGAGTTGCGAGGCTTGAAATTTCGCCAAACAGCTCCAAGAGCAGAAGCTGCTCTCCATCTCTCAGCAATAGCCCCACTGCAACACTAAAGATGATCTATGGCAAATCATAAAAGGCTTAATAATTGTCGTTCTGATCCTGGTTAAGATAGACACCCCGTCTTCCAGTCTGCTGATGGCCTTTGAGTCTGTTGAAATCCGGTCAATCCCAGATCGATCACTTGAGCCGACACTCGAGCGCTGACTGGCTTTAAAATGGAACAAAATGAACACTGAAATACTTATGCCATACCTACCAGAGATACGTGAGAGCTCGAGGATGACGTTGTCAAAGACTGTGGGGGAGAGAAAAGGTGAATTCATGTGAGGTGACATTCTAAGATATCCAGGGTTAGTTATTTCATATTTATTCATTTTGTACAGTGTAGACCATTCGGAAAATGGCTACAATCCGGGCGAGCCTTTACCTTTGCCAGAAATATCAACCTGAGACACGTCCTGTCCTCTGTCGTCACTGATAGTTGCTTTGTATACGCCCACGTCCTTCTTCGAGAACTGGAGGCAGAATTCCAGGAAACAAAAAAAGCAGGATTTTGCTGAAAAGGGGGGCTTCTTTTTTTCTTCTCTTATTCAACACGACACACTTATGGAGCATTATATATTCTGCACCCTTTGGAACTTTCAAGATTTCAAGGAAGCATTTGGGCAACAACAGCCAGCAGAGTGGGGGCTGGTACCTCCTACTGCCTGAATTCTGAGTGTTCTCTGGTTACTGCCGAAGCACAAACATCCGTCGACTTATTGTCTAACACACGCCTGTGTATTTGCAAATGAAGCCTGTTTAGTTTGCTCCGGATCCGTTATCCCGCTCAGCGAAACTGCATAATTATAATTGGCAACGGCTTTAGAGGATGTCTTTTTTTATTTCCAGTACATGAGAACATTCATATACTGCATGACTACTTGTTGATAACACACCCTCTACCATTGTTTCTTTTCAAAAAGAGTATGAAGGCCTGATATTACATGGCTGCTACTCCATTTTTCAAAAGCCGCCACAGGGTATATGATGAGCTCATTTTCAGCAGTTGAAGATCTATTGCTCTGAGTGTAACTCTTGCATCTAACTTGTGCACACTACAAAAATAGAGCTCAAGAGTGTAAAATATAAGAATCACAGACTTCTGCCATGTGTCGAAATATAAAAGTCAGTACACGCCACGTTTTCTCCATGCACACAAAAAAAAATCAAAATTCATACATCTAGTCAGTGATTCCAATCCCAAGAAGCCCCAGGCGGTCAGTATTTTTGTTATATCCCATTGGAAACCAGCAAAGAGGTCACCTGCATGTACCGGGTTTCAGACTACCTGGAGTTTACAAGCACTAGACTGGAAGACAGTTGGACCTAATCTTAACATTAGTATAGTTTTACAGTTTAGTTCTTAGTCACACTTAGACATGCAATTTGTAAGCTGGACCGTTTAATACCAAACAAGCAACATGTAGCCTCTAATGCAGGTTACTAACTTGTTACAACCTCGGTCTCACGTCACTGAAGACATAATTTTGCCACCACATTTTATTCTATGTCGCTGCACTGGGACATTACAATCCAACTTGACTAAAGGACTTGGTGTCTCCTGTTGGTCCCACCCATGCCTTTTTGGTTTTGAATTAACTAGACTTGGGATTTTTGTAAATAAAATAAATATTTTTTTTATTTATTTTGTAAATAAATAAATTTTCACAAATAAAATGTGTAATTTAGGGCTTTTGGGGTCCGCTAAACTTGACCAAGATCAAGAAAACACCAATCCTGAGAATCACTGTGTGAGGTCAGGGGGAAAATCAATATGAGGAGTGCTTATCTTCCCAGAATCAATCCAATTTAAGTATACTCTATATTAACAAAAGTATTGTGAAAACACTACAAGTAACTGAACTCAGGTGTTCCAATGGGGGCTGTTTATCAGGGGTTGGTCTTGGCTTAGTTCCAGTGAAAGGAACTCTTTATGCTTCAGCGTACCAAGAGAATGGTATGGTCAAAATGAGAATGGTCAAATATTCCCATAAACGCACTCCTACACTTTGTGGACAGCCTTCCCAGAAGAGTTGCAGAAGCTGTTATAGCTGCAAAAGGGTGAGCCAATTCCATATTAAAGTCTAAGGATTAAGAATGGGATTTCATTGAAGTTCATGTGAGTGTAAAGACAGGTGTCCCAATACTTTGGGCAAATACAGTGTAAATGAAACCGTAAGCACAAGCAAAGCATTTGAAAGGTAGAATGTCTTACCTGGAAGGGTATTTAATGTAGTATTGCTTTGTGGATTAACGTTCTGATAAGTATTAGTAGCAGCAAACCTGATGTCAAAAAAAGACTGTCCTGTAGGAATATCTAAAGATCAGACTTTGTAAAGCACAGGAGTATATTACTCCAGCCAATCATCAAAAAAGGATAACAGTGATGATCTGAATCTCAATCACTTCAAAAGGGATCAAATCAACCATTTGTATGGTCACTGCTGCTGAAGATGAATCTGCCATCACTGTTACATAAGAGTTAATTACGGTCATTCTGGGCAAATCTGTAACGCTTTCCAAACTCAACAGTGGGTGGCCTAGATCGAGAGATATGCATCATCATTATTCTCAGTCAGGGGGCATGAGTGCTTTTAATGAAATCATCACCCCAGGCACGGATTATCAGCAAATATGGATTATCTTTGAGAAAAAAAAGTTTTCTGACAACGCTACAAAAAACTATGTTTGCTTCTACTTATTAAGTCCAAAGTCAGAAATTTCTCTCCTGTATACTGTCAGGCAACCTCACAGATGGACCGAAATGCCTTAACAATCCAGCCCAGATAGTGGACTGTGCAATTACTCCACATAATGACATTGTGGGGTGAAATAACACTCTGAATGCATCACTGTGCTTCGGATTCATGCTTCCAATGCTCCCCATGCTGCTGCACTAAAACTACAGGCTGTATGAAAGCCTCACACTTATCAAAATCAGAAAGTTAAACATTACGTCACATAGAAGGAATTTGAATGATGATTTTTTAAAAATACATACAAGATACTAACATAAATACATAGAGATTCAATACCAAATGATATCTTCTAGGTAAGTCATTTGTCTTCTGAATGCTTACTACATATTCACTAGCAATATCAATAGCCGATACTGAGAAGATTAGTATAGCCCCCGCAAACGGATGACAAGCAAATCAGAGAAACGCTCCTCACACTGAATTTTCTTTCTGACATTATACAGTGGTTCTCGATTTTAGTGTTTGCCGGTCAAGTTTAGCAAGGCTCAAAAGCCATAGTTTTATAGTTGTGATATTATTTACACAAGTCCCAAGTTTAGCCAAGTGACAAACCTAAAAGTCATTGGGCCTCATTCCCCAATATTAAGAGCAAATTTGCTCTTAAAGCGAGGATATTTAAATAGTATGATATTAAACAACTATAGAATTGAAGTAAACCCAGTCAGTTGTCAAACATGAATGCAATCAGATTCGCACAAAAAACGCTCTGCAGTTGGATGTTCCTGGCTAAAGTTTGACAATGACAACAGCTATTTCTTTTTGCGCCATTCCTCAAAAAATCTTGGAAAACCGAGATCTCACCTGAGGCAGTGGCAGCTTGCAGACCCCGGAGTTGAGGTCGGGGGCCATCTCGGGAATCACTTCCACGTCGTTCTTAAACCAGTGGAAAGCTGACTCCTTCTTCAAATTAGCCACCTGAGTGGGGGCGGGGATGGCGGGATGAGGGGGAAGGAGGGAAGGAGGGAGGACACACACACACACACACATCAGGCGGCGATGATGGAGCAAGCAGGAAATATGGCCGAGCCGCTGCGCCATCTGTCAGCCGAGTTCCACAGGCGCCTCAGAACCACCGGGCGACCGCAATGATCTCTTTATGACAGAGACGAATGAAGCCCGGCACGTTACTCATTCGGATTGGCACTGACAACAACGCGGCCTCGTTTAACGCCAACGCTTCATTTTAACTTGCCTTGCAGAGGAGGCTGACGCTTGCGTCCTCGCCCACCTGGATGGACAGGAACTGGCTAAAATGAGGACCTGGGGACACATTTACAACATTTTACAAATGAATGGAATGTAATATTCATGCAGAATGTAATACCTAAGCCAACCACCACATAGGAATTTTTTACAGAGAGCAATCCAAAGCTAAAACTAGACTTGTTGAAATCAATAATATATCCAGTCTCATTTTCAAACTTGAACTTAGGTTTCTTAATTAAACCAGGTGCAATTTCTCACAGTGTTGGTCCCAAAATCAGCAACACAGCTTTGAGAATGAAATAAGAGTGGCAGTCTCACAGCTGCATCCTGATGTGACCAAATGTTCAGGTTTTAGTCTTTTCTCACAGCGAGCTGGTTATTAGGGATGCAGAATAATATTGGAATCATATTGGATTCTGATGATAATCCCTTTTGTTTAAAATCATCGACATCGGACCGATGCTTAGATTTGCCCGATGTTTCCAGACAATATTTGATGACTCATTTATTGTAAGGTAGCGCTTATGCCAGGTATGTCCAAAGTCCAGGTCAGATTTTATACGGCCTACGCTTTCTGTCTTAAAATGTATGGTGTTATTTTGTGCCAAATTTTTAAACACGCAACTAAATTGAGTGTTTGCCTCACTTAGCGAGTGTGAGCTCGCACATGGGGTGTCCCGAGCCGTGTAGTACCAAACTGACTAGTATGGTAGGTAGGGAGCTCTTATCACACCTTTCTATACGGTACTATGCATCACAGGAAATAGCAGGGGTTGTAGCTTAACGGCTCTCTGCACACTAGGTAGTGCACATGGAGTATCTCTATTTGCTTTGTTACACCACATCAGGAAGTGACTTTTCTTAAAATGTCGTGCACCACACTTGAAATGCTCCGTCCTCGCTCGACTCTGCTTTCATGCTTGCTCAACTTGGCACTGTATTAGAAATGTCAGAGCTATGGCGTTATTTTTTATGCCACAATTCTGAGCACACGGTGGAACTTTGGCGAGCAAAACAACTTGTCTTTACGTGCTCGACTCTACCTTCCTCATTTATCAGCATCGGCAGATAAAAGCATGAAAAAATTGGCATCGGCCAATAATTCCCATATCGTACATCATTCTGTAAACAACAAAAGTTCTCAACTTAACCAACACTTGAGAACCTAGTAATAAAAATAAACACTGCGTATTAACAGCTTATCTTTTTGACCCAAGCCTTCTGCAGATTTATCTCCAACCAGACAATTGCTGAGCCCATCTTTGTTATGGAGAAAAGAAATTCAAAGAATGCACTAAATGTGCCTTGACTACAGCAGAGTGGTGCACACAATGGGGAGCCACAAAAAAACAACAGGAAAACAAAGCGTGTATATTATTAATCCACTGATAAACATTTGTTCAAGTGCTAGGAATTTATTTCTGTTCGAGCCGCCGCCCGTGGAGAGTCCAGTACCCTCTTTCACGCGGATGTACTCCCTCCTCTGGTAATCAGCTTCCGCCAGGGCTGCCTTGAAAGCTGGAGCACAAACGAGAAGACAGTGTTAAATAATACTCAATTACAAGAAAAAGTACTGGTGTTTAAATTAGAGGGGTGAACCTTCACTGGTCTCACGATTCGATTCGATTAGGATTATTAGGTCAGCGATTCGATTTGATATGATATCTCGATGCATGCCATCAATTTTCTACATTACTTCACATTGCATGCAGATTGGGCAGCCATAGTTGCTACTAGCATGTTCTTTTTAACTTGAATTTTTATGCCATAGCCAGAAAATCACCAAGCAATATCATGATATAATTCAAGGATTTTCAACTGCTTCTGTCCCAGGGACTACCACTCAGACTAAACAGGGGGAGTATTTGTTGTATTACTTTTTAGATATTTGCATTAAATTCACTATTCATAAAGATGCCCATGTCATCTGCAAATGTTTTGAAAAATGAAAAAATATGATCATTTTTAAAAAGTGACTTCAGTAGTGAAACTGGATTGCATGTCACAGACCACCGGCAATGTCACCGTAGACCAATAGGGAGCAGGGGACCGCCAGTTGAAAACCTCTGTTATAATCAATTATGGTCTGTCACTGCACCGATGCAGAATCGTCCACGTCTGCGTGGATGATTGATCATTGATTATGTGATTAATTTCGACAGCTCTAATGTACATAAGTACCTGAGAAAAGAATGAAGGACTCTCAAAGTACTAACTATTGATATCCGCTGAATGAATATTCCATCTAATTTTTCCAGTTCAATATTTTTGTTTGTTTGTGTTTTTAAAATGGTCTCAATGAAATGATATGGCTACTGGAAATGAGGACTACCAATCACATATGAACACAGGCTACCGAAATGCCAGTCAAATTTTTAAATATTAAATCAGATATTGGATATTTTATTTATTATTCAAATCAAATTATTATTATTATTCAGATTTTTGAATATTAAATCAAATTGTATGTGTACTGACTAACAAAATCTCATTTTAATTCCACCCGTGGTTAATGGTTAGCGAGCCGAGCCTACAGGCTAGAGCCAGATTTTGTTTTACAACCGCGGCACTGCCCACCGTTTCCAATCAGCACCAGTGAGGACTGGGCCTTGGCTCGTCCGTCTTGGATCTGCACGGTGAATGTCCCCTCGTTGTCCTCGGTGAAATGATCCAGCACCATCTCGATAACGCCCGTGGCTACGTCGTGACTCATCTTCGATTGCTGGGGAAAGGAAGGGGGAGAAAAAAAGAAGAAGAAGAAAAACAAAGAGAGGTAAATACTCCTTGCTGGTGCTGTGTTGCTAGAGGCAGCCGGTGATGGGAACCTTTTTTTATTTTTGGAATTGAATCTATTCGGTTGGATCTGTTATTACATTTTTTTTTTGCACCGGTTGGCAGAGATGTTGGTGCATTATGGGCAAAATTCTTCCTTAAAAAGTAGTCGTTATGGCTGGGTAATATGACCTCAAATCAGCATCATGGTTAATCGAACATTTTACCTCAACTACAATTAATGAGTGTTTCTTTTTGTTTGTTTGTTGCCCTCTTGATGCCCTTACAAGGCTTGCAATTTAAATATGCTCAGCCATTAAAGCTGGGTAATTATTTTCTAACAAGTGTATCTCTTTGTGATTTTAAAACAACTGACAGTGACACAGACAGATGTTGTCAGATTGGACTGGGTGGAGTCACGTGTCACGCCCATGCAGCCTCGGCCCCACCCCCTCCAATCCCGGTACTAGCCTGGGTTTGCTATTCACCTTTCTCACACGCCGGGTTCTCACACTGACAGAGAAGTACCATCTACTCCCTGTGAATTTGGTTTCGCTTTCATGTGGCAATCCATGTGATAGTACCATAGACACTAAGAAGAGGCGCGAGCCCATGTCCGTGTTTGTGTTTCATTTGAGTTTTAGTCATTGAAAGAGCATAAGCTTGACCATAAATCCTGCGTCTGTGTTCTCTGTTCCAAAGGCTGCAAACACGAACGTGACAACACCTATGTTATTATGTTTTTAAGAGAATGGTACATCAACACTCGGTTAATCAGTATTAACAGATTGTTTTAAATAATCAAAAAATAACCAATATTAATCGATTAATTGCTCATCCATACTAGTCAGTTCTGCTACTCGCTTCTCAGCCTTAAGTTATTAACATATTTCACTTTTGGACTGAGTAGACTGTATATAAGAAAAATAAATATAATAATAACTGAGCTCAGAGCACTAGTAGATTTACAATTGCTGCCTACCTCACAGCTGACAAGCTCCTTGTTATTGGCAAAGAATTTGTAGGTCACGGCAGAGGAGATGCCCTCGGCTTGTAGCCAGAAGCGCACACGACCCCTCTCCAGAATCTTGTACGCCAGCTCGGTCTTCAGAGGGATAACTGAGGTGGAAAGAAAGACGAGAGCGGTGACAGGGGGCGAGTTTGTGTGCCATCATGGTTCACACACGCACAACCTCTAAGTGAAACTGTGCTTGCTTGTGCTTACAAGGCCCTAGACTGATAAAACAGAGGAAGAAACGGTCAAGGCTTCTGCAGTAATCCTTACCCCTCGACATGTCTTTCCCGTTGGATGACTTTTGGGAAAGGCCCGGAATTAGCCATCATAAAAAAATGTAAAAAAAGGTAGCAGGACAGAAATAGCTGCCTGCGGTCTCCTACTTACTTGGATTGCGGATGTCATAGCTAAGTGCCAGCATTTTCTCCAGCTCTGGAAGACAAAAAGACATTTTTAGACCATTAAGTGCTCTGAGAGTGCCGCACAAACGGGAATAATGACTTGATACGAGAAAGTGTATATGTTAAATAGACATTAAGCAGGTTGGTAAAGTGCTATCACAAAAAAAAACAGTCAAAAATTAACATTCACTTGAGAGGCTTGGTCCTTTTTAAAATGCAGCCCACGATTCTCAAGTATCTGTGACATACTGTAAAACATGGAGGATATTGACGTGGTGCATGTTGACAGTTTACCCCTTTCCGCCTTACCCCAACTTGTACCCGAGCAGGCTGGAGGCGAATTTTGACCCGAGGATTGGTACCTACGTGTAACTGTTTTTTTATTTCTTTCAGACGTTCACTTGATGAGTAACCTCCCAGTGCTCTGTCCACAAAACTGTCTACTCTGACTAACAAGCTCATTGTAACTGAGTTTTTTAATAAGCCATTACTACTAGGACGAGTATACTCAGGGTTAGGGTTTTTCGGACTACATTTAAAAGCCCTGCTTAAACATGAGATGTAGAGGACTTGAGTAAATGTACTTTGACTATATTTTGACTAGTACTTAACTATTTCCTTGAGTATAAAGCACTAAGATTATACTGCTACTGTAGGGTCTAACAATCATATGAACACAGGCTACTGAAATGCCAGTGAAACTTTTGAATAGTAATTAAAAGTGTACGCATACTCAGTAACAAAATGTCTTTTTAAAAGTAGTGAAGTAAGTACTTATACTGAAAATGATAATAATCTGAGGTGATTTTAGACTTGTGAGTGTTTCACTTTTTTCAGAAGCAATGTTACTGGCTTTACCATGGTGTTCTGGCACCACCAAACATCTAGCTTTTGCTTCTACCCTGAAGGTTGTATGTGTGAATGTGAGCGCTTGTTTCTGAATACTTTGTGCTTGGACTATTGTCAGTATTCGCAACATTCACTCTCTACTTAAGTTCAGTTAAAATGAAAAGTCATACACTTACTTCAGTACATTTCCTTTCATGAAACTCATTCCTTGTTCTATTTTGTACCTAAATGTTTACTGTGATAAAAACACATTTTTCCACATCTTTTGGATACTGATACTAAATGGATGATATCATCACCTGAGACTTTTATGTAACTGACGGCTCACAATTCTAGAGCCTGAATTCGTTCATCATGACCAAGCGACTACCTTTCACTCCATGCCAACTTGATGATAACTCCTCATCATTTGGGAATTAAAAGAATTGGAGAACAGGTGTCATATTTTAAAGAGATGCAAATTAAAGCACTTGAAGACTTAACACATTTCTTATAATGTCTAACCTTCACTAATACCAGTAATATACTTTAAATACTACTTTTCCTCAAGAAGTGTTCTTATGAGTGACTTTGAACTTCAACTGCAGTCATTTTTATAAGAAAGCTGTACTTATGGGATGGTTAGGGTCCTTAGAGAGTTATAAAAAACTTTCATTTTAAGATACACATTTGCTAATCACTGTAAGAACGCTCTTCATAATAACTAAACTCATAGAAATGTGACCCCACCCGTGCCTTTCTCTTTTCGAATGAACTCATTGGCACATGCTCGTAGCTTACCACGCCGTTAGCAAATCCGCCTGGACCGCATCAATAAGTTAGCTAAGGATCATAATATATTTAGGGCACAATGCAGAATTTGGGATTAACAAGCTTCATAATACATAACACATTCTCCATGTTTATTACAGTAGCCGGCCTCACCTTCTGTTGCGATCTTGTAACTTGAAGAGACACCGTCGGTGTTGGTGACGGAGACGGAGAAAGTGCCCACATCTTCTTTGTCTGGGTTCTTAAACAATAGGCTTGAGCTAGAAGAAGAAAGAAAAAAGAGCAATGAATGGAGCTTAAATATGGATATACTCATTGTAGTTTATAGCTTTATTATATTACAAAACTGCTAGTAGACTGTAAAATTTCCCTCTCATCTCTCTGTTTTTATTCATTTTCTAGGCTTATATTTATTTTGCTTTATCTTTTTTTACTTCCCAAGCATCCTTATAAGCATTGTTTTCTGGATCATGTTTTTAGCAAACACTCATTTCACTCATTATCCATTAGTGTTAGTGTTCTGTTGTGTTGTAGTGCCCGAGGTCTTTCCTACGTTAAATAAAGTCTGTGCATTCATAAATACATAAATGCATAAATGCATACTTTAACTCCAGGAATACATTGAATGCTTTACTCTCGGCCGGGTGTAACACCACCAACTTACCCCCTTTGGCAAAATGTGGAGTGTAAATTATGGCTCTGAACTCGTTCCGACTCCACTCCAATGATATCAATAAATAAACTGATAAATAAAATGTTCTGCAAAGAGACAGCAAGCACTGTTTGCTTTGGCTTCGACTTTGGCTTTGATTTAAAGCGGGAGGTATATATGCTCTTTATTCAGTGTTGAATAATGAGTCAAATCACCGTCTGTCATTTGGTGAAATCTAAATTTCATTTCTTTCAGCCTTGAAGGCTGATGCATTGGCCTGTGTGTGTTGTAGGGTCCTTACTGGCTGCCTGAGGTTTTAATGGTGATCCCTTTGGAGAAGTCGGTGATCTCTTGGTAGGACTTCTTCCACACAAACTGCGAGTGCTCCGTCATCTGGCAGCTCTCGAAGGAGAGATAGATGTCGCCGGTCTCCTCATCGACTCCACACTTGATTTCCTGAGCCCCTTTGGAAGCGGCGTGTGAGAACAAGAGGGTTTTAGACGTAAGCCAACACCAATCCGGCGCTATGCAAAAGACGTATGGAATGGCTATGTTGGAATTATGGTATGGATGGGAAGGGATTATGGGTCAGCGTGCTTCCCACGTCTACCTACCGACGCTCTCTCTCCCTGCCCTCCCCTGAGTTAGGCTGAGTCCTACTGGAAAAACACAACCCCACAGTGCACTCTGCTGGCCAACCAGCGTCAAACCACCCTTCCATCGACTATGAATGTTTCAGGACAGCTCAAGATGAATCATCATCTCGTCTCGTCCGGCGGCTGTTTTTTTTCTTATCGGCAGCCTGGCAGACAGCTGCTCTCCGCGCCACATCACAGCACCTCCCATAGCGAGTTCTACACAGCAGAGAGTCGCTCACTCACTCCCTCTCTCCCTCTTTTTCCTGCTCCGTCTCTCTCTTTTTCTATCTCAATGTCCCACCACGAGTCGCTCTTTTCGACAAGCCCTTTCGCTATATGCTCAGCTTTCTCTGGGTTGCACTGACATGCCACCACATTGCTGCAGCTAATAGGGAGGGCGGCAGTGGTACAAGAGAGTGTGTTATGTGTGTGTGTGAGTGCGTGTGTATTACCTGGCAGAGCCTTGGCGCGAATTGGGTCAGAAGAACAGGAAGGTTTGCCAACACCCTGGGCGTTCTCAGCCCGCACTCGGAACACATAGGACGCGCCAGTCTCCAGACCCTTCACCTAAAAAACAAAAAGATTAGTCTTTACTGTTAATGGAGCCATTCATGACTCCAAAGTGCTACAGATTTTCTCTTTTTCGCTCCACGTTCAGCCGTGTAGACACAAGCAGAGCGTACAAAGGGAGAGTTTGTGTCGCACAGGTGTTTTACCTTGAGGTAGCAGTGGTCGACAGCAGATGCGTTGGCAGTCGTCCAGGCATCGGTGCCCTTCTTGCACATGTCCACGTAGTAACCGGTGATGGCGCTGGTGCCGCTATAAACAGGAGGTTTCCACTCCACCACCATGGAGTCATCTCTGATCTCAGTGAAGCTTAAATCATAAACTGGGCCTGAGTCACACACACACACACAGACACACAGACACACACATAGACACATTCGATATATGGAATTGGGGGCAAAGCCAGAGGAGTACAAGGTGCCCAACTGTTCACTAAATGTCTTCATTGTGTTGCATTTGTGTGGCATTTTCTTACCTGGTTCAGGCATGGTCCAGGCCTCACATTTGAAAGAGGCACTTGGGGCAGAAGGATCCCCAAGTCCTACCATATTGGCACCATATACCCTGAATTGATACACAGCTCCTGGAGTCAGATTTGGTACCTGTAGATAAGAAGCATGAACCCAGTCATCAATTACATTTTAAATATTTACATTTAGCTAAAGCTCTCATCGCTTTCAACTTATTACAGGGACAGTCTCCCTGGAGCTACTTCGGGTTAAGGGTCTTGTTCGGGAGTCGGCGGTCCTGGGATTCTTTTCCAGTCTTACTATTAACAACAAGGGCTTTCAGTCACTTAGACCACCGTGCCACCACCACCCATCTTTTATTAGAATCTTTTATACCTGTTTGCCACATATTGACATTTGGGCCCAAATCTATGATACTATTACAAAATATGTAATTTAATTTTGAGTCAGAATTTCCAGTTAAATTCTTCTCTGCTCAGATGGTGTTTTCATTGTTAGCTTGGAAAATAACTTTTAGATAGTTTAGGAGAATGGTGTGTTTATAGTATTTAATTTTCTAATTCTATCTTGAAGTTATGAAGGGTTAAGAATTACATAACGATTATGTAAATGATTGCAAATTGCCATAAAAGTAAGGGGGAAATCCTTAGTTTGTTACTTTGAGCCTGCATTCTAATATGTGCCTATGTTAAATAGCATTTTGTCTTTTTAATTAATTAAACTTTTAGCTAGTCTTAAATTTTGCTTATTTTTTGCAGTACAAAAAGTATCCATACCAGAAGTTCTTTAAAATACAGTCCCATACATTCAATACTTAGAAACACATACTTCGTTTACAGATTTTTTTTTTCTCGAAGATGCAGTTGAGATACAGTGTTCCATTTTCAAATTCTATCTAACTTACGGACAGTTAAGAATTACATAACGCTTATGTAAATGATTGCAAATTTCCATAAAACGTACACAGCTCGAAGCAGATTTCAACTTGTGTTGCTTTTTCTCCTGTACTGCATCGGCTTTTCCATGCTGACTCACCGGCTTTTTGCTAACCTAGCGCCTTGGAGGTAGACCAAAGTGTGTCAAACTGTGGATGTGGAAGGATATTTTGCATGCTTCTCTAGTGTTGTGGCCAGTTTTGGAACGCTGCGAGCAGGATTTGCTGTCAAACTGGCATGCAAAATAACTTAACCCTTTCATGCATGAATGATGGGAAACCTGTGAAAACCAATGGCTGGTTTTCCACTCAACTCGACACTGTGCACAAGGGGGTTAAGCTGTGTTTTTTATCTTCACCAACATAAGCATCATAAAAACTAATGCTGATTTTGTGCTGGCCTTTACAGCAGGAAGGTATGTCAAACGGTAACACGAACAGCGCCGTGAACAAGTCAATTTTTGCTGGGTGACAACACTACCTTGTGGAGTCTCTGCTTAATGGGTGGCACGTTGACCTCGTGCCACGACATCTTGGCCATGTTGCACCTGTCGATGTAATAGTCGGTGACCTCAACGCCTCCTGAGTGGGCGGGCCGCTTCCAGTTGAGCACCATGGATTCCCCGTCGCAGTGGAGGAGGGTGACGTCGTAGGGAGCCGTGGGGAGCTCTGCGGAGAAGATAGATGACTTACGCCACGCCGTCCACATTACTCACTGTCCACCGATGCAGGGGAGGGCTCGCAGTGAGCAGAGCAGCCCTGGCTTTTAATAAAGCCAATTCGCAGCCATTTATTGTCTGCTGGCGCTTATAAGGCGAGAATGAATTATGGCGCTTTTGATGCCCGGCGTCTGGTGTTTTGTCGGCAAAACGTGCATGCGAATACGGGCCTGAAAACAGAAGTTTTAAATCAATGTTGGGAAGTTTTTTGCACAGCGAGAGGCAAGATAGACTCCCGTGCACTTAAACGCAGATTTATAAAGTCGTTTTGTTAACATCAGCTTTATTGGTGCATATGAAATATATATGACTGGGGGGGGGGGGGAATCACCCACTTCCCTTCTGTTCAGCACTCTTACTGAGCATCTCCATGAAGAAAAATGGGGAAGAAAAGCAAGTATTTTACATCGAACCTGGGGAATTTCATGCATTTCTGCTATATGCAGTCCAGACGTGAACAGTCCCATGGTGCATTGCAACCGACTCGACATTTCAGTATTATTCATGCAGCGTGAATCTCACACTTGACAACACAGCCCCAAAAAAGTGCATAAGCACACTGAGGCTTCAGTAGACACTCTGCACTCTCACACACCCCTCTCCCACCCACCCTCACCCCCCTCAACCTTCATACAGCAAGTGGCGCACTTTGTGATCCTCCATCCTCCATGGAAGACATGCCGTCACGTCTCTGTTCCGCAGCACTTTGCTCAAGAACAGTGTTTGAAAAAGGTTTCATGGACTTTGCTTCGTGTAAAGCCTGCAGTTCTGGGGAAATAGTCTCTCTGCTGCGAAGAGTTGGCAGTTGCCTTACTTCCCTCCCCTTTTTATATGTGCTGCCACGTTTGCAACTCTGTGTTTTATTCATAATCGTACAGAAGCTGTTCAGTTATAATTACTCTGTTTTATCGTCTTTAAATTTTTAATGTTTGAAAATTATTTAGAACGCTGATTCGAGTCATTATCGTTTTTAGTATTATGCATTACAGAAGAACCATCCTTCTTCTCTTTAATCAAAAACTTGAATCAGTAATCTACCCAAAGATTTTGAATTCTGATTTTTGAATTCTGCTGCAAATTTGCACCCTGTCTTGTGTCACAGATGGCGCTGTATTGCTCAGCTTAAACACTAGCGGCCGCTATGTCTGATTATTCCTGTCCTCTTCTACTGTTTGCTTGTTCTAATATGCTGCACGCGTTTTTGTTTCTATTTAAACTTTCCTTTCACCTTTGTCATGTCTTTTTCTGTTATCTTGAGTACTATTGAGACTGGATTAGTTTTGCATGAGAACACTGAGTTGAAGTCATTATAACCAGAGCTTCTCAGCGATTTTAGTGTCAGCCCGAATGTGCCATGCCCGTAATCATTGTGGACAAAGTAAAGATTACTGGGATTTTTACCTTCTGTAAAAACGTCCGGAAAAATTACTTCAGGTAATACTAATCCCGTTCGGACAAACCAGCAGTAAACATGCATGAAAACATTCCGTTATACTGGAGTTTCACGCATTTTTTCGAGCATGGAGGGGCTTGAGGAAATCCTGGGCGGTCTGAATCAAATGCAAAATGCATCTCAGTGTACGGCAAACGTGATTGCAAAGAGAAAGAAGGCCAAAAAAGCACTTGTGAGAAGCACAAGTTTCTTATTGCTTTAGGTAAGCGCCTATTACTAACAGTTACATAAGCAACGTAGCATACAAATCATGACCAGACGGTGAAATCAGTGCGTAAATCGAGTTACCTCTCCCACTTCTGGGAATTTTACTCAGATTTCTTATCCCATCCAAATCGGCCATTAATATTACAGACAAAATAACATTACCCCAGTTCCACATGTAAAATTTATCCTGTTCGTACAGTACTTTAGTCTGCGGTTGCCGTCCTTGTTTCTGTTTTCTTAGGTTGCTGAGCTTTGAGTTTTGGTTGTTACCTCGAGTGTCAGAATTATATCTACTTTTGGCAATTTTACAGACCTTACTTGCTTTACTTATGTTTCACAGTATAGTAAAAAGAGAAGGATGTAGATGGAAGTGAATATTTGGCCTCCTCTATGCCAGAAATTCCTTTTAAATAAAAGTAATATTTTTCTGTCGTATAAATGTGCATATTTCTTTAACAGACCTCTTTACCAAACAATCAACAGGAATCAAAACACAGATGGTACTGCCTTAAAATAAAGATGACCCAATGCATCAAGAGTCTCTTTCTAGGGTCTCCAAACAAAACCTGGACGCTGCAATTTCTTCCCTCTCCCTTTGTTCTTGCCAGCGCTTGTCGTGACTAGATTGAATTGCAGCAAATAACTAGCACCTCCCGCTGCTACTACAAACAGACTTTGGTGGGGGAGAAAGAGCTGTTATGAAATGTTGGCTCTGTGCTGGGAAATGCCGAAGTGGTTCGTATGCTGCATGTGTGTAATGTAGAGTCGGCGCTACGTACTGAGAGCGGCTCTAACGGAAAGTGGCGCTGATTCTTGAGACTCTTCGCTCAGGCCCAGCTCGTTGATGGCCTGAACGCGGAACACATATGTCTCGCCCATGGTCAGTCCGTGGACAACAAACCTGTGGGGAGAAAAAGCAAGTCACAAACTTTCTTAATAATGCTACCATCATATGCAGTGATATATAGTACTTGAGTAACTGTACTTTCTTATTGTACTTGGACTAAGTATTGCTAATAATTGCAACCTTTAAGTGTTGACTTGACTACTTTATGATCAGTGCCCTGCACAGGCATTTTAGGAATTGTTTTAGCACATATTGGCATACATTTGACTTACTTACATATTAAGTGATTTATTTATTGATTATTAATTTATCCATGTTTTATTAGAAGGTGTGTGATTACTTTAATTGCCATTGTGAACAAACCACAGAACAGCACACAGTGCACCACAACGAAATGTGACCCCTGCATTTGACCCATCCGTGGAGCAGCCGTGGACAGCTAACATGGACAGCGCCTGGTTAGCAGTGCTGCTTGGGAACAGTACCTTGCTCACGAGTGCCTCAGTGGTCCGGGATTCGAATCGACGACCGTCCGATCACAGGGCGAATTACCCTTACACGTTACGCTACCAACTGCTCTTCTAAATCAGACTATTGCTTATGGCTTTAATCAATATGAGCACATAACAGTTGATGAATTTATGTTTCTTTGAAATTTATAAAATACAAAAAATGAAATGGAAATAAATTGTCTTTCAGAAGAACACTTTTCAAGTCAAAGGTCAAAAGAGCCGCTCTACCTGGGGTCTATCTGTGCTTGTGCCTTATTATAATGAAAGAAACTGTCACAACTGCCCCTGCGATCCCCCAGTCATGTTTTATCCTTTCTCACATAACTTTGCCATAATGTGCTATACCTGTGTTTGTCTGTATTTAAACTTACTTCTTCTCTTTCTCTTAGTCTTGTGTCAGTGGTAGTTTATATGGAGTTGCTGTTTGAGATTCTGATTGCCAGTTGGCTCCTGTTAGTCTGTTATATGTCAGTTTGGCTTTGTTTTTTTGTCAAGGGCATGCCCCCGTGGCTTGCTTCATGGTTATTTTGGGTCTCTACTTCTGACCTTGACTTTACAATCTATTTTGGTCACATTTACAAAAAAAGATACATTTTGGAGGGATGTTATCACTACTTACAGCTTTACTGATGCCAGAAAAATACTTTAATGTTAAAGTACTTTCTTTAGTAGAGAAATCTTTACTTTGACATAAGTATTGGTTTCGAATTCTCTACTTGCCACTGATATATGGATATAATAAAGGGTTGTGCAATAATAGACACACTGATTTTTGAATGTGTCCGATACAAAAGGAAGTACAATCAGAAAATAATGACATTCATAATTTGGTATTACAAAAACTTATAGTGAATTCACACTACAAAATGTTGAAAACACGTCAGTGCTTATGGGTACTGGGTGTAACTATACCACATACTTGGTCTTCTTGTTAGGCTTGTGGTTAGCAGAGGTCCAGTTCTTTGAACCCTTGACACAGGAGTCAATGTAATATCCAATGAGATTGTTTGGGTCCTTTGGAGGAGCCCACTGGATCAGAACAGAGGTGTCAGTTTCCCTTGTAGACACCACCTGACCGGGAGCCGAGGGCACACCTGGACAAAAAAAGGAACCAGGTTTTTTTTTTTGAGGTGATTTGTCCACACTGATCAATCAAAGCATGCATTTCAAATTAAATCTTCTTTCAGATTATATCTATAAATAAAGGTGATATTATAGCATCCTCTGTTGCAAAATAAAGAAACAATTTCATTTGTTTAACAAAAGAAATTAACTAAGATGCCAATTCTTGCTGAGGAAAAAGTTAGGACACCCTATGGTCTAATGGGAAGTATTTCCCCCTTTGGCTAAAAAAACCTTTTCTATAGCCATCTATCAGTCTCTGACATCAACCGATTCCCCACTCTTCAATGCTAAATTCTTTAAGCTGTGTTATGTTCGAAGGATGTCTTCCATGCACGCCCCATTTCACCCCACATATGATTCAGTTCTGTGCTTTGACTTGACCATTCCAGAATTCTCAATTTCTTCTTCCTAGGTCATTCCTTGGTAGATTTACTGGAATGTTTTTGTCATTGTCATGTTGCATGGTCCACACCCACTTCAGCTTCAACTTCTGTACTGATGGTTGCACATTGTGGTCAAGCACCCTCTGATAAGATCAAGAATTCATAGTGGATTTTGTGATGGTGAGCTGACCAGGTCCTGCTGCAGCAAAACAGCCCCAAACCATGACATTTCCACCCCCATGTTTCATAGTGAGTATGAGTTTCTTTCTTGCTCAAAAGCTGTGTTTGGTTCAGGCCAAACATGTCGTCATTTACACATAATTCCTTTACACATAATGTCCACATCATTCAATGTTATATTCATCTGTCCAAAGCATGTTGTTCTGAAAGTCCTGATCTTTGTCTAGGTGGCCTCTGGGAAACTGCAGTTCTGCCCTGATGGCTTCTTTTTTTTGACAGCAAGGGTTTCCTCGTGGCACACCTCCTATGTAAACCAAACGTATACGGTCTCTTTCTTTATGTTGTGCACCTTAGTGTAATTCTAGACATTTTAAATATGAATAAATGTGAGGGTGTCCTAACTTTTTTCTCAGTATGAATTGACATTTTAGTTCATTTCATTTGTTAAATAAATGAATTTGTTTCTTGTTTTAGCATAGAAGGTACAGTTATATTACCATTATCTATAGATATAATCTGAAAGAAGATTTAATATTGATATGTTGATATATTCTTATGTCTGATATTTAGCAGGGTGTCCTAACTTTATATATAGGTCCAGTCATGCTAATTTGGTTTTGAAAAATTCAGAGTTAAATGAAACAGCCAGCCAAAAAGGCCAAGAGTTCAGGTTGTTGGAAAAAATATGAGATCTTGGGTCTAATCAAGTTTCAAGCTGCTCACAAGGCCCCTCCAGGCTAGAGCAGGACAGGGAGAGAACATCAGAGTGGAAAAATTTGACTTGATCAAGCTTCAGACACACATATATTAATCATTCAATTTTTTCACAAATGCAGGAAAAATGTTTTTTTCTCTTTTTACATCCGAAAGGAAATTCAATCACTGTTTCAGTTATATCAAAACTCCAATCAAGGGCTAAATCTATGACACCTTTTTGAACATGCAATTGAAAGCAACTTGTGCCTGACATGAATATATAAAAGACTGGACACTTTGTATCTACACATTTTTTAATTAAGCGAGATTTAATTACAAGTGGACTTTTATTTGGGACACCAAATACAGTAAGTCATCTCTTGTTAATCCTATACCTAGTTGACCACTGGTCAGTTGTTGGCCACATGACAGAAACTGTACTGGTATTATTTCGGTCAGTCTCAATATATTAGGGATATAGCTACGTGTGTTGCATAGGTAAGTTCATATATACAGTATATGACACGATTACTAGTTATGTCCATACCATTACTAGGTTGAATCTGATCATAATCCAATATACACCATATGGTCAAACAAGTATTAACACATTACTAGTAAATCTTTACCTTACTTCAAAAAGCATTAATAAGGAATTAGTCTTTCTTATTGCAGCCCTAACAGCCTCTATACTGGTGGCAGAAAGTGTACAGGAAATAATGGGTGGTCATTGTGAAATATTTCTGAAAAATGGTCTGCCCAAATATGATGCAGCTGATTAGTTGATTAACCTTATAGCAACATAGGATCAGACTGTGCTAGTCAAGAAAAACATAGCAGACCTTCCCATGTTAGATTCACAGCCTTTTAAAAGTTATCCATAAGAATTTACCCCGCAGTTCCTGTGTCTTTATGGGCTTGGTAGGCTCTGAAGGATTGCTGGTTCCGTACATGTTTGCCGAAACCGCACGGAACAGGTATTCTTTCCCCTCAGCCAGGTCGAAGACAGCGTAGCGAGGAGAGCGCACTGGAACCTGGGTGTTCACTCTCTGCCAGGATCCACTGCCAACCTGAGACTGTTAGAGCCATTAAAAAGTCACATTGTTACTTAACACCACCACATCAGTTGGTGGATGTGAAAGATGACATCAATTTGCACCTCTTCATTCAATTATTTAAAACCAAGGTTAAGGTCGTAGCCGCCCATAAAGTGTTAATGTCTGTAGTGAAAGTGATCAGAGATGTAAAAATCTGGCTTCAGCATCTCATTTGGGGTAACTTGGGGTAACGAAGATTTTAATTTGCAATCTTAAGGTCTTCAAGGTTTCTGTCACTCACACCACTAGGCCCGCACCTTGCTGAAGTCTGATTTTCGTATTACTGAAATTGATCTGATGCTGGTTTGATGTGCCTTGTTGAATAGATAGTAAAAATAGTTGAAGAACAGTTGTTTCTGTTGATACATGTGGTAAACGCAGCTCTGAGATGAATTGAGACCAACCTTCTCGATGTAATACCACATGGGGGCCCTGCCGTGGTAGATAGGGGGGGTCCAACTGAGCACAACATATGTTCGGTCGGTCTCTGAGGCGTAAACTTTGGAGGGAGCTCCCGGAGCTTGTCCCTCGGCTGCAGGCAGAGTACATCAAACAGAATTACTGTCCTCGCCAAACTGCCTGTTTATATTCATTCTCTCTCTCATTCTCTCACCCTCTCTCTCCCCACACTCTCTCACACAAACACCTCTAGGAAATGTCCTCCCAATGTCATCAGTTCTGCTTTCAAAGATACTTTAACGGAATTAGATTGAGTGCATCATCTGCAATACCGCTTTACACACCCCCACTCCCATCTAGACACACACACACACACTCACACCCGACACTGGTTGATGTGTTCATTGCAATTTGAAAAAATGCCACAGATGGCTGGCCGCTTTTTTCCTGATGGAATTCTCATCAAAAACTAATCAGCACCTCTCATTTGAGAGACAATTATGGATCACGTAATTATTGCTGTTTTCAAAAGACAAAATTGTGAAAATAAAGTAAAATTGGTAACCGGTGATGCTTAATTGCATATACAGCGACTAATATTATATAGAGCTGACAAAAAGACAGAACCAAGAATCCTTTATTGTTGCGCATTTACGCCATATTTTTGTGTTTGTGGAGAACAAGAAATCCAGTCTCCCAGAAGCAGCTAGGCGCAAGCAAGGGTTAAACAACTTGCTCTGGGACCTAATGGTGGTAGTTCTGGGAGTAGGACAGAGTTTGATTTGAACTTATGACCTGTCAGTAGGGAAATATCCTACTACTAGGCTACCAACACAAAAAAGCCCATCTCCTCCTACTAAATGAGTGTAACAAAGCTGTGATAATTTTCTAACCCTAATTTTAACTAAATGTAGAAACAATGCAAACTACCTTCAAGGTCATCATGATAGGTCACGACATCAAGCCTTCCTCCAAGCTTTGTAGCTGTTCAGAAGAAGGGAGCAAAGGTCAAGCGTTTAATAGGGGTGATTAATTAATCAGTCTACATCAATACATTTGTTTAATGATCAACAAACGTGTAGCATTCATCAAAAATTTAATTATTGATCAGACATCATAAACATTTTAACCAGAGGTGGTACTTAAGTAAAAGAACAGAAACCACTAGTTACTTCAATACTTCAAGTGAATTCATGTTGGTGTGGCACCATTTCATATGCAATTATTATGTTTTAAAGTTAGTAGCCACACCTAGCAGTAGACTTGGAAAGCAAATTCATAGAAAGTTATTTCACTGGCCATACTGCACACAGTAACATTAATGTTATTGCTATCTAAAAGCTCAGACAACTTAATTGCAACTTTTACTTGTAGCTAATAAAACGTTTACATGCATAAAACGTTTACAATTACATTCTAGACAAGGGAGAACAACAGTTTGAACCAAAAGACACAGACTTCCAGGCCCAAAGTTTTCATTAAATGTACCCCAGTGAGGTGCAACTGCACCGGGCATGAATATTTCTACCTCCACTACCTCCAGGGCCTATAAGGAGCAGTGAAGTGAAAAGTACGGTATTTGTCTTTCAAATGTAGTGAAGTGAAAAGTACGGTATTTGTCTTTCAAAAATTATAAATAATAAATAAATTAAATTATGTCTAAATTATATACACATTATTTTGTTGTTTGTTGTGATTTGATATGATTAGTAGTGATTGTGTTAAATCAGCATATGATGTCTCACATCGACCTCTGGCTCCTGAACTGGATAAAATCGAATTTGTATCGTAGCAGACTTTGCGATATCAGAAGATACTGAGTCATTGTCCATTGAATTGATACATATTATATTTTGATTAAACTAGTGATTTACACTCCTAGTGTTTGGTCAAAACAGAATTATCTTCTGGACTCCAAAAGGCATTAACAGGGGTATATATAAATATATTTTACCATGAAGTCTCTCAAACTCAGTGGGATCCAGTGCAGCGATGGGTTCAGATGCCCTGGACGGCCTGCTGATGCCGTGAGAGTTGACGGCTCGCACTCGAAAGTAATAGGAGTGTCCCTCGAACAGGCCAGTCACGGGGTACTTGCAGATCTTAATGGGCGAGTCGTTACACTGTGCCCAGTTCTCCGTTCCGACCTCGCATCTGTCACAGAGGGTCAGTTAGGGTCAGTAAAAGGACTAGAGACAATTACTTTTGTTTAAAAAAAAAAGCTTTCAGAGAATTAGTCAGTATTCAGCCATTACCACCCCATTTGCCTTAAACGACAGTGAAAATTGCAGCCTACATCGGACCGAAGAAGGGAGATAAGCTGAACAGCATTTACTCATAATTGCAGATCTGAGCTTTTCTTCCAGGGCTGCTTATGAAGTCAGCAATCTAAATCTGAGTTCTGTAGTGGAGGAGCATCGAGGACCACGGAACAAAACAGTCGCCACGTGCATAGTGCATGTGCAAACTGGATTTGGAAAATGTGACCACGGCCTTCGAAAGAAACACTGTCCCAGAGCTGCTTCCTTTTTCTTTCTTGCATAAGTGTGTAATTAAGTTAACAACTCAAACCCTATGGACCCTGTAGAGGGTCTATTATTAAAGATAAAAGTGGCCTTGAAACCCTGCTTCTACGTTGATCTTAATGCCAGTTATATACTCTCTACAGCAAATACGTTTTTGACAAACTAATGCTGTTCAGTTGCTGGAAAAACAGCTATATAGCTATTATATACTTTTGCTGTTTTATTTTTTGTCTCGTTTAAAACTAAGCTAGGTTATTTGTTTCAACAAAACTTTACCAGAGTTAAACATGAAAAATTTATAAAAAAATAAAAAGCCTTTTTATTTCAAGATTAATTGTGGCAGAGCCTTTAAATATTCTTTTTCCTTTCAAAGATTAACCTGCATTTTTACAAGAACAGTTTAAAGCATTCTTTCTTTCTTTTTATATTTTTAAGGACAATTTTTACTTTTTGTTACTAGAACTGATGATGTGATGGACAGCCAATCAGAGATAAGCTAGAATTTTCACAGCATCAATCAAAAGATTTAGCATGTTAGTTACCGGTCAACAAAATATCCAATAATGGGGCCCTCAGTGAGTAGTATTAGAGGCTTCAGGAGACAATAACATAATCCCTGTTAGCATCATGGATCTTGGTGATGTCCATGGGGGCTCCTGGGGCCAAAGGAACGGGAGGAGGGCCGTCTGTAAGAAGGTGGTCCTCATTTTTAGGATTTACATGTAATTGTGGTTCCTTAAAAGCGAATGCATTATTTAGTCGACTTAATTAAGTGTATAATTAATTACATAATTTATATAGTACATTAAGTATAATGAAAAGAAAGAAAATTCTACTTATTACCTTCCACATAGACATAAGCCCTGTGGACTGCGCCATACCTTGGTCACCATGCGAAGTTAATGTAAAGTCCCTCATCATCATGGCGAGGTGTGTCAGCGTTAACAGCGACACCTCCCAGACTCCATTTCACCCCGCCCGATTCTTTCAGAAGGTGATCTGGGAGTTTTATTAAAAGAAACAAATGTAGTATTTTATCCAAGGCAAATGAAAAGCTGCATGTCCTATAATATATAACTGCGATTCGATATTCGGGTGTAATTTGGATGGTTTTGGGAACAACAGGCCGGGATCACACTGCTGAAAAATTGGATGAGAAATGTGACCACGAGGCGCAATTGTGTTATACAAATGAAGCACAATTTGCAAAAGGACTTGTAATGGCTTACAAGGTGGTGAATACTGAACAACCATTAAGCTAAAATTATACATGACATTTTCATAGCATTTACATGTGTCATATTTATGAGGCATTTTTATCCAAATTCTAATTTCTGAGACATTCTCCCTGGAGGGAAAAGGTCTGGGGCTCAATGTGCATCAACCTGTACTCTGTACAGCCTTTATGTCTGTATCTGCAACAGTTTGTTTTGTATTGTGTGCTGTCTCTTTCTTACCGTCTCTGTACCACATGGCTTCAGGCTGTAGATTAGCCAGATTTGGGCTTATGGTCATCGTACAGGTAAGTGACACCAGTCACCCTCTTTAAGCGTCACATGAAAATCCTCCAGGAAGGTATTGATCTTTGTATAATCTCAGGTAAAATTGCATCTGAGAAATGCAGTAAAAAAGATAAATAAATAAAAGTGCATCATTACAAAGTATGTGAATCTGAAAATTGGACTTTGATAACCTATAATATGTATATATACTTATGAATTAAAATAGTAATAAAAATGTTAAGTATATTGTAGCATGTTTATTTAAAAAAAAATAATAAAACAGAGTAAAAGAGTCTGACTATAGACTGTATACAAGTTTGTGAGTATTATAAGTGTTTCATTAAGTCCTTATGAAGGTTTTTTTTAAATAAAGTCATATTAAATGTAAATCAAAAGTCTATTCAAACCTACAGTAAGACATCCATAGACATAAGCGGGGTTTCTCTCATCTTTAGGTCCTAAAAATGTCCACAACAAATAACTTTTTGTTACATCATTACAATAACTTTGATATGAGAAAATATGTTTATTTTGCATGTCTGAGTGTGATAAGCAGTTTTTAATGACTAACTCTTGACAATCACAGAGGCCTGAGAGGAAGCCTGGCCATGGGAGTTAATGCTTCCTGGCCGTGTACTGAGCAGTGTCTCTTCGATCTCCCACATCTACCAAAAGAAAAAAACCTACACTTTGCTTTGAACACTATACATCCCTCCCGGACTCCTATCCCTTCCATCTTGAGTCAATACCAGGGGTGAAGCATTAATAATCTCGATATTATTCACCCATTGTCATTGATAAATCTGCCAGCCTAGCACAATGTCACCGGATTGATCCAGATATATGGCACAGCAATTTCTGAGCTGACACTTGGAAAGCGGACAAAATTCTCCCTGTTCAATACTTATCGGACACTTTACAAGGAACATCGACCTTGTATCACGACTCGCTGGTCACTTAATTAAAACCACCTAGTCTAAAGGTGAACTTTTTACACCTACAGTTAACCCAGACCTACCCCTTTTCTCACTCAAGAACCCCAGCTGACGTGATATAAATTGAACGCTAGGTCATTCTCAACACAGCAGGGACCTTGATATGGTAGTGGTATGTTAGTGTGTGTTGCTCTGGTATGAGTGTAAGGCACAGCTGCATTGCTTGGTTTTATCACTGCAAGGTTGTGAATGATCAACAAGCCCATAAATATCCAGACAAGAATGTCTTTGTGGTCAGAAAAACTGACCTTTGATGAAGGGTTGGTGGACAGAAGAGGCATCATGTAAATACGAGTTAGGGATTCCGATCTAGGATCAGTTATATAGAGTATAAGCCTAATTCTTTGTAAGATAATAGATAAATATGTTGGTGTTTCATCATAATGTGTGGTGAACTAGCAGAAGAGAATGTTAAGGACTAGTGGACCAGTGGAGCATCAAATAAATATAGATGATGGATAAGAATTACAGACTAGGATCAGTTCAATGTGAGTATATAGACCTGATTTTATACTAGATATTAGCATACACTAGAATATAAATCACACATTTTGTCACAATAGAATACTGTTTATGTTCTAGACTGTGTACAGTATATACTCATGTTAAACTGCTACTGATCTTACACTCATTTACTGCACAAAAGCAGAATTTTATTCCATGATTGTAATGCTATAATTGAAACTTTACTTCTCTCCACTTAATTGCTGTTACAATATTCACATATATTATTGAAACACAATTTCAGGGCTCCAGATGGTGACTAAAATGGTCACCAATTTGACTAGATTTTTTGTTTTTGCGACTAATTATTCAGTCCAGTCGCCAATGGCGGCAATCTCTCTCAGTTCATCAATCAATCCAAAAATTTTTAATTAATAAAGCAAGAAGGACTTTTAATTATGTGAGGACACTGGGTCAGTTGGTGGCTAAATAAAATCATGGGTTCAAATCCAGGGCAGTAAAGTTACCACTGAGGTACTCATGAGCAAGGTTCCGTCCCCAAGCACTGCTGTTGGCTGCCCACTGCTCCTTCATGGATAGGTTAAATGCAAAGGTCACATTTCGTTGTGGTGCACTGTGTGCTGTGCTGTAGATGTATTCTAATGATAAATAATCACTCACTTTCACTTTTACTAGCACTATCACGTGATTAAAGCCAAACCAAAGCGAGGCATCATCTGACATGCCCAATCATTTTCAAATATCCTTTCACACCTGCAACCTGTTGCAGAGGGGGGTCTAAAATACTGGGATTAGAGTTCCTCGTCTTATGGCGAATCTCCGTCCATTGGACTAAGCTGTGAAGTGATGTTAGCGGGCAAATGATCGAAATTTTGGACAGCCGCCGATAACTTTCATGTATTAGAACATTGACTGATATGCAGCTCATCGATTGTGCTGTGTAAACACACCCACAAGTGGGTTTTGGCGCTTGCGGCTTTCATTAAATTTCAGTTCAATCAAATATTCAATCAAATAAGTATTAGTTATTTAGTTCATATTTGGCATGTGATGGAGATTATGGCTGTAACGGCAGGAGGGTGAACCCAAATGCAGAGTCGACAGAACGAGGTCGCAGGCACAGGGTATACTGACAAAATGTAGAGAGATTATTCAAACAAAGGTCAGAACCAGAAAACACAGTCCACGGAGCAAACGAATCAAAATCGCCAGAAACCAAAGGGGAGTAGTCCAAAAAACAGAAAGCAAAAAGTCAGCAGCGGAGGCAGGCAAACACAAAATGCTTTCGTGTTAAATGCGCGCTAGGCATAACAATACTTCGTGGAACGGTTGCAAATGAAAGTCTTTAAATATGGGTGAAATGGATATGATAGGCTAAAATTCTGGTGACATTGATCTGGTAAGCTGAGGTCGTTGTGAAGGTCTGGAACTGGAGCCCTGGTCAGATGGTCTTTCGGATGAGATGGAGTCCTCCCTTGGTCTGGGCTGAGACCTCACAGTACCCCCTTCTCCATGGGCAGCTCCTGACGGCTGCAGGCGGCATGTGGGGCGACGACCCCGAGGGCAAGGACCAGGACGATCAGGGTGTAGAACGTAAAACTCCTCAAGCAGGTCGGGATCCAAGATGTCCTTAGCAGCCACCCAAGACTGCTCCTCCGGTCCATATCCCTCCTAGTCCACCAGGTACTCCAGTGTGCCTCGACGACGGTGTGAATCCAGGAGCTTGTGGACCCGATAGGCAGTGTCACCATCCACCTCCAGGGGTGCAGGAGGACATTTCTGGACTGGAGGATGCAGAGGGCTATAGCATATGGGTTTCCAGCCAGGGAAGAGGCGTGGAAGGTAGGCCAGATCTGGGTAGTGGCCAGGGGCAACTGTGAGCCGATAGGACACAGGATTGATGCGGCGAACCACCTTGAACGGCCCAATGTAGCAGGAAGAGAGCTTCCTGGAGGGGAGACGCAGGCATAGGTCATGGAGTGTAACCACACTAGCTGTCTGGCTGGAACACGGGGGCCGGTCGCCGATGGCGATCCGCTTAGTGTTTCTGCTGTTGTATGGCTCGACTGAGGTGCATATGGGAAGCTTCCCATACCCGGCCACTGTTCTTGAACCAGTCATCTACTGCAGGGACATCAGTGGACTCGACCTCCCAGAGCAGGGGTTGGGCAAGCACACACACTGGAACAGGGACAGGGGCCAATGATGGGTGATGGAGACTTCTGTGCACTCTTTCGGACCAGAAGATATCTGGACCAGTTCTGCTGGTGAATGGCACAATAGGCCCTCAAAAAGCGACCAATCTCTTGGTTGAGCCTCTCTACTTGTCCGTTACCTTGTGGGTGATAGCCGGAGGTGAGGCTGACCTGCACTCCCAGGCGTGACACGAACACTCTCCACACCCGGGATGTAAACTGAGGGCCCTGATCCAAGACAATCTCCTCAGGGATCCCAAAGATGCGGAACACCTCCCGGACCAGGAAATCTGCCATTTCTAGGGCAGTGGGGCTTTTGTGGCGCGGGATGAGCTGGCACATCTTTGAGAACCTATCCCTCCACAGCCACTGGGAGGTTGGCCAGAGTTGGACTGAGGCAGGCAGGACAGGAGACCATGAAGTCAGTGACATCATCTTTCATGGATGACCACCAGAAGCACTTTTCCAGCAAGGCCATGGTGCGGGTAATGCCAGGATGACCGGAACCCTAGGTGCAGTGGGCCCACAGTGGAAGCTTAAGGTACCTCAGGTGCTGGCATGAACATCTTATAAGGCTGGTCTCGGCGGGAGGAGGATTTCAAGGTTTGCCTCCTCTGTTGGTCAACAATCTCCACCTAATTCTGGGACCCCACAATGCAGTTGAGAGGGTAGTACTGTAGCAGGGTGAGGCCGGTGTCTTCTCCCTCGTGGTATCCAGGATAGACATCAGCTTTCACATTCTTGGGCAGATCGGTATGTGATAGTGAACTGGAACCTGGTGAAGAAGAGACCTCCAGGCCTGTCGTGAGTTCAGGAGCTTGGCCTCTCGAAGGTACTCCAGGTTCTTGTGATTTGTGAGGACAACGAACGGATGGGCAGCTCCCTCGAGTAGGTGTCTCCATTCTTCCAGGGCCAGTTTTATAGCCAACAATTCCCTGTCCCCACTATAGTTTAGTTCAGTGGGGACAGTTTCCAAACAAGAGTAGAGTTTTAAAGTTTGCCTTATTCACGGTGAGAATGCTCCCCTATCCAACCGGATGTCCCCCTCCCACTTTCAAACAGTGATTCGGGGTCTGGGTGACAGAGGACAGGGGCTGAGCAAAAAGCCTCCTTTAAGGACTTGAAGGCTTGGGTGGCCAGTGGGTTCCATTACGGTGTTTATTGTCACTTGGTAGTGCAGTGAGGGAGCCACCTTCTGCTGAAGCTATGGATGAACACTTGACAATAGTAGCGAAACCCCAGGAAGCGTTGGGGTTGCCAAGGATCTTAGAGTTCAGGCCACTCCTTCACAGCTTGTGTCTTCTGTGGCTCCATCCTGTCAGCTCCGGCACTGAGGACATGGCCCAGAAAGGTAACAGATGGCTGGCAGAAAACACACTTCTCCCCTTTTGCATATAGGAAGTTTTCTCTGAGACGTTGTAGCACCCTTTGGGCGTGGGTGGCGTCTGAAGCGGGTTGGGGAGAAGATGAGAATATCATCAATGTAGATGCTTGACTAATTTGTCAACCTGTCTTTAAAGATCTCGTCCATATGAGACGAAGCGGAGGGCACATTTGCAAGGCCATATGGTAAAACCAGATATTCAAAGTGCCCCCACGTGATGATAAACCCTGTCTTCTATTCGTCCCCCTCTTGAATATGGATGTGGTTGTCCACACTCCTGAGGTCAAGTTTGGTGAAAACCATGGCAGTGTGGAGACATTTGAAGGTCGATGGGATGGCGGAAGAGTGCGGAGCAGTGGTGACACTGTTCAGGGCGCGGTAGTTTATGCAAGGACGGAGACCTCCATCTTTCTTCTCCACGAAAAAGAACCCCGAACTCTTGGCTGATGTGGTTTGTACTGGAAGCGAGAGGCAGTGTTTAAAGCATGGAGAACCCCAGGCCACTATCTCTCTGGTCCACGGTATTGCAGAGTCATGGAGGACCAACCAGGGTGACCAGTACAAAAGGGGTTGCGAGGAGACTTGAACACAAAAAAGGAGAGTTCTGCAAAATGCAATGCTCCTATGCTGACCCCTAGTGGCGGAGTCTGTAGGGTAATGTGGCCATTGTCCAGAGGTCTTCCATCTAAACCACTCACGGGTAATGGGGTGTGCAGAGAAATGAGTTTCTCTCCCAACTGTCTTGCTGGTTGGCATCACCAAAATTTCTTGCAGCTCCTGGGGTCCACCTAAGCGCAGAGACTGTGCAGGAAAAGGAGCGAGTGAAAAAGCGGATAGGTATGGTAAATTGCTGAGCAGTAAAGATAAGAGAACTGGATATATGTACCTCTCTTCTGGAGTGTCAGGTCGGACATGTTCTAATTCGATGCCCGGATTCTCCACAGTACAGACAAAGATGAGCCTGGAGCCATCTCTCTCTCTCTGCAGCAGACAACGGGGCACGCACAATTTGCATAGGCTCCACCTCCGGTTGTTGACAAGGAGCAGGGGGCATGGCCACGGACAGTCAGACAGATGGCGGAGTTGGACGGCATCAGTGTTGCAGAAGTTGATCCACAGTAATGGCGGTTTGGATGTACTGTTCCAAGTTGGTGATGTCGCCACGGCATGCGAGTTCAGTTTGTAACTCATGATTGAGTCCACGTCGGAAGATGGTGAGAAGAGCCACGTCCGTCTATCCGCTCCGTACAGCATCAGAACTGGAGGCGTAATCCGCCCGCCAAACTGGAACAGCAATGGGAGATCGTAGGAAGCTGGTCGTGGATGGATTTACCTGAGGATGATCAGCTTTCGGCCGAGAAACACAGAGACAAAAGCGTGTCAGAATTGGTCAGAGGCCGGGCTGGGATGCCC
This sequence comes from Distichodus sexfasciatus, assembly GCA_032718565.1. Lineage (NCBI taxonomy): Eukaryota > Metazoa > Chordata > Actinopteri > Characiformes > Distichodontidae > Distichodus > Distichodus sexfasciatus. The sequence goes on from JAVGVS010000074.1 coordinate 1,598,442, forward strand.
AAAAGAGCTGTATGGGCCATAGTGCTTTTTTGGGGAGTAAGAAGTAGAGAAGTACGAAATGCGTTCATTAGAGCTTGGATTTAGGATTGATGCTCACTGTACAGCGCACATTGCATAAGGAAACCTTTGCATTGACTGGCTTTGCCTCCATATGGCGCGGCATTGCGGCGTTATTTCTCGTTAGCAGTGGAGTTTAGCAGCATCTGCAGAGTGAGGGGCGTCATGGCTCGAGCAAGGTTAGCAATAGCTTCGCTTGTTCAGCTAATGGCTGCTGGAACTCACTGCCTGGGTCCATTGGCAGGTGGCAAAGTATTCTTATAGCGACGGCGGGTGAACCCAAATGCAAACCGACATAACCAGGTCATGAGCTGGGAGTAAACTGACAAAAGCGTGGCGAAGTTTATTCAAACGAAGGTCAGAACCAGAAAACACACCAGTCCACCCGAACAAGCGAATCCAAAATGCGCCAGAGAACGAGGGGGGTAGTCCAAAAACAGAAAGCAAGGGTGTGAGAAGGAGCAAGCAAACATAAATAGCGGCTTAGTAAATGCGCACTAGAGCATAACAATGCTTGGCGCAGAAGTTTGCAAATGAAATCTTTAAATACGGGTGAGAGAAATGACGGATATGATGGGCTAAAATTCTGGTGACACTGATCTGTTAAGCTGAAGTCATTGTGAAGGTCTGGAGACTGGAGCGGTCAGATGGCCTTTAGGATGAGATAGAGTCCTCCCTTGGTCTGGGCTGAGACCTCACAATGGCTCCCCAAAATAGTAAACTATTGGAGTTTAGGAGTCAGTGGCTCCTAATTTTTTTTTTCTTTTGTCTGGAGCCCTGTATTTGCACATATTGCTGATTGTAATTTGCTTGAAATATTGTTTTTTATACTACTGATTGAAGTATTTTTCCATTTGACTGCTGTTATAGTATTTGCATATATTATTAGACCTCATAATTAACCAGACACTATGTAACTTTTAATAGATCACCTGTTTAGAATTGTTATATTTAACTGTCACAGATCATATGCATAGTCAATGCAAAAAGATAATTCAGGACCAGAATTGTAGTTTGAATTCCGCATGTAACTATATTGCACTTATTGTCTCTTTTTTACATCTAGTTTTATATTTTATGTCTATGTACAGTACTGCTTAAAAGATTTAGGCAGGTGTGAAAAATGCATAAACAAAAGAAAACCCCGTTACTGCTGAAATCTTTATCTCAGGAGAGACCTTGCTGATGCAGTATAACTACCTTGTGTCTTGTTGCTGTGCTCTTGCCATGACATGAAACTCTCTTCCACAACCTCACCTTGGTAGCAGAGTTTGGCTGTTCCTCACCCAGTTTTAAGCCTCTACAGCTGTTTCTGTTTCAGTTAATATTTGTGTTTAAGCCCTACGATGTGACATTGATGATCATTAGCATTTGTTTGGTATAACTGGTTGATCATACACCTTACTATAATACTATAAAATCCCTGACTTTGTGCAAGTGTACCTATAAGAATTGATGCTGGTTTGAAGGCAAAAGGTAGTAACACCAAATATTGATTTGATTTAGATTTTTCTTTTGTTCGCTCACTTTGCATTTTGTAAATTGATAAAAATAAACAATCATTATTTATATTTCTGAAAGGATTCTTTGTTAACAGCATTTTTTCACACCTGCCTAAAACTTTTGCACAGTACTGTATATTTGCTTATTCTATGCGCCTTGTTGTTATTTGTACTGTAGAAAGTGGAGTCACTTTGTCTCAGCTCTCTGTATACTTGTATAGATTGAGATGCCAAAGTTTACTTAGCAACTTTACTTATCGAAACAATGAACAACGATTCAATGTCTGCCAATATCACACACACGATTCAAATTCAATTAAATTCAAAATCCAGCAATTGATATGAGACCATAACATATGCTAATTCAAACACAATCACTTCCAGATCATGTCACAAAAAGTAACTTAAGTATTATTTGCTATGTGTATTTATGAGCTATGGCTCACAAAAGCCTGTGTTACCACACTTAATAAAAGTGAAGAAACCTTGTGACGTCTCCACACTAACGTGGTTGAGGACATAACTATATGTATGATGTCGGACCAATGTTTTAATTTTGGATGAATGCTATGGGTTTGCGGATCACTGCATTGTATTGATCTAGTTTGATGTATTGTTACATCTTTACTGAGGAGGCAGCATGTAAATAAGAGCCTCTGGAGAAAGGATTCTAAAGTTATTTTGTAGGGAGTTGAAGGGCTAATGGATGAAGGGGGAAAACAATTAGTTAAAGATTCTGAACTAGAATCAGTTATATATTGTATACACCTACTTCTAGATACTACATGGATACACTGTAACCAACTTACTGTAAATTGTAACAGTATATTACTGTTGCTGTAAGCGTAATTATTTCCCTACAGTCAGAGGTGGACAGTAACAAAGTACATTTACCTGAGTACTCTACTTAAGTAGTTTTTGAGTATCTGTACTTGTGACTTTCAATTCACTAAATTTGAAAGACAAATAATCTACCTTTCACTTCACTACATTTCTATCAAGGTTCTCGTTAATAGTTACTTTTTAACCTGTGGATAAAGTGGATGATATTCCCCTTTTTCTAAAACGTGGTTTTTCAGCAGGTGACAGTCTATCAGTAATCAGTAGGGTTACGTCATGCCTGTAGACTATAAACTATAAAACCAAGTTCAGACAGTTCTGCTGTTTTCTGTCTTGTTTAAAATATTGTTGCTGTTGGAAAGTCATGAAGGTAGAGGTGTAGATAGGTGTAATTAGGTGTTCATTTTGTTTTCTGAGCAGGCTGTATTTACAGCTATTGCACTGTCCTCCTGCTTAACATACACATACTGTACATGTGAGCACACACTGCCAGAGCTGTGTCAGAACACTACCATGCTGTTTTGTGGGGGTGTGTAGTGTTACAATTAATTAAAAAATAAACTAATGATGGTTTTCTTTGTCAGTTTGGGTTGTGTTTCATTCTGTAACATTCTACCAATTCCTTATTCTACAGGTCCTACAATCTAGTCAGAGGCATAAGGTATTGTAAATTTTGTGGCAATAATGTAACAATGTGGTTAAAGAAGTATTTTTTTAAAACAAGTACTTGAGTAATTCAACTTAAGTAAAAATTTGGCTGCGCGACTTTCACTTGTATTGGAGTGACATTTCTCAAGTGGTATCTGTACTTTCACTTAAGTAATGAAGCTAGGTACTTTGCCCACCTCTGCTTACAGTATGTTACTATAGGGAAATACTGCACATCTTTAAGAAAACATAAATCAATAGCACACCTATGTTTTCATGTAATTTCTATGCAAACACAATAAATAATACTGTTTTTTTGCTGCCAGCATTCTACTGTAGATATACAGTAGTTTTTTGCGTGAATGGGCCTTTTTCGTTATTCTGGAATATTCAAAGGAAAAAATAATAAAAGCCAACAGAAGAGCTAGTGGAGGACTAATACAAACTGTGCATGGCAACAGATGGGTAACTGTTCACCAGCAACCGTTGCATTTTTTGCTAGAAAATCTCACACTTGGATCTTAGCAGGACACACTGTTCCAAACATTAGGACACAGGCAGCAGCAAGGCCAGAATGGCAAAACATGCAAAGCTGCCGGGAGCAAGAGAGAGAGAGGACAGCAACGGTAATGTGACCTTCACCTCAAAGTAACTATTTTAAAACTGTTCCCCTCTTGCAGTCAGTCATCCACCCTGCTGGACTGACAGGTCAAATTTTTTTTAAAAAGAACAGAAAAAGGTTTTGCTCTGCATGGAAGGAGACAGAGTGCCATTGCCTTGTTTAAGAAGATCGGACCCAAAGCGGCAAAAGAAGACGGGTCTGGGCCGAATCGACAGGATTGAGATGCCACCGGGATTGACGAGAAGACAGAGAAAGTGATCTGCCACTCTTTAAGGAGCTGCCAGGTCAAATGACACTGAGCTCAGCACTTGGGCATGAACAGCTGACGAGAGCTGAAGACGTGGGCGGCACTCGGGCCATGGCTTGGACTAAATTGGAAAGGAAGCCCACACGAGCTGACATTCTGGTGGCTTCCATTTGTGGAGGCTCACGTGTTTGCTTAATTAGCGCAGAATAACGTCACCGGGGACAGAGGCTTCAGCTTGTAAATAAGGGACTCTGAACTATGATCAGTTATGTAGATTATTCTATACCTATATAACTGATCCGAGTTCAGAGTCAGTATTATAAACTATAAACCTAATTCTATAAATTATGTAAAGGATTCTGAATTAGAGTCAGTTATGTAGACCACAGCTTTATTCTATACCCTATATAACTGATCCAGAAACATTTAAATGGGGTATAGGCCTATTTCTATTCATGACGTTTAAGATTCTGGACTAGAATGAATTATATAGAATATAGCCCTAATTCTACACTCTATAAAACTAATCCCAGCTCAGATCTGGTTAAATGGAGCACAGACCTAATGTTATGCTGTATAAAGGGTTCTGGGCTAGAATCAGTTAAATAGACTGTAGCCCTAATGCTATAACCTGTATAACAAATCCAAGCCCAGAATCAGTAATTTGTGGTATAGAGCCAAGTCCTTATGCTTTATTACTGACTCTAGCTCAGAATTCTAAGCTAGATAGTTGACAAATATGGTCCAGTGTTACTTGTGACTATGAATACATATTACATGATGAGACTACAGTTAGTTACAGAAAATTAAACTATAAATGTGAATGACATCTATTGAGTTAGTAGTCGTCAGTTGGGGGAAAAAAGCACACAGTGATGCTTTAATTACTTTAGGATGGTCAGGGTGTGAATTCCAACGCTGCTCTCCTCTAAGTATCTCCCAGAAGAAAGGTCCAGCAGAACGCTGTCTTTGAACCTGCCAGGAATGAGAAGAGACAAATATGAAAGTGGTAATACCGTCTGCCAGGCCTTTTCACATGCTTTCACATAGCTGAACGTCATCACACACTCCACTTAATGCAACTGTAAACCTGATTTGGGTTTACAGTACAGGAAACGCATTCCTTTGACAGACTCTAGCCGTGCGGCTGTATGCCTTTCAAATGCATTTTGTCATTCTTTCTTTGTGGGGCAACGCAGCGGTAGGTCAATTCGCCGTTGTCAGACCCACTGTGTTTTTGGAGTGGTTTGGGTTGTGTAGTGGCGTAGTGGGGAAAATATGTTCCTCAGGACTACATGCCAATCACCGCTGTCTCATTCGACTGACTGGCATCGGCTCGTTGTAAGTCCACCTGACAGACCACATCTATGGAAGCGAACTCCCTGCGTGTATTCAGCCGTGGGATGTATGAGTCACGTTGGAAGCGTCTGTGCGCATTAGCTTCAGGGGGACTCACATCTCGTCTGGCCAATACGGTGCTCACCATTTGACAAGGGGGTTGGGGTAGCCTTCCACAGTGCAAAACAGCTTCACGGACGAGTTCTCAAATACGGTGTGCGACCTCAGCCTGACCAGGAACTTGGGGCCCCTGATCATGGACGACTCGCGGACATACTTCTCAGGGACCTTCTTCTGCACCTGTCGGAAGTGGAAAGTGCAGACGCTTTAGGGAACCGTATCATTTTCTGGATGCAAGCAGGCTAAGAACTCCTATATGATTCAGTCTAGGGAAGAGTGTGGAAGCCAAAGCTGTTATATAGGTAAAATCACTGTAATTACACATCTGAGTCTAACTGCCACTCCACAAAGATTTTGTGAAGGAAGCTGAGGTGTCGAACGACATCGTAAAAGGTCTTACCACTTTCTTGATATTCTTCTCTGTTTGGTATTCATATCTCACATCTTGAACTTCTGAGCTAAAAGCAGAGAGATTCACAACCTTTACACAGTGGACAAATGGCATGGTAAATATAGCAAAAGGATGACTCGATCTCACTCAAAATTTATAGGTAGAGCAAAAACTGAGAGGCATTTGAGTTTCATACAAATGAAATTCACTAAGACCACTAACCTCTAAATTATCCTAAATCGTAAACTCAAACAGATCCTAAACTTTACATTTAGTATAAAATATAACCCCTGCAAAATCACACACTAAGTGTGTGTTGCTACTGAGCATAACACTGTGGTAATTTTAAGCACAGACAAATTCAAAGGAAGAATTCCATTCCATTACCTGGAATTTCACTTCTGCTCTACTGCATTGGGGCTCAGAATATAGACCAACATTTTACAAAGCTGTTATTTATTTATTTACATAAGTTATTATGTAATTAATTTAAGCTCTTACATTCAAATTCTCCTTAAATACTACAGTGTTTATTGTAGATATGATTCTTTTTAAATTTTAGGTCTTGTTTGTTACTGTTCAGTAAAACCAAGTTCAAAAATTGCACCTATTTTTTCCATCCTAGATGATCTAGAACAGGCCATGATTTCAATTCGTAAGACTCAGAGAAGAGGACATCTACTTATCCTTTGATATTAGTTCCAGACCTAACTAAATACATGTGATACAACATCCAAGGTCTTAGGGAGCAGAGGAATATTAGCCTATAGTCAGGTGTGTAACATTAGACATTGATTTAATCTTTGTATATTGGGTGACCTCCAGCAGCACTCTTGAATGCCTCTGCAAATACTGAGATGGTGATTTCATGCATTTACATGTTTCATATAACAGAATTATTTAAACAAGGAAAACAAAAAAGGCTTTAGGATTTCTGGCTTTAGGAGTTTACTGTAACGAACATCTAACAACAAAAAAACAATGTGTCACAATGTGTATTTTTTGCGTTTTTTAAATCTGAAAATCACACTGTACTTAATGCATGAACATCCTCCCTATCTGCTACTTTTTACCTATAATTCTTTTCACATTTTCTCACCTGGAGTAATCCCGGACTACATACTGCGTCTTCTTAATACGATAGTCTTGAGTGATATGCTTGCGTCTGGCGACGACTGCAGCCATGTTGGACAACCTCAAAGGACCTAAGGACCACAATGATAAAAACAGGTACTGTACAAATGCAAAGCTCTCAGTCACTTAGTAATCAAAACATTACAGAGACTTTTGAAGTCACTTTAGGTCATTGTGTCAAAAGTAATTAAGGTTTTTGTAATGTAGGTATTATGTCACTGAACTTGGTCCTAGCAAGATAATATAGCACAGATCTGTATGCCAAAGGGAAAAGTAGCTTCAAAGAGGTTCAAAATGAAATATTGAGAGGGTTGGGGGAATAAGGCAAGAGCGGACCTATGTGGCAAGTGTTCTAAAGTGTGAATTCTATTCAAACCATCATTCTTGCTTTTTCAAGTCGTTTCAGGATGCTATTACATCCCTGATGTAACATTGCATCAGTCCATACAGTCTGTACCTTGCATCACTGATTTAAATGATAGAAATGTCAGAATGTCAGAAATTAAACAACTTTTCAATCAGTAGTAAATGAATGATCTGTTTAGTAATCAGTCTCATTAATGCCCATCCTCTATGTCTTAGCTAAACTTCCAAACAGCAAACATCACTTTTCATCCTTTCCAAATAATCTTAAAAACAGAAAGGCCCAGTTTTAGAAAGATTACTAAAGTATGATATGTTCACGAGTTAGATGTTGTAAATCAATAGCCATACCCGCGGTCACTTTCTGTTTGTAGACACTGTAACTGCAAACCTAAAATGAGAAGCACCACCAACATTCCCAAACCTAAATCAGAACTAAACCTGCCTTCAGTTGCTGTTGCTGAACCGTAACACCAATGTGCTACTCAAGGCTCGTAAAATGTCAACCCCTTTATATTTTTAATGGTCCTCTACCTTCAGCTTGATAGTACAAGTTTAAGATCCATCTGTGATTAAGCTGAAATACAGCTATGAAATGTTCTAGTCTTAAAAGGCATATGAGAACTTAATGATATTATGTAATACTACATTAGTAACTTTAACTACATCATGCATGCAACAGGCTCCTGTAAGTCACAGTGCTAATGACAGTTCATATATTGCACAATTCTTGCAAAATAATAATTTTGTGATAATTAATTTGTGATAAAATCTTAATATGTGACTTTTACCCAGTTACCAGTCTTTACTAATACCTCATATTCAAAACATTCTCTGACCTGTCAGCAGCAGAGCTTGGAACATAAAACTCACAGAGTAATTAAGAGATCATATTCCATCATTATTCTCATTATAATAATTATCACCATCATTAGGCTGGCAAGGACAAAGAAGCCGGAAACGGCCTATCAACCACACAGATAGGGATCCAGATTAAGTTTTAAGGACCCAATTTGTTGGAGCTGAATTTAAGAAGCATTTTAACACTTTTAACCCAAAATGTAGAATAAAAACCCCTGCAGACTTACCCCGGGAGACTACAGGAGCGAGACGCGCAGATTCATCAGCCTCAACTCGCCTGGGAGCTTCACTGATGAAAACAAAAATATTACACCCTCCCCAACGCCTTCGCGCTCGCATCCCTTTTATGGAGAGGCAGAAGACTATATATAGCATTTACACTAACTTCCCACATTATTTCTTACCGAGAAAGACGTTTAACAAAGACTTCAAGGACAATAATATTAGGCTTTAGCTCCAAATTGAGTGCAGGAGAATGCGCGTTCGCTAACTGGCGGTGTCTTTTAATTGGACTTGGGTCGAGTAATGAACGAGTTTAAACCTTTATATATTTATTTGTTGTTAGCCGACGACAAATCTACAAAGAATATGAGACATATCTTCAAAAACAAAGGCAAAAGCAACTAAAACTGACTCGGTATTAGTGAAAAATTCGTGACAAGTCAATACTTCTAAATGTTGACTACATCCTATATAATGCAACGGTATTTAAATTTTTCATGTATACATTTGTTCATTTTTAAACTCGTTTTAAGTGTTTAGTGGTGATCTTGAGTTTCTTGAGACCCCTGAAGACATCGATAGCGGCTGGCTTGTGCTATTTTTACCAGCAGATTAAGTTTACAGACAGTAAGGGGCGATATGCATAACGCGCCCCATATACCTACATTTTACACTTGGAGTCGGAGCGCTAAACTTGCGCCGAAGGGCCTGCAGGCTGAGGACACAAACTAGCAGCTGTCTTTTTATACGCATTTATTTGCTTTTAATCCGTTTCAGTGAACATTTGGATAAAAACACCACGGTCTAACACGTGAAATCGTAAATTAAACGCTTAAAGACGCCATTAAGCTGTCGAACTGTATTCTAGTTTTAAAGAGCTTTTTGTTCTGCTTTGAGTGACAAATACTGGGATAAAACTCATTTTTTCAATGACAATAAATGTGCTTTTAACTTAGTGTTCAGACTGTAAAACAGCTAGTTAGATATTGTTATAGACTACAAAATATTGTCAGAAATTATGAAGGTCCAAACATTAACCCGTTTAAATTAGAACAGCAATTATTATTTTTACATTACTAGTAGTATTCATATTAGTATTATAAATGCTGGTAATATGATGATGATGATGATGATGATGATGATGATGTAATGTAAAATGAAAACTTTAACTTAACACTGATGTCATTTTGTATGCCGTTTGTTATACAGCACTATTATTTTTTTACTTTAAATCCTGCAAAAAAAGTGATGGGTTTTCATAAAATGGATGCATATGAAGTCTGTACTTAATACTGCTTTAGAATTATGCGTCATTGTGCTTGTTTTGCGTATTGTTTTCCAACTATGCATATCCTAATTTTGACATTTTGATGTAGTTGTGTTCCTAATGCTACAGTGTCGATTATGACTTCCTAATGTTGGCTTGGAAACCCCGAGACAGACAACCTCTCTTCGCGTAAATAGATTTCCTAAATACACGTTCACGTGACTCAGTGAAGCACGGGCTGCCTCCCAAATACCACAGCGTACTCGTACTAGATAGTATATAAAAATACCCTTTTACCATCATTTGCCATTTGGATGATACCCTAGGCTGTAACCTTAGTACGGTAGTATGCGATTTAGAGCACAGCCCTCCACGAAGGTCATGTGACCAATAGCGGCACCTCAGCGGCTACGTCCTATACTGTAAAGTGTCCTACTAAACAGTATGCAGAAACTGCATTCATATTCAAAGGCGACGTTACTATTTCGACATACTTTTACCGTTTCGGACATGGCCAGTGTAAACATACCCAGCGCGTGATAATTGCGCAGGCAGGTTTTCGTGAAGAACATTTAAGGCGGAGTTGTGTATGTTTTTGTCGACGCAGTTTTTAACTGAAGTGTTTGGTTCCGTTTCATCAAAACACGGCGGTCCCGGTCTGTACGACCCCTCCTCATATTCGCAGCGTGTTTTCAACATTGCTCGACTTTGTCAACTTGCTTGGAATTACCTAAATACCTAATTACTACAGGTAAGTGAGGCCTGAAGGCCTTTGTGACCTTATGGGGCTGTTTAAACCCATTTGGCGTTAATTTTTAACATAAGGTGCTGTGCTAACTCTTCTGGTAAAGGAAGGAAAATTAAAACAAGCTGATTTTAACTGGTCACCCTTTAAAACTAAACTGTTTTTGTCCCTCTTAACGTATCTCCTACACCAGTACAGCATGTGACCGTCATGAACCTGCTTTAAAACTCTTTACTGGACATTTCATTAGAAGATGACATTTAGGTGACAAAATAAGTAACCCCAGAAGACTTGAACTGCAGAAATATTGGTCTCATTTTGGAGTTTTCTTTGTAGTTGCTGTTGTTTATGGCATTGTAAGAACTTAAGATGTCTTTATTTTAACATATTGCTCTCTTTGTCTGTGGCCGAAACTGATTTTCTAAGAAGAATGAAGTCTGTTGTGGTCTTAATGTGCATTGGCTTTGTCCTCATGTCACCAGCACATGCATTCAAACGGTGAGTTGATGGATATTTGGTTGATTTTGCAATTTAAATTATTTTAAACTTTTGTAATTTGACATTATCTGTCTCTTTCAGGCGTGACTGGACCAAACTTCTCTTGACTCACCACTGGCCCCCAACATTTTGCAGTGTATGAAAATGGTTCTATTTAAGTTTACTCATGTAGTTTATATGTTTCTAGGACAAATTTCTGAGATTATTTGTTATATATGTGTTTTTAGATGGAACACTGCAAAGCAAACTTTAGTTATTGGACCTTGCATGGAATGTGGTAAGTACACAATCCCAAAAATTGATGTTTGATATTTATAGACCCAGGGTTCAGTACATTTTGGACAATTTATTAGTACTGCATGTTACCTAATTTTAGACCTGTTTTTCTTTGAAATAATTTGGACCTTATAATTACTCAGGAATGATTACTGTAATTTTTATTGGGAAAAATATCTTAAACTTTTTTTTTAATTACTTCAACATGACCTAAGAACCCTTAAATTGTAGTAAGTGACCTTATACTGGACAGAGTTCTCATGTAGGTTAGTTATGCAACATGAGAGCTGGCTTTCCTTTTGTATCAACAATGAAACATCCTATGATAGGACTGTTGTTCATAAACACATCGCCTAGTCTGGGCAAACTAGACAGACATGTCAAATCCTTTAATGATGTTTCCCAGTGACAAATTTCCAAACTGTTCACGGTTATAATCCATGTGCTTTTTGGCCAGGCCTGATGTTGGTGTTGGGTGCAACTCGTCATGGCACTTCAACTCAAGTTTGATAGAGGTGTGTGGCAAACTACAACACCTTATGCATTTGACTTGTTAGAAGCCTGCCTATGTACATGATTACTTTCTTTCTCTCTATAGGACTTGATGCCAGAAATGAAGAAATATTGGCCAGACCTTATTAAACCTGCATCTACAGAATTTTGGTAGAATTGATTAAAAAGCTTACAAAATCAATCAGTGAAAGGCCTTACCTTTTCTAAATTGTAATGTATAATGCTTTTCCGCTTGTACAGGAAGCATGAATGGGTGAAGCATGGAACGTGTGCTGCCACAGTTGAGAGCTTAAACAATGAACACAAATACTTCAGCAAAGCTTTGGAACTCTACCACAAACTTGACCTTGAAAGGTGAATATTTGTTGTTTCTAAAGAACATGAGATCTAAAACTTGAACATACTTAGGTCTCCCCCTAGTGCTAAAATGACTAGTTCATTTAATATTAAAGATTGTATTCTTACCAAAAATGTAAAAATCATATTTTCGGGGGCACCCTTTCATTGCTAACTATGGCTTAACCCTTATTTTAAATAATGCTTACTGCATGTGGCAATGTTGTGGCGGTAACGAAGTTTCAAAAACAGTTTCTGTTTTTTTGTGCTTTTTTTTTTTTTAATCAGTGTTTTGCAGAACAGTCAAATCGTGCCTTCAGAAGAACCCTACAAGGTGAGTAACAAAAGTTATTTCACAATTGGAATAATCACAATGTGGAAGGAGCTGCTTCCCGGTGTAGTTGAATACAAAGTAGAAGATATCAATATTTAATTTTGAACTTTGACCGCAGATGCAGTGTGTTGTTCTTGGTTGATATTCAGATTTTAAATAATGTAAAAGGCAGCCACTGACTTTATGCGTGGCCCACTGGTTCAACTGCATGAAGTGAACTGTGTGAATTTATTGTAGTCTCATTTCCCAAAAGCAAGATGGGTTTTTTTGCTCTATCATTTCAAGTAATGAAGTTGAGGAAGTTCAGCACTGTTTATTATTCTTCTAAGCTTGTCAGAAGCTAGATCTCATGGTCATGTTTGAGAAATGAAGAAATTGCAAATAGTACGCAAAAACAGATCAGTCTGGTATGTGACAAAAAATGACTCATCGTTCCTGTCAATCGGCTGACTATACAGTGCCATAGTGGTTAAACCTTGTGACAAAAATTCTGACTCATGGATATGCACTGCTTTCTTTTGCTTTAGTTGGCGAATCTGGAAGACAGCCTCAGCACTCATTATGGAACAACGCCAAAAATTCAGTGCCTTCCTCCTACAAAGGTAGAACTTGTTCAGAACGCACCACTTCTGCCTTTTGCGTTACGCCTTAGTTTGATTTCATTTTTTGTTGTCTTTTAAAGGGGAACGAATATCAGACACTGGGTCAGATTGAGATCTGTTTTGACAAGCAGTTTCAGCTGGTCGACTGTGAGAAGACTCATAACAACGAGGTTCTGCCTTTAAACTTCATTCGCAGTACAGGTTTCAGTGTGTGCCACCCATCAGTGCCACTCTACTACCCTCCACCAACGGGGTTTTGAAGAAGTTAAGGTCTATTTAAGAGACCATGTGCAATTTCTGTTGAAATCTTACTGTCCTGCCTATACACATTACCTCTTTAATATAATGGGTTTTCTTACCTCTTTCTAAATTAAAGCCTTTTATTAAAAGGAAATTACTTTTAATTACAATACTTGAAAGCTTTGCATTAACTAAGCATTAGTTGACCTCTAAGCGCTGGGTTAGTCTAAGAAGAAGAAAGTTCGAGAACAGCTTGGTGGTGGTATTTTTGACAGGCTTATTTTTATATGTTTATGTGTTTATAAGGTATCTAAAGTCACTCCAGAATTTGGCATTATTTTTTAAAAACATTTTTTCTTGAGTTTTACATTTTTAAACCAAATCTTCCATTTGGCCCAGCGGTGTGTTGGCGCCTGCCCAGGGTTGGTTCCTGCCTTGCGCCCGTAAGATCCAGGGATAGGCTCCAGTCCCCCCGTGACCCCAGTTGGGATACAGCGGTTTAGAAAATGAAATGATGATGAATCTTCCATTTGTTTTACCCTTTTGGCAAGTGCTAGAGTGTGAGTTTCACTGATAATCTATCTTTTCTGGTGCGTTTTTAAAGTCGTCAACTCACGCTAGCTCGGTGTGTACACGTTTCCACCACAAGAGGTCAGCAAAAACCTATTCAATAGTCCTACACTATGTGGCATGTGGTCATGTTCTTGAATTTTAATAAAGGAAAATAAGTTGACCTAACCCTACAATCCTATTATAAGGAAATATGAATAAATTTGGGGCAATTTTAATAGGGACATCTCAGAATGATAATTATAAAACTTGTAGCACCAGTTTAGGAAATAAAATAGCTGCTTTTGTCCAAGTCTTGATAATATCTACATTATGATAAAGTATTTACCCCATCTATGTTTTTTCTTTTTGTCACATTGCATGTTTCATCCAACTCCTCTTAATACAAACGATCTTAATGAGCCACAGAAAATGGGAGTAAATGCATAATGCAATTTAATATGTACCATTTCAGCATCTTTTGGCCTCCTTCACAATGCCTGAGAGGTTTTGTTTAAATGATCTTTGTATATAACATGACAAACTCAACCAGATTATCTATTACATATGGTTAATTCTGACTTAGTTTGTGGGTGACTTACTATGCTATCACTTAGGGTTAGGTAGTGTTGGAGAGGATTCAGGTCAGTAAAGGCAATCTTAATTTTTAAAAACTGCATTTCTGTTTTCTTATCTTTGTGTAATGTCAAAAAGAGTTTGATATTGTGATGTGTTCACATTAGAAATGTGCAAAAGGGTGAAGAAACCACAAAGCTGGCAAATGCTTTTCCACAGTTTAAAAAATTATGATTGTAGCAATTTTTATACAAATGATTTACTATTATGGACCTCATAGTCTCCCTCTGAATGCTCATAGAAACATGCAGGACTAGCTCCTCAGTTACAGGCAGAGGGATGTAATTACCTTTAACCTGCTGTACTGTCAGCTCTGTATGCACATTTAGAGCTTCATTTACTCCCTATTGGTAGTGATGGTCATGATGTTTACATCCTTATTCAGGGGGCTCACTTTTTACATGTATGTGAAATCATTAAGAATCTAGAAATGTATTATTGTCAGAAAATAGATCATCTAATAAATAATACATGACTCTTTTCTGTACTGGTGGCATATTTGTTTCCTCTGTGCCAGTTTCCCATTTTAGTTAGTTTTTTTTTCTGCTGTATGGTATCTCAATGAAATTATGCAGATAACCAAAGGTCAAAAGCGTTGATGGTCTATTAAGATAAGCACAGTTTGGATGATGAATGTTTTCTGCACTATTACTTGACCGCAAGCAACATTGACAAATTTGAAATAATTGCTGAGATTCTCATTATCGGTTACATGAAAAAATCATCAACGGGTCAGTAATAAATCACCTTAGGTACCTGACAATTTTTACAGTTGTATGATTTCTGTGTGCATCATAAATCTCTCACATCAAAATACTGTCACTTCCCCATGCTTTCATCTGCCAATGTAGATTGCATTTTGAGCATCATTTGTATGCTTCTCAGCACAGGCAGTTTCAGAACTTTTCCACTTTTCCACTCCGTGTTAAGAAAAAAGTTGCCCTGAGCACTTTGATATGCAAAAGAATAATTTTACACAACTAGACGTTCACTTATTTAAATACATATATAACACTTTATTCATAAGTATGCCCAAAACATCTGGAAATGTTTTCAAAAATAAATATAAAGAATAATTTTTAAAAATGATTTCAGTAGAGAAACTGGATTGCATTGCACAGACCACCTTCATTGCCGCTGCGGACCACCAGTTGAAAACACTATGGGCTGGTTTCCTGCTCATGGATTAAGCCTAGTCCTGGACTAAATTGTAGTACCAATGGAGATTTACCATGCAAACTCAAAGCTAGTCTAGGACTAGGCTTAATCCTCGACTGTGAAATTGGTCCTATAACTGCTATACGCTATAACTAAAAAGACAGAATCTACCGTCACAATGCACAGGTGAACACATCCTCAAAACCTTTCCAACTTTGGTGAAAATTGCATGTTTAGAGTAACTGCCTGTACTTGCTCAGGTGGAAATTGACTATCAGATGCTGTTATTCAGAGTGACTTCCATTTCCTGATTACTGAGACATTCTCCCTGGAGCAAATTGGGCTTAAGGGCCTTGCTCAGGGGCTTATGGTGGAAGTGTTGGAGGTAGAAGGGAGGAAGAAATCAACCTACAACCTCTTAGTTTGTAGGCAGGTATTGACCACTAGACCAACCATCAACCCGTCATGGCTCAAAGACAAGAACATAATTAAAAGCATTTAATGATGTGGGCTCACATGTGAAAAGAACAGTTGAAATACCTTGGAGCTTTAAAAATATTTTAACCTGAATAGAACTTATTCATTCTGCTATATTGATTTGGTAGCTAAGTTAAAAGGTCAGCCCAGTTTTGATCATGTGATCGGCTCATCTCACAGGAAAGGTTTTAATATGAGATGTTTTCAATTCAGTACAATGTACAAAATTTTAATCTGATTTAAAAATTAAGTAAAAATACATGGTCCCAGTTTCATAATAACGCAGATGAGCGCCACGGCTAGAAGCTGGAAATGACTTCTATACCTGCCTTAATTTAAGTCTTGTAGGTGATAAAAGCTCTAATATTTGTAACAGCAATGCTGAAATGTCCATTTGCAGTTTAGTCTCTTTCTTTTCATTTTTCCTTTCATTTCTCTAGCACTGATGACTTTCACAGTGCTTAAGAAAAGAGGACAGCTGTTTGGACTGGCCGTCCTAGTTACAGCCAACTGGTCTTTTATACCACAAGAGCAGATGAACACCGGTGAGAGACATAATGACCATCGATGATAGCCGGCCTGACAGCCTTTGTTCTTATCCTTCACTCCTATCTGAGGAGAGATTGATGATCTGGCCCATGTCCGTGGCTGTGAAGAGTTGGGTGAAGGACACATCAGCAGTGAGTCATTACCTCATCTCATGGCCAATGAGAATTTTGATGTGATCCATCCACGGGGCCTTCGCCTCAATGACGAGCTGAGGATGAAGAGCTCTCCAGTTAAATAGAACTAGAGCTGCAGAATAGAGTGTCCTGACTATTTATCATGAGTGCCTTTGAATATAAAGCCAGCAGCCATACCACATGCAGTTCAGACTAGTGGAATCCATCTGAAGATCAGCCACTTTGGCTTTGGCCAGTTCTTGGATCTTAACTGCCCTGTGCATTTGGATGAGATGTAAAACAGGTCCTGACTCTCTGAGAGTTGAGAGTTCAAATGCCGGACATCTTTCTGAATGAGTTGGGGTGGACGGCTGCATAAATAACCCATCATGACCCTATCAGATCTGACCTCCGAATCATCCCCTTACTCTAACAGAGGTGTTAGATACATTGATTCAATGATCAGTGTGTAGCATTGATCCAAAATGAAACACTAATTAGACATCATACATATTCCAGTATCACTTTGTACTGAACAGGAGGTCTACTTTTATTAAAAGAGAAGATTGTTAGATTCATTTAAATTTTCATTTAAATGTCTGGTTGAGCTCAGGAAATATGTCATGACATTTTTTATTTGATATGAACAGAAGTGACTATGGTAAATTGAATTGAATCAAATGGAAATTGTATCGAAGCCCACTTTATGAAATTGGCTCACATCGAAACATTGGAATTGAATTGCTATAATACTATATTTTGAGGAAAGTTGTGAATTACATTTTTTATGTCTAATTAGTGAATTCCTACTGCCCCTTCACCACCTTTAGCTGATGAGTGGTGTGTGTAACTGGTGTAGAACAATTGCTGGAGCGTCATTCAGGTGAAGCTGCACATTGGTGGTAACTGAAGTGGCTCCAAATTGTGTCTGTAACAAGCTTTGGGTGTCTAGAAAAGTACTGTGTAAATGTAACATTCATTCATTCAAGGATGATGGATAAAATTAGGTTGGAATGAACAGATTTATATGCCCTTATGCTTTATGTAACCCTTAAAGATGTTGGTGCCGGAACAAATGGTGACCTGGCACTGCGTCTAACATCTGTTGCATTGTCCTGTTTTTTCCTTTTCCGTTTCATTTCCCATGGCTTTGAAACTCGCCAAACCTAGAAACACTCAAATCTAGTTAACCTCAGCTAATCCCTCACCATTAAAGCAGGGACAATAAGAGAAAGCTGCAGATTTTCCCACAAATCCTTCAGTGAACTAGAAAATGCTATAGATGTTTTGTGTCTGACCACAGCTACGTAAAAATAAGCATTTCCGGTGACTCCCTTTTTCCTCCCTTGCAGTAACATTCTAAAGCTTCTGGGGGGCCAACTTATCAATGCCTGGTTCGAAGATGTGCAATTATTGTTTGGACAATGGGACCAGACGGAGCAAAAAAGCTGTGCGTTTATTTTGACTGTATATAGCAGAGCCATACCAGCAAACAAGTGGAGTGATGCTGCGGAATGTCAATGAGCATCGCCTCTGTTCTGCTTTCTTTGTGAAAGAGCGAGAGACACACGCAAAGAGAGAGAGGCTTTATGGCAGACAGGCTGAATTAAACAGCAGGGCTCCTGACACACTCCTGTCTGATGGATTACTCTCAATATGGATGGAGGCTCGGCTGCAGCTGTCTGACAAGATAACGCTTATGGGCTAGCGACCGACACAGTACCAAGTCGACTGTACGTCCCCTTATCAAATCTGCCAGAGCACTGCTGCTGCTCCTTATGCCACTTATCACGTCGTTCATCATTTACATAAATAAAACAACAAGGCGAAAGGCCGGCTAGGGGAGCAACAGCAGGGGCAATCTGAGAGATTTCATTTTGTTCCTGTATTATAAACTAAGCCTAATCTGCTAATTAAGAATATATGGCCTCATTCATTCTTAAGAAATTCGTTCTTAAAACCCACTTGGTCAGTTTTTAGGAAGCTTCAACTTTCTAAGTAAGAAGCTAGTATTGAAAATGTATAATTTAGTTAAAACAGTTATGAATTGTAAATGAGTTAATATGATTTATAAGATTTATAGGGTAGTTTAAAATGCATAATTTGACATATTTAAGTGTTACAATCATTTTGTATTTTTTAATGAATACCATGTCACGATGTGATAGTTGCGCTGATTAGACAAACTAAGTCATACAGGCCTTCCACTGGATGTCACAGGTTTTCGACTGTGCATTTGATCAAAACCTATTCATGTAATAAAAATTCAAAAAAGAAAAGAACAGATTTTACCAACTGCAAAGACTAATCTTAAGCAAATTTTGTGCCGAACCTTATCTTATCGTGTATATATTATATAAGAACATATTTACAATTCTTTCTTAAATTTAAGAAATAATAATCTAGGGAAATGTTGGTGAATGAAACTTGTAGTGCATACACATAAAAATTACTTTAAGATTAGCCTAACTTGCTGACGTTGGATGTTGTTGGGACCATTACGAGGCACCATCTTGGAATATCTGGATCCCAGTGTCACTCTGTAATAATATGATGGCGGTGACAAAGTGTTTGAATGACTATATATCCATATTGGTGACAAAAAGAGTGAGGTCCCAATTCCAGGAGAGCACTGTTAGTTCCCTGAGCAAGACCCTTAACCCCAGGTTGCATCGGGGAGACTGTCTCTGAGTTAAAATATGGTAATTGAAAAGCTCAAATTAGAAACTTAATTATCTTAATCTTAAACATATTATTTCTTTTGGCAGTACTGCTTAATATAACTAAAAGCACTATAATTAAATGATGCCTTCATGAGCCTTGGCATTAACCCCACTTTCCCTTGTGTGCAAGTGTCCATGTTATTAATTTATTCACAGGTAGATTTTGCAGGCTCAACATTTTCCTACTCTTTATTGCATGGTGTTAACCTCTTTAAATTAAGATTAAATTATATTCTTCATATCCTCAAAGTGATAAGAAATATACATGATTGCATTATTATTAATTGGCTTTATATTTGCATGAAGTTCAGATCCTTGCAGTCAAGAACACATTCACAGATATTGAAAGTAACGAGTAACAAGAACCTTGATAGAAATGCAGTGAAGTAAAAAGTAAGGTATTTGTCTTTCAAATGTAGTGAAGTCAAGGTCATAAAAAATTAAATTTAAAATTAAAATTAAAATTAAAATTTAAAAAAACTACTCAAGTGAAGTACAGATACTCAAAAATATACCACCTATACCAGCTTTAAAAAAAATCTATAGAACAGAAACGTGAGGTAGTTGAAAGTACCCATCTTTGTAAAGAGAAAAAAAGTAATATTTTTGGTTGTGTAACAGTTATGGAGTTGACTCTGTGATCGAAAGGTTGCTGTTCAAGTCCTAGAACAGTAATGTTTAAACACTGGCATCAAAAAGTGGATGTCAGACAACTTCTTCCAATTAAATCTAGAATAGACTGAGGTTCTTCTTCACCAGAAGTCAACTATCTGACATCATGGTCAATCTTGATGGATTATCCATTGCAACAAGTACTGTTGTTAAAAACCTTGGTGTTACTCTAGAGTCCGATCTTTGTACATGCTTCTAACAATAGCTGCACCGCCTTCTTTCAACTCTGTAATATTGCCAAACTAAGAAACATGCTATCCTTCCAAGATGCAGAGAAATGGGTTCATGTGTTTATTACCTCCAGGTTCAATTACTGTAATGTCTCATTCTCTGGTTGTCCAAATAGGTCATTAAATAAACTCTAGGTAGTCCAAAATGCAGCAGCCAGAGTCCTCACTAAAATTAAAAAATATGATCATATCACCCCAATTCTATCTTCACTCCACTGGCTGTCAGTTAAATTTCGTGTCGACTATAAAATACTCCTCTTGACTTATAAAGCTCTAAATGGTCTTACATCATACGCTTCAATTGCAAGACGCAGGTCTTTTAGTAATACCCAGAGTAAAGAACGTTGCATTAGGGGAAAGAGCATTTGCTGATAAAGCACCACAGTTGTGAAATAAACTTCCTATTAGGCGCTCAGAAACAATCTCTGCTTTTAAGTGAAGTCTTAAAACCTACCTCTTCAGTGAGTCTCTTGGATAATTAAGTCCCTTTTTCTTAGTTAAAGGCGAGATCTGGGGGTTCATGGTCATTTGAGATTCTCTTTCTTCTTCTTTTTTTCCGAGCTGTTCCCAAGCTGATCCCAAACTGACGCTTGACTGACTGAACCCTCAACAGGACTCTATAGAGACCTCATCATCTGGAACCAGCTGAGATTTTTCGGATCCTATGGACTTGAACTGAATTACCAATTTAATATTGAACTTATTTTAGCTTAATGTTGCAGAGTAGATCTTAGCAAGCAACCCCAGCAACAACTCGGGATTTGAAAGCGTCCCTTGGACTATTTCCATATCTTCACCTTTAAAAAAAACCCAGCTGGACTTCTTTCAGACTATATGGACTTTAGCCGAATCCAAATTTAATATTGAACTAATTTTAGTTTAATGTTGCTGAGTGGATCTTAGCAAGCGGCCCCAGCAACGTTTAATCTTGAAACTAATGTTTACTTGTGTATTAAATGTTCATGCAGAGGAGGATGGGTTTCCCATTCTGAGTCTTGGTTCCTCCCAAGGTTTCTTCCTACTAGAGGGAGTTTTTCCTTTTCCACTTGCCTCAGGCTTGCTTGTTGGGGGTTTGGGCTGGTTATATGTAAAGCACTTTGTGACAATAACTTTTGTAAATAAAATTGAAATAAAGGTATCACTGAGGTACTTGTGAGCAAGGTACCGTCCCCAAGCACTGCTTCACAAGCGCTGCAAAAAAGCTGCCCGCTGCTCCTTCATGGCAGGGTCAAATGTGGAGGTCATATTTTGTTGTTGTGCACTGTGTGCTGTGCTCACAATCTCAAATACTCACTTAAATTCATTTAACATATAGTTATCTGTTAATTCATTGAAAATTAATGAAACCCAAATTTCAGAGTAATAATCAACAGTTATTTTAATTATTATTATATTCTTGTTCAAGTACTGTCACATTAAAAACACACTACTGTGCGCGTTGAGACATGTACAGTCTGCCACTACATCTGTTTCCTTCAATTATTTTAAAATCATAAAAATATTTAATGCAATATTTAATCCATATTTACAGTAGACACTTTGTCAAACAAGTTTGTTTATTGTAATCACAGTAAAAATGTGTTCAGTTAATTGTAATATTGATTTTGAAGTTACATCACCCAGTCGTAATTTGTTGTACCATTAGCAATTTTCTGCAGTAATCTGAAGGGATTGAATCCCAGTCAAACTTTAAAGCTGGAGCTGGAAAAATAAGCTGCTCAAACATTGAACATTCTACAAGGTAGAGTGTTCCCGTCATTATAAAATGCAATTGTTCTGGAAAAGAGGCTCAGATTAATGCCGTAAATGTAAGAAACACCAACAAGACTTTTAGTTTAAATGATTTTTGCTGTTCAATGACACTTCCTCATGCGGTACTAAGCCAGCTCCTTCAGCACGTCTTATTCATCTCAGTGACCTTTGAAGGACTGTGAGCATGAATAGCTCGAGCCTTGTCACGCATTTGTGTGCTTCTGTGTGCCAAACATGGCTCTTAGTCACAAAACCCTTCACAAATCGCAAATATTTCCTTCAATTTTTGCTTTATTCTTGTTAACCCTATTAACTTGAGAAACTATCACACCTAACATTGGGCCTCATTTTCAGTTCTTTTCACTTGAGAGCTTAAATAGTTCTCAGTCATTCTGTTACAAATGAGGCTCTAAAACAACATAGATTTTTATGTCAATGTATTGCAATATGTTAAGAAATTTATTTATAAATATATGACTATTTTGGATTTTTCAAATAACAGTGAGATATGTGTTATATGTTAATACAGTTAAATACATGCATAGCCATAATCTCTTGTCCATGATGGATGGTACATTAAAGATCAAAGTTCATAACCACAGCTCAAATCATATGTATGTTCAAAATAGCTGATGAATATATTCTATATTAATTTGATTGTTGAATTTATTTTGGTTTTTTAACGCTCTAACCTTAATTTCTAAATTCTCCTTTTGTCTCACTGATAGTGGAGTCATCAACACTGACCTTAACAGAGATCACTAATGTTTCTGAATGGATTTATTTTTCTCTTGTGTTTTACTTCATGAATTGTTATATGTTTTACCTTTCAAAATAATTGTGTATATTCTGTATATTCCTTATCCCAGAAAATTCTCTAAGCCTCTCTGATTGGTAATGAAATATTCTTATTCATTTTATTTATGGACTAGAACCCTAAAATGACTAATGAGTGTAAGAGACAGTGAGGAAAGTCACGGCAAGATTATTTACATAGCACATTCAAAGTGCTTTACAGCAATAGAGTAAAATTGTTTCAATTAACACAACTGAAAACTTACAGTAGAATATTCTATTTTCACTCTATAGCTGTATTGTTGTATATTGTATTTTATTTAATATGTATATGGATGTGAAATATCTTGGCCTATCCTTTACCACTTATTCCGCACAAAATTTGAAGCTGTGTGTCCTTATAACCACTCTGTATTTTGTTCTCTGTGAATTTGCAATTATATGTAAACCATTTCATTATGGTCCACATTAATATGCCACAGATGGTAACATTCCCACCCCTATGCCTTATTAATCATCTAATGTATAGGTCATTGTACAGACTCTAATCCCAACAAAATAAATGTTGTTTAAGGTCATGGCTGTGTTCACACTGTCATTATTTATGGGAACTCACTGTTCTGTTCATGTTCAAATAGCTGTTGTGCAATTGGTCAGCTCAATCGATTGACACATTGATTGTTCAGATCATCTGGTCTGAGGCATTCTTTCATTATCGGTTTTAAACTCATGATGGATGCCATTTAAATAGCATAGACCCTATTATTCAAAGTGCAATCATTGGTTTGACTGTAATTTCCCTGCAAGCAATTTTTCAGATGTTCAGTAACACATGCGCTTTCATTATGACTGAAAATAATAGAGCAAAATAGTAATTCTTTTCTACTTTTTCTGTTTTCTCTTATTGAAAATTAACAATACTGATGTAGAGGTGTATTGTACTTATTGTAGTTTATTGCTTTCATTTTAATTAACCTGTACTCAGAAAATGGTCCTTGCACATGTTCTTGCACAGTTTCACACCGAACCTTAAACTGCTATTGAACCCTTGCTGGGCAATCTGACCCCAAGTTACTATCATGATTTACTGAATATTTTACCTCGATTACAATTAAAGAATGATTCTTTTGGGAGTTCTTTGGTGTTTTTGACATCATAGTTCACTCACAAGGTTGGTATTGTAAATATGCTTAATTATTAAAGCTGATAATCTTTTCTAGTGTAAAGGGTGAGTATAGTGTGAATTTAAAATAAAAGTGGTGTTTGTCATTGTGAACACACCACATCACAGCACACAGAGCACCACAACAAAAGTTGACCTCTGCATTTGACCAATCAGTCAATCAATCAAGTCATTGTTGGTGATAAATTGTCACATTAATTTCATTATCTTAGGCTTAGCAGTGGGTTTAAAAACAGGCTGATGAATATATGGACTAGTTGAATTAGTCCTTGTTGAATTGTTGAATCTGTCTCTAAAATAGTCATTGAATTAAGTCACTTTTGTAGGTAAAATGAGGTGTTTAACAACCTGTTAAAAATACACCAGAATGCAGGAAATAATATGTTAATTCATTAACATTTTTCGGAGGGAGGACCAGTGTGTCCTCTGCCACATTCTGAATGCCTCTGATGCCCCTGTACTCAACTGTCTTTAGGTTATAAATATTGGTTTTGATTAATTCCTGTTTAATTGCCCAGCCATTTAGTAAACCACAGCATTAGAGTGTAAATAGTTTGGAACAGAAGTGGGTTTTTTTTTCGAAAAGGTTCTTCTTTAGAAAGGTTCTATTTTTTGTTCTCACTCCAAAGAACTTTTTTGGCCACATTTATTTTTAGAACAGTTATTATTTTTATTTGACCTTTTTTCTTATCTTGACAACTTTATATTTGGAGTACAATTTAAACAGAAACGAGCATATCGCATAGCAATGATACCGCTCGGAGTCCCGTTCGCAGGCCAGACTCGCAGCTTCCTTGCGCAAGGTGAGCATAAAAATGCACTCGGCGACGAAGGTGAGCGCGTGCTCTCGGCGCGCCCTACGTCATCCACGCGTCTGTCTCGAGGCGCAGGCGCGAGACTCGCGACCTGATTGGCCAAGTGAGCAGCTCGAACATTTGGGAGGGAGCTAAAGGTGTTCGCACTGGCGGCGCAGAGGCTCGCGCGCACTCACGCTCGCGCTCCCGTTCGCTCGCACGCCCGCCCGCCCGCCCCGCAGCATGAGAGCGCGCGTGGTGGTGCTGAGAACAGCTCCTGTCATTCTGCCATGCCGTAAAACAGAGTCGAGCCTGAATAACGCGAGTCAGCGGACGCCGCGTTGACGAACCTGCGCGCGCCCTGTCCGTTCCTGCTCATAACTCAATATTATGGATTAGCGGACGAGAAACCCGCGACAAATCTCTCACTCCCCCCGCTCTTCTTTTACGCTGATCTGGATTTGCGCTTGAGGGACGAAGGTGAATTGCCTTCACACACAGATACACACAGAGAGAAAGAGGCGAGTGGGAGCCAGGCGGGACAATGGACACCAACATGCGGAAATTTACGGTTCGACGCTGGTTTTCGGTCTACCTGCGCAAGAAGTCGCGCTCGAAAAGCTCGAGCCTTTGCAAGCTGGAGGTGAGCGGCTCGTATTTACGCTTTTAACTTGCGAGTTTACGCGTCGCACGTCGCTCTGTTGCTAAGTGAATTTGCGCTGTAGCGGAACGTGGTAGGGCGCATTGCGTGTTTGTTCGAAATCAAACAAACTAAAGTCACCAGGATACATAGTCAAATTTGTCTCGTAAAAGCAGTCAGGTTTGAACTCCGTCACGTTGCATTTAGTTGTTTTTTTTTTAGTTTGATTATCGTCACTAAGTGTTTTTGTTTGTTTCTAAAATCCACATTTTTAACACCTGCGCTGCACTGTTCATCGTTTCTACTTCGATATGGCGATGTGCGCATGCGTCATCGCAGGACGTCAAGTAAGGCAAACGAAATGATGTTGTTGCTTGATACAAAAGGAAAATGAACTATTAATATAATGATATTTTACATGAATCTATACTTATACAACTATATATATATATATATATATATATATATATATACACACACACATAAATATGTATATATATATATATATATATATATATATATATATATATATATATATATATATATATATATATATATATATATATATATATACATATATATATATATATATATATATATATATATATATATATATATATATATATATATATTACTCTACACACACACACACACACACACAATTTCAGAGATGATTAATTATTTATTTAATTATTGTGATTCCATAGCTGTTTATTTTCTTATTATAGAATCCACCCAATCATTTAAGATGTAATTTTGAGGTCAGTTATAACTATATAAATCCTGTTATATTTATAATACCAATATACATGTATCTGGGGTATATACATATATATATATATATATATATATATATATATATATATATATATATATAACATGTGTGTGTGTATATATATATATATATATATATATATATATATATATATATATATATATATATATATATGTGTGTGTGTGTGTGTGTAAATATATATATATATATATATATATATATATATATATATATATATATATATATATATAAAACATTATTTTTTTCCCAGTGTCAACAATACTGTACATTTTTCTATACCCTACGTTACCTTATTAAATGTTCATCTGAACTGCCCATTAGGCAAAAGGTGTATCCATTAGGCAGTGAATGTTTTTGAATCCTATTAGAAATCTAATAACAGTGTATAATATAGTAAAATAAATGTTATTTCATGAAACAACTTTTTCTGCCAAACATTATTGTCCGAGAAATACCATGACCCCTTGTAAAATAAGCTGCCAGCTATCAGTCCTCAAAGTATCTTTTCAAACAGCTGTAGACACTTTGACATTCTCTTATGTCCTTTTTTTGCTGACCACTTAGATGTCTGCTCACTAACATGATGGACTTTGACATACCTGTCTTACAATATTAAAAGTTAAGGCATCCAAGTGCTTGAGGACAGGTTTCATCACCGTTGTTTACCTGGTGGAGTGTGTAATTAGGTGGGACGTTTGCTTTATGTCTAATCAGGCTATCTCCTGATAATCATATGCATTTTTTAGACTTTTGTTGTAGAACCAGAATTCCAGGTGTGGTTTGTGTTATTCATGGTAGTCTCATAATGGAAAACATCAGCTCTAATGATGCTCTTCTATTGCAACGGCTCATTTATTTATAGCTCTTCCACTGCAACTACGTATTAGTCATGTCACTTATCGTGGAACAAAGCAGAGCTGAAAAATTATGTTATCGACATTGCAGATGTTGGTAAAATGTTTATCTGAGTCAAAAATTACATTAAGCTTTCCTCTTAATTGCTGTCATTCCTCATCTGCCTGCTTTGCTCTGTTTGAAACAAAGGTAATAATGGAAATAATCAGTTTAACATACAAGCATATTCATTCATTTAATTCATTATCTGAACCGCTTAATCCCAACTGGGGTCGCGGGGGACTGGAGCCTGTCCCAGGAATTTACGGTCGCAAGGCAGAGAACCCTGGGCAGGCACCAACACACCCATGATCTATTAATGTTACTCCTAGAGATGGCCTTGATGAAGGAAGCTTTTAAGTGAATTTATTTCATGAAATGCCATTCTTACTTGCAAAATAATTGATCACAGTTAAAAACCTGAATGCAATTCTGTTATAGTATCCATTGAATTTATGCTTAATCTCCCTACAAGTAAAGTGAGTTTAAACACAGTTTCATTATTCAGTCTTGACTATGACTGTATGAACATGAAAAACCTCGCAGAAAAAGTTTTTATTTAGTCTACTCAGATGAAAAAGGTCATGAGTTCAAGATCCAGTGCACCGATTTGAAAAGCTACACTCTGATTAATGCTATTAATAGCTTTACTTTTTCCTACTACTGTCTTTGACTTAAATGATAAACCTTGAATATGACTCAGGGCACTTTTGACCGATCGAGACAGTTCTTATAAGAGTTTCTGCACCAATTACACAAATTGCAGAACTATTCTGACAGGCTCGAAGCTGACATTAATTCTCCTGCAGGCATAAACTAAACTTCTTGGACAGTTTTTTTGGTCTTAATGCTATTAACTTTAATTTTTGAAGTTTAATAGGGGTTCCAGTGTTTTCCCTGATTTAACAGCTTTGGGTGGGGCGGAGAGGGTAGGTTTATAACCCTAATCGTAACAGACATCTGACATAAACACTTGAAGGAATCACAGTGTTTGTGTGTTTCTGAACAATTATTAGATAATTTCTTTATTATCTTCACCACCCTGGGAGCGTTTAATATTTTGACCTGTTCTATGGGAAAGTAAATGACTTATGTAATCTGGTGCTATATAGAAAATAAAATTATATCAAATTAACATGACCTTGGGAGTTGATTAGGGTGCCGTTGGGGGGGGCAGGGTGCCCTCTGTATATAATGGTAGGGAAATACTGGGTTCAATATTTGTATCTTTGAATGATATATGAACTATATGTCTCCCTGGAGCTAATTGGGGTCACAGGTCTTACTAAGGGGTCAAATAGTGGGGGTTTTTTGGTACTTCTGGGGTTCGAAGCCACAGTCTTATAGTCACCCAGCAAGAGTTTCGGGAGGTAAGACATTCACTAAAGCGTTCTAGTTAAGTCAAATCTTCCCCTTTATTACAGACAAAACGTATATTTTAGCTAATAAATAACAAAAACAACCAGCGTTCTACTCACAGTACAGATGTTTACTCGAGGTTTTCATTGTTTATTCTGAGACTTGAGTTTGTCGCACTATTGTGTGTAACGCCATTGTGCCAAACGACACTCGTGTGTAACGCCATTATGTCAAAATGAGACCAAAATGAGGTGTAGGCCAAAATGAATCAGTTAATCAGAAAAACATTTTTTACATTCTATAGTCTTGTAGAGTAAAACATTAATATAGAAAGATGCATTATTTGTTATTAAATAATTTAATTCCGTATCTTGATGGATTCCAAATGGATAAAGAAGTGTTTCCATCTGAAACTAACCTTATTTTTCTTCATAGTACTAAGCCATAGAATATCTCTACATAATAAAAACTCTGCAATCCAATAAAACAGACACTGTCCTTATGTCTTAAACACAACAACTTAAGGCATGTATGGCTAACTTCTACACAAACACTATTATAAGCCTAAAAACAAAGGTATAGACAAACACTCCAAATTCTCTTGGGGCTGTAATGGTTATTGGCAACTGAAAAAGTTGCATCTCTTATTAAATACATTATTTCATTTCTAGTAACAACACATCACATATGGTTATTAGGGAGTTTCTTCCTCCAGAGGAGCTGCCTGATCCAGACTCTAGCTCCAGGTCTTCTTAACAAACCCTATTTATTAGATCAGGTTCACTTGCCACTCGCTGTATTTAAAGAACATTGTTGTACCAGTAGTTCTTCCTTTGCGAAGTATGGCAGTGCTCTTGACTGCATACTGCATACCATTGTCTCATATTTCTGGACTCGTGTTTTTGGACCCTATTTTGGATTTATTTGTTTCTCGGACTGTCTCTACTGGGTTCCAAGCCTCATCTGCTAATAAAGACCGAGTTCAACGTCATTTGGGTCCACAGTAATCGTTACAGAGCTATCATGTAATCATGGCAGCAGTGACAGTAATTGTTAGAAATGGCCAGTCATGTATAAATGGGGATAATCTATTTTATTTGTACAGTAGTCAATTGAATAGTATTTTCTACTGACTATAGTAATGTCTACTCCTAAAAATCTGTCTCTACAACATTATTGACCGTGCAAAGCATCACTTGCTGACATCAGAAATTCCAGTGTCAGTAATTGATGCTTGGTACTGCCTATAATGGCCTGTGTTTACAGTCTAAAACCCAGAATCAAAGCCATCATCTGCAACAGCATCATTTCCTCTTGTAATGCTAATGTTTGATTGTCCGTCAGACAAATTGATTTGTTGTTTTTGTGTGCATGTTGTCAGTTTTAATAGATAAACTCAGTCCCTGGCTGGAGCTCTGAGTCCTAGCTCTGACAGAGGCCTTTAAACGAAAGGTAGGCACAAAGCCTCCTCGAGGCAATGGCCGACTGCCAAAGCAGGATTAAAATAAAGACAATCTGCACATAGTACTTTAAAGGAAACGGAATTCTCTGCCCTGCAGTTTTTCTCCAGCAATGTTAACTGTAGTCAGTGTAGCACAAAGGAGCCTTTGGATGCTTTGAATATGAAGAATACTTTGAGTTATTGATGCTATGAGATCAGTCGGACCAGAGGACAAAGCCGAGTTGCATCTCCTGGGTTATGGACTGTTGCTTCTGTATTATTTCAATACAATACAACTTATATATGTATATAAAACAACAGGTGTACTAGACACAAGTCATGGTCCATGATACATTCCACATTATAAATCTGTTAAATATTATCACATCACCAAATTTTCTGTTAAGTGTAAACTGAAATTATGACATTGCATTCTTTTCAGACATTTACAGATCAAACAATTATAAATGAACTCAAATCAGTGCCTCATTTGTAAGATTTTAGCTATTGCCTAGCTATTACCTATTTAGGTATTTGCTCCTTGAGTTCACCATCATCATTGTCACACTCCATCAGTATTTAGAACTGGATCACCCACATTTGGGACAATACATCTCATACTGTATAATGCTGATGATGCATGAAGCAGTTTTTCCCACATAACTTCATACATTTTCTGCTTGGGCCAAAACTGTAATTGAAAATTGAAAGTTTAATGTATTTATGATAATGTAATATTTTGAATCAGACTCCTGTTATAAAAATGAATTCATAATTTTTGAGCACTTTTTCTTTTGTTATAATTGCTGAAAATCCCAAGAAAATTGGTCAAAAATGTCATGAAAATGAGAACTGCATGTGATCATGCCATGGAGTGTAAAACCCACACCCTAATTGTGTCAAAAACAGAAAAAGAAGATATGTGACTCTGCACGGCAAAACCAGTCGCTTGTCGCAATGGAGGTTTCCGAGAAAACTGACCGTTTATGTTACGTGGGGTAAAATGTTGGATTTTTTGTTTTTAGTGTTTTGAAACAGTGGAAGGTCTATACCGGGGTGGGCACTTCCGGTCCTGGAGGGCTGGTGTCCTGCAGGTTTTCCATTAGACCTGATGAGTATCTTCTGATGATTATCTACCTGAGAGCAGGTGTGAATGTTCTAAAATCAAGTATGATGGAAAAACTCCTGGACACTGGCCCACCAGGACCGGAAGTGCCCACCCCTGGTCTATACTGTACTGTTGTGAATAAATTTCGCTGAAAAACTTACCCTTTCCATCCTAAAAAGGTGACTTTCTTGAGGTGAGGAATTCAATTCCAGCAAAATGTTAAAA
This sequence comes from Distichodus sexfasciatus, assembly GCA_032718565.1. Lineage (NCBI taxonomy): Eukaryota > Metazoa > Chordata > Actinopteri > Characiformes > Distichodontidae > Distichodus > Distichodus sexfasciatus. Next base: position 1,629,692 of record JAVGVS010000074.1, read on the forward strand.
GTTTCTGTTTTGACCGCTCTACTTCAATATTTACAGTAAATCCACTCATTGACTAGCGTGAATTTCTCCTGAATCCATCTTCGTCTCCCAAGTTCAGTTAACCTAACGCAGGTAGGCTATCCGTGTGACTGTGAATGCAGCGTAGGCTGCTGTAAATGCAAACGTAGCCGCGACCGCACCAAGTGTCTGTGAGTGCTACGGCGATAGTCAACTTCAAAGGCAGATTTCTCCGTTTCTCACTTGGCGTGACAGGAGAAACCCGACTCCTTTGAATGTTGATATCTCAGTCATATGTCGTCCCATTCATTCGATATAGGTAGCGTTTTGAAGGTTGATTTATGCCCTTTCATGAAAACATAACTCAATTTTGAAAATTTGCGACAAGCGACTGGTTTTGCCGTGCAGAGTCACATATTAAGGAAGACATAAAGGAAGACAACAGGAGATAGCACTGTAATTTGTTGTAAATATTGCTTTGCTCAATTAGCATTTTGGCATTTATCTTCATATCATTTTGAAAACTTGGCTTGGCAACAGTATGAAGCATCACAGATGGCTTTTTTTAACAGTACACAACCAAATTAATGATACAGTCCAACTCACTGAATAAGGTAATGATGCAAAGTTAAGTGTAAAGGAACAGAAACTCTCGAGAAACTCTCCAGACAATCTCAGGCTTAATTCCACATTCCTTCAGACAAGTATTTAAACGTTTTGCTTGTCATGCCATACCATAAAACACCCTCAGCATGAAATTCCCATCCCATCAAGACTTTATGTGGACCAACAATTTAAGAATAGTGCTTTGTCTTAGATAAGTTGAGGACTGAAAACAAATCAGTGCTACTTTTACATGACAAAAATGTTAATCAGCAACCTTTTTCCATGACTAAGATGAGACATTGATTAAAAACAACAACAGTAAAAACATATGGTTGGTTGAAAGACATATGCAGATGGAATTCCAGCCAATTATATGCTGATGCTCTAAACTATGGGGTCCCTAAAGGGTCCAGTGAGGAAAAACATAATCTGCATAATCGTAACAATATTTTTGGATGAAGAGATAATTTTGTGTGCTCATGAGGTTTCTAAACCGATAACCAAGTGATAACTTTTAAATAGTGAATTGCAACATGGCTGCAATGCAAACTTTGTCAATTGGGCAAATTTGGACAAATGACTGTTAACTTTATAGTTAATTTGGCAGAACAGAACAATGCACTGTATTAATGGAAGCTGGAGAGACAATGGTAGAAATGGCTAAAATGTGACTAATACTAAGAAGCAGTTTTATCTAAAGACTAAGTCTAAGTAGGTCTGTAACAATGATCAGAATCGATCCACAGTTTATCAGACATTGTACATATTGTAACATCACTTTATACTCAACAGTGGGTATATTTTATATATGGACGAGTTCAAGTTATATTTCAGCTGTGTTTGTTTTGATATGAATGGACATTATTGTCTTTAATCAGCAAGTGATATTGTCTCCTTTTGAGCGCTTGCTCCTGAATTGATTCGAATCAAAGGCATATCCTAGCAGACTTTGTGATATTGACAGACATCGAATTGGTATCCATTGAATCAATATAATATAATATTGTGATGATAAGGCTCTAGGACTGAATCTAATGCAACCGCCAAAATCGACTCTGGTCCAAAGGTGCATTTCCAGCTCAGAAGGTTTATATGTATCCAGTGAACTCTGACCAGCAATATTATACTGCGTGGAAGATCTTATATACTGCCAGACTAGGTCTAAACAGAAATCGCAAATGGATTTTGCTTACTGCAAATTCACGTAATGCCGGAACCAAGTTAATCACAACACGCTGCATAATAATAATGTATTCTAAATGTATTGCCATCAGCAGTAATCTGGCCTATGAAATGGAAATGAGCATCCGATTGTTTCAGCTTGGTGGGTTTACGCCCATCCTCATATAGAGTGTGCAATCAAGCATACAGGGAGTTTTGTGATGTATGCCAAGTGGAAGCAACACGCCAACAAATGAGTCATGCACTATCGAAATGTAGGCTTGCAGTTTGGCCGTTGCAAAGGTGAAAAGCAAAAAAGCCTGCCTCAAGAAAATGACCATAAGGATTTCATTGGTTGTCAAGGGGAAATATTATTACCGGAGAGCGACCAATATAACATTTTTAAGACTGCTATCATTCTAGATATTTGGAGCACTTAAAAAAATCCAGTTATGACTTTAACGTCCTTTTTTCCCCCGAAGCATGAAACATAAACAGACTTTTCACTAGGGGTGTTGAAATTAATCACATAATCGATGCATCGCGATGCAGATGTGGACGATTCTGCATCGATGCAATGGCAGCTCGTAATCGATTTTAACGGAGGTTTTCAACCGGCGATCCGCTGTCCCCTAGCAGTCTACGGCGGCATCGCAGGTGGTCTGTGACATGCAGTCCCCCTTTATAAAAATTTTTCCTTTTTTTATTTTGCAAAACATTTCCAGCTGAGTTGGGCATATTTTGAACACTGAATGTATATATCACTGGTTACCTTCTAACTAACCGTATCTGCACAAATTACTGAAAAGTATTGCACAGACTCTAGTCTGCTGCAATAATATCTGCTGTTATAATATCTGCGCAAACTTCAATGTTAGTCAGACTCTTTTAAGAGATACTGTTTTATTAATAGACTGGATATAGTTAATATTCAATATTTCATATTGAAACTGTTACTAACATCTTGCACATACAGTGTAAAAGTCAATTTCCACTTTTGTAGGTTAATACTCCATCTAAATTGTCTCTCTTTTTACTTCTATTTCTAGTACAAGTTTAAAGTTTATATTTAATACTCCATTTCTAGTTTAAAATGTATATTTTGTATTCGATTTATATACTTTTTGTTCTATGTGCCCTATTTGTTCTTTCTTCCCTGTTTCTTGTTGCACTGTGTAAACTGGAGCCATGTCGTCTCATCTCTCTGTATATCTGTACAGTATATAGCAGAGGTGACAAAGTTTACTTTGCATAATGAATTTAATGCAAATATCTAAAAAGAAATATAAAAAATACTCGCTCCAACACTTAGTCTGAGTGGTGGTCCCTGGAACAGAACCAGTTGAAAACCCCTGGATTGTATCATAGTGACGTTGCTTAGTGATTTTCTGGCTGTGGCATAAAAATTCTGTAGCAACTATGGCTGCCCAATCTGTGATCCATGCCCAATCTGCGTGCAATGTGAAGTAATTTTAAAAAAAAGATTGCATGCATCGTGATGCATCGCGATATATCGAATCGAATCGAATTGCTGATGTGATAATCGTAATCGAATCGAATCGTGAGACCAGTGAAGATTCACACCTCTACTTTTCACACTACAAACTATAGCACCGCTTAATTCCTGTTGGGGGATAGGCGGGTACCAGAACTTCGGGGCAAGGCGGCGACCAACCCTGGGCAGGCGCCAACACAGCACAGGGCACTCGCACAATCACACTCACATTCACACCTTACAGGGCCAATTTAGGGTCGCCAGTTAACCTATAGTGCATGACTTTGGACTCTGGGAGAAGAAAACCCACGTGAACGCGGGGAGAGCATGCAAACTCCACACAGAAAGGCCCTATGACCGACCCAGGGATCGAACCCAGGACCTCATCAAATTCAAATGTGTAAAATAAAACAAACCACTTACATCACTCGTAACATGTTTGAAGGATCTACAATTCCAGTTGTCATTTATTTGGCAGTACCACTAACAAATTAATTTAAAATTATTGTTGTTATTGTTGTTTTATGGGTGTTCATGGCTATTGTTGTAGGATACTCACCTACAAAGCAAGTGGTTGTAGGTTCAATTCCAGCTCTGTCTTGCTGCTAAACTACCGTCATTAGGCTCCTGAGCAAAACTTCTAAAACCCAAATTCCTCTTGGAACACTGTCCATATAATTTCAGAAATCGGATTTGCTCTGGATTTAATGCCGTAAATTTAAATGACCAGTTTATCTGATATCAGCCAGTAATATGGCCACATAAATTTTATGGTCAGTCTCTAATTATTACTGGTCTAACAAACCAATTATAACTAACTGCTTAAATCAGGCATACTGGAAAACCTCTACAGGAACGTATTGACCTCGTTGTGCCCTTAAGCCCCAGCTAAGATGTGAATGGACTGAGGAAAATGGTTTCTGTACAATTCCCCAGGCCCTGTTCGCTGGCCTCAGACTGAATGTGAGCGCAACTAAGTGCAGCTGCTGCAGCGTATTGCATCAGGCCGGCGTTACAAGCTGCTGCATTAGGGCTTTGTGCCCTGGGCTTGTGTTATGATACCCTGGCATGCAGCGGCCGTCTCGGAGCAGACAAAGCAGAAAGAAGCTAGTGGTGTATATCGGTGGGAGCTGAAGGGAAGCTCACGGTTCAGTGCACAGTTCTGTAATGCTTTGCCTCTTCTGTAGTGTCACAATAAAACATAAAATTGAGAGTAGGGCTGTATTTAGATAAATAGAAATTGTTACAGGAATACAGGTTGCTGTATATTCGAATTTTGACGATATGCTGATATGGATGCAGATCCGATATATTTACTTTTTATCACGTGAGACATCAGCGCTGTGTTGCTCAATATTACCACAGATGAACACTGTTCCTCGTTATAAAGAAGGAATCCTCCACTTGGAGCAGTTGGTATTGTCATGGTTTGGGAGTTGGCCCCGTGATCGTAAGTGGTTGGTTAGGGTTAGGGTTATTCTCTGCCTTCACTCGACTCTGCTTTCACGCTCTCTTAAATTGGCACTATATTAAAAATGTCTGAGTTATGGTGTTATTTTTGTGCCAAAATTATGCAGTGGAATATCTTGACTTATCGGCATCGGTATCAGCACGGGCCTATCGGTGTCAGCGTAACCCTAATGTGTAAATATATGTATATTTAAGCTTTATGTAAGGATTGGTCAAAAATGATTACAGCGTCTGGATTTGATCAGCAAGGATCGGTTGAATGTCAAAAAGGCCTTTTTACTGGGAAAACAAATTACAGTCAGGCACATGGCTTATAAACTAACAGGAAAGTACCAGCAAAGAAGTTGAGAACGGTAATTCCTCACTCATTGTTAAGATCCGACTTCTCTCTCCTCCCTTACACGTAAAGTGTGGACTTCATAGGAAAGCCTTCATTATGATGTACTTAGGAGACATGTGTAATGCCGGAGCTCGCAGCTGTATTGACTCTCGCCAGGCTAAGAGGGGGTAATTTTCCTGTTTCCTGTCGGATATTGGTTATAAAAACCCTCCGCTGCATAAACGCTTAGCTTTCAATAAGCTGCGTCCATCCTCGACGGTAAAGTGGCAGGAAGAATGAACTTTCAACAGGGCTGTAATAAAGAGGGCCGGAGAAAGAGGGTGAAATAGCATCAAAATGAAGAGGTTGTTTGAGGACAGAAGATTTTCACTTAAAGCAGAGGCTGTCTGAAAATACAGAAGGACACAATCGAAGACATGCAACATCGTCTGCTGTAGTCGACGATGACACCTCTGAGACGCCTAGCACAGGAGACTGGGAGGTCTTATTCAACATGTCAGAGAGCTGCAAAAAGCACAAAATCCAGCATTGCAGGTATCTATAATTTTTTGGGGTTCAGATTGCTTCATCCTAACGGGAGTTACAACTGATTATCCGGGGCCTCTTTCGGTACCTTGCTCATGAGTACCTCAGTGCTTTCGAACCTGCGACCTTCTGATCACGGGGCGAACACCCTACCGTTACGCCACCAACTGCCCCTAAAATATTGATAATATGATAATATTTACATAGAGTACTTATATTTATGTACGGTAAGAGAGAACAGTTAAGTACTTTACAACAGTGTCCCTAACCCATACTGTGCTGTCAGGAAAGTAACATGCTCGTGAATGCTTGTTTATTCCATTGTATGAGGGTCAGGCCTTATAATCTGCATAGTGCAATATGGAGAGCCTTCAGACGGCACAAACAAAGGACCCAGTTCATGACCTTTATCCATTTCCACCTTTGAAACACTCCAAAAGCAGTGATGCAGTCAGCCAGGGTACGCCAGCGCAGGTACGGGGTCAAGTAGAGGTCGTCTCATTTGTAATGGATTTTTTTCTTCCACTTACGGGTCGGGAACCTTACAGCTCATGGTACCACTCGAAACAAGCGGAAACATTTATGGGGCTTGCAAATCTGGTTGGATAAATATGGTTAGAGAAGCATGAGGGAAGGTGGTTAGCAAGTGAAAACAATTCTTTTTAAGCGAGTGATTATTTGTCAGTGTGAACACATCACAGCACACAGTGCACCACAACCTAATATGACGTCTGCCTTTAACCCATCCGTGAAGGAGCAGTGAGCAGCCTTTTACCTTGCTCATAAGTACCTCAGTGTTACCTTTACCGGTCAGGGACTTGAACCAGTGACCAACACCTTAACCGTTATGCTGTCAACTGCATCAGTTATGCCTCACTGAATGACAGAAGCGACTCTCAGACTCTCATTTATCTCCTTCTTATAACTGACAGTAATTATAAAATGACGATTTGTTCATTTTTATTACGTCCATGTTCTTTGGGTGTTCTACTTCTGACATCATGGCTCTATTTGTCTGATTCTTTTTTGATCTCATTAATAATAATATAAGCAGAGAATTTATAAATGTACACTTAAAAAAATGTATAAATGTATCATCTTTTTACAGTAATGCTTTTAGAGACCTGCAATTCTCAGTTAACTCAAAGAATTCTCACAAATAACACACACACACACACTCACACCTTAGCCTTTACACTGGCCAAATAAACTGGAACGCTTTGAGAGCCCACTCTTTCCTCGTTTGACCGTGCTGCCTTTTTTCAAATCTGAGTGGTCAGCATGAGCTGCATAACAAGGCAGCAGCGTGAACTCCTGCTGAGGCGTCGCATCGGCGCATTTATAAAACTGACCTTCCGTTTCCCACGTGTTCTTCATGCTGAGCTTGTTACAAATGAATCTTCAATCTAGAGGTTGATTTGGAACATTGTCCTGATAAAGGGGAACTGCTTGCTAAACTTGATTGCTGTGGTTATAACGCGCTGCCGTTTTAATGGGCCAAAGGCAGGTAATACTGACTGGCCAATTCAATAATTTAGGGCTGCTGTGAGTAATCAATGACATCAGCGCATAGACGTCAATGTGTTAAACTGATGCATCATTTCTCACACAACACAATTTTTGTTCTAAAACGCTGTAAATCACTGTAACAGTTATTTTTTTCGTCATTATCTTCTTGTAATTTCCTGAATGAATGATGTCAATCACATATTCACTATTACTCATAATTATCAGAGGTTAAATAATCAGGAAATTGCTGTTAGCAAAATAAACTGACAAAACACAGCCCCCCATCATCGTGCATTTATATAGAAATAGAAGAATTAGAGATTACACATAATTACATATATCTATCTAAAAGATTTAGATGCAATTTAAGCGCAATACATATAAATGACAAGATGAAAGACAGGTAGAAAGTGACATTGTATACGTATATTTGTGCAAATGGTGTTCCAGTTTAAATCAGGATATGGAAATTCAGACAAAGACAGGTGCCTGTTTGTGCAAACTGTCAGTTAATGGTAGAGAAAGAGAATACTGTCTTTCAAGTCTCAAGTATTTGACTGCTGTCTGTTCTTTGGTAAATATCGGTGATAGCAAGTAGTGGCAGCTCTGCAATTACTGTTAACATTTATCTTTTGATTTGTTGTGTTTTAAGTTGTTCAGCTTGTTGGCTAACTCAGTCGACAGATTATTTAATTGAAGGATGTATTTGCTTGTTTTTGTTGTTGTTCTGTTGAGTTTATTCTCTTTCTCCTGTCTATATTATTCCTGCCCTGCACTTCGTCCATGAGCCTTGGGATGTTTTTTTCACTTTGTTAAAAAAGAATCTAGGGATGCGCAATAATATCGGAATCAGCTGATAATTGCTTTTTTTAAGTCATCGGACCGGTGCTTAGATTTGCCCGATATTTTCAGCCGATATTTGATGAAGCCTTTATTGTATGTCAGAAAGGTAGTGCTTGTACCAGGCATGCCCAAAGTCCGAGGTGAGATTTTATACAACCCGTGCTTTCGATCTTAAAATGTATGACGTTATTTAGTGCCAACATTCTGAGAACGCCGTGGAATGTTAGTGAGCAAAATCTTTTGTCATGCTCAACTCTGCCTACACATGCAAAAAAAAAATTACTGGTAGACAAGGAGCTCTTATCACATTTTTCTATACAGTACTATGTAAAGTATGCAGGGTTGTATCTTAACGCCTCTCTTCGCACTAGGTAGTGCATATGGAGTGTCGCACACACCCTGTTTGACTTGGTATACCACATATGGCAGGATAGTGACCTTTTCTTAAAATGTTGTGCACTACACTCAAACGCTACACCCTTAGTCGACTCTGCTTTTACACTCACTTGACTTGGCGCTGTGTTAGAAATGAGTTGGAGTTATTTCGAGCTATTTTGTGGCAAAATTCTGAGCATGCAGTGGAACTTTGGTGAGCAAAGCCTCGTTTTTACGTGCTCAAATCTGCCGTCCTCATTTATCGACATCGGTATTGGCAGATATAAGCATGAAAAAACATCAGACATCTGCACTGGCCAATATTTCCCATATCGTGCATCCCTAAAACATCATTAGCTGAATCATTCCTGCTTGTCTCCTAATGTCTCTGGAGTTTTAATTATTTATTGGAATTACCTCACTTGAAACATTGTAATACTTATTCAGTTATTCACAAGATGACCGTCCTGATCACTTCTCGAGATAATTGGAAGTAATCTGGAGCTTTATATTGTTTTGTGGCTATTTAAACAGCAACAATTTTTTGTCCCAAATTCAGAAATGCGGTGCTAAATAAGATTTAAAAAGGGGTTAAAGTGATTTCAAAACTGTTAAAAACTGACGCCCAAAGCTAGATTCCGTTCCAAAAAACATGGCTGTCCGTCGCCTCTGCTGAAACGAAAGACCTAATAAATCTATGATATCTGTAGCCCGTTACGTAACGTGGCCCAGATTGTCACATGTCAGATTTGTGAGGACATGAAATTCCAGTGTGTGTTTTAGGCAGATCGTTATTATCATATTTGAATTATTTCCAAGAACAAGCTTTGGGATTAACCAACTCACAAATGTACTTTCATGACCACACTTAAATCTTTATAGTGAAGTGCTGGAAATTGTAACTTCAATGTGTTAGAGGACTGCAGCAGCGAAGTAACTGGCGTTTGTTCAGGGTAAGCAGATGAGACAGTTTGGGGAGGAGGTGATGCTTTCCTGCATGCTCATGCTTTTGCACATCTGGGCTCGGCTTCTCCAAAGCGCGTGGACGAACAGCTGGCTGCGCTGCCGGTTACACAACCTCGGTCTCACTATTCCACAACACGCACTTTGTACATCAGGCCCCTGTTACACCAGAGCAATCCAGGTCGTCGCGAACGCTTCTGTACACATGTAGACCCATGCCATGTGCAGCGCTACACCCGAATCAACAGCAATAGGCTTTGTAGCTGTATAGGTATATTAATTATCAAAAAAAAAATACAAACAAGGCTAAATAACCTTGTTACCTTATTTGCCGTTAATATTAGGATCCTTAAAATATTTGTCAAGGGTTTTAGAGCCAAAGGAAATTTATCAAAAGAGGGGGAAATTAAAAGAGATCTAAATGTTATTTTTCTCAAATATTCTGTTTAAGACCAAAATAGAATTAATTCATAAAAGTTCAAAAATGTAATGATTCTAAAAATTCATAAGTTTCTGAAATGGAATGTTTCTGTGAAAGTAAATGAAAGAAATTCTTCTAATGATTCCAAAAATTTATGTGACGTTTTTATAACCAGTGGGAATTTATCAGTGAAAGGAAATTGAAAGACGTTGATGATGTGGCGATTATAAAAAATAATGTTGAGATTTTCAAGACCAATTAGGTCTATCGTTAATTTTCAGGATTATCCTATCAACAATTCATCAATGAAAAGAAAATGAACAAAATGTTTATAAGATAATCCTAAAAAATAGTGTTAAGTGTTATAAGAAAAAGATTTGATAAAAGTAATTAGAAATAAATTGTATCCTCAAAATAAATGTTGAGAATTTATCAATGAATGGAAACAAGGAAGCGCACACGATCTCAAATGAATATCCTGTTATTTAACATTTTCTATTAACAGACCTTTCTGAAGCTGTTCTGCAAAATTAGCTCATCCAGGATATGTCAGTTTATGTTATTAATTTCAAACTGTCAGATATTTTGAGTGCATTAATTTTTCTCCAGCTCGAAGCGTCTGTTTGCACGTCGTGATTTGACACGCCGCTCTATCTCAGCAGCTTGGAGCTGGAGTCTGTCATTAAACTGCTGACATAAGCACAGGTGTGTTTGTACACATTACTGCGACGCAATCTGCAGGGCCCAAGGTTTTAAAGACAGACGTTCGATTTGCATTTAGATCGACATGAGGTTGTGGGATTACACTCTAAAGCGCCTGTGATTTTTAAGTGTGGGTGAATTGGTCCCTATCCAGAAATACAAAAATGACCCCATCAAATTATGATTCTTCTTCCTGGACATTAAATGTGTCCAGCATACTCATCACTTTGTGCAGACAGCCCTTGTCGGACGTCTAGGGTTACGCAACGCTGTTCTATGTTTATTTATTTTTGCGGGGTGTGAGATAAGCCGGTTTAAGAGGGCTTTTAGCTGTGTCAGGCTTGCGATCCTGCCTCGGTCAGCGGCGCCCAACCCGCGTTGGCAGGCACATGCTGTGCCGATGCACATGTCTGCAGCGTGGACATCATAGGCCGGCCCCTTTGCGGGTCACTCGCCACACCCACAACACCCCGCCGGCTACACGGATGGCCGAGGCTGCGGCACTGACCAGCCACTGTTAGCTAAATTCTGTTTGCGTTTTTGTTTGTAAAGTAGCACTGCATGATGTTAGAGGTGTGCAAATACATTGAAGTGAATCAAATCGTGATGCCTTCTCTGTCGATTCAAAATCGATTCATGCATTCCAAGAACGATTCATATATTTCACTTAAAGTAATGGTACTTTTCCCCCCTGACAGGAGTTCAGCTTATTCAGATGGCGCAACGACGAAATCCGCCCCATGTTGGGTATTATGATTATTTTTCAAAATTATACTTCATAGTTCTTTTACTTAGGGTTAATAATACTTTCTCCTGTGTGTGTTCCTGTAGTCTCCCCTTTACTAGTTCAGCATATTTACAATAAAAACATTGTCAGTGACCTATCAGAAAAAAAACTGCAAATTGATTGTTTATTAGTCGTAATCGAAGTAAAATGGTCAAATAATTGTGATATTTATTTGAGGTAATATCACACAGCCCTATTGAAAATTTAATTTCCCTGCCGTCCCACTCACCTGCTTACAAACTGCAAAGTGTGTAAGTCATTTTAAGTGAAATGAAGAATAAGAAAATCTATATAAATATAAAAAATATATATTTATAGCATTACTCAGTGGCTCTTAAACCAGAGCGACTTCCATTTTCCTTATAACAGGGGCAGTCTCCCTGGAGCAACTTGGGTGTAAACTAAAACCTTACACAGGAGCCTAACAGTTGTTTTGTTTTGGTGATCTCAAGACTTGACAGCTTAAAGCCCTGAAGAAACTAAAAGTATTTTATTATTAATAGACTATATTAATAGAAAATATTAAAAAAATTTACTAAAGTGAAAGTCCGTGATTGTCATTGTTACACAGCACACTGCATTTGACTCATCCATGAAGGAGCAGTGGACAGCTGACATGAGCAGCACCCGGGGAGCAGTACCTTGCTCATAAGTAGAGAACTTCAGTGGTACCTTTACCGGTCCGTGATTCAAACTGATAACCTTCTGAGCACAGAGCGAATTCCCTAACCGTTACCCTACCGACTGCCCCTGTGATATTGAACAAATATACAATAGCACCTCACCTTTAGCTGTTAATTGGTTCAAGAACATGCAACTGAAGTTGAAAAACAACGTAACTCAAATAGATCCCATAGAAATACAAGTCATTCAGTAGTGAAACTTTTTTCATACTTTTTGGAAAATTTCTTTCCTTTCTCTTCCAAAAAAAGCTCTCTCTTTAATACCGTACTGTATTGATTTACATATGTATATTTACAGTGGTGATTGAAATTTTGTGAACACCTTAGAACTTCCTATATTTGTGACCCTCCACGGCAAAACCAGTCGCTTGTTGCAAATTTTCAAAATTGAGTTATGATGTTTTCATGAAAGGGCATAAATCAACCTTCAAAACGATACCTATATGGAATGAATGGGACAACATATGACTGAGATATCAACATTCAAAGGAGTCGGGTTTCTCCTGTCACGCCAAGTGAGAAACGGAGAAATCTGCCTTTGAAGTTGACTATCTTATTATCACCGTAGCACTCACAGGCGCTTGGTCTTGGTCAGCTATTTCGTTTGCATTCGCGGTAGCCTCGCTGCATTCACAGCCACGGATGGCCACCTGCGTTGAGTTAACTGAACTCGAGGCGAAGATGGATTCTGGAAGAAATATCTTCCGCTAGTCAACCGGTGGATTTACATAATATTGGGTAAAGGCGGTCAAAACAGAAACTTTTAACATTCTGCTGGAATTGAATTCTCTCCCTGAAAGTCACCTTTTTAGGATGGAAAGGGTAGGTTTTTCAATTGAAATTTATTCACAACAGTACAGTATAGACCTTTCACTGTTTCAAAACACTAAAAACAAAATCAAAAATTTTACCCCACCTTGTGAGCATGAAAACAGTTCACGACAAAGCGACTGGTTTTTGCAGCGGAGGGTCACATTCTATAAATATGACAACACATCTCATCTGGTTTGGCCATTTTCAAACATGAACTTTATCCAATTTTAACTATTCCTTTGTAGAACAACTTGTTTGCTTAGGGTCATTGTCTTACTGCATGACCCACTTCCTCTTGAGTTTCAGTTCACAGACAGATGTCCTAACATTTTCCTTTAGAATTTGCTGGTACTGAAATTGATCCATTTAGCCTTCATAAATGATGGCAAGCAGTCCTGGCCCAGCTGCATCAAAACAGGCCTAAACCATGATACTACCATCACCATGTTTCACAAATGGGATAAGGTTCTTATGCTGGAGTGAAGTGTTTTCTTTCTCCAAACGCAATGCTTCTCATTTAAACCAACAAAGTTCTATTTTGGTTTCATCTGTCCTAAAAACATTGTTCCATTATCCCTCTGGTTATCGTGACCTTTAACAAACTACAGACCAGCGGCAATGGTTTTTGGAAGCAGTGGCTTTCTCCTTGTAACCATGCCATGTACACCACTCATGAATAGCGGCCCAATCTGCCGTAATGATGCGGCGTTGTATTTGTTGAATGCGGGCGATTATGTTGAGCAAACATCGAAAAATGCTCGATTTTCTTTTGGTCTTATATGAAAGAAAAGGTCTTCAAAGTGTCTGGTCTCAAAAAAATCGCTATTTCGTGATGTTTTTTTTCAACGTGTCATTAAATATCTAAACGCCAACTTCCGACTCATTACGGCAGATCGAGTCACATGTGAGAGAGGCCTATAGTTGTTCAGAAGTTACCCTGGGATCCTTTGTGACCTCGCCGACCTTCCGCCGAATTATATTGGAGTGATCTTTGTTGTTGACCACTCCTGGGGAAGCGTGACGGTGGTCTTGAATCTCCTACATTTGTACGCGATCTTTCTGACTGGATTTTGAGTCCAAACTCTTTAGAGATGGACTCGTAACCTTTTCCAGGCCGATGAGCGTAGCGATGGGCGATAAGGCATGCTGCTCTAACTTCAAGTGGTTCACAAACTTTCAAAGCAGCACTGTAATGACGCCGCTATATATATATATATATATATATATATATATATATATATATATATATAGCAGCACTAATGATATATACATATATATTTATAATATATGTGTGTATATAATATGTATGTATATATGTATATATGTATATATATGTGTATATATATATATATATATATATATATATATATATATATATATATATAGGTATACATATATATATGTATTTACATATTACACTTTTTATTTTAGTATATATTTTTATAGATAGATAAATAGATAAATAGATAGATTATTTTAGAATTAGCAATGCAACTTTGAAAAAGACGCACGTCGAAACGTCATAGTCTGAGGCCCACGTATTCCTAAAAACAAACATTACAATATGAAGTTTCTGCATAAAAACTTGTTTCATGTGGATGTAGTGAATGACTATATCTTGAAAATCCAATAGAATTTGTTAATGGCTTGAAGCCGCCAGTGTGACACCTTCTTTGCTTTTGCATCACTCACTGTCCTCTATGGCCCTTTTCCACTCACAAACAAAAAAAACCAAAAACCACATACATCACACACACTTGGCAGACCACCGAGACCATCCATTATTCTCAGCAAGTGTGTGACACATAGGATTAGGCGATGTGTCTTGGTATATAGAGAGCAAAAGAGCCAGAAGAAGGTAGATATAGTAGGCAGATGGAGTGGGACTGGAAACAAGAATCTCATAATGCAGACAAATGTTTGCAGGGACTGGAATCCTCACACTGAAAGCGAGTGATTATTTGTCATTGTAAACACACCACACCACACCACACAATGCACCACAACCAAATGTGACCTGCATTTGACCCATCCGTGAAGGAGCAGTGGGCAGCTGACGTGGGCAGCGCCTATCAAAGGGTTACAGGTTGAATTTATGAACTGCTTCAGAGGAAACTTGAAAACATATTGTGTGTTGGAGAGTTACTAATAGGCCAGTTTGCCCAGTCCTATTTGAAGCCTTGTCGTTCTTACATCTATGAATCTAGAAGTGAAATGAGTGATTGTGGTGATTGTGAACACAGCACAGCACCACCAAAACCATCATCCCCATTTGACCCTGTGTGAAGAGGCAGTGGGCAGCAAGCATGAAACGTGGGGGAGCAGTGCTTGGAGTCTGTTTGGCATCATGAAGTACCTCAGTGGGCTTTATTGGGCGGGACACAGACGTGACCTTCTGATCTGGAGACAACGCCCTAACCGTTACACTATCAACCACCCGGAAGGTTGAGAGTTCATTTCTGACTCTAGCCTACCTTCAGCACCTCCACTATTAAGCGCCAAGAAAAACGGCTAGCTCCTAGACTGGCCGACCAGAGAATAACAGCATCTGTTTAATGCAGTAATAAAAAATCTTTGAATGTAAATTTTTGGCTTAGTGATGAGACATTTAACTCCTGACCACAAGATTAGCAGGTTTCAAAATCTTACCACCATTTGGACCAGAACAAAGATCCTTAACCCTAATTAAAATTAGGCAAAATGTGTATTAATAAGATTGTCTACTAATGGCCTTCACTGATGTCTGCATATCGATTTGGCAAAGTTTTACACTTTTCCTCACGTAACTCCCACATTTGACTGAGGGCGGAATACACTTTCCCCAGTGGCTGGGTTGTGTTTTCTAATTCTTGTGTAGGTGTATATTCAAATGTAACCCTCGATTATTTGTTCACACCATTGCTAATAATATTACAGATTAGGGCTGGGCGATGTGATCTAAAATCAATATCATGATTGCTTCAGCATTAATCTTAGTCAGGGTCACAGCGACTAGGGGCTATCCTAGAACCCGGGCGCGAGGTGGGATCAACCTGAGCAGATTGCCTTTACATTCGCAGAGCACACACACTCACATTTACACATATATGGGCACCAGTCAACCTAAACTACATGCTTTTGGACACTGAGAGAAAACAGGAACACCTGGAAATTCAGCACAAAGCATAGGGAAACACATGAACTCCCACACAGAAAGATCACGGCCAGCAGGGATAGAACCGGGACCTTCATGCTGTGAGATGATGGCGGCACTAACACCACCACGTCACCGTGCCACCCTCAATTCTGATTAATAAACAATTCTTTCGTTTTTAATTCTCATAATTAACGGCTTAAGATTTGTACTGTAAAGTATGCTCAACTATGAAAGCTAGGCGTTTCTTTCTAATGCAATGGGTCATATGTTATGTTTGTGTTTTTTAAAATAATTGATGGATGGATGATGAATGTAGTGGCAGACAGGACATGATAAGTCACAGGACATCAAATGTGGTAGTATGTTTTATGCTTGGAAAAGTATTAACAGAAAATCAAATAACCAACGTCGGCAAGTTCTGACAGATTAGAGAGCTCTGAATATAAGCACGATCATTTTTGATTAATCACACAACACTACTGCAAAAATTTAATGCAACAAGCCAAATAAAAATAATACTACAGAAGACCACGGTCATATTTGTCACGTTTTGATATCGGACGTTTATCGCTGCGCGCTCAACCTGTTTTACTCCGCCTTTATTAGTCACTGCCAAAAGCTGGTGCAATCTCCATGAATTTGCACGTGCAGGTTTTGTGGCACTAGACTTGTTCCCCCATAGTCACATGACACATATCTATCTGCCATCTGTTGTCTTTGCAGGATGACGGTCTGAAAAGAGATTGATATAAGCAACCATGTGAAGGAGGGGCTTCGAAGAGAGCCGACCCCTCCCAGTTGAGCTCCTGAAAGTGCTGGGCCCAGGGATCCCTATGGAAGGTGGTCAAGCCTGAGCAAAGGCCATCCAGTGCTTGAATCTCGCAACCAGCAAATCTTGAGAGATCACGTGGGAATAGATCTCATTAATCCATGTTATTGCAAAAGTCACCTTTCACAAGTGATACTCAGCTATCTTACTGTTAAGCGTTGACTTGAGCAGCGAATGGAAGGTAGCTTTGCTAGTTTGGCTTTTAAAATACTAAATGATCAAAAATAGTTTACCAATGATAAAGTTAGATCACCCATTTTCGGTGCTGCGTGGTAAAAGTACTAAGTAAAAGCATCTGATAATAACATAATATTTATACAAATAATGATAATTATTAAGTATTCATTCAACTAATAGCAGTTATGTTGAATGTTTACTTATTAGGCTTGCACAATGATATCGGAGTCATAGCGAAATCGGACGATAAATGCTTTTTAAGTCATTGGCATCGGACAGATGCTGAAATTTGTGTGGTATTTTCAGGCAATATTTTTATGACACATTTTATTTTTATATCGGAAAATTATTGCTAGTACCCAAGAATCTATAGTCTGATTTTTATATAGCCCGTGCCTTCTGTCTTAAGTCATTCATTTATTTTCGAACCGCTGAATCCTGATCGGGGTAACGGGGGAACCAGAGCCTATCCCGTTAACTTAGGAGCACAAGGCGAGGAACAATCCTGAGCCTGCGCCAACACAGCATGGAACACACACCTCACATCACACTCAACTTTCATACCTTAAGGGGGCCAGTTTAGAGCTTTTGGTTTGTGGGAGGAAGCAGGGGCACTGCAGAAAACCAACGCGCCAAACACGGGAGAACATGCAAACTCCACACAGAAAGGTCCTGCACTTAGATCCCAGGGGTTCAAACAGCCTACTTGTAGGCGGCTAACCCTCGCGCCACCCGTGCACGCCTTTTAAGTGCATATAGATTATTTTGTGCAAAATTCTGAGCAGCCAGTGGTTAGCAAATGTTATGCACTACACTCGAGGAAATGCTCTGCCCTTATGCGGCTCTGCACTTCATGGTTGCTGGACTTGGCACTGCTTTAGAAATGTCAGCACTATGGCTTTGTTGCAAATGCCAAAAAATTTTTAGGGGCGCAGTGGAACCCATTGAGCTAAATGTCTTTGACTCCTTTATGTGCGCCACGCCTTCTTCATTTATCATTATCTGTATCGGTATCGGCAGATATAAACATAAAAATATCGGATAATCGGCATCTGTAGCAATTTCCCATATTGGCCATCCCTTTTACTTATACAAATTTTCCTGGGATAATTAAGGGTTAGTCATTTGTCTTTTGATGAGATTATGCAAAAATTTATTTTTATCAGTGTAATTCAGATCTCTTTCATTTCCTCTTTAAAGCAGTGCTTCTCCTCATTATACACTATTGTAATAGCATAATTTGAAATCAATACAAACAGCATTAATCAAAAAGCCTTTGTGTTATAATTATGAAAAGAAAGAAAAAACCAGTGGGGCAGTTTAAATTGGCTAACCTCCAAGTCATTTGCTGTCCTTCTTTTAATGCAACTAGGCATATCCACTAAGTGTGTAATTTATTTATTTTTTTCCCTAAAGGTGTTTTTGGTGAGAAAAATCAAAAGGCTCAGAACACGAGGGCAGCTCTCGCCATGAAGGTGCCTGAAAAGCGACTCTCAAAGTGCTTCACCTTCCATTTGTGAGAAGCAGAGTAATATCATCATATCACATTGCCAATGACACCGCTGTAAACAAATAAGCATATGCCGACCTTTAAAACTGGATCGGCGCGTAGCGTTTTAGCACCACGTGTCAGCGCGTGACTCATAACTGCGAGGCTGGAGGAGATGAAGGCTCTCCAGCTGCTTTTAAGAGGATCTGAATCACCAAGAGATTAGCGCCAGGAAAAGACAGAGCTTAAACACCTGGGCGGTCTTGCAGAGTGGCCCGTTTTCCTGGGATTTTCCTAGTAATATAGTGTGTCTCAAAGGACTGAGCAAAGACAGGAATTCTGGTGGATTCTGAACAGACTTCCATTTGCGTACAGTGTGTTAGTTAATTAAAATTATGAGTTTTTCACTCCAGAGGCATGATGCTGTCTATAGCAGCGAGTGATGAATAGAGCCAGACTCAAAGCCACAACCTCTTGGTTATATATGAGTGCCTACCATTGGGTCATCAATTTTCCAAAGACAATGCACTAATTGGTGGATTTATAAACATTTTTCTTTGCTTGCATGTACAGAGATTTTTTTGAGAACACATACAAAAATCTCCAGAGGATTTCTTCTCACTCAAATTACGCCTTATTTGTGACCTTTTTAGTAACATAAATCTAGTTATAATGAGTGAAATGGCTACTTTTCTCCATAATAGCGTTACTGGCATGTGTATAGTGAGCTACGATACAGCATATTGAAAATTTAACATACGTGATATCAGCAGGCAATATATATATATATATATATATATATATATATATATATATATATATATATATATATATACACAGTGCTGTGACAAAGTGTTCCTAAGAAAGTCCCCTTCTTTTTTTTCTGCATGTTTGTCACACATACATGTTTCAGATTATCAAACAAATTTAAATGAACAAAGATAACCCAAGTACAACACAAAATGCAGTTTTTAAGTGATGATTTTATTTATTAAGGAAAAAAAAACTATCCAAACCTACATGGCCCTATGTGGAAAAGTAATTGCTCCCCTAAACCTAATAACTGGTTGTGCCACTATTAGCAGCAACAACTGCAATTAAGCGTTCGCGATAACTGGCAATAAAGTCTTTCCGCCCGCTGTGGAGGGATTTTGACCCACTCTCCTTTTGCAGAAGTGTTCGAGCATAGACACGCCTTTTTAAGATCATGCCACAGCATCTCAAGTGGACTCAGGTCCAGACTTTGACTAAACCACTCAAACCTTCATCTAGTTTTTAAAGCCATTGGAGAATTATAGCTGGACTTGCTGGTATGTTTTGGATCATTGTCCTGCTGCAGAACTCAAGTCGCTTCAACGAAGGTCATGAACTGATATTTTGCACATTCTCCTTCCAGGATTTTTGGTGAGAGCAAATTCATGGTTCCATCAATCACAACAAATCATCAGGTCCTGAAGCAGCAAAAACAACTGAACCATCACACTACCACCACCATGTTTGACAGTTGGCATGATGTTCTTTTCTGAAATGCTGTGTGTTACTTTTTCATTGCTGCGCCAGATGTAGCAGGACGCGCACCATCAAAAAGTTCAACTTTTGTTTGTCAGTCCACAGATTATTTGTCCCCCAAAGACTTGGGGATCATCAAAAGGTGTTTTTTAATAAAAATTAAGAGACCAGTCTTTATGTTCTTTTTTGGTCAGCAGTGGTTTAGCCTTGGAACTCTGCCATGCATGCCATTTTCCCCAGTCTCTTTCTTGTAGTTTGGAGTCATGAACACAGCCTTAACTAGGCAGGTGGGCCTGCAGTTTTTAGATGTTATTCTGGGTTCTTTTGTAGCCTCTTGGATGAGTCGTTGCTTTCACGCTCTTGGGGTCATTTTTATAGGCCAGGCCAGGAAGGTTCACCACTGTTCCATGTTTTCTCTATTATTTGGCCAGATAATGACCCTCACCATGGTTCACTAGGTCCCAAAGCTTTAGAAATAGCTTTGTAACCTTTCCAGAGCGACAGATGTCAGTGCTTTGTTCCTGCGTCTGTTTCTGAATTTCTTTAGATCGCAGCATGATGTCTTCCTTTTTTAGGGGGATCTTTGGGCTACTTTTCAAGTGTTCTCTTGATTCAACAAGGTCTGGAAGTAATCAGGCCTGGGTGTAACGAGTGAAATTGCACTCCAGCTTTCAAGAAATATGTGATTAACCACGTTACTTTATGATTTTACAAGGAGGCAGTTACTTTTCCATAGAGCCATGTAGGTTTGGATAGTTTTTTTCCTTAATAAATAAAACCATCAATTAAAAACTGCATTTGTGTTTTTGGCTTATATTTGTCTAATATTTAATTTGTCTGATAATCTGAAACATTTAAAAGGCGTGACAACATGCAAAAAATATAGAGGAAAAGGAAGGGGCAAATGCTTATTCACAGCACTTTGTATATATATACAAATAAATGTATATATATTTTTTCTCTCTTCAAAATTGCTGCGTACAAAATGGCTTTAAAACTTTGACAGCTCTCAGAGATAAAACACTTAAACAAATTGGGGTTGCAGTTCCTGTTGCAATAGCTTCTCTATTTGTAAACCACTGCACTAAATGGTGTTATAAATCGTTGTACCTGTAAGTGATGTGCTTCTTAATAGAGCACACTTAGGAAGCAAGATCCTCATGAACCTCTCCTGTCAATTTGTTTTTCCATTGCCTTCATACCACTAATTAAGTGTTCATTTTGAACATCGAATTTTGCCATTTCTCAAGACCCTAGATATTTGTGCAATCTAAGAAGAGAACAAATTGAGAACATAATGAGATTTCCCCAAAAAGGCTTCTTTGCCATTTATAATGCTTTGCTCGACTGCCTCTGTGAATACAAGAACAAACAAAACCCAATTTGTCCAAGCCTGGAGTCATTATGATCATTCATAGCACAGCTCCACAACCCGTCCACAAACAAGTTTAAACAACTCAGGCCACTTCCCCAGAGTCCTCCCGACATGGAAGTTGTTCTCAGCTACTGCTGTTGCACAAGGTTCGAAGTGTACTCGCGAGTGGAGATAACGCCACGAGTCACGCTGACACTTCCGACAGCAAAAAGCAGTGCGCTCTTGGTTGCGTAAGCAGGTCTGTATGAAATTTTGAAGACCCTGCATAGAATAGGCAACACACACTGCCATCTATCATCCCTAATTATCCTACACACATGCACACACAACTCTTGGCGTTAAAAATTACAGAAATAAAACCATCGTATGTATGTGTGTGTGTATATATACATATATATATATACATATATATATATATATATATGCTAATATTAACATACATATTATATATGTGTATATATATTTTTCTGTTATTCTCAGTTAACACCGCCATTTCATCAACTGTACAATAATCAAATCATAGCAGTGTTTGTCTTTTATTGTACTGTACTGTCTAAATTATACGATTCAGAAAATCTCACAATTCAATTAGGATTAGAGCTCGTTCTTGCTCTCACGATTAAGTTTTAAAATTGATTCAAAGATTATAAGCGATTTCACAATTCAATACATAGATGAATTCTTCTCATTTGACTGTGTCAGATCAACAAAAAATCACACTGAATCAAATGTAGTTTACTAAAAGTAATGCATGTGTATGCATACTGACTGCATCTAGATGGGCAGATTACATATTGAGCCATCTAGGATTGGGGATCTGAACTCATGTCAGGGGAAAAGGTAAACTAGTGCCATTATGTTAGTTAAAAAATCTGAATCCTTCTTTTGGAATGCATGAATCGATTTTGAATCGACAGAGAAAGAATTGCAGTTCGATTTTTCGCTTTTACCTCTTTTACTCTCCGACACACCACAGCACAGTACACAGTGCACCTATCATAATGTGACCTCTGCATTTGACCCATCCGTGAAGGAGCAGTGAGCAGTTTTGACAGCATCGAGGTGCAGTGCCATGGGATGGTACCTTGCTCATGAGCACCTCAGTGGTACCTTTACGGTCCAGGACTTGAACTGGTGACCTTCTGATAACTCCCTTTATGTTATGATACCAACTGCCTCAATTATGTGCATGGTAGATATGGTCTGCCAAACCATAAAATGCACAGGGGAGTATTGCATATTGTCTACCATGGTACATCACATTGTTTTTATAGGAGACATATGTCACTATTAGGCCTAAATCCCTGCAGACGTTGAAATAAACGCCCTCTGAGCGCCATACTGGCGCTTTGCTGCGTTTTGTAACTGCGTTGATTGGCGTTCACCGTGCCGCAATGGAGTTTTTCACTGGCGTTACTTAATAGCGTCATTTTCCTCGCGTTAAGTCTGAATTTTTGGCGTCAACGTTGCATGCAGCGTTCATTTATTTCCCCTACCCGAACCCGGTGCTGAATGCCCGTGTGGACGCTTTGATTTGCTCCAATGAGCAGAAAAACGGTCGACGCTCACCTGGCGCCACGAACGCCAGAAAAACGCCTGCTTCAGATGTCCGTGTGAACGAGGCCTTACTGATACAAACATAAATCTACCTCACAAGGTCACTAATTAACGCTAACTTGTGCTGGCACTGAATGCTCACATGACAATTTTCCATATATGAGCTAGTGGAAGATAGCATTGGCTAGCAGTTAGTAGGGGAGTAAATCAGATATTTCATCACAATACAATACTATATTGATTCGGTGGACAACGATTTGATGTCTGCTGATATCACAGCGTCTGATATGATATGATACAATTTTGATTCCATTCAATTCAGAAGCCAGCAATGTATACTGAAACAATAGCCAGGTTTCCATCCAAGGAGTTTTTGCGAAAAAATATTTAGCGCTTCAAATTTTTTACCGATATAGCTGATGGAAATACTAATTATCGATAAAATTTTGTAAATGTCGACATAATATTTTTCGGTTTAACTCTAGCGCATAACTTCTATATCGATACTTCAGATGTCGCAAAAACTACTTTGGAAACACTTTTTGTCGGAAAAAAAGGGCTTTAACGCACATAAATGTGTCACATGATACATTTTCATCACGTTGGTTTCGTCGCACCGGGGTAATTTCTTCGAGCTCTAGGGCTATCAGACAAGCAACTGCTTCATTCTGCTGTCGTCTTTGGATATTTTGTACAATTCCAATTATTTGTGAAACTGAAATAACAGTAAGCTGGCAAATTTCAAAAAACTGTCTGAATAATCTCTCCATCACTTTGTTTCTTTGTTTAGCGGAGGGGGGTGTCACGTGGAAAACAAACGGTAGATAATTTGCGACATACACAAAATTATGTATGGAAACGGCTCAAGGGCAGATTTTTTTGCGATACACCAAAACCTATGCGACAGTTCGTTTTGGGGGAGATGACGTCAGCACGCACACCATTTTATCGATAAAAAGCCAGTTGAATGGAAACAGGCTGGAGACAGCAAATTTCACACATTTTTTTAACGCATATTCTGTTTGTCGATAACAAAATGTCGCAAAAAACTGGATGGAAACTTGGCTACTGTCATACAATCACACCAAAACACAAAACACAACTAAAATATTATTTGACCTTTCTTTTTTCCTGAGTTCAATCAGGCATTTAAATAAAAATATATCTTCTTATTGAAAATATCTTCTTATTGAAAACAGATATTATTGTTTAATATAAAGTGAAGATGTTTTCATTTTGGATCAATGTTATGGACTCGTCGAGCATTAAAATGTTGTAGATCAAATAATTGTTAGACTTGCCCTTGCTCTAGAATGTGTCCTTTTACAAAGGAAAATGATACCAACCTCTCCAAGGTTCTTCATTAGAAGACAATCATTAACAAACAATTTTTTCATCATTTTTTAATTGAACATAGGATGGTAATTCCTGTCTAAAGCACCTAGCTATGCTAACATTTGAAACTGTGGCAGTTTGTAGCATAACGTTTAGGGAATTGACCCTGTGATCAGGAGGTCACTGGTTCCAGTCCCAGACCGGTAAAGGTGCCACTGAGGTACTCGTGAGCAAGGTACCATCCCCAAGCACTGCTCCCTGGGCACTGCCAAAAATAAGCTGCCCACTGCTCCTTCACGGATGGGTCAAATGCAGAGGACACATTTCCACATTTCAGAGTGGTGCACTGCGTGCTGTGCTGTGTTCACATTGACAAATAATCACTCACTTAAATTTACTTAAATAAATGTTGTCCAGAGTAAAAAGTCAAAGCAATAGGAGACTTATTTTTCTGTGCTGTGGTGTTACAGTATATACTGTGATGATTCTTATACAGGGCCCATTCCGTGCTCCGAATGTTTTATAATGACTCTGCGTGTATTTATAATGACTCACATGTTCAATTTGATTCCACATATTAACCCCCTGTGTTTTCCCCCTCCCAGTTCGAGATAGGGTGCGATCCAAAATGGAGCGGGACATCCTCGCGGAAGTGAACCATCCTTTCATAGTAAAACTTCATTATGGTAAGCGTAAAGTTAAAGAGTTCATGAAATATGAAATCTTATTGCATTTAAGTCTTTCCCTATGCTAACAGCAGCTTTTTTAAAGCACTAAAATTGCAGTTGTTTATTACTAGGCCTTTTACTGGATAAAGGGGTTTCTGCATCACACTGTAGACTCAAAGATTCTGCATGTCTCTGTGTCAAGGTTTTGCTGGGCATAATTTGTTCTCTCCCGCAGCCTTTCAGACCGAGGGAAAACTCTATCTCATCCTGGACTTTCTCAGAGGAGGCGACCTCTTCACCCGCCTCTCCAAAGAGGTCAGTTTATCTGAAAAGACTTCTGTTTTCAAGCCACACAATAGCTGTATACAGTGTTTTATAATTAGAGCTAACTGATATAGGATTTCATCAGATTAGATCAAACCTGTCATGCAACCTTTACTGCTTGATACAAAAGGAAAACTCACACAGTTCTCATTTTCAATGACTAAGCTCGTCTATTGCATCATTTATACCGAAGGGTGGAAAAAGGGGATAAAAATATATTTTCAATAAAGATGTACTCAACAAAATCATCCCCAACATCATAGAATGTTACAGATTTTTGCTCTAAAAAAGGTACCCAAAATAACATGTGTATATCTCAGCAACCACAATGTCTATGTTTATGCTTTTGGTATCATTATAAAGGTAACACTTGTGAGATTACTGTGGAATCAGCAAACATGTTACTGGGTCAGAATAAAGGAAGATGCAACACAGCAGAACATGGGAAAAAAAAAACATGTTCACCAAAAAAACCCAGAACATATTATCTGCGTAATCTGCAGAGTCTCGGCTTTCATACGATATACAATATGCGTGGTTAGCCGTAGTAGTATAGATTCTACAGCCGTATTTCTTCTACGTAGACCTACGCAGTGTTTTTGTTCTTTGTTTATTTGTGTGTTTGGTGTTGGAATTGTGTTATGTTCAGGTGAAATTTGTTTGAGATTTTTACACGAGATTCTATCTGTGATGTTGATGTGCCGCATGCATATGTTTGTTTACGTTGACCGACTATTTGAAGCCTTCCCGTTCTGCCCCCGGTACCAGGGGTGATCGGGCTCAAGCGGTTAAGTAAAAAGTCAAAAGGGCAGATGGTTTGTAACACGTTATCCCCAACACTGCTCTTACTCTCCCTGCATTCAAACCCACAGTCTGATGGTCAACAACACAGAGTTCGTCACTCAGAGCGCTGCAGCTCTAGTCACTATATGGTTACTTGGTTAAAAATACAAAAATATAATAAGGTTGACCTGTCCATGTTAATTAGTGTCCACTTTTTTTAATGTAGTCAAGTTTGTTGTAAGTAGTTTCGAACATCTCACATTTTTTAGCAAGCTCAACCAGCTTCTTCGCGCTGTGTGGTAACGTAGCCGCATGTGGGACAGTTTCCTAATGGAGATTTATCCCGACAACGCTGGGTAATTAAACACACGTCTGGCAGCTATTCCCAGATGAACTGACCCGCCGTGGCGTAATTGGTACCGCTGGTGCTCTGCCGTAATTCTCTCTAATGGACACTTTGATTCGCCCAATTGCATCACTTATCTCCGCTATCATCGGGATCCGCCTGAAAAAAAAATAACAGCAGTCTTGGATTTGTGCCTCCTTCCATCACGTCTCTGAGGGGAGACGGAGCAGAAAGAGATCAGAAGATTGACCTGAAGTTTGCGATTGTTACTGAGCAGAGGTTGTGCGATTGAAGTGTTGCATCAGGTGACGGTTTCGAAGCAATATTATGAGAACAGAAGATGGGGAAATGAGTCTTGCTGATCATTTCTAGGAATCGTCTGTGTTTTCTGTCTCGGTTTGCTTCTACATTGGTAGTCTGCAGAACGTGTGGAGGGATGAGAATTGGATCACTCTGAGGCTTTGAGTCGGTCTCGGTTTACCAAGAACGGAGGTTATTTTGAACCGTGTCTATCTCCTATTTATAGAAATCCCCACTCCTGAATTATACATGAACGTGGTCTAAATGAACGCTGAACTTAAGAAACGTTCTTCTGAGTTCTCCAGCATTGGAGAGAGAAGGACAACAGCACTTGTTGCAGTTCACAAGGGACAACGATACTGTTCAATTGCACACCCAGTGATTACAGAAGGCTCTTAATCTGTGTGAAGCACCCAGAATGAGATGACCAAGAATAACATGCTGCCTTGGTGATAAGGAGTTGTGTCAGGCCGGTTTTGTATCTATTGCAACATTACGCGCTGTCTGAATTGAGAGCTTTGCTTACCTTTTTTCCCCAAAAAATTGTATTATATTTACAGTTATAAAATTTTGAGCGACTTCCATTTCCTAATTACAAAAACAGTTTTCCCGGAGCAGCTTGGTAGGGTTTGGTAGTAAATGACTATATCGTGAACATCAAGTACAAATCTCAAGTCCTCATGTTAATGTTAAACAGACAGCACGTATGTCACTGACGTTTTCTGCCCTCTCAAAGCAGACAGCTCATTCCCCTGCCCTTTCAGAAACCTCTCTCAGCGCTTCCATGTTTTTTAGTGGAAGCAGAGGGAAGCAAGCACGCAGAGAGTGACGTAAATATCCATGCCATTCTAGAGACATTAATTGGAGATTGAAGCGGACGACTTGGTTTCCGAAGAAAAACAGCCCTGGTTCTGTTATTCTGTGCACAAAAGCAGAAGTAAATGTGTAAGAACACATAAATTACATTCTTCGCGATGTAAACGCTGTATGTAGGTGCTCGTAACTCTCATGTGGAAGTACATCACTCGCAAAAAAATGCTACAGTTCAGTCAAATCTTTATTAGAGACAAAACTCGTATTTTAGCGGATAAATAACAGCAACAACCAGCGTTTCACTCACAGTACAGATATTTACTTGATATTTTCGGTGTTTATTCTGAACGTGCGTCCATCGCATTATTGTGACGCGGCTCCGAGTCATGCACGGGGAAAGAGAAAGAGAGAATATATTGAGATTTATCTTGTATTGCGATACAGCTTAAAAATATCAGGATATAATTTTTTGGCCATATCGCCCGGCCCTAGCTCCTGGTTAGAGACTCAACTGTGGACCCTGGGATTCAAGGGCAGGGTTTCAGTCACTTAGCCCTTTGTGCCACACAGTGTTGGAGAGTAGCTAACTACAAGTAACAATGCTTCTAACTTAACTACTTTATTCAGTAGCTCATAAATAGCAAAACTACTTTTAAAATGATGTAGCTTTAAAAGTAATTATCATAACTACTGATATTGCGTAGATTAAGGGTCGACCAATCATCTGCCAGGCTGATTATCGGGGGTCGATATTAGGCATTCGGCCAATTATGGATATCTGTGTTTAAGTTTGACCTTCACCGATATTAAGTAATTATAAGGTGCGCTACTGTGGCTCCACTGCCTTCTTTTTGCCCTGTGCTGTTTGCTCCTGACTCATTAAATGCTGACTGCTTCATTAAATGTCCCGCCCACATCAGTCTCTGATTGGCTATTTGTCACACATGAGTGCAGCGTGACGCTCCAAAGATGAGAAGAGGAGAGAGGAGAGTTTCAGCTGAGCGTGGTGTTTGTAAAATTCTTCATTTTGACAGAGATTTTCGGGTTTTTTTTAATTTTTTATGTGTGTTCCAAATATCGGTTGTCGTCCCCGTTAAGTAGCAGTAATCGTTATCGAAA
This sequence comes from Distichodus sexfasciatus, assembly GCA_032718565.1. Lineage (NCBI taxonomy): Eukaryota > Metazoa > Chordata > Actinopteri > Characiformes > Distichodontidae > Distichodus > Distichodus sexfasciatus. The sequence continues at coordinate 1,658,142 of JAVGVS010000074.1, forward strand.
AACCAATATCGGTCGACCTCTACTGTAGATGATGGTACGGAACTTGCCTTGAATACACAAAATACAGCAATGCAATGTTACAAGCAGACTAAATGGTAAGTAGCTCATTAAAGAAAGCTAAATACAAACATGACTTGGATTTGTCCCTCAAGCACTTCTGGCTTGACTTGGACTTGCAAAAAATATCTTGCGAGCATCTCTGTTGTATGGAAGTGAAGAACAAAAGAGCTTAAACATTTGTTTTGTCCTTTTTTTTGTGGAGAAGTATTTATTTTGAGAAGCTTTTCTCCTGTTACTAGTTTGGTAGACGGGTTTTGATTGTGTTTCTCCCTAATGAGATGATACCAGGTTGAGAAGACTCATGTTTTTGGTGGCTGCAGTCGTTTTGGTGGGGCCAACTCTTGGAGAATAAGGACAAACAGAACTAAAACTAAGATTCAGGAGGCAACTGCAACTTCCAGATGATTAGACCTCTGTGGTAATGGGATTCATGGTGCCCCTTCATCACATTTTATTTACTTACCCACTTCCAGTTTATGTAGAAAGAGCTTTTTTCTGCAGACAGTATTTACATGGTTTATTACAGGTATTGCTTTGTAAAACTAGTACAGATAGAGCTGAAGTATTTTTACTCCCCTGCAGCGCCTTTTAAAGCAAATAAAACACTTTAATCACCTTAGCAGAAGTCCACTATGCCATCTATGGCATCATAACGCGGATTTTGTTTACCCAGAATCCTTAGGGAACCTTCCTCTCGGCTTGCAGCCCCGGTGTTGTTGCGCCTTATGCTGCCCACGTTCCAACCGGCGCTAAGGTTTTTCAGCTCTTGGGCGGTAAACAGCCCTGTGAGAGTCGTCCTCGCGGAGGTTTTCTCCAGCCGGTGATTAATGGGAGCCGTTGGCCGCGCTTGCTCCCCCTCGACTAAAACCGCCCGCTCGTCCCCAACTCCGTCGCCAGCATCGCTCTCCATCTGGACGCTGATTAATTACCCTCAGACCCAGGGGCTTTATGATGCCTCGTATTTTCGTCTCTGCATTACGATATGAAGTAGGCAGGCGTGCAATATTGACCTTTTTGCCTTCTCTCTACTCATCTTAAAATAGCCTAACGGGCTGATTTATATGATCTGCTGTGGAGTAAAGCTGAGCTCTTGTTAATGGAACGCTCAGTCTTTTTACTTTTTGCCAGAAGTGATGGGTGGAAAAATCAATATTGGAATATTGGAAACATTGCAATGTTGTTGTTTTTTTCGGTGAGATATTTTGTGATTAGACAATAACAAGTTCTATAACAAGTGAATAATTCTAGATTGATTGTGTAGAAGAAAGATAGAAAGTAAATAACGAAAAAAGCTGGTAAATAGCATTTTGCTCAGAATTTCTTTTTGAGCATTGAACCTTTTACTAAACCCCTAATTCAGAGGAAATTCTGTTAGATCACATGAAGCATCAACGTGTCAATGCTGAAGTGATATATTGTTCATAACTTAAATTATACCATTATTTTCTATTATTTATTTAGTTTAGTTTCTATTATCTAGTCAGTTATCTGTTTTTTGGAATATGATAGTTGGTACATGATATAAAAACATATAGAAGATGTCAGTGTTTCTTTTAAGTGTAAATGGGGATATTCTTTCTTTAACCATTTGTTATTTTGTATAGTGCAGAGGCTTTTAAGGTGCTTCCTTTGCAGATAAAATGATTATAACTTGAGTCTGATGCAATATAGGCCAGACATGACCAAATAGTCTATACTAGGACACTCAAGAATCACCCATGCTTTTTATTGACTGGCGATGAACCCCTACTGTGTCATTTTTGCAAAACTGTTTGTCAATCTGCACATTTTGTTTTCTTTTTCTGCTCTGAGGACCATAAAGCATTTTTACAGGCAAAGGAATACAGTTGATGTTTTTATTGAGCTCTCACCGTTGAAAGTTTTAGACTTTTCAGCTAGCATTGATTTATAAAAACTTGTTTCAAGGCTGCAGATGGTGACTAAAAAGGTTGCCAATGTGACTAGATTTTTTTATTTTGCCACTATTCTTTTTATTCCAGTCACCAACGACGAGACAAGTAAATTAAAAAAGCATTTAATTATGTGCAGACACTCTCAGCCCAGGTCTGCCTTTCCTTCTACGCTATCGCGTGATTAAAGCCAAACCGAAGCGAGGCATCATCTGACCACTCGCTTTCAAATGTCCTTTCACAATCTGCAGCCTGTTGTAGAGAGGGGTCTAAAATACAGGGATTCGAGTTCTCCGTTGCTACAACGTTTTTTCTGTCCGTTGAATTCAAGCAGTGATGGAGCTCACAGTCTACGAAGTGATGTTATCTGTAGGCAAGGTATAGAAATTTTGGATAGCCCACTTCGATAGCTTTTTTACTGGAATGTGTATTATGCAGCTCGCTGGTCAGCTGTGTAAACACACACGCAAGTGAGTTTGAGCGCTCGCGGCTTTTATGTGGAACCCTACAAGTTCAGTCAGATCTTCCACTTTATTACAGACAAAACACATAATTTAACTGAAAAAAAAAACACACAAAAACAACCATCGTTCTACTCGCAATAAAGCTATTTATAGATCCTGTGAGCCAGGTTGGGATTAAGCGGCTCAGATAATGAATGAATGAATTTATTAATAACTGTTCACATTCATGTGTTGTTTATTCTTCTGTTGTTAACTCGCAGAAGACAATATTAGTAGTATATTAAGTAGTTTGCTGAAATACCTCTCATTTTCATCTGCTTTTTACCCCTCTATTTCAGTCCCTTTCAGAACAGGCTGTTTCTCTTTAGTATTCCTAAATACGGCGAGTGCTAACAGACCATCCATACAGCCATGCATGTTCAACACCGCCGGTAGACTTCTTCATTGCGATTCCTATGCTGGCGCTTGCGAGAAAACATGGCAGATTAGCTGCCAGCAGGCGCTAGCAGTTCAACCTGGAAGGCGGAGATTCTCAGTTAGGAGGGTGGAGTTATTCAAATTTACCCTGTTGTTGACGTAGAACTAGAGGAGAAATCTAAACGGCTTGTTTAAGCACACAATTTTTGTTATGCGTAAATTAACACAATTGAGCATTTTTTTATCAAACTTACAGTGTGTTAGAGGCAGTACAGACCCAAATGGGTGTCCAAAGAACAGAAAAAGGGATTTTCTTTCCTAATATGGTACCTTTAATTTCCCTACTGGGATGATGACCTAGTGTTAAGATACTCATCTATCAACCAAGTGGTTATGGTACAAGACAAACTCCATCCTACTTTCAAAACTACCAACACTGAACACCTGAGCAAGACGGTCACGGCAAGTTACAGGAAGACTGCCCCTGTAATTAGGCAAAAATGTAAGTTGCTCTGGATATGAGCATCTGCTAAATGCTGTGAAAGTAATACATTATTTAGATCTAAGTCTAGGTAAACAACTCAGCACACCTCTTGGGTGTCTGGGCTTCGTCTGTTCTGATTTTAGTCCCCTTGCTACCCGGGTGGGGTGACAGCAGAAAGTGGGAGCCCTCGCTGTCATGTCAGGCGTGAATCTTGATTTAATCGAGCTCCTCTGGGCAAAGGTACGCTTCGGGAACGGAGACGTGAATTAATTACCACCAGCGCCCGGAACCAGTCATCTGCCATCGGCAGCTGCCGTGCTCCTGCCTGGAACTTGTTACAATCTGTGCAAGCCAATTTTCTCCTCTCAATATGCCACTATCTCTCCCCTGATGCATTCTGCGCAGGGGCTAAATAAATCTCCCAGCGGTTAAATTTAGCTGCACAGTGGCGAGAGAGAGACGGAGAGAAAACTCGCCTACAAGAAGTTCGTCAGCTTAACTCTACTGGTTAGTAGTGATGTAAATAGTTAGATCGCTGAAGTAAAACAGCTCAGGAGAACAGTAGGTTCCAGTTCTGGATTGTGATTTGAGGAGTAAGCTGTATCCAAAACTGGATTTCTAGGAAGATTTGGCACCAAAGCCATGTTGAAAATAGCTATTTAACCTGCTTCACCTAGTCACATGGTTCTTTGTAGATTAATATCTTATGTTAATGTCAGCTTTTAGTTATTATGCACTTAAAGTATGGAAGCACTGGTTGCGACAGGGTTGTATTGCAACATGATACCTGAAAGTAATATAGAATATAGCAGATGTGTAGCAATTACAATTAAAATCAGTTCGTCCAACCACCTTAAACTAACCACCAACTAAATTTATCCGATTAATCTGAGCTGCACTTCTTAAAAGATAAAATCACTGAGATTTGGAGATTTTATGACCTGGACAAATTATTATCTTTTCTCCCATAAGTGCTTGTCTGTTGCTGGTTCTGGTGCTGATCCAGTGTTCAAGAGATGTGAAGGTGAACAATTCCCCACAATTCTTAAAGGTGCCATGGCACGCAAAACCGTTTTTGCCTGTCATAATCCTGTTGGATTCACAATCCTGTTGGATTATGATAGGTCCTATATGAGTTATATGTGATGCACATAAACATATACTGTTACCTCTGCTGTCTGCAATAGCCAAGGAAAAGAAATAAGTGGAGAAATGTCACCAATCAGAAAAGTCTATCAGTTCTACCTAACACTGATAGAACTCACTATTATTCATGATCTTGCCCATTTGTGACTGCCCACTAAATTGGTCTGGCTCAGTGACAGTTTTCATATACAGCAAGGATGGTGGAACGACAACAATGTTGTGCTTTATGCAAGAACAGAACTTCAACACATGCATATGTTGCCAAAGAAAACAGAATAGAGGAACAAATGGCTTCAGTTTATTTTTGGAACAATACCTCAACATTATAGTCAGTTCTTGGTTCTCTGTTCATCGCATTTTGAAGGGAGTGACTTTGTCAACTTTGGCGAGTTCAGCAGGGGCTTCACGTTAAAAGTTGCTGTCGAAACCTGGAGCAATACCATCAGGGCAGTCAACGACCAGTGCACAGGTCGTAAGTAAGTGTGAACACAAGGAAATTTTATGAGGCTAGCATTCACTAGGCCAGCTAAGTTCCTGCCATGAAGCTAAATGTAGATTATGATAACAGCTATCACTGAGCTGTCCTGATGTGGACGAGGCGGAGGCCAAGAACACAATGCCAAGCTTTTTCATTGCTGAATTACATTGTATGATTTAACAAATGTGTTTAGAGCAAAGGGGAATTCTCATTTCACAGCACTGACATGGGCTCATTGTAGATTCACCATGACATTATGTGATTAGCTGTTTGAATTTAAGATTAAATTGTCAAAGTAAATACAAAGCTAACTGGGCAGGTCTGGTTTACGAAAAACATTAAAGAATTTAAGATGTGTGTATAATCTATACGTGAGTTGCTTGTTGCGAGTCTGGATAAAGCACTTTGGGTAATGGATGCTGATAGCCAGGTCCTCATTGGCAGCTGTTAGCCAGTCAGAGCAAAGCTAATTTGCATGCTGACTATTTATGAGAACTGGTACAAATTGAGTTGTGTCTTGCTGCAGGTTTTCTCTACTATGTTAGAATGACATGAAACAAGAGAGCCAAGGCATTTTTGCCCCCCAAAATGTTACAGAGTCCATGAAAGAACATCAGGCATTATCACAAAATTAATGAAATACGTGTAGCATGGCACCTTTAATAAATTATACCTGCAATGAGTCCATTCGGATGGAAACAAATATGCTGTTTTTTGGTTGTTTTGTTTTCAATTTTTAAGAAATACATTTCCACAATATGCACATGCCAAAGATTGAGGTTTATATAACGTCTTGAGCCTTAGCTGAAGCAACAAGTGTTTATCAGTATTCAGTCTCACCTTCAAGGACAGTAGACTCTCAGATGTTGTTTCGAAATAAAAACAGAACAGGAAATGTATAATGCAGTCAACAAATCTTTGCCCTCAGTCTGTGAATTAAGACAAAGTATTGATATATGCAAAAACCTGTTTCAGATGTATAAAAGAACATCATGCAGCATGGACTTAAACAATAATCATGTACACCTTGAAGTTATATTTGGACTTTAATTTGTCAATTTTGATTGCGTTGAGAAATTTTCCCTTAGCAAAAAGTAGTATACTTGAAGTTCATTTATTAAGTATGCTTGAGTATAAGTGTAGCAAGTATACTACGGACCATGTACCATGTACCTTGTAGTGTACTAGAAAGTATACTAATTTAATACTTCTTCGGACTAAATTGGAACATTTTTAAGTTTAAGTTTATAAAAGTTATACTTTAAGTATACTTTATAAGGTCATTTTAAGATTACAAAAGTATACTTTTAGACTTTAGTAGACTTTTCTTTATACTTATCAGTATAAGTCAAGTATACTTCACTATACTATTCTTAAGCATATAAAATATAGTATATAAAAAGTAAACTTCAAGTATACTGCCGCAGTTTTAGTATATACTAAGTATACTCGTAGTACACTTGAATAAACTACTTTTTGCTTTTTTTTGTTTACTCTGTCTATAAATGAATGAAACAATTGTCTTTTTTGAAGTATCAAAGAACATGAGTCATTTGGCATTTACTGAATGTAGAAGTCAAATGTTAATGACAGAGAAGGCAAGGCAAGTTTATTTATAGAGCACATTATCATACACATGGGTCATTCAATGTGCTTTACAGAAACAAGATAAAATTTGTTAAAAGTTTAATGTAAAGATAAAAAGAAAAAGTAATGAGAAAATAAATAAAAATAAAGATGAAGTAGAAATAAAATGATTAAAAGTGCTATAAAATCACCTAGAGAAGCATAACAACGACACCAATTTTGTGGTTAATAGCAGTTTGGTAGAAATCCGTTCCAAATAAGACATCAACTTGGTAGCAGCACCAAAACTCATTTTTCTTATAATGAGTATTGGGTTGATTGTTAATCAACCAACACCTTGTTAAATTCTCAGTAAAAGAGGGGTGCAGGGATAGTTTAGAAGTAAGTCAACCTTGTCCCCTGATTGGAGGGTCGCTGATTTAAATCCTGGGCTGGTAAAAGTACCGCTGAAGTAATCATGATCAAGGTACCGTCCCCAAGCACTTCTGCCATCAGCTACCCACTGCTCCTTCATGGAGGGTTAAAAGAAGTCACATTTTGTTGTTGTGTACTATTTGCTGTGTTGTGACAAACTAGAGATGCATTTCTACAAGAAAATGTAATGCAATGTGATTGCTGATGTTTTATTACTGTGACATGAAAACTGGCTGAGTAGGAAGACTTAAAAAATTCACTGAAGTGAATGAGGAAAGAACAAGGGATGACAAAAGTAAGAAAAAGATGAGTGTGGGTCAAAAGAGCTGGAGATGTGTGTTAAGTGAGGTGGCATAAGAACCGTGTCGGCTGTTATGCGAAAACAGGCGAAGGAAAGCTTTTGAGTCCAAAATCCCATGTATTCTTAATGGGAGAAAACTATGGGGAAAATAAATGGAAAGAATGATCAAAAATACGAGTGTGGGTCATGACTGTTACACATATGCAAAGAGTCCCATGGTGTCTCGAATCACATCGAATTTGGTGGTTTTGTGATAACTGGCGGCCTTGCAGTAAAAATTTGAGCCCCGTGTTAGTCTATGGGGGTAAAAAAAAAAAAAAAAAGACGAAAAATTGACAGAACTCGTGAACGAGTGAGTATATCCAAAACGTGTACACGTTAAAAAGTACATACGTGTACCCAAACCAAAATAGGCTGCACATTTTAGAGTTGGGGCAGTTGGTGGCGTAACGGAAGGGTATTCGCCCCGTGATCAGAAGGTCGCAGGCTCGAATCCAGGACGGGTAAAGTGACCACTGAGGTACTCATGAGCAAGGTACCATCCCCAAGCACTGCTCCCTGGCCACTGACCTTGTTAGCTGCCCACTGCTCCTTCACGGATGGGTCAAATGCAGGACTTGAAAAACTGATAAATGCTTGGTTTAATATAATTCTTCTATGAATCTTCCGTCTGTTTGTGTTGCTGTTGTCTCTAACAGGTGATGTTTACCGAGGAGGATGTGAAGTTCTATCTGGCCGAATTGGCTTTAGCTCTGGACCACCTTCACAGCCTTGGCATCATCTATCGTGACCTCAAACCAGAAAAGTAAGTGATGCCGGAGAAACCTGTCGTACTGTAACGCTTTAACAAGGTCAGGGTTAGATTTGTCATCCAGGTCTATATATGTTCAGCTTTTCCACCTGATCTAACACTTCACTGATGAATTTGGTCAAGACCAGCTTGGAGACGGGGTGAAGAAGGTCTTAATTGTACCAGCTCGTCATCAGCAACATGACACATCACAGATTAAACGGAAAAGGAGGACAGAATCATACCACAGTTCCAACTGCAATCCACCACCTCGGCTGAGGTGATATATCCCGCCATGATGGCTGCCTGACTTTGAGTGGGGGGAGAACAAAAGCCCATCTAGGTGCCCTAGCTCGAATTAGCTGCAGTGTCAGAGATTTTTCCACCTCTCACAGCCAAAACCAGCACATTCCTGCTTCTTACACAGTCAGAAACACACAAACAAGTGTTCGCTTTTCAGTAGAAGGTCATAGTTTTGTCCCAACAATGTGAATGTCTGGCTCACTCTTGTTCTGAATTAGCTCTCTCGAGAGAGAGGGGAACAATGAGAGATAATGAAAAGGTGCTTGAGAGTGTTGAGGTTCTGCAGCTTTTAGAATTTTCTTACATAACTTTTTAACATCACATTGACTCGGGGATTAAACCGTCAAGGCTAGACAAATACTATATATTTTCCTTTTTTTATGCACCTTCAGAAAACACTTTTTAATTTGTTGATCTCCCAGTTCCATAAAGGGTTTAAGGACATGCGGTATGACAGTTACTGCATATAATAAAGCATAATTAGTGCACCAATATGTGAATAGAATCCTTAAAAAAATTCTGAACTGGCAGATTTAAAATGGCAATTATGTCTTTCATTTAAGGTAATGAGTTAAATATTCAGTAAAAAGATTCTAACATTTTGGGTTCGAGAAAGCGGTGAGCTTGGTAGAGATCTGGGGGTTTGATGCTCTTCTCAGATTTACTGGAAATGGTTAATCATTAACCAAGTCTAATATATCATTTGGCAGCAGTATTTTGCAGGAGTGCTAATTAGAATGATCATATGAAATTTGATGAAAAGGTTCCCACAGTTCTGGAAAAAGCTTTTTAAAAAGGCCTTGAAATTTCCAAGCTTGAGAATAACATGATTTCCAGGAAAATGGTACAGTTGCTGAAGATGTGTTTTCCTTGCTGAGCATTCATGTCCGAACTCAAATGTAGCCAGGGTAATTTGGTCTTCTTCAGTAATGTAGAAATGTATCACCGTTTTTGAAAGCAAGACAAAAAGTTAATTAAAGTAAATATCCAGCTTTTAAAAAGTCCAGATGTTTTAAAATGGTTTTGTGCAAGGTTCTTGAGTTTCATTTTTGGAAAGATTATGAGAAGCCTGAGGTGGATGTGCTGTAGTTTGGTAATCTTGCCACATTGTCATTTTAGCTTAACTAAAAGGTTGTGTTGGAAGCAGTGAAAGCCACGTATGTCAACTTTAACATCCTTTTCCTTTGTCAACAGCATCCTTCTTGATGAGGAAGGCCATATAAAAATCACTGGTAAGGAAAAAACTTCTTTGCTTTTACATTTATAGCATTTAATAGACACTCTTAAAAAGCAAAGCAGCTCTTATCCAACTTTCCTTTTGTAGTCTCACTGGACCAATTTGGGTTTAGGGCTCTTTGCTTAGGAGCTCAGAGGTGGTAGTGCTAGAACTAGGACAGAGCCAGACCCAAAACCCACAACCTCTTGGGCATTAACACCAAGCTTAAGAGAAGTGAATAACATTGATTATCTCATTACAGCGGCTGTGAATGGGATATATTAAGCAGTGTGTGCAAACATTTTGTTCTTGAAGTTTGTATGTCAGAAACTTGAAGTTTGTACAGTATGTTAGATTTTAATGGCAAAAAGTATAATGGTGTGGAGCAGAAATTATCGTGAACAGTAGGGATGCATGATATGGGAATTATTTGGCCGATGCCGATATTCGATATTTTATATGGTATTATCTGCCGATACTGATGCCAATAAATGAGAAAGGCAGATTCAAGCACGAGCGCAGTAAGAGTTGCGCGCATAAAGATAAGATTGTCACCCAATATCAGAGCCTAGTCGCCTCAGAACTAAGAGATTGTGGGTTCGAATCTGACCTCTGGTATTACTAACACTGGGTCCCTGAGCAAGACCCTTAACCCTAAGTTGCTCTCAGTGGAACTGTCCCTGAAATTAGGAAATGTAAGTCACAGTTACATCTGCTAAATGCCGTAAACATAAACGTAAATAATGTTATGGCAAATCTTTATATTCACCACAGATAAACCCATTCCCTCTTCTTTATCTTCTTCTCTCCCCCTCCCTCTGTTGCCTCTCTCATCAACTTTATTTATCCTGTTTACGTATTTTAATTAATTGAAAAAATAAATAAATAAATAAAGTCGTCCTCCGAAGAGGGGGGGTGGTGGCGGGTTAAAAAAAAAATTATTTAAAAAAAATAATAATGTTATGGCTGATTGGTGTATTTCTCCGTCTCCTCTCAGACTTTGGCCTAAGTAAAGAGGCCATAGATCATGACAAGCGAGCTTACTCCTTCTGCGGAACCATTGAGTACATGGCACCCGAGGTGGTCAACAGAAGAGGACACACGCAAAGCGCAGACTGGTGGTCTTTCGGAGTGTTAATGGTGAGTTAGGACTGGGCCTTATTATAAATCAGAATCACGTTGAAGATAAATTTTTACCTTGATTATGATTAAGATACAGTTATTTTCTTGGTTCACTTACAAGGTCTCTACATTAAACAATTAAAAAATATTTTCTATAATGAAAGAGTACATATCTTATATTTGTCAGAGGACGACGGATATTGTTTTTTCAGGGTCGATATTGATACCCATTATTGCTAGTTAACAGGGCAGATAACTGATATTTGGAATCAATATGCAAAATTAACTAAGCAATTAATCGATTAGTCTAAATGATTTTTTTTCTCCAAAAATAAAAAACAACAATTCAATTTAAATTCTCTTTATTTAAAAAAACACACACACACATTATATTAAACTGTCGTGTCTAGTTACTGTAGCATACTTAAAAGAGAAATAGCTTCCTAGATACATATTATCCACGTTTCACTGCAAACATAGACTATGTAATTACTGAATATCGGTGACTGTCAAAATTAATCACTGATAAATGGCAAAATGCCTAATATTGGCCCCGATAATTGGTCAACCCCTAATATTTGTGATGTTAACATACTTGAAGGAAACACACACAGATGTAGTGACAGACTGGACGGGGTGAAGTCACATGACATGCATAAGTATGTTTTAAGCAGACCCATGAACACACACTGGGGACAGTATTATCAGAATTTTTAAAAGTATTAACACAATTTCAGAAATATTCAAAATAACCGACATATTTACAAATACATTGATTTAAGGTTCTGAATGTCAGTTTTAATTCATTTCTGTTAATAACCCAGCTCTACTGTGAGCACCCATGAGTCTTATCAGAGAGGCCACTGCTTTATACATTACTGTGTAAATGCTGTGGTTCTTCCTTATCGAGTGTTGGCTCTAGTCTCTGCGCTCACCGAACCTCCCAGTCTGCTTTGAGATCAAAAAAACACATCCCGCTTTGGAACAGACTCATGATCTGTCAAGTACATTAATGATTAAGATCATTAAATGATTCAAATAGTTTTTCCAAGACGAAAAATCTCAACTTGTGCTTCCGTCTGTTCTATAATTAATGACCAACTTCAATGCAAGGATTTTTTAAGGGAGTCATCTGTGCTCTATTACAGGACGGCTGCCACCAACAAGTATTCCTCTGTTGACTTTTCTCTTAACTATTTTATTGATTAGTCAGTGAATCTAAATGATTTTTTCCTATATTATATAAATTTTCACTGTTATATTATTTATACATTTAATTATACTGTTTGCAGCTCTTGTATTTATGGCATTTACAGCATAAAGGAATGGACTTAAAATAATTGGAGAAATAAAGTAATCTGACAGGGTCTCAAAAACCCTAATGTACAAGAACACACACCAGCACTGTTTGTCAATGTAAAATAAGCCCAGATTCCAGGTTCAACATTTTCTCAAACACTTACACAATTGAAATGAGCAAATAAGTGGACGAACTGGATTAAAAATCTCTCCTACTAATAAGGATGTAATCAACTAAAATGAACATAAACACTTAACAGTGGCCTATTCTCCTGAACAAAAATGGTGTGTTTTCTCTACCGGAGCGTGTGAACAGCGCTGCTTCTGTAGTCATCAAAACTTTACACGATTTACAAAAGAACTTTTTGTTTTCTGATATTGTGAAGTATTCCGCTGCTTTTGAAGCTGTAGGTTTTTAGAAACGTTTACACTGACCCATTTTGACCAAGTGCCCAAGTTGGATGCTGATTTTAAATGGAATCTATTCATGATTTTTTTTTTTAAACCACATTGACTGGAGCTGACAAATGATCAAAGACATGGGGTAGTTGGTAGTGTAACAGGTAGGGCATTCGCCGGAAGGCTGCCAGTTCGAATTCCGGACCAGTAAAGGTACCTCAGTGGTCATGAGCAAGTCTCCGTCCCCAAGCACTGCTCCTTGGGCACTGCCCATGTCAGCTGCCCACTGCTCCTTCACAGATGGGTCACTTTCACTATTTGACAATATTTATGCAGTATTTAGGTGGGGATCATGCCTAGGGATTGAAGAGATGATACTTGTTACAATTATTGGAATTCTTTCTGAGAAACAATGGATTGATTTAAATTGTTGATGTCAACACATTTTTAGCATTGGCGTCATCGACTTTGCCAACTTTGCCTGGCAGACCTTTAAAAGTGTCTTTCTGTCACTCTTACAGAGTTGGGATCAAAATCGTAACTCGGCATTTCTTTTTTTGGTATAAAATAGCATGCCATTTTTGTTATTGTCTCACAAGCAAAATCTGGCTTCCTTTTTGCCGCTCTGCAGGTACCCAAAAAAAGACGGATGCTTTTGCACCTTACCTGACTTTAGCTACCTCTGCCAGTACAAGGACGTGCCCTTAGGGGATTCTCATTTTCCTGGGCTCAAACGTCTTGATGACTCAGTGGTGTTGCTGTTGCCAATGACATTTGGTGCATTGCCTAGGTCAGCTGGAGCAGCAGCTTCTAAAGAACTGAACAACGAGACAAGACTGTGAGATTCTGTGCAGACAAATACTGGTTAATGCTTTTTAATTTCTCTTAAATAAACGCTTTCTATCAAAGCCAATTTTAGTTAATCCAGAAACAAACAGTGACATGTGATCTCTGCATTTGACCTATCCATGAAAGAGCAGTGGGTAGCATGAGTGCCTCAGTGGTACTTTAATTAGTCCAGGACAGTTATAGATCTGTTTGGACTAATGTCATTTTGTGTTTTAGGCATGTTGAAGCTGGTATTGGTGCCGTACCACTCTGTTTTTTGGCCCCTTGACCAGCATTAAACCCTCGATAAGCATTTACATTACAGCATTTAGCAGATACACTTATTCAGTTCGACTTCTATTTCTTTATTACAGGGACAGTTTCCCTGGAGTAACTTACAGGTTAAGGGGATAGGGGTCCTGCGCAATGAGAGTTATGGAATTAAAATATTCTGGATTTGTACCTATGGTAGTCAAGTATTCAGTCTTGGGGAAGTTATTCTATCCAGTAATGATTAATATTTGTGCTGTACGGTACTCTTAAAGCAAATTAATTTAACAATGTGAAGCAAAGTAATATGTAATGTAACATCAAATCACAAAGCTTTAGTGATGTTTTGATTTTTGGCTTGCTTTAAGTTTCACCTTTCAATAATAAATCTCGATAAACATGGCCACAGATTCTTGCTTCCGTCTTCGACCAGGTTTCATCATTCAACTCAATCTCGCAGCTGCCGAGAGGGTGCTATGATGTAATGAGTGTGTGTCACGCAGGCATGGTAACCTATATGATGCCACTTTCTTTATATTCAACACCAATCAGAAACACCTGGTGGTTGAAAATCTTAATAAAGAGAGAAAAATGCTACACTGCTTTTTGTAAAATACAGGTTACTGGACATCATTTTAATGATAAGCTACTGGAGAAAACGTAGTTATGTTAGTAGTATTGCTAACATGACTGATCATTCATTTAAACTCATATATCACGCCAACTTGCGTATTAGTTGGTATTTTTAACTGAGTCTTAGCCATGTATGGATTATGTGTGTCAATATCAGCAAACTGGTGATGTCATTCCGCAGCCTCCCTTCTGAAGATCAACTAGCGAGTGTATAAATTTAGCAACAGCTCCATCACACTGAGAGTTGGCCCGCCTCCAAATATCCACCGCACAGAGCTGCCTGAAAATGTTCTCACTCACTCATAGGGAAAAAAGGGTGCGGGTTACATAACTGGGAAAGGGCTATGAGAATGGTAGCTGTGAAATGATGAGGATGAGTGTGCATTGTTATTGTAATGTCTTGGACAGGAAAAAGCCTAATTATAACAAAAGACTGACCCTGCTTTTACTGTCTCTTTTCAGTTCGAAATGCTGACGGGATCACTGCCCTTTCAAGGCAAAGACCGCAAGGAGACAATGGCACTTATTCTCAAGTAAGGTTTGACTGTGTGACTTGGCGTGTGACTTCAAAGTTTTGCTTTCCCTGCTGAAAAAAGTTTGGTCCAGCAAGCTGGTTTTAGTTAATCTATACAGATCTGTTTTATTTGCCATCACCTTAAGATGATAATTAGGAACCCTTGATACCTATACAAACTAGTAGTGTCCAACAAGTGACTATCGTTAGCTAAATTAACGTACTTCAGTCTGGGGAACCTGTCTAAAGCCAAGCAGGTTTGGACCTGACTAGTTCTTGGATGGGAAACAAATTTGGAAAGTTGGGTTGCTGCTCTTAGAGATGGCCCCCTCTTTTGAGATCATAAAAAGCCCCGGCTTTCTCTTTCTATGGACATTTTCAGACCTGAAGTGTGATTACTTGCTTCAAAATCAGGAAAAATATTGTTACAATGTTGTGCTTACGTCTTGGTTTGGTTTGGTTTCACACAGCAATATATGTAAGTTGCCCAACATTTTAGAGTGAAAGTTTCTTCCATAACCACCGAGGGAAAAGGACATGCAAATACTTAGTGTATGAAAGCTGTTTGAATTATTTCACTTTTACTTTACTTTTTTTACTTTAATGCACACTTATTGAAGTTTCCACAACAGTAACAACATTTGGCTTTAACAAATCTGCTTCAAGAGCGGCACGGTGGCACAGTGGTTAGCGCTGCCGCCTCACAGCAAGAATGTCCTGGGTTCGAACCCTGGGGACGGCTGTAGGGTGTTTCTGTGTGGAGTTTGCATGCTCTCCCATATTCGTGTGGGTTTTCTCCGGGTGCTCCGGTTTCCTCCCATAGTCCAAAAGCATGCACTATAGGTTAATTGGCAACTCTAAATTGGCCCCGTAAGGTGTGAATGAGAGTGTGATTGTGTGAGAGGGTGTGCCCTGCGG
Source organism: Distichodus sexfasciatus (assembly GCA_032718565.1). Classification (NCBI taxonomy): domain Eukaryota; kingdom Metazoa; phylum Chordata; class Actinopteri; order Characiformes; family Distichodontidae; genus Distichodus; species Distichodus sexfasciatus. Next base: position 1,673,695 of record JAVGVS010000074.1, read on the forward strand.
TGTGTTGGCGCCTGCCCAGGGTTGTTCCCCGCCTTGCGTCCGTAAGTTCCCAGGATAGGCTCCGGTTCTCCCGCAACCCCAGTTGGGAATAAGGGGGTCGGAAAATGAATGAATGAATGAAGTTTGATTCAAGTGTAGCACCTATATAATTGCCAGCGCAGATTTCAAACAGACTGAGCATTTCATCCTTGTCCCACATTAACCCACAACTCATTTTGCCATCTCCTGTCTCTAACAGCATGTCATCAATAGGGATGGACCGATCCGATATGCAGATCAGATAATGACTCAAATAGCTAGATCAGGTATCAACGAGATTGGGACAATCTATGGAGTCGATCTGTTCAATTAAATTGTAGGTTTTTCTATGTTTGCATATGCACGCAAGCATAATTCGCATCGGAAGTGGCACTGCGGTAAAGCTGGTTTATTGTTCGACATTTACGCTAATTTGTACATATTGATATGACAATGAGCAGAACAAGCAACGCAACATACTACAATGCCAAAAAGAAATCATGCGATTATACAAATTAATTTCCTTACCAACACCAGCTCTCGCTCACAATTTCTGTGTTCCTGATCATTTTAGTGGTGCAGGATTAGGGACCATCACTAAATTACAGAACTGTGTTTAAACGAATAATTTTTAAGGTGTTACTTTAATAATAGCAAATACATATGGGTGTGTAATTATTACATTTCGTTAGGAAAACAGTATTTAAGTCGAGTATTTCCTTAAGCAAAACAGAATAATCTCTGTCCCCTCCTCACAGAGAATTACACAAATTATTAATTAAAAACTGGTATCGGATCGGTACTCGGGATCAGTCGATAGCCAAAGCCCAAGTGTCAGCAATGGTTTCGCAACTCAAAAAGTTGGATCAAAGCATCTCTAGTCATTAACAATACAAAACGTAAAAAACCCATCACATAATGCGAATGTTGTTGGTCTTTTGGTTCGAATGGATCAAATCACATTCTCAACACAAACCACTCTGCTGTTCAAGTTGAATTGGTCCAAGATCTATCTCCTCCAGATGATTTTTGGTTCTGACTCAAATTTGTTTGCTGTGCAAGAACAAACAATAGTAGAGAAAAAAAATGCTCTGACACAAAAACTAGGTCTGAAAACTCCTTTAATGATTCTGGGTGAAACCCTGATATCCTTCTCAAATGACACACCATGACTCTTTCAAACCTGGCCTCTTAGTTATCCCATCCTTGGCGCTTTTTCTGCAAGGCTTTTCCACTCATGGAAACTAAGGAAGCAGTGATGTTTCAGTTTCTGCTTTGAATTGCTTTGGTGAAACCTACAATTTCTGATTGTTATTCTCAGGGCGAAGCTCGGCATGCCACAGTTCCTAAGCCCAGAGGTGCAAAGTTTACTGCGGGCGCTCTTCAAAAGGAATCCTGTCAACAGATTAGGTACAGTACAGACTTTTCTGCCCGAATCTCGAATCTTCCAGGGAAACCCAGAGCTCGTGCACTTTTTTCCGGATCACCAAAGTTGCCGTTCTCCTTGGCCGCACATTAGAAAGGATATTGATAATGATGTGGGTGAACGACATCAACACCCAGGCTCACATCCTGCCTGCCTTGTCTGAGCTGGTATTGAATTTGACCGAACAAATTGCACCCTCCATAATTCATGATGCAGCAAGACAATGTGAACTAAGGCGTTTTGCTGAGCACAGCTCGACATGGCTCAGTCATGGAGTAGCTTTTTACAAATGCACCAACACCCCCTCACTCACCTAATACACCCCCCTCCTTAAGGCAGCGCTAGCATTATCAACATGCTATGCTCCCTGTGTAGGGGAAGAGGCAAAGCAGTAGCACTTGGCAGCAGTTCTAATGTGGCTGTCGGTGAGTGAAAGCAATCTGTGTGTAAAGGAGTCACTATACTTTCTATAAGGAATAGACATAAATAATTCCTTTTTTAATATTAAATTACTTGAGATAAAAAAATGCACAGTCTCTTTCCACAATTCTTTTTATATTTACACCATTTTACAGACTCTAATCCAAGGAGACAAACATTTCCTTATTACTAGGACAGTCTCCCTGGAGCAAACTGGCGTTAAGGGTCTTGCTCAGGGGCCCAGTGGTGGTAGTTCAGAAGGTGAAATTCAACATACGACCTCTTGGTACATAAATGAGTATGCTACCACTAGATCCCAGTTTGTCTGTATTCATTAAAAGCAAACACTCCATAAAGCATACCCTTTTGCAAGAGTAAAAATATGCAGAAAACGTAGCAAACACGTGCTGCCAGTTTCCCTCATAATGCAAATTTTGACTCTCTACAAACTCTGTTTGACTGACGTCTGAGGAGGACACCGTTGCTATTAATCTTTTATATAAGATGAAATGCTCGTCTGGCTCTTTTATGGCCTAGACAGCATGGATAATGTCGTCTTTTGCGTCTCTCGTTCCTCCGCAGGCGCCGGACCCGACGGGGTGGAGGAGATCAAACGACATCATTTCTTTGCCACCATAGATTGGAATGTGAGTGCGATCTCAAAAAATGACACCTGCTGCTTGCAATTTCCCAAGAAGGGATAACCAGGAAATCTCGCATGATTTTACGAGGATGGATAAAATATCCCATGCACTCACGCACACACACACACACACATACATACATACATACAGAGGTCTTACATAAGCCTCTTACAAGATTGGCCATTCTGAAAGAGGGCATGGCTGAATTGAGGATGCCTCTTCCAGATCGGGAGTGCGGTTATCCAAGTGACCTTGAACAGAAGCCATTTTTCCCCTGCCTCGTTCTTCCTTTCTAGTTACTCCTGCTCTTTTACTCTCAAGTTACCATGTCAACCGTTTCAGTGAAAGCTACTTGGAGAGGTGGGGTGGAGGAGAACAAAGTTATGAAATGGCCCTTTTCTTCGGAATTGCGGCTCAGAATCAAGATTATAGAAATACGATTGGCTTCACTGTGGATTCATGGCCGTTTTTGCATTGGTGGTAAAGCAGACTTGCAGGAGGAAGCTGTATTGATATAAAATGTCACTATCTAGAGGATATTACCTGCCACAGCTTTTTAATAATTAAATATTGATATATTACTCTAGAAGATAAGGTTACTAAGGTGCTGAAATTGTCAGAATAGCTGCAATAAATATGAATGGTTGCATGGCTTGTAAGCTCGTATTTAAAATCTTAATCCCTAGTAAAACGACCTGAAGATTGCCAGGGAAATGAAATTGTGGGTTGACGTCTACTTTTTAACCTAATATACTATAATGGCTAATAAAGAAAATGCTATCGAATATTTCTGGTATTGTGTCACAATCACGATGGAATGATTTTTCCTAATATGTGTATTTTTGTGTCTTGAACACCAACAGAAACTATACAGAAAGGAGATCAAACCTCCATTTAAACCAGCAGTGGGCAGACCAGAGGACACCTTCCATTTTGACCCAGAATTCACCTCCCGCACTCCAACAGGTCAGTTATGACAGAATATTATATCAAATGTTTTTTTTTTCCCACTGTCTATATCTTATTATCTGCAAGTATATAACACTGATCTCGGTACTCGGCTTTACTCCATTCCAACATCGCTATTCTAATATTCCCTTTTTCAATATCTAATTACTACTCACAACAAAGGGCTGACATTGATGTGCATAAACACCCCCTCAGAAACGCTGTTTTGCTTGACGCACTCACACAAGAGTAACACCCTGTGGGGCAGTTGGTAGCCTAACGGTAAGGGACTTGGCCCGGACTGTAAAAGTACCACTGAGGTACTCATGAGTAAGGTACCGTCCCACGGTGAACTTGCCAACTGCTCCTCCATGGATGGATCAAATGCAGAGGTACACCTTATGTATTATTACCATATCATTGTCACTGCTGAAAAGGGAAAGAGTGTTCACATGTATGTGAGATGGTCTACATGCCTGTCAAACCTCTTTTACTGTTCACTTCTAAGTAAAAATCGTTTTTGCTGGACATGTTACTGTGCTGTAACATTAGTTTGGCTGCAGTCTCCAAATTGCTCAGTAATCTGCTCAAGTCTGCACCTTTATATGCATAATCCTGTGGCTCCTGGTGCAACAAGAACTGTCAGTAACGACTCAAAGCAATTGGGGCAGTTGGTAGTGCAACAGTGCGTTCGCTCCATGATCGGAAGGTCACCGATTCGAATCCCAGACCAGTTAAGGTACCACTGAGGTACTCCTGAGCACTGCCCCCTAGGTGCTGTCCATGTCTGCTCCCCAGTGCTTCAAATGGAGAGGTGATCGTTGAGGTGCACTGTGTGCTGTGCTGTGCTGTGGTGGGTGTTCACAATGACAAATAATCACTCACTTTCAAAGTGAAACCACACTTTTGAGCATTTTATTCTCTACACTATTGTCTGTAAGACCAGGTGTGTGCACAAGAGAAAGAAAGTTGACCTGTGTCCTGCACCTACAAGAGAAAAAGATCTCTCTTCTGGACCGGTAATAGCAAAAATGCTTTCTCCAGTACTCTAGACAATATCAGTAATGTCAGAGCTTAACAATATTCCGTTCTGTAACTGCAGCTTTTAGTACATTGTTCAGTACCTCAGCTGTACCGTTCCTGATAAAGAACTTCAACCAATGACCTTCCCATCACACCCTGGGTTTCAGTACTTAGGAAGTTGCTCCTGTAGTCAAAGGACCAGTAAAGTTACCACTGAGGTACCTGTAAGCAAGGTACTGTCCCAAAGCACTGCTAAACCAGACACTGCCCTTGTAATTTGCCACATCAGCTGCTTCGCTATAAAGCCAATGGGCAAAATGTAGAAGTCGCAATTCGTTGTGATGCACTGTGTCCGCTGCTGTCTTCACAATAATGAATAATCGCTCACACTCATATTATCCAGTCAACAGGTTCTGAATAATGGAGAAGGACACCAAAGAACAGCTATAATATGGAGAACACCAGTAATCTGTTGTTGTCTGTCATTGTGAAGTTTTCAAGTTAGAGAGCACACCATGCTATTTATTAGCTGCTATCACAGTAATGCTGTTTACAGTGATGCTAAGGCAGAAGATGGCAGTATTCCATAAAGTGATAACAAGAATCACCCTTTGGTTGGAGTTCTGTGAATATTATGAACCAATGTGTGTTCTGTGGCTGATTTGAAAAATATAGCAATGAACTGACCATGTGATCATGATGAGCTTGTAAATATTTTTAGCTTCAAAGTAGGGGTGGATGATTTATCGAATACACTCGATATATCTTGGCTTGTTCAAAGTGCAATGTAGCAAATGACTATATTATGACCATCAAGTACAAGCCCTCACAGGCTGCATGTACATCATCTTCTAGTTTCACTTCACTGCCCTCTTAGAGCAGACTGTTCACTCCCCCACCAATCCAGAAAACTCCTTGTGCATGCGTGTTTCGTTGTGGAAGCAGAGGAAAGAGAGCGTGCAGAGAGAGATGTGAATGTCCATGCAATTTCAGAGACATTAATAGAAGATGGAAGTGGACGACTTGGTTCTGAAGAAAAACAGCACTGGATCTGTTATTCTGTGCACAAAAACGGAAGTAAATGCACATAAATGACATGCAAATGTGTGTGGGTGAGCTAGCGACTCTCATGTGGAACACAGTCACTCGTAAAATGCTATAGTTCAATCAAATCTTCCCTGCTATTACAGACATAACTCATATTTCAGCTGATAAATAACAACAACCAGTGTTCTACACACAATACAGGTATTTACTTGATATTTTCCGTGTTTATTCCGGACGTGCGTCCATCGCATTATTGTGATGTGGCTCTGAGTCATGCACAGGGGATTGTGGGAAATGTAGTTCTCTCCCAGAAAGAGAGAATACAATGAGATATATATTGTGTATCGCGATAGAACTTAAAAATATTGTGATATTATTTTTAGGACATATCTCCCAGTCCTACTTCAAAGTACTGATACATCTCAAACTGCATTTTGCTGTGTTGTAGATATTAAGTCCAAGCACATCATTGGCTAGTTAATAAAAATAGGCAGGGTGATGTCATACATGGCAATTTGGATAGTTCTTAAAAGCTGTAGCCATTTAGTCTAATTTGGGTAATATTTCAACATTCAGTAAATCTGCTTTCCCAGTTTCCGACTCCTTTCATTAGAATATGCTGGAATAGAGTGTTATGTAACAGTCCCTTCCCAGTGAATGTGATTAATGTGAAAGCACCAGTCGCAGCTCAGCTTTCAGTACTAAACCCAGCAGTCGGTACCGAAAGTGCCTTCAGGCACGTTGCGTACAGTGAGGATGACCTTCTGCAAAAGTGCGTTCATACCACTCACATCCGATCAATTGTGAGTTTCCATCCACAGAGAGTCTGTGTCCTGGTTGCCTTTCTAAAATCGGTGTGTGCGTGTGTGTGCCCTCAGATTCACCCGGCGTGCCTCCAAGCGCGAACGCCCATCAACTTTTCAGAGGTTTCAGCTTCGTGGCCACTAACCTGGGGCCAGAGCAGTCTATAGCAGAGACGAGGCAGAACTCCGTCAATCCCATCGTACAGGTGAGTCAGTCTAGAGAGATAAGGTCATTTTCCGATCCGTTTCTGTGGGCGAAATACATCAAAGGGTGGTTCAAATTTCTGGAAAAAATGTCATGTTTTAGTCTCAATACTCTGATGCAAAAGGAAAGGTATGTTTTAGTGTTTTTGTCAAATAGTTTTATTTCTCTGAATCTAACATTTCAACTCAGATGCTCAAACACTTAGCAAATCCACTTGTTTAAACTCTGCAATTCTTGGAGAAGTAATAACTTCACACCATGTTGCTGTAAAAATAAAAAAATTTATGCACCGAAAGTATAAGAAAAATGCAGCCACAAGCAGCAACGAGAGGAGCCCAAGCAAAAGTCGCAAAAAAACAGCACAAAGCAGCTGATGTAGTAAGCGTCGAAGAAAGGAGTCAGTGAATCAGAATGCACAAATTGATGATGCATTTTAGCCCCTCTCTATTGTGTAAATGGCAGCATTTAAGATTTCCCTCTTTCATGTCTTATTTTTAATTATTTAAACCAGATTTTAGCCACATCCCACTGCAATGAATTCTCTCATTTTAGCGTCCCTTTGTGAAATCTCAAAAAAGCTTCTGTTTCAGTGTCAGATTCATTTGACACCTCACAAGCCTTAATCAGCTAATTAGCCTAGGAGGACTTTGCAAACGTTTGTTTTTCATATTATGCAAATTAGTTCTAAATCTCAAAATGTGAAGTCCATAGTCCCACTTTGCTTAGCAAGTTTTTTTGCTTAAGCAAAAGAATAAGCTAAAGCTGGAATTTTCTCTCTAGGCCACACAGACTCAAGAGTTAGCAATCACAAAATCACAAAAAATGTGTTTGCCTTTGTGCTTGGACCCCTAAATATTGTCCAGTATTTTCATTGGAAACCTCACCGGTAACTTAATTAAGATCCTAAATTGTACCTGTACCTGTATTTACTTGTACCTGTACTCATTGGCCCTTGAAGAGAAAAGAATACATTCATATGCACACGTTAGATGTTCGATCGCAGCAGGAGCCAGGGCGATACGACCTCAAATCAGTATCACGATTATTTGAACATTTTTACCTGAGTAGGATTGATAAATAATAATTTTGTTTAGGTTTTTGGTTGTTTTTTTGCCTCCGAATAGTTCCCTGACAAGGTTTGTGCACAACTATTAAAGCTGGCATTGTTTCCAATGACAGAGTGCACATCTTTGAGTATTAGGGTTATGGTTATGTTGTCAGACACCGGAGGGGGCAGAGGCACTTGACAGCACATACTGTAGTATGTTTTTGAGGGGACACTACATGAACACACACTGGGAAAGTATTAACAGAATTCCAAAAATAATCAAAATAAATGACATGGACAAGGTCATAACAATTAGAGTCTCTGAATTGTGTTGTGATGTTATTTGTTGGTACTTAATCCTTGGTTCCAGTTTGAAAGGAACAAGAACTAGCACCAAAGATGTGAGGTGTGAAAGGGTTCTAATAAAATGGCCACAGAGTGTAGAATGTGCAAGACGATGCCTAATAAAACACTGTAGCTTTAAACTAAGCCCCACCTTTCATCTATAGTCCCATTTTTAAACTCGACCTTGCTCTGTACCGCTGACACCTCCTTTCAGGGCCTATTCCATGGCCCACTTATGCTTATCGCAGCAAAGAGTAATAAAAGAAAAAAGAGGTTCTTATTGTATAAGCTGATCTTATTCTGCCAGCCGGATCCTACCTGGGCCTGTAAATCCACTGAAGTGTCTGGGTGGAGTGAAGTCTATTGATTTGAGAGAACAGCCAGGTCTCAGGATGACTGGCAGGGAAGGGTTCCTCCCTGTGTTCTGATCCTACATCAGACCCAGATGATCCCAGCCTTTCCGTGGACTGTATACAACATGGGATTTTGTGTAGAGACTTAAACCCTTGCCATGAATTGGAATCGATTTTTAGGATTCACCGAACTCAGCGTTGGATTTTTCTGCTTTTGCATGCCATATGTGGTTATGATTTGTGTTTTCCCCCCCTTCTCCTCATTGTTTTTCTTAAAGGTTAAGTTTGTTCCTCCTGTCATTGCCAGCAGTATTTGAACACTGGGACTGAAGGATTATAAGATGTAGAATTGTAGAATTATTTAAAATGTGTAAAAAAAATTGGGGGAGAAAAATTGTGTGTGGAAAATTAGAGTGACATGAAATCCTTCTACAAACACGGAAGGATTAGAAGTGTCTACCGGTCTGTAGCTTAAAGATTATGACTTCATCCCAGTGTCACAGAGGCCTGTCTCGGGCCCTTACGTTTGCTGCCTTTTGCCTTTGATGCTGATGATTGTATCGCATTTTCGTTTCAGCAACTTCACGGCAACAGCATCCATTTCACCGACGGCTACGAAATAAAGGAGGACATCGGTGTCGGCTCGTACTCGGTCTGCAAACGCTGCATCCATAAGATCACCAGCGTGGAGTATGCTGTTAAAGTGAGGAAACCTTGCCATTTCTTGCCATTTTTTGTCACAGCAATAAGAGGGAGATACACTGCTGGGCAAAAAAATGATCTCGGTTTTTATACGCACTATCAGCTTCACACTTCACACAATATTGTGAATCACTGTTACTTACTTCTCCTGGATTTGTTAAGCAAGAAGAGCATGCAATAAATTATGTTTGCCTCATTTTTTGTCCAGCAGTGCACAGAATTCTGTATTAACAGCATAAGCATTAACAGCATAACAGGCTGCACTTTTTGTGGATTTGACACAAAGAGGCAAATTGTCAAAAGATATACAAAACATATTATAGAATAGCAGCAATGGCAGGATTTAAAATGAGCTAACATAATTGAAAATGTCAGCCAAAAACATTATCCTGTGAAGAAGACAAACAGAAATTTGAAGCTGGTTCTTCTAATTCCAAAACCATTACGCTGCCAATTGTCCTGTTGGTGCCTGCCGCAGCCCCAGGGTTCCCGTTAAAATGATTTGCGAAGCTAATGTGACACCAAAAGCAACCCAAATTGAATGGCTTCAGACCACATAAGGTCAAAATGGTAAGTGCAGAAATAAATTAAAAATGAACTGGCGTGAGCTTGAGAACAGGCTAATGTGAATCTGTCAATCTGTTCCAGTCACTTTTAATGGACAGTAAAATTTGACAACAGAAACAGGAAAATGACAATAGAATTTTGTTTCAGATAATCGACAAAGCTAAGAAGGACCCATCAGAGGAGATCGAGATCCTTCTGCGATACGGACAGCACCCAAACATCATCACTCTGAAAGATGTGAGTCAGTTTTGTTAAAGAATAAACAAAGCTTTTTAATGAAATGAAGACATATGCAGGCTGTGTATCGGTTATACCCCCAAAAGAGAAAACAATAAATTGTCTTGCCTCCCCAATACATAATATTGATAAATAAACCCTAAGATTTAGCCTGAAGTCAGAAAGGAAGATAGGGGGACTAGAGGCATTTTTGCAAGAAAATGCAAGTGTGATTTTTTTTTATTTTTTTTTTGCAGCAGCAGCAGCAAGAGGATTAGGGTTAGAGTTATCACATACTGTAATAACGCAATCACATAATGAAGCAATCACATAACGAATCCCGTTTATTATGCAAATGAGACTGTTCATAATGCACTCAGCAACATTTAGTCATTAAACCCAAAGCTTTTCACAAATAACGTACAAAACGGAAAAATGGACATAACTCGCGAACGACTGCATGGAGCAGAAATGTGTATGAAAGCACATTACACCGCTATAGCCCGCACGTTTTAAAGTTGGAACAGTGTTTCTAGTGCAAAAACTGTAGGAAGAGTAGTGGCGCCAAACATGGGTAGATAAAGAAATGACGCAAATAACGTATTTTTACGGGCAGAAAAGTGGACAGAACTCTTGAATGAGTGTACGTATCGACAACGTGAATGAGAGCAACAGACACCGTTATAGCCCGCACGTTTTAGAGTTGGAACAGCATCTCTAGCGCAAAAACTCTAGTAGGAGTAGAGTGAGCAAAAGTGGGTGAAATAAGAATAGTAATAATAATAAAAGGGGCGGCACCATTCCGCAGTGGTTAGTGCTGCCGCCTTACAGTGAGAAGGTCTTGGATTCAAGCCCCGGGTTGGCCGGGGGGCCCTTCTATGTGGAGTTTGCATGCTCTCTGCATGTTCGCGTGGGTTTCCTCCGGGCGCTCTGTTTTCCTCCCACAGTCCAAAAGCGTGCAATATAGGTTAATTGGTGACTCTAAATTGGCCCCGTGAGGTGTGAATGTGTGAGTGTGTGTGTGCCTTGCAATGTGTGCCTTGCGCCTGCCCAGGGTGGGTCCCTGCCTTGCGCCCGTAAATTCCCGGGATAGGCTCTGGTCCCCCCGCAACCCCATTTGGGATTAAGTGGTTCAGATGTGAATTAATGTATGAATGAATAACAATAATAAAATGATCACATAATGATTAAAAGAAAGTTTTAAACACCACTCCCATGTGAGATGAACATCTGAATTGCTGGTAGACTTCTACACAGTCTAGAGTACACATTTGAAAAGTTGCCAGATAGTGATGATTTAACCAAGAATAATATGGAGATTTTCTTAAAGACAGTTATGCAGTTACTCCCAAAGGTGCTCCTTGAAGAGATGGGCCTTCAGGTAATGTTTAAAGACATCAAGGGACTCTTTAGTCCTGTTAGCTAGAGGATGTTCGTTCCATCATTGTTGTGCCAAGGCTGAGGAGAATCTCAAAGCCATGTCTTCATCTTCTTTTGTGAAAGACAGTGCTTGATGTTCTGAGATAGGTGAGAAGTGACATGTGGTTTGACCTGTGGCCACATTTTTGGTCCCAAGATCTTAAAATTTCCAAATCATATCTAAGTTTTTAATTTTGGGAAACTAACAGAAGCCAATGAAAGGTAGGGTAGGGTGCAAGAAAATTTTGAGCATTATACATCAGTCTTGCTGTTGCATTCTACATCAGTTGTAGTTGTAGTTACAGTCTGATCAGTCTAAGGGGAAGGCCAGCTATTACTGAGTTGGAATAGTCCAGATTAGACATAACAAGTAACTGACTAGCATTAGTGGGGAGAAATGGTTGGATTCTACTTATTTTTGTAAGGAAGATACCTGCAAAAGCTGGAATATACTGTATATATGAGAGTCGATAGAGGACATGTCAACCTTTGTCTTCTCAGTATCTCAAGTTGCTTTTCTTGTAATCTCAGTATAATGAAAGTCATAATATTGTGATTACAATGTGTTTTTCATGTGATCTCTAGAATACAGCCTTTGTTATCTACAGATCAAAATCATATTTTTCTCATGATCGTGGTATAACAAAAATTGCTTTCTCAAGATTGCTTGTTTTCAACCGTGATCTTGCGTCAGTTTTAGTATCTTGACAATAGATAATTATCATCATGGATGAATGTGTCTGATATTACTTTTATCATTTATTGTCAAAAGTAGAAGGTGCAGTATGTCTGTCAGTGCCTTACAAAAACAAAATGTACGCAGCAGGTTTGCGGCAAACTTGTGGTTAATTTGTGGCAAATAGTGGAGTTTGCCAGAATATGTTGCCAAAAGTTTGCCATCGTCAGCCACTACAGGCAAACTTGCAGCATGTTCTGGCGACAATGACAAATTGCCACTAGTGTCAAATCTACTGTATTTGCCAGTGATTTGCCAAACAGTTTGCAGATAATGGTAAACTTGTAGTGAACTTTTGATGACATTTTCAAGTTTGCTAGAACTTTGCCACAAATCTAATTTGCATGTGAAAATATGACCTTGCTGCAAATTTGCGGAAACATTGGTCAATGTTTCCACAAATTTGCAGCAAGGTTATATTTTCACATGCAAATTGGGTTTGTGGCAAACATAATGGCAACTGTTTGCCAGAAGCCAAAAAAAATTGTAAGGGAAAACATAACTTGTGATTTTGAGAAAACAGCATTCACAAGAAAATTACTTGAGATTTTTGAAACTCCTGATCATTATCTAAAGATCAGGAGTAAATAACTTGTGATCTTGCTATAATCAAAAGACAAATAATGTTGACTCTCCTCTATTTATTCTACTTAGTGCAGGATGACCACAATATTTAAATCATTAAGTCTGGCATGTCCACACCACTAGGTGTCAGTCAAAAATCCAAGAGCCGTGGGTTTGAAAGTTGATAAAGACGTCTCAAAAGTAGAGCATTCCAGATCACCCCTGTAACATGAATAAGATGGTTTTGGTTTTATAGGCAGTTGTTTTTGGTAAGAGTCCAAATGAAAATGGTTGGGAACAAAAACCAGTATGAAGGGTTCCAAAACACAGCTTAAGATGATAAATATTTAAAGATGGTGACAAACTAAAGCCAACTTCCTGGGCCAAGTTTTTTTTTATTTTTTGATGGAGTATTACAGTCACTTTGGCTTGTCTCCCTTTATGTCCTACCTAAAGAATTCAGCTGCTGACCCCTTTTTTAAATCCTGCCATGGTTCAGTAAAGCCCTGCGGTCCCCTGGCTCAGGTTTTCAGCGTGATACTGAGTGCCGCTGCTCCTGTAAGCTTGAAGCGGAGAGAGCAGTGATACTGAGCGTTGTGTCGTGACTCGCAGGTGTATGACGACGGGAAGTACGTCTACTTGGTGATGGAGCTGATGCGTGGAGGTGAGCTGCTGGACCGTATCCTCCGGCAGAAAGGCTTCTCAGAGAGGGAGGCCTCAGCTGTGCTGTGCACCATCACCAAAACTGTGGAGTACCTGCACTCACAGGGGGTATGTTATCTGTATCTCTTTCTCCTCTGCTTCTCTCGCTCCCACACACACACATTTCTTAAAGAAATATTGGAAATAAATTAGGGGTTGTTTTGACAATTATGATAGATTTTGATCAAAGAAGGAAAAAGGATATAATCAAAGTCAGGACATGTCTGTCTGTCTCTTTAGCTCTCTGACGGTCACACTCTCTCTAACACGATCTATATGTAAATACCTACGTTTTTTCTCTCTCTTTCTTTCTATCTTGTTCTGTCTACTTCTGCATTTGTCATTCTATCTTCATTTAGCTTTACAGAGATGCTTTTTTATCTAGCATTCTGTCTCTAGAGAAATATCTCGACCTGTCTGTGTATCTATCGATCTATATAGCTATCATTATTTGGTGCCAAAATTGTGAGCATGCAGTGGAACATTTGCTAGCAAAATCTCGTCTTCACGTGCTTAACTCTGCCTGCACGTGCGAAATTTTTTCAAACTTTGCCTTACTTACCGAATGTGAGTTCACACATGGGCTGTGTCCCGAACCGCGTACTACTGCACTTAATATTACGGTAGGTATGGCGCTCTTATCACACTTTTTTATGCATAGCTGGGGTTGTAGCTTAACAGCTTTCTATGCACTAGGTAGTGCACGTGGAGTGTCACACATGCCCTATTTGACTTGGTACACCACATAGGATGTGAAGTGACTTTTTCTTAAAATGTTGTGCACTACACTCGAAATGCTCCGCCCTCGCTCGACTCTGCTTTCACGCTCGCTTGACTTGACACTGTGTTAGAAATGTCAGAGTTATGGTGCTATTTTTGTGCCAAAATTCTGAGCGCGCAGTGGAACTTCGGCAAGCAAAATATCTTTACGCGCTCAACTCTGCCTGAGGTTGAGCTTGACTCTGATTTATTGGCATCGATACCAGCAGATGTAAACATGAAAAATATTGGATATCAGCATCGGCCAATAATTCTCTTATCGTATCCCTTATCTCTATAAGATAGATAGATAGATAGATAGATAGATAGATAGATAGATAGATAGATAGATAGATAGATAGATAGACAGACAGACAGACAGACAGAAATAACAACACATTCCCTTGTACGTACACACACATAGTAGTGCACTCAGCTGGGTCTTGATGCATTATGTCCTCTGGTCTAATTAAGTCTGTAGGTTGGTAATCTGATTACTGTAATGACACACAGATGGGATGCTCACCTTTTTATGTCTTTATGTCTGAGGATAGTTAGCAACAAATTCCTGTTTGTCTCTTTCAGCGCCAAACAACAAACAGTTCTGCAGGTTCACTAAACAAGACTAATATAAAGAATACAGAGTTGACAATTTATCCAGTGTAATTAGGTTTCACTTTAAAGCAAAGTTGTCAAGCTACACAGTTTAAATATGAGTCCAAAAACTGGTTTGATAGTACTTTACATGCTCCATATAAATGTTACATTCACATGTTTTGTTAATTTTGCAAGAATTTCCAATTCGTTCACGACCTTGACACTTTGCTTTTGTCCTTCTTCTGCCTGCACGGCTCTGCCTCTGTCCAGCCCACATTATACATCCAATTTAATCTCCAGTCTTGCAGAGTTATGTGTTGAAGGCGATGTTGTGCCCTGAATCTCAACTGAGCTGCTGCATTTCCAGGAATAGCTGTTAGCTGGTAGTACTGAAAATTTACCGTTTTTTTGCAAGTGAACACCTCTGCTACTTTTATCTTCTTCTCAAGGTTGTGCATCGAGACCTGAAGCCGAGCAATATCCTGTACGTGGACGAGACGGGAGACCCGGAGTCTATCAGGATCTGCGACTTTGGGTTCGCCAAGCAGCTCCGAGCTGAAAACGGCCTCCTCATGACCCCATGTTACACAGCCAACTTTGTGGCTCCAGAGGTATTTTAGGGCTTGTGTTTTCAAAGTCTCGTTTGACAGGGAGGGTGGGTATGAAATTGAAACTCAAAAAGGTTAAAGGAGTGATATTCAAGCAAAAATAACACAAAACCAGAGTACTAATAGATAATGCACTTTAGCCAAAAGGAAAAACAGACGGAAAGATTTTAAATGTAGGAAAGGTTCTCAATATACATATATTTTAATATGTCTCAATATATCAATATTTCAGTTAATTGGCTAATTAATTTATTGGCTAGAATTTATTGGCTAGAATAATAGCTAAGCTATACAATAGTTTTTTTTCTGTGGAATGCCCATATTATTCAAGAGTTATTTTCATACAAAATTTCTGATTTGCTACAATTATTATATTTTATTTTGTTTGGTATGTCAGTATCAACCAGGCTAATATGGCTTAATAATATGCTTCGAACTTCATTGCAAGACTGAGCACTGATAAGCCTTTATAACTTGTCTGCTGATAACGTCTATTTATTGATCCTTTTATATAGTGATAATCATGGGGAAATGTTTAGGCATTGACCCAAGCATAACTTTAAACACCTTTATGGATGTAAAATGACCAGTAATTCATCTGATTAGTATGCTAACCCAGATAAGGCCCATGTAGGTTTTTGAAGGGAGTTTTTAGGCAGGGCCACGTTCCATGGTGGCCCCACATGTGGCATATGGGCTAAACTCGGGGCCCACTTGAGCAACCTCACTTGGCCCATTTGGGTAAATGACATGGGGCCCTTTTGGGCAGCTGGGCTATATACTGGGTCACACAACAGACATTTTACAAATATAAAAGCTATATAGTAAATGAATTTTTGGTTTGGATAAAATCAAATTAACACCATTTACTATTTTTTACACAAATTTACACCATTAAATGCTAATATAATGCTAAAATGCTAATTTAATTTAAAAATGCATGTATGTGGCTTATGTTGCTAACAGGTGAAGTAGGCAAATAAAGACTGTTCCACAAACATTATTGTCAACTTTGTCAAGGCATTTAATAATAAAAAATATGAAAACATTTACAAGTAATGAAGTTCATGATCTGGCACTAAATGTCCAACAGAACAGTTTACTTTGTGAAGTTATTAATACAAATTTGAGGGTTGAAACTGTTGAAACTATGGCTGAGGCCAGGCTGCAGCATCATGCCTACCAAAGAGAAGAACAAAATGCATTAAAATTCACCTTATAGCCATTTATGCTAAATAAAAGTGACTGAATCTAACTTTTGTGTTTAACAAAACAGCTTTCAAACTCTTTCTTAATTCCGGTTGTGAGTATGCAAGCGCAATGAATCAAATTATCACAAAGCATCATCAGATTTATGCTTTAATTATGCTGTGCAGCCCCACTGATATGAGTATTTAAAATTTCTGCTCTAGCATTACAGTAAGACAGGATTATATCAATAAAGTTGAGCATTATAGAATGATCAATTATGGTAACAGCGCAAACATAAATTAATCCATCTACAGCAGTCCTATGAACCCATCCAACAAGCATTATTGTGCTGTATCACATGTGGCATGCTGTACTGTGTACATATATTTTTCCAGTAGATAGCAACAGAGGACTTCAATGAGCTACTACAACGTTAGTGTTGCACACAAAAGTCCCTGGCATACTGTATATTTAGGGATTAGGGATGCAACGGTACTATGTGCCCATGATTCGGTATGTGTCAAGTTTTTTGGGCCACAGTCATGGTACGGTTTCAGTATATTAATGTTATCTTAGCTCTAGTGTTGGTGTATATCCCTGAATGCTGCGGAACCCAAGCAAAGTCAGACAAATGAATCCCATTTGATTCATGGGTCTTGAACCGGTTCATTTGATTCAAGATTCATTTGTCTTGGCTTTGCTTGGGTTCCGCAGCATTCAGGGATATACACCGACATTAGAGCTAAGATAACATTAATATACCGAAACCGTACCATTACCGTGGCCCACAAAACGTGATACGTCCCGAATCATGGGCACACGGTACCGTTGTGTCCCTAATCCCTAAATATATGCCAGTGATTTTTGTGTGCAACACTTACATAGTAAGAACCTCACTGAAGTCCTCTGTTGCTATCTAATGGAAAAAATATGTATACAGTATAGCATGCCACATGTGATACAGCACAATCATGCTTGTTGGATGGGTTCATGGGACTGCACATCAAAAACCCACATGAGCCCCACATGCACATGTTATCTGAGAAGGTATGTCTCAAAATATGTGAAATAATTTCAAAATTAGCTTAAAATATTCAAGGTGAGAAATTTGAAATAAAATAGTAAATATTCAGATTTAGATTTTAAAGATATAAATGCAAGACATTTTCACATACTAGGTTTTATGCTATGATGTAAAATTAAGTGATCTAAAAGGAGCAGCAGTGGGAACATAACAGAGGTGGAGGTAGAGGGGAGCTGCCGTTATGCAGAGTCATGCTGTGATCTGACACAGATGTGTCTGTGCTGCAGGTTCTCAAGAAGCAGGGCTACGACGCCGCCTGTGACATCTGGAGTCTGGGCATCCTGTTGTACACCATGCTGGCAGGGTGAGAATCTCAGTACTTCTTTAACTGCCTTTCTTATTATTATATGTGCTTCCAAAATCACTGACATTTTTTTACAATTCATTTTTAAATAAATGAAATAAGAAAAGGTTTATTTTGAAAAGGAGGCTTCTACAGTGCTGAAGAAACTGTTAAGCAGCATTTTAAAATCTGATTCTGATGGTGATTTGATCAGATTTTTACCTTTTTGCCATTATTAAGCCTGTGGTTGCTTCCATATCATTCTTTTCTCATCAGTGTCAGGGGTTTGTTTGCCCTAATGTAGTTCACCTGTTTTGGTGAGAATTCCAGTCTCTCTCTCACCTTTGTCAGGGTTTTGCCCCTGTTTTCTTTGTCCTGTTTAGATGTTTTTGTTTGGTTTGTTTCTCCTCATTCCTCTCAATTCAGGATAATAATAATTTTTTTAAAATCTTATTTCAGGATTTTCCTGTGGTGTTTTATCTTTTTTTCTTCCACTTATACATCACAAAAATTACTTGTGCTCATGCTTCATGGGTGTGGGAAAAGGTAATGGCCACAATTAAATTTTAACTGTAGCAGATTCCATTAAGTCCTTTTTTTATCAGGGTGGAATGATTTCCATTATGATGTAGAGGTGTCTAATGGTTTTGTTTCCCTTCAACACTCAAATTCCACACATTGACTCCACGTTTATAATCCTTAAAATATTACAGTGACTCAGTCCAGATCTTGCCGGATTTAGCACAAGCTGGTTTTGGTTTGGGAAGGAAGCAGTTTGGAGTAGTAGAGTTGCTACCACAACACAGAACAGATTTTGTTATAGAATGAATTTTGGAAGACTCCGGGTTCACTTTTCTGTTTGTATGAACACACCTGAGCTAAATTGGAAACTTCAAATTCAAGTAAACCACCAGAAATAATTAGGAGGGCATTTGGAGGTTTACACCGTGAATTGTAATGGGAATCTTCAGGTAATTACTACTTACTTTTGTTCCTTTATTTTGTTGATTTATTTACTCCTTTTCCAAATAATTTTCTAACAGGCTGCAGTATTTCCCGTTAAGATTAAAATTTGTAGTTACAATTATAAACCGTGAGGAAATCATGGAATTTTCTTAGAAACTAATGGAAACGCTAATGTTGGTAGCATTCACATAGTAATACATAACGGTTGGATTAACCACAAGTTTGCCACAAACATTTTATTTTTGTAAGGGGTTGCAAACTTGGCAAAAAAAAGATTGTACGTTACGTTAACATATACAGCCCTGAGGAAAAAAAACGTTTGAACAACATTTAAAAGTTTATACCATGAATCATAATGGGAAATTTTAGTTCCTTTAAGGTATTTTCCATAAGATTGTACCCCATAATTCTCTTTACCTTTAACAGTTTCTGCTGGCCTATTTTACTTATTAATTTGCCTGTAATGATTTCCATTGAGTAATTTTCTAGCAGTGTGTAAAGGATTCAATGATATTAATCAATACACACCATTATGATGAAATTTAAAACTGTGAAGAAAGACTGCCTTTAGTAGAAACCAATATAAGCATTAACTGTAGTATCATACAGAATTTCACTGTGTAACTGTGTAACACATATTTTTTTGTCGCAATGTGCAATGACTCCTAGATCTGACCAGATGGGTATTGGTTTGGAAAGGCAGCATTTTTCCTTTTTTAACGTTTCCAGTGACTAGAGTTTTATCAACAACACCAAACAGATATTTTGAATCCCTGCTTTCTAGAGTTCATAGCTTGGCCCTTATAGCTTGGAGTGAAACGACTTCAGTGCTGTTTGTCTGACACCTGTCCACTCTCCAGTTAAAATCCTGCAATGACCCACCTCCCTGCAGCAGCAACATGTGAAAAACACATTACAATCTCTTTCTCTCTCGCGGTCCATCAGCAATCACAAAAGGACTAATTTCTGGAACAGGGTCAAGAGGGATTATCAGGTAATCCCGGGTCAAGTCAGCTCCCAGGCACACGGTGTGACCGCGGCATCGAGGGAGTCGAGCCACACTCGACAATTTAATGTTCCCGTCTGTTTGTTTGAGCTTTAAATCTCCGTGTAATCAGGCCATCAGAAAAGCTGTGTTTCAACTCGTTCATCCTGGCCACATGTGCTAGCCAAAAATAGCACCTAGAAAATGGCCTTCGCGGAAACAACAGCAAATAGAAAAGATTTTGTGAGCTCGTTGATCCCCCTCTTCCTTTTTTTAAACCTCTATCAAAGAGACTTTGTCATGGGTGTGTTCACACTCTCCACCTTTCAGCCCTTTTCCTATTTTACAGGTTCACACCTTTTGCTAATGGCCCAGACGACACTCCGGAGGAGATCTTGGCCCGAATAGGCAGTGGTAAATACGCACTGTCAGAGGGCAACTGGGACACGGTGTCTGATGCTGCAAAGGTTAGGATGCACTGATGTTTGTGATGTTGGTCAATACTCAACATTTTTTATTTGTTGCATATATTTATTTGTAAAATGCATATAGTGCAGCATTGTCTGTTTGTCCATGTACAGTTACACTTTATAGGCTGTTGAAATTCAAGGCAGTATGGTCTCTGGAAATTCATCGCTTAACTCTAAAAGCTTTTCCTTGACAGGACATTGTGACTAAAATGCTGCATGTGGACCCTCACCAGCGACTCACCGCCCCTCTGGTCCTCAGACATCCCTGGATTGTAAACCGAGATCAGTTATCACAAAGCCAGCTCATAAGACAGGATGTGCAGCTGGTCAAGGTAAAGCTGCCCAGATCTGTCTTAACAACCTGTATTTTAATTAACATTAAAATGGTTCTTTAATATAACAATGCTGCCTTCACATGATGAACTGAGGTATTACAGCAGGCCATAGATGCAGTAACAAAGCTAGAACTGCCGCATTTGACAGGCTTCACTGAAAATAAATCTTAAAGTTAATTTAAAAATGCTATTTAGTGTTATTTGTAATTAAATGTTCTAGGGTTCGTATCTAAATGATGTTACAAAGCAGGAATTATCTGCCAGAAATCTTGAAGTAAATCTTGAAGTTAGTGTAGGAAATTTGGATTTATAATTTTTTCCCTGATATTTTGCTAAACATTTATTTTATTTTTAGGGACATTTTTTCTTTATGTAGATAATTTATAAAATGTAGAATTGTCCAATTTTAAAGATATCAAAGATATCCTAAAGATTATGAAAGGAATCTAAATCTAAATGATATTTAAATCTACTTTAAATATCTATTTTTTTATGACTTATTTTATATTCTTCACTGCAGAAATTAAAAGTGAATCTTAAAGTAATTTGAGAAATTTAAATGTTCTCACTTTTTTCTAAATGCTTTCTAAAAATATGCTGTATTTATTTTAGTGTTCCTAAATTCCTTCTTGTTAAATATCAATTTTAATATAGAATTTTCTATCTTAATTTTAAGATATTATTGTCTAATTTTATAGTATTCACCACAAGTAACCAGAGTTAACTAGAAGCAAGTTGTGTAAGACTTCCAACTCATACTCTCTTTTTTCTTATTATTGTATACACTTTTGTGCTATATTTTTAAGGAGTTTTTTCTCTGAGAATATTTAGAATAATTTGCAAATATTGAATGATGCATCACTAATCACACGCTGTCATTTATGACCTTCCAGGGCGCGATGGCAGCCACATACTCGGCTCTCAACCGAACGCCGCAGGCTCCAAAGCTAGAACCCGTTCTGGCCTCCTGTCTGGCTCAGAGAAGAGGGATGAAGAGGCTGACCTCCACCTGTCTATAGCTCATCCTACTCCTACAGCGCCCTCTTCAGGCTGGACAGATGAACTTAAAATCCCAATGGCTCTTACAGTCTACAGAATCAGGAAACTATGAGGCGGAGAAGCTGCTGGGATGAATGCTGAAGTCAATAACATCAGATGGAGAGCTCATTACTTTGCTTCTGTGCTGTAAGATGGAGCTCATATCTCAAAGAGGAGTGCATTACGCGAGACAGAAAACGGGTCCAGGTAACGTAACTAACCAGGAGTGCGATATCACGGCTGCCCTAAAAGGCCGGACATCTGCCATGCACAACATTTGCATAAACGGGTTGGACAAGAGAGAGAATAGAGAGAGTGAGAAGTCTTACAATGAGAAAACTGAGCATGTTTGCGCCCACAGGCTTGGTGTTATATTTTCTAAAATGCATGTCATCTTAATGGTTTCATGAATGAGAGTAAAAGGAAATGGCTAAATGTGTAAATATGGCGGAGTTGCTGTTGGGTAAAAAGAGCAAATATTTTGACGTGAAATATTTTGAATGTTTCAACACCTCTTATTTCCCCTCACTATTTGTTTTTTTCTTCTCTTTCTGTGGCTTATGTAACACTTTTGTCTAGCTTTTATTTTGTCATGAATCTTGTGTTTTGTCTCTCTGTTTTTATTCTATAATTGTAGATCATTCTGAGGTCATGTAAGGTAGTTGCTCTATTTTTTTTGTTTTGTAAGAACAATGTTTGTTTATATATTTATTTATTCCAGTGTCTGTCGCTTTGCCACCAATGATTATCTTAGTTCTTTTAGTGAGTTATTAATTTAGTCAGCCAATATTTATTTATTCGTTTATGTATTTATTTTTTCGCTATTTATTTATTTTTTTAAGTGCACTTCATGTCCTTTTTTTGATGGGGAGTGCTTGGAACAAGTGCCCTGGTTTTGCACTAACCTTTAAAAGGTGAGGAAAATATAGAGATTATAGGTTTGAAATTGTTTGGCTTATTTGCCTGTAACAGTAGGGAATGTAAAATAAACCCAAGGACGAATGGCATGGCCATTGAATTTTCTTTGAACGATATGTATAATATGTGCAGGAAAAAAATGTGATTTTAAATCGGAGATTTTATGCAGTGTATATTTTCAGAAATCAGCTACGCCTAAAAGCTTACCTACGAAAAAAAAGCTAGTTGATGTAGATTAATTATCCTGGGTATATTTTCTAGATTCATGCATCCAACATGTTTGTTTATTTATTGCAATTTTATTGTACAGGCCAAAAAATTGTACGGAATATGTTATGCATTCTTGTCATTATTCTTTAGCTCTGGAATGAGCTGGATGCTTTATAAAAACATGAATGGATAAAAAGCTTTAATAACACAAGGCACTGATGTCATTTCTGTCAGACCCTTTCCTACTTTTTTTTGTTTGTTTGTTTTATCCATAAATTCCAAATGGTGCGCATTTGTAGCAGTTGCCCTAATAGAAACTTTGTGATGCCACGCAGGTAAACACAATTTTACAGAATATATAATATACACAACAAATGAACCAGTAATATTTTTCTAACATTGTGGAAATACTTTTTCAAACTGAATCTTTACAGTTGGAGATTCTGCTGTGTGTTGTGAAAAGGCCTTGGTAAGATCACATCTCCTTATGACGGTGTGACCTTTTTAATCTATGAGAAGATATAAGGAGATGCTACAGATTTGCTCTCTTGCTCGAGTGATCTGTGCCAATACCATCCGCACAGACCATCCGGAGTCAGTGTCCTAACCTGCATATTAAACCTGCTGTATTGAAACTGTGTCAAATATGAAATAAATCAACAGGCCGTAGTAATTTCACACAGCATGGGTAGAAGGAACAGCCGGCAGAGCCATGTTGCTATTCTGTTTTGTACTGGCCTGCATGCTTACAGGTTTGAAATAAACTGCATTGGAAAAAGTCACTGGAGTTGATTGTGTGCTCATGACCATCATTGCTGTTTTAAGTGCTTTATACTTTCTCAAAAGGGATCTGAGCATCAACCAGATAAGTTAAAACAGAGGTAAAGGTGTTATGACAACAAACAAGATCCAATACCAATATAATCTAATTTTTAAAAATCTAGAATAAATCAGATATTCTCTAACAGTCAGATATTCTCCGAGATTGTGAATGTCCGAGTTTTCTTCTCGTACGACCTTAATCTCGGAATTTCTGGGTGGTTTTCTCTGAATTTCACCCCCACCACACTCATTCAGCTCAAAAAATATATAAAATAGCCCTAATACGCTGTGGTATTATTCACTTGTTTTCTCATTTTAAATATCTATAAAAAAAACTGCTTTATCACATAATAACAGGTCCTGACTCGTAGCGAAACGGAACTAGTTGTGTTTTGTCTCCCTCTATCGGTTGTAATAACTTCAAGAATCTTTACAATTAATACATAAATACGTATTTGTGTTGATTTTCAAAAGCCACTTATAACTGATCTTGGGTGAAATGGCAGAATGTCCGAAAAAGCGCTGACTGCCGTAATAGACACCGACAATGGTGACCCAGGCTCAAACCGACAGTATGCGTTGTGTCGTGCTGAGCTAGTACGCTTAGTACGCTAGTGAGCTGTCGTGCGGTTTGGGACGCACCCTCCGTTTGAGGAAGTGTCAAAGTAAACACGAAAAAGAGGCGAAAAATGGACAAACTACGGCGCGTGTTAAGCGGTCGCGAGGAGAACGAGGAGCTGGGCCTCACGGCGCAGGTGAGTGGCTGTTTGCTCGCGGTTGCACCTGCAGCAGTGACATTTGTCTCGACGATGCAACTTTTCGCCCTCCCGAGCTCCAACTCCGACTGGTCAAGGTAGCGTTAGCCTACGTGCTAACACTCTAGCAAGTGACGGGACGCGATAGCCGTGCTGTTTGTAAACTTTGGCGAAATATTTGGCTATTTATTTGGTCGTTTCTTACTACGTTAGTCGTAAGGTCGTGGGGTTAGCGGTAGCCGCTCTTGTGGGAGTTTCGCAAACCCTAACTAGCCGTAGTCCGAGAGCTAAAATATTGCTGAACATCGTCTGTTCTCCAAAAGCTAAAATAATGCTTGTCATCGTCTGTTCTCCAAAAGCTAAAATAATGCTTGTCATCGTTTGTTCTCCAAAAGCTAAAATAATGCTTATCATCGTTTGTTCTCCAAAAGCTAAAATAATGCTTATCATCGTCTGTTCTCCAAAAGCTAAAATAATGCTTGTCATCGTCTGTTCTCCACAAGTTAGCTTTTCTGCTTTTTAGGGATGAACTGTCTATAAACTAACGTTAGCGAGAGAAGATTTCTGGGTTAAAGCCAAACGTTAACTTTTATGTTCAAAGATACGCCAACTTTAAAACTTGTTTGAAATGTATTAACATGTTATGCCAACGTTGGATAGAATAGTTATATGTTTTGAGTCTCATAAATTCACGTTATTAACCTTGTACGGCAAGTTTGCACAATAAATCTGGTTAATTGTTGCTTTTTTGTCCCTAACCTTTTTCTTGCTTGCACTAATTTTATACGCCTTCAGAGGATGGACTTCGCCAGGTAAGCCTTTGGAAGGTCATCTGTCGACATATTGAAATTTTAAAGGAGTTTTGGGATATCACTGAATAGTAGTTTCAATATTAGTGATAGTATAAAGCCATCATTTACATACATTTATTTTAGGTCTTATTTTCTCTCTATTGTTGCTCAAAGTCAGACTTCTGTTATTCTCACAACAAGGAAAATGATGAACCAGCTTTCTTGTTTGTGTGTACATTGTGTCATTATTAGTGTTAAAATCATAGTGTTTGACTTGCATGTGACTGTCACCCCAAATAATACATACCGAGCGTTAGTGCATGTCCTTCACAAGGCTGTTTGTGCTGTTAATATTGTTAACTTTGCATGTTGTGTTGACTAACTTGTGCTTTGTGATTTCTTTGAAATATAATGTCGAGAGTTCAGCGGTGTACTTGTGCTTTGTTGCTGTACATAAGTACGATACTGTGTTCTTCGTCCTTGGACTGAGTTTACCAACATCAGCAACTTTCTCTCTCAAATTGAGTAGCTATAATGAAAAGAATGTATTTTTTCACTCCAGTAGATATACTTTTTTCTTTTGTAAAATGAAACTGAAGAGGTGATAATGCTGCAGACCTTTAAAAAAATATATGACTGTACAAAATGGGAAGTCATACATGTTGAGCTTGTACAACATGTTGAAGAATATTCTAGTTCCTCCACACCGATGCGAGTGGTTTGTCCCACACATCCTTTGTGGAATTAAAAGAATCTGCATCATATTTTCTAAAACAAGTTAAAGCACTAAAGCTTGTGACATTGAGTCAGGTGAAAGTGAGTGATTGTCATTGTGAAACACCACAGCACAGAACGCAGTGCACCACAACGAAATGTGACCTCTGCATTAGACCCATCCGTTAAGGAGCAGTTGGCACGTGACATGGGCAGTGCCTGGGGAGCAGTGTTTGGGATTCGAACCAGCAACCTTGCAATCATGGGGTGAACACCCTACCAGTTACGTTACCGACTGCCTCTTGATCTCTACATTTGACCCATCCGTGGAGCAGTTGTGGGCAGCTGACATGGGCAGCGCCTGGGGAGCAGTGCTTGGGGATGGAACCTTGCTCATGATCACCTCAGTGGTACCTTTACCAGTCTGGGATTCGAACCTGCACTTTTTTTAAAAAGCCTTTTCTTAAGTATGCTTATTGGGTGTTCTGTACACAATTGCTGTAGTTGCGTCTGTAATGGTAGACTATAGATTATCTTGCTTATTTGGTTTTTGTGTGGTGGGACTCAAATACAAATCCAACTAATGTACAGGTTCATTTTGGTTTTACACTTTCCCAACAAGTCAGCATACTTTATTGTAAAGCAAGCGTCAAGTGTGTCAGTGTTTACGCAGAAAAAGAACAGACCCATGTGACATCCTCTCATTGTTCTCTCTCAGGTCCTGGACTCCACCACACTCAGTTATGGAACACGGATCAAGTGGTTCGTCATATGTTTCGCCGCTGGGGTTGTTTGCTCCATCCTCGTAAGTAACCTTGCCCTTTGGTGACTTGCCTTGGGGCTATGTGCTGCATCATGGGTTCATCTGAAGTCAGATATGCCCTGTGGAAAAGCAGAGAGGCTGATATTTTCACAAAGGTCAGCAGGGTAAAGGGGTGAAATGTTGATGACATTATGTTAACACGCCTGAATTTTAAGGACATTGCTGCAGAGTTCAGTGCTACTTGATGTGATGGTGAATGGGGCAAGTTGTGTTGTGTTGCCAAATTTCTCATGAAATGTTTTTCCACTTTTTTCGTATCTTAAATTATTCGCTTAGTTTTGTAAACTAGTGCATTGAACTTTCAAGTGGTAGGATACTGACCAAGAAGTTGTGTTCTTAAGTCTGACTCTCTTCTACATCCAGCACTACCATGAAACCCTTGAGTAAGACCCTTAATCCCAAGTTGCTTCAGGGAGACAGTACTTGTATTTAGGAAACTTATGCGAAATTGACATTTTTCTGAGTGCTTTCAGTCGTCTCTAAACATATTATAGGCTTTCTACGCAGTATAGAAAAGTATGGAATTTGATTTGAGTAATTTCCAGGTCTGGAAAAAGGAAAAGGGTTTGTGAGAAATATGTGTGTTTGTTGGCTGCTTCATTTTTCATTTTGTTTTGAAAAGTTACATTCAATAAATATACACTGTGTGATTTGATAACCTCATTGCTGTAATAAAAGAATGTCTGAAGTGAGATGTTGTGTGAGAACTATCCCAGCAGTAACTAATTTTACGTTAGCTTTTTGGGCCACGCCACTAACATTACGCAGACCAACATAAAGTTGTCACGTAGCGAAACAGTTCTATGTATTGTAATGTTTTAATGAATTAATTGAACCGCATAAACCCTATCGGGCACGTGGCGACAATAGCCTTTCCCAGGGTCACAGGCATGAGGCAGGGACCAACCCATGGCGGGTGTCAAACGTTGCAGGACACACACACTCGCATACACACCTATGGGACAATTTAGAGTCACCAATCAACATATAGTGCATGCTTTTGGACTTTGGCAGCAAACCGGGCCACCCAGAGAAAACCTATGCGAACATGGGCAGAGCACACAAATTTGACACAGTAAGGCCACCCGGCTGATCAGCCTTGCTGTGAGGTGACGGTGCTAACCACTGTGCCAACCCAGCTTGCCATGCGATAGGTCACAGTGTGACATACAAGACTTGTTTACAGTTGCATTTTTAAATAATTTATTTGAAAAGTGAGTAATAATTTGTACGGTTAAGTCTGGAGTTTTTAAAATGTGTAGGCACCCTGATACTAACCTTAAAGTTTGAGACTATCACCATGTTCCATTTTCATAGTCATTTGTGGTTAAACATAACCTCAAACCCTGTATTTTACTTGTGAGAGTTATGGGTCTGACAGGCTACAGGCTCACATTGCCTTTTTTAAAAGCCAGATTGCCAACAAAGCATTTATAATAAGTTACAGTCATGAACTATTTGAACCTGCCAAAGCATTGGAGCTATAATTTAAAAAAAAATAACAGTAATCATACTAAGATGTAAATGTAAGATGTGTAAATAAACTAAAATAATGAAAATGATAACCATAAGAAACAAAAACAGTCTCAGTCACAAACAGACATGGAAAAGCCAAAAATCAAAAAGGCAAATAATGTCTTTGCCACAACAAACATAGCAACACCATTAGAGTCACTTCAATCAGGGATGAGTGGGGAATTCATCCTCTTAGCCAAACGGACAACAGAACCACATATTCTCTGAAATGTATTGGGGGTGCCTAAGTGAAAATGTAATCTTTCCAGTTTCTTAGTAAAGCATGTCTCTTATCCTTTGGACACTGGAAATCATGAGCTTACTTGATTTTAAGGCTAAACTAATTCATAGTGAATGATTGAAGTCAAAGTGAGCTTTATTGTCATCTCAGCTGTATACAAGTACATAGAGAGATGAGACAGTCTGGCCAGTTTTGCAGTGTACAAAGAAAGTACATAGAGTAAGCATATATAATTAGACTATAAAACACAAACTCTGAATTAGAGGTAGAAACAGAACGTGCAGTTTTTGTCGTGTGAGGTATTCAATAGTGTATGTTAATAGATTCGTACACCACTTAATAATGAAGAACAAAAAGAAGCGAAAGAAAAACGGTCTGATGTTTCCTCTAAAACACTTTCATATTTGCCTGCAGTCCCCCGTCCCTTTACTCGCCACCCACCTAGTGACTGTCTTCACTGTCAGTTGGTTTGTGGGGGCCTGATAACAGAGAGCTGCTTGTTCGCACCGCACTAACCGCCATGGTGTTTGCCCTGACAAGGGCATGCAAAGCTTCTGCAATGTGTGACTGAGCTGTACTTGGTGTTTGCACATGATATGCAGAACTTAAAAGCTCTTGACAACTGGGAAAAATGCTAAAGTGGCACCACTAGGTGGCAGGATACTTCAGGCATGAGTTTCATCAAATCTCTTTAACTTGACGTGTTTAGTTTAATATTTCAAATAACGATCAAATGATCTGATAAGGCAGAAATTTGTATCATGTTCCTTTCATGTTGTACTATGATCATGTTCGTTTAACTAATGTTGTTCTTTTGTGTTTGATCTGAACAGGGCACTGGCCTGCTCTTCACACCTAAAGGATTGCAGTTGTTTGCAGTATTTTACACCCTAGGAAACCTTGCAGCTCTGGCTAGGTATGGTGAAATAATGAACACCTGTTAAGATTGTTACCTCATCTTTTTATGTAGTAAAGATTTTGCCTGACAACGTCAACTTCCCACACGTTTAAGAAGATTCTGCACCCAGCCCGGAAGGACTGTGCTGGCAGTTTTCGAACAGTCGTTAATGCACGACTTTTTAATGAGTAAACCCAACGGAATTCTGTCCGTCTTTATGTTGACAGCCTGTTGTTAGACCACTTGCTTTGTTTCTGTTGCATAACTGTCTCAAAGTATGCAGAGCATTTCTCCATGGAGACACTCGTCTGCTGTGCAAGGGGATTTAGTTGTACCTGCTGCCCTCTGAGCTTGTGGAATATTCTGGCTCTTTCCCAACCAAACGGAGTCGATTTTGTTCCCGTCCTCAGTCCAGTTTACAAGCATTGCAATGAAAATGGTGTGGTTTGGAAGCTGGAAAATTGGTTCCCCGCGAGAACTAGATGCTGGTCAGATCAGAAAGGGGAAAGGTGATGAAATCAGTGTTCTGAAGGTACTATAACCCTTGGGAAAACAAAAATGGCAAAGTGTTGGCAGACGAAATATTTTAATCTCAGAATAGAAATGCACTAATTTTGAAACTAGAAATCTTTTCATAATGAAATAATAAGTTAATATTGTTTATTTTTGGTCTAGTGTGCTTGTTTTACTCCCAAAGAAAGGGAGCTGGTTCAAGAAGCGGAACCCTTTGGGTAGGAATTTTGTAACCTACGTTCAGCATTTTCGTATCTCGGTTTTGGAACGTCACGTATTGTGTCATGAATGAAATGGCCACAATTCCATTTTCAAAACGGCAGGTCCAGTTTGCTCTCGTAACCATGTCTCTGATTCACAGGAACAGAAAAATCTTCCCCTCTCTTGCATGCTTCAGCTTCCTGCAGAAAATCTACGGGGTGTTTGTGTCTTTTTCACTCGAAATCCACAATCGACCACCCACGTGCTTGTGCGTGTGAACAAGCATCCCCTTATGATGTGTTATATAAGACTCGAGGTTCCAGTCGAGTCCTAATCAGCAAGACTCGAGTGTCCGGAGCTTAGCATGTCCCGTTGTTGTTCTCATCTTCTAATGTTTCTGGGTTGCCATGAGGTCTGGCTCATTAGTTCTGTTCAGTGTCGGTCGGGCAGGTCTGTCAGGTTTTCCTAAGGCACTTCAGGACAGACTCTGTCGCTGCTAGCTCTGTTCACACTGTCTAGCTGGTTTGTTTATTTTCTTCTCTCCCCACCCCCGTCCGCTTTGTTTGGGTGCAGAACGCCGCGCCACCTTTTACTGGGAGACAGAAGAGACGTTCGGGAAAAGTGGGTCACATTTGTGTGACGTGCCTCTTAGTTAACATTCAAAACAGACACCCGCCTGATTGAGTTTATGCAGAACTAATCCCGAGGCTCATCTGCATGCCTTGGCCAGAGCAATGAAAGGTCAGACGGTTTGGCCAACAGACTACAGCACACCAATAAACAAATATAAATTCTATAACGTTTAGGCAGTCGTTTTGATTAGGGATGCACAATAATATCTGAATCATATCAGAATCGCCCGATAATTGCTTTTTTTAAGGCATCAGCATCGGGCTGATGATTAGATTTGCCCAATATTTTCAGCCGAAATTTGATGATGCATTTATTGTAGGACGGAAAGGTAGCGCTTGTGCCAGGCGTGTCCGGAGTCTGAGATGGGATTTTTATACGGCCTGCGCTTTCTATCTTAAAACGGATGACGTTATTTAGTAGCAAATTTCTGAGCACGCAGTGGAACATTCGTGAGAAAAATCTCTTGTCTTTTCATGCTCAAGTCTGCCTGCACTCGCAGAAATGTTTTACTAACTAAATTGCGTTTGCCTCACTTAGCGAATGTGAGCCTGCTCATGGGCTGTGTCCCGAGCCGCTTAATAGTATGGTAGGTAAGGCGTTTTCTGTGCGGTAGTATGCATCTCAAAAAATAGCCGGGGTTGTAACTTAACGGCTCTCTACACACTAGGTAGTACACATGGAGAGTCACACATGCACCGTTTGACTTGGTACACCACATAGGGCTGGAAGTGACTTTTTCTTAAAATCTTGTCTTACGCTCGAAATGCTCTGCCCTCGCTCAACTGTGCTTTCATCGTTGCTTGACTTGGCACTGTTAGAAATGTCAGAGTTATGGTGCTATTTTGTGGCAAAATTCTGAGTGTGCAGGAAACTTTGACGAGCAAAATATCTCGTCTTTACATGTGCAACGTGCCTTCCTCATTTATCGGCAACGGTATCGGCAGATGTAAGCATGAAATTATCAGATATCGACATCGGCCGTTAATTCCCATATCGTGCAACACTAATTTGGATAGCCAGCCAGTCTGTCAGTTATTTTTTCGATTAGTCAATTACTCCGTCATTATCTGTCACAGGTTTGGTGTGTTATATCCCTGCTCAAGCCTGCACACCAGTGAATGTCACGGTTGTATAATCTCTGCCTTAACATCACGTGATGAGTTCCCATAGCTTGATAGCTTCAAATCAAATGTAACAAGAGTACATGTGATCACAGTAAAAAAATAATAATAATAAATTAAATAATACAAATTAAAGTGCAAGTAGTCTTTTGAGTGAAAAGAGAATTTGTGACCCTCCACGGCAAAACCAGTCGCTTGTCGTAAATTTTCATGTAATTATGTTTTCATGAAAGGGCATAAATCAAGCTTCAAAACGATACCTATATTGAATGAATCGGACGACATATGACTGAGATATCAACATTCAAAGGAGTCGGGTTTCTCCTGTCACGCCAAGTGAGAAACGGAGAAATCTGCCTTTGAAGTTGACTATCGCCGTAGCACTCACAGACGCTTGGTGCGGTCGCGGCTACGTTTGCATTTACGCTAGCCTACGCTGCATTCACAGCCACACGGATAGCCTACCTGCGTTAGGTTAACTGAACTCGGGAGACGAAGATGGATTCCGGAGAAATATCTTCACGCTAGTCGACCAGTGGATTTACCGTAAATACTGAAGTAGAGCGGTCAAAACAGAAACTTTTAACATTCTGCTGGAATTGAATTCCTCACCTCAAGAAAGTCAAGTTTTTAGGATGGAAAGGGTAAGTTTTTCAGCGAAATTTATTCACAACAGTACAGTATAGACCTTCCACTGTTTCAAAACACTAAAAACCAAAAATCCAACAATTTACCCCACACAACATAAACGGTCGTTTTTCTCGGAAACCTCCGTTGCGACAAACGACTGGTTTTGCCGTGGACGGTCACATTTGCAAATAAGTAACTTATAGCAGCTTCTGCCCCAGCATGGGGGGCTGTTAACCTAAAATGTGGCCATAAATGTGATTTTTTTTATTTATTTATTTTTTTTACACAAAGTAGTCATGAGCAAAAAACAGGGAAGAAAAGGAGAGAGGGCAGGCTACTCCTGTTATTCTCTTAATCCATTAATTAACACAACTGAAACATCTTTCAACCAGCCAGCATCATCCACAAGACCTTGTATTTCAACTGGTTAACTAACATAACCTTTACTAGAGTAAAGTTGGCCGAAGCACAAAGTGTTTGTTCGTTGTAAGTAAAAGATCTACAAGGTGCCAACATGAGTGACTTAAAACCTGTAGAGTGTACCAATTCAGAGGAGACATGGCTCCATGGTGCTGCATTTTAGACATTCTCACATCATTGGAGAGCTGCTGTATAATGGCACATCTGCTTCATTTTTCTGTATTCAACTTGTCTTTGTGTGACCGTGTTTAACCCTGTTAAAGTCTGTGTCATTTATCCTGCATTAGTGCAGAACGCAGTCCTGGCAGACAATGGAAGCCTCAGGAACCTCTTGTAGTGCACCACAAATTACACGTCAACAAATTTTTATAATTGATAACGTCGATTAAGTAGGGGTGTTGAATTGAATCGCATACATGGTGCGTCGCAGTGACATTGCTTAGTGATTTTCTGGGGGTGGCACAGAAATTCGTGTTTAAAAGAACATTCTAGTTGCAGATATGGCTGCCCGATCTGCGATCCACGCTCAATCTGCGTGCAGTGGGAAGTAACGTAGAAAAACAGATGGGATGCATCGAGATATCGAATCGAATCGTTGACATGATAATCGTATTTGAATCGAATTAAACGATTAAGGCGAATAATCATGGCAGCCGTAGTAACTTCTAATGCTAGATCTTTAGATCTCGAAACCCAGTAGTATACTGCTAAATTTCCACCTTCTCATTTGAAAGCGTAATCATCACTGTGACAGCAGATTTCAATCGTTTACCCCGGAACCAGGAAAAGGCCTAACCATTAACGACTGTCAGAGGCCATGAAAGTGCCCCAGAATTCCCCTGGCATCCTTGCTCACTTGTAGTTGGCACACGGCACAAGTGTGCTGTCCTGTACCATGTTGGAGTGTGATTTTCTCTGCCAGCCAGCATGGCCCCGATGTTTCACTGAGGGTCAGACGTGATTTGTGTTTGCTCAGTAAATTCAGGTCATTTCCTTTAGTCACAGGCCTGCCCGGACGGCACTGGTCTTCCTGGAAAACTAGGGCCAAGATTCCTCTCAAGACTCATTAATAGTTACAGCCAAGGAAGTAATTAGGAAAAAATGTGATTTCCAATTCGGTTGTCGTTAATCAAGACACGACTGTGCCGAGCAGATGCCAGAAATGCAAAACGGCAGCAGTCGGAGCGTTATCAGTTCAACTTTGGAAGTAGGTCGAAGTTTTAAAGTAGGCCGTTTGTACCTTCTTAAACTTTGTCTGCTCACATAAAAAGCTGCACGCTCGAACTTTTACCACTTTGCCTTTTCACATTTCCTCCCCTGTTTCTCATGTGACATTTCAGAAGAGCAGAGTGTTTTCGCCGCACTCAGTATGTCCTACTTCTTGGGGTCAGATAAAGCCCTGCAGGTCAGTTGCCCTAGACGCCCTCCTCTTTAACGTGATGCATATGACGTCAGTCCTGTAATGACCAGCTCATACATTAGACCTTTTCTGATCTAATGAACGCCTCCATTAGTCTGCCGGAGCAGTGGAAATAGACGGTCAGCGATCTCGACGAACCCCGTCACTCCGCCTCCCATCAGCCCAGAGGCGATGGAGAGAATCTCCGCCTGCGTCACTGGCATGATGTTCTTTCACCTGATGTTGTAATCAGGCTTGTGAGTGCAGCTCGCGCTGTCTCACTAGCCTCGAACTCCGAAGAGTCTTTGCACGTGACACAGATCCAAAAAAACAGTCTTGAATCCAGTCTTTTTTGTTGTCTTTATCTTTACTCCAAGCAAAAGATGAATTCTTAGGACTACAAAGAGACTTTACGTGACGGTCAAAAGACTGTAGCGCTCCTGAGTTCTTGGCTTCAGCTCACTTCTACCGTCTGCGTACGTTCTTACTTCTTTATATATATTTCAGGAAGCAGTCAGATAACGGCACGTAAGGTAACTACGTATTACTTCTGTCGTTACGTACTAGTACATTTAACGTGTATACGTATTAATATAACTCTGTTACGTAACAATGTATAGAAAGTTCATATGGAAAGTTCCAGAAATATTCAAATTAGCATTGTAGCTCTAGTTTCTACTACAGTTATGAAATATTAAATCCAAATATTCAAACATTCATGCAACACAAAATGGCTCTAACAAGGCTGTTACACTGAACTGTGATCACCCATGTTGCTACTTTATTTTATTTGTGCTATCGGCCTAAATGGCACTACATAAACAGAAAATGTCTTAAGTAGCTGATCAGAACAAGTCATTTTATAGTACTACTACTAGTACTATAGTACAACTTATAATAATAAGAATAAGAATAATATTGTTATTGTTATTAAAATATAGCCGCAAGCGGCAACAAGCATGGTTCCAAAGAAACAGCATTTTTTTCTATAGGGCACAGGTTCAAGAGTTATAGGCCAAAATGCATTTGCCTTTGCTATACTGCCACTTTTAGGCCAATCACTACGCGTTTCCTTGTATTTTGAGATGCGTATCCATCAAGTTTGCCTTACGGTTTAGGCTGCGTATACAGTAATCCCCCAGTTATACGCGGATCAGGACTCGCGGATCCAGCCATACGCAGATTTTTCACGAGAACCGAACTCCTCGTTTCACGCGGAAATCTCCGCAACAGCGCGGAACCTGCAAATATTCTCCACTTTTTTTTTTTTTTTTTTTTGCTTTTTTTCATTGACAATTTATTTTTACGCATTTTATTTGTAATTATTAAGAAAATGTACTAATTTTGTAACTTAAATATGAGCATGCAATTCTGTATAAATGTTTTTGTACTGTCGCGAGAACACGAAGAAAACTCTGTTGGGATAGTTAAATATGCTGTACTGGGACTTGCATCGGACAGCCTTTTTTTAAAGCACTTGATTGCCTGTCCGCCTCCCCTGACTCATCTTGAGAGATTCTCTTGTTTTTCGTTTTTACTTTTTTTTGCGTTTCTACTTTAGTATGTTTCAGAGAATTCCATATTTTTAATTTAAACCTAGTTATTGTTTATAATGTTTGCGTCTCGGCCGAGAAAGACAGGCCAACGGCCGCCGTGCATCGGACAGACGTTTTTTTCCCCAGAGATACAGATTGCCAGTCCGTCCCTGACTCATCTTGAGTGTTTTTTAAACCCCAATAGTTTTATTACTGTACTGTAAATTAAATTAAAAGAGGCGGCTCAGTCGCTGCCCAATGTCTGTGTCTCTACAATAAGACGCGCCGCTGATGAACAGTAAATTATTGAACTGTAAAAAATATTGGTCATTGCACCTACATTTTACTGTATTTTTTTTTTTTTTTTTTTTT
Source organism: Distichodus sexfasciatus (assembly GCA_032718565.1). NCBI lineage: Eukaryota > Metazoa > Chordata > Actinopteri > Characiformes > Distichodontidae > Distichodus > Distichodus sexfasciatus. Next base: position 1,709,708 of record JAVGVS010000074.1, read on the forward strand.
TTTTACTAAAAACTGCACTAATTTATTACTGTATTTACTTGTTTATACCAAAGAAAGTGCCCTTGTCTGAATTACAGGACACATTTATATGGGCATACCTAATATTTTCGTTAAGAGAATTGTATTAAACTGGGTTTAAAATGAAATTAAAGTGTTCTGGGAGCAGATTTTGGGGCATATTTAGGGTTTACATTGTAAAAATAGGCATTTTTTTTAACCAAAACACAATAACGCGTTTTTTCATTATACACGGGTGTTCTTGGAACATAACCCCCGCGAATAACGAGGGATTACTGTATACGTAGCATTTTTAGCGCCCCATATTGTATATCAGTTGGTGCCACATGACATTCTTCGAATTTTAGCCTAGATTGTTTATGGTAAATAAGCCACGCCCTGCTGCAATTATTTCACTAATTTTTGCTGCCCTTTCGTGAAATCCCCCAAAAACTTTGTGTTACAGTATCAGGCTAAATCCACAGATTTATTTGACACCTCACTTGCTTGTTCACAATTTATTTTTTGGCCTACTATGCAAATTAACTCAGAATCTCAAAACGTGAAGTCCATAGTCCCAATTAGATTTTTTTTTTTTGGCTTAAGCCAAAGAATTAGCTAAAAGGAATTTTCACATTTTGTTTTATAGGGAAAAATAAAAAATAAAAAAATAATAATTATTATTATTCCTATAACCCCTTTTATAATCCCATTTTCACTTCCCAAAGAGGGAAAGATATGTCTCAAAAGACTTTGATTACTACATATTACCAGTTTCAGTAGTGTATTTTATCTGTTAGACATGATTTAGACTTACTGTGCAGTGCTGTTTTAAAATTAATGCAGTATCTTTGGTTTTCATCTGTACTTTCTGTATGTAAATGTCAGAAGCAAGACATACACTGACCTGCCACTTTATAATAAAGATCTCCCTTGTACCTGTACTATCAAACTCTGACAGACTGTAACCCATCTGTTGCCATGTGTAATCTGTCAGACACCGTCCCCATTCACCACCGATCAGTTTCTGACCCCAGGACCCAAATTGACCTGGTATTAATTGCGTCACAGTCCATTTCCAACACTGTGAACTGCACAAGTAAGTTAGGCCGAGAAGCTTTGCGCAAGTGTGCTAATGACAAACATAAACTCCATATGACCATAAATGATTTAAAACAGTAAAACAACCAACCCAGCAAGCATGTTGTATTCCCAAATTACTCCCCGAGTTACTCTCAAACTTTTTAATAATGCCATATTGACTCAGTCAGCTAAATTAAAAAGCACTGTTACAAAGTACTTCATCCCCTTACAGAAATTATGTCCACCCAGAACTTTGAGGATGGTTTAAGTCCCGAAGGTACAGTCAAGATCACTTCTTCATCAAAAGACTCACAGATAGTGTGTTGAGACGGAAGGAGATGATTTTGAATCTCATCAATGTTTTTTTCAGTTTGAAAAAGGGTACCAATAATTTTGATCTTTAGCATGAATCAGAGGCAGATTGACAACCTCAAGATTTTAGCACCGGATTGTCAAGCATAGTTTGTCCAAAAATGTAAAGTTTGCACTTACTCTCACTTCTCACTTTTTGCTCAGTCCTCCCTTTTTTTCACTATTCCTCACGTAGGAAACTTAGGGCAAATGGATTTAATGTAGTTTTTTTTAGCTCATATATTTTACCTGTTTCTAATTCTAAACTTACATGTTTTTTTTTTTTACATGTTTAGTTCTAAACTTACATCGATTTTTATGTTTGAAATCTCTTCCCTACAGCACCTGCTTCCTGATGGGTCCCTTGAAACAGCTGAAGCGCATGTTCGATCCAAACAGACTCATAGCCACGATTGTCATGCTGGTAAGCGTTGAAACGTTGTCTCTTCCCATAATTGCACTAACTTTTTCCCATATGGGTGAAGCTGCATTCCTGGAGGCAGTTCACAGGTTGGTGTTTTCTTTTTCATGCTCACACTCATGTCAACTCATCGGCCATCTTTACCATGTTGAGCTGACGGGTTAAAGAAGGGAAAACACAGAAAAAACTCAAGACTTACAACGACTCTGAATGCTACCGGCACGAATGAAGAGAAGATTAAAGAAGGAATGAATTATCTGCAGAAACTGGAGCTAAGCTTGACCCCAGTGGACAAGTGAACGCATCCCCATTAAGGCCTTGGCTGTAACTGTACTGAGGTTGAGCTTATGCAGCCACTCTGTCCTTAAAATACAGTCACACATACACACACACACGCACAGAGCCAACAAGGCACTTGTGAAAGACTTTGCCAATCCAAGATCAATCCTAAGACTACTTAAGAGTCCGGGATGTTGCGAGTTTCTGTAGAGTGTTGTGTTAATCCAGTGAAGGAGGTGAAGCTGGAGTGCACAATATTCTGTATACACTGGAAACACTTTCAAATGGGCCCAGAGTGTGTCGTGAAGTCGGTTAAAAACTGCCGTCATGCCCTTGTATTTACGTTATAGATGCATTACGCCTGGTCATTTTTGGAGCAGTTTTGCAAGCATGCATCTCATCAACCCCGAACCACATGGGATTATCTGGAGATTCCTAAATCCCTCTCCCAAATGAAGGGCAAGCGTGTCCTAAGCAGTTACTCTTTTTAACAGATGCCAGCTGTTCAACACTGCTATTCTGTAAAGGGTTACTGATTATCTGGCAGATAGTTGTTTAAATGCATCTGTGTATCAAACTGGCTTACATGACTTTAAAAGAATCACTTAATGCACTTAAGAGCTATTTGTAATGATTTCTCATGTGCGTGTTGTCTCTTTACTCCCCAGCTGTGCCTGGCCCTGACATTAATGTCAGTCTTCTGGGTAAGGAGCTTTTTTTTTTTTTTTAGATATATTACCTTGAACAAGTGTTGATTTTAATATGCATATTTTTTTAGAACTGCTGTGGTCACAATGTGATTAAAGATGTAAAGCTGTTTGATGTTCCCTTTCCCCATAGTGGAAAAAAAAGGGCCTCGCTCTCATCTTCTGCATCTTACAGTTCCTGGCCATGACGTGGTAAGTTACACACTCGCCTTGTTTTTGTCGTAAGGTTGATAAAGGACTGTCTAGTTCCAATCCTAGAGGGCCGGTATCCTGGAAGATTTCCATCATGCCTGGTGAGTCAGTTCTGGCGAACTTCCGCCTGAGACATGGTGTCAATCTTAATGTCAATGTATCCTCCAGGATGCTGGCTCTCCAGGACCAGAACTGGGGGTTAAGATAAGGATTTCCGCTAGGGGTGAGCGATATATCGGATATACTCGAGTACAAATGTACATTGAGCACAAATCCTCACGTTAATGTTAAACAGACAGCGCGTACTTCACTTTCGAGTTTCGCCTGTCTGCCCCCCCACTCTAATAGCGCATGCAAGTTTTGTTGCGGAAGCGAATGAAAAGTGAGCATGCAGAGAGAGAGCGAGAGAGAGGGAGAAGTAATTATCCATGTGATTTCAGAGACATTAATTAGAGATGGAAGCAGACAACTTGGTTCTGAAGAAAAACAGAACTCGTTCTGTTGTTATGTACACAAAAACAGAAGTGAACACATAAAAATGCATAAATGACATTCTTCACGATGTAAATGCACGCTGTGTGTAATTTGACCTCTGAACTTGACCCATCCGTGAAGGAGCAGTGGGCAGCTTTTTGGCAGCGCTTGGGGACGGTACCTTGCTCATGAGTACCTCAATGGCACCTGTACCGGTTTATTATTCACACATTTATGAAAGTGTTGTAAACGATTTTGAGAAGTATTTAACTCCTAACAATGAACGGCTTCTTTCCACTTTACGCTTGCATGCGTGTGTAAGGTGGCTGAGCCTCGACTTACCACAATAAATCCAGTTAGGAGGCCAAAGTCTCGAGATGCGCTTTGTGCACGTTCACCGGCGCCTTGCCCTGTGGCCCTAAACCAACTTGGCAACCTTTACTCCTCTTCTTTGGACCATGACCAAATGGATACTCCCAGGGCAGGCGAGCCGTGATCAGGCCTTTATTAAGCTGTACAGCTTGCCACTAAATGCGTGCTGCTTTTCACCATCAATGGTGTTGTGACTGTTTAGTTCTGCTAAGTCCTTGGCTAAAAAGAACCCGAAAATCCAAAAGGTCGGCTGGGTAAACAAGTGATGGCTAGCAGAGTGTTTTGATGTTTGATGTCTTCTAATAAATCTAGAATTTAAGAGGACTTTTACACTAAATACAAAATGCAGTGCAGGCCTGGACAGATTTGTGTATATATATATATATATATTGCTCAATAACATTATGATATGAGGGCTTATACTATAGTCACTAATTATCCAGCTTCAGTTATTAGTTATTGAAATACACCCTGCTGTAATTTCAGCAGATTATGGGGAATGAATTCAAAAGTCCATTGGAACTCCTGGAAAAGTAGTCATTGTCTGATGGTGAAGATTAAGAGAATTCCAAGAGTGAGCCAAGCATTTTTCACAGCAAAAACCAGCTACTTCAAGAGAGTTTTTTGCAGAATTAGTAGCTGTGTCCAAGCTTTTTCATGGTACTGTGAGCATGTTTAAAAAGCATTTTGTTTCAACGTAGAGATCAGTGTGATCAATCAGAAATCCAACTTGCATGATTCTTATGCAACAATGATTAAAAATGAGAGGCCGCAAGAATAAAACAAGTGTGTCTTTTATGATAAAGCTGTATTTAAGTGATGTTTTAGTGAGTGATTATTCGTCACCGTTACAGACCACAGCACGCAGTGCACCACAACGAAAGTTGACTTTTTGACCCACCCGTAAAGGAGCAGTAGGTAGCTTTTTTGCCAGTGCCTGGAGAACAGTAGCTCAGTACACTGAGTAGCTCAGTGTCCGAGACTTCAACTGCCGACCTTCCGGTTAAAAGTCCCTAACCCTAACTACCAACTGGCCCTGTTAAATAATTATGGCCCTTTCCACTACCCAAGTGGGGCAGTTGGTAGGGTAGTGGTTAGGGAGTTTGCCCTGTGATCTGAGAGTCACTGGTTCAAGTCCCGGACTGGTAAAGATACCTATGAGCAAGTACAGTCCCCAAGCACTGCTTCCTGGGTGCGGCCAAAAAAAGCTGCCCACTGCTCCTTCAAAGAGGGATCAAATGCAGAGCATTTCATTTCATTGTGGTGCACTGTGTGCTGTGCTGTGTTCATAATGACAAATACTCACTCACTTAAATAGTGTAGTTTAGGTTTTATTGTGGCACCTTTCAAAACGATTTCATCCGAAAAGTCTATGGGATTCTTTTGAATATATCACAGGTTTGTTATGAGACTAGAGCGATCAGTAGAAAATCACAATCTGATAAAATTGACAATTATTGATGAAAAAGTGGCCAGGCAAGGCCAAGTCCATTTGTGGTAAAGCAAAGTTTTGATAATTTAACTAGCGTGAATTACCGAGAAAGTGAATAATACTGATTGAACCTGGTCAAATCTGTATTTCCGGTCTGTGAGCAACAGCTAAGCAGCCTCATTTTATAGCAGAGTGGGCAGATGTCCACAGCTCAGCAAAGCAGCTCTAGCATATGCGTTTGGCTGGGAAACTGTGCTAATCTGATCCTCATAAGCACATCCTGGCCCTTTCCACTGCCCACAAACACAGCACAGGTGTGCAGCGCTCAGAATAGAAGAGACTGCCAGGGCAAGAGAGACAAATGGCTAACTTTATTTGCATTCCTCACCCGTGTTTGTGTGTGTGTGTGTGTGAGAGTGTGCGTGTGTGTGTGTGCGCTTTTACACACATCACTTGGACAGACTTTGTTGCCCGTGTAATTGCCGTCATTTTGCACTAACGGGAAGTTCTCGTCCCCCACCCGCTCCCCCCTCCCGCACCCTGACTCACGCAGAACCACCGATCTGCTGTCGAGGATAGCCGTCGCCCTGGCAACCGCTCACTGCAAAGACGCCTGCGCTTGCTAGCAGCGGTTGCGTTCCCGCGCGCCTGGTGCTCACTGCCCCGTAGCGAGGCGCTTGCCCCAAAACCCAGCAGCGCATAGCGAGATTCCTTACGTTCCTGGATAAAGCTGTCAGTTAATACAGCATCTGTCCCTAACCTCATCCTCATTCTAAGTCACCAGAGCAGGCCGTCGGTAATGTTTAACTGCTTGGTGGCTTTTCTTAAACTTCGCTGGAAGAGGAAAGCAGGAAGATCTGGCTGCTGAAATTAGGGTAGCTGAAATGATCGCGGTCGACGCTGCTAACGCTCGCCAGGTTCTTTATCAGAAACACTTACGGTACTTTATGCCTACAGTTACTGACTTTAATAATGAAACACAACTGTATAGGAGTAAGATTTTTTAGCTGTGTTAAGTATTCAGCTTCATGTTTTTAACCCATTCTTCAGGATCAGTTGGCCTCAATCTCTTTTTCATTCCTTCATGCCTTTCTCAGCTTCCGACACACCCTAACCCAGTGATCAGGGATCTTTAAATACCTTGTACAGATGTCTTAGAAGCTGGCACAGAGAAAAAAAATGAATGAGATCTACAACTTCTTACTAAGTGTGTGCAAAAAAACTCAATTCGAAGCACCATTCTTTCTCTGTTGATTCAAAATTGATTCACACATTCCAAAAAATCGATTCATATTTTGCAATTAACGTAATGGCACTAGTTTACTTTTCCCCCAACTCAGGTTAAGCTCACCACTCCTATAGATGGTGCAATGTTGAAATCTGCCCAGATAGACCTCCTTCACATGAGCATGAAGGAAGTGCAGTCAGTATGTGTACATATGCATATGGTTTACTTAGATTTTTTTGTTAATCTTCCACAGTCAAAGGGGGAAAAATAACTCAAAACAGCAATCTGGAAACAAATTCATCTATGTATTGAATCATGAATCAATTTTGAATTTAATCATGAGCCCAAGAATCAGAATCGATTTGATTTGTGACGTGTTCTGAATCGTGCCCCTCTACGTTTTACTGTCATAAAGAGCTAGTTCAAGGGGACAGTACATGAACACAGTACATGTTGTTTAATTGCGCTCACCTTGCACAACTGTTTTGCATCCCCCTGCCATATTCAGCAGATAGTATGTGACTGTCAAGTAGTCTAGGTATGTGTCATGCTAGTGTAAGTGGGATATTATCACATCTCTTGGTAGCTCAATGGTTTGGGAGTTTCCCTCATGATCGGAGGGTCGCCAGTTCAGGTCTCGGACCAGTAAAGGTACCAGTAAGGTACTCATGAGCAAGGTACCTTCCCTGAGCACTGCTTCCCGAGCGCTCCCAAAAAAGCTGGCTACTGCTTCTTTGACGTGGGTGAAATGCAGAGGACACATTTTGTGGTGGTGCAGTGTGTGCTGTGTTGTGCTGTATTCACAATGACAAATAATTACTCATTCACCGTAAATTTCTCAGTGTCAGAGTCACTGCCAGATTGAACATGGTCAGGACCTACATAAATATTTAGTTAATTGCTGATCGAGTAAAAATTTGCAGCTGGTAAAGGGCTAGTGTGCTAGTGTCCACTGGAACATTGCTTTAATAGTGTAAGATAATGCTGCTTGTGACAGCTTCTATGCTCCTTTCTAAATATGAAGAGTTTCTTTAAAATTTCTTTAAAGTCACTAAGCAGATATATGATAGGTGGAACTGCAGTCGCATAACAAAGGTGCCAACAAAGTCACGAATTGTCTGGAATAAATATAAAATAGACTAAACTATTGTTGAACTTTTATACAATAAGTTTGTCATTTGTAAAATGTCATGTCACATTCACAACATATCCAGACCATGTTTCATTTCCTAATTACAGTCACATTATCTCGGGAGCTACTTGTGGTTAAGGGCCTCGCTTGGTGGTCTAATAGTAGTTACTGGGATTTGAACTGCCAGTCTTGTGATCACTTCCCTCCACTTACACCACAGGTTTCACTTCATGTTCTCATTTTAAATCCCACGGATTGTTTCCTGAGACATTACCTGTTTGGTAATCTCTAAATGATTTCAGCAATTGCAAATGACGTTGCAACATGATTTAAGACTATTACATAAGACTGACGTTAAAATGTGTTAATTTGAAATCCCTCGACAAGTCTGTGGCCGGACAATAACTCCTGGCTATGTCGGCTTATCTGTGACGCAGAGATGGATTATTATGAGCTGATAGAATTGATCACAAATGTTACCTTGTTTGGAGTATTAACTAAGCTCACTGACAGTAGCACTGTTGTGTTTATGGGTTATTAATTTGGCTTTTTTTTTCATTCCAATTTATGGTTGGTGATAACACATTAACATGCATCTTCTGTTGTTCTTGTTTTTTAGGTACAGCATTTCATACATTCCTTTTGCCCGGTAAGTTGCTGCATTCCAATACTTGATCTTAGGATGCACTCTTTCGAGTTCTTTGATAATTATATTTTTACTAGAGGTCAAACTCAGGTAAAATTGGCATTTCCGGGATTATTGCTGGTTAAGGGGGCTGATAACCAGTATTTGGAACCAATAGAGAAAATTTTGAATTTTACAAACACCAAGCTCAGCTGAAACTCTCTTCTCTCCTGCTTCTCGGAAGCTTCACGCTGCGCGGGTGTGCGAGTGTGGTGTGGGTGACAACAAGGCTTCAGCGTTGATTGGGCTACTACTCATGTTAGATATAGCCAATCAGAGACTGTTGTGGTCGGGACATTAAATGAAGCAGAGAGTCGAGAGCAAACGACACAGAGAGAAGAGATGGCAGTGGAGCCACAGTAGCGCACCTTGTAATGACTTAATATCGGTGATGGTAAAGCCAATACTGATAATTGGCAAAATGACTAATATCGGCCCCCGATGATCAGCCCGGCCGATAATCAGTCGACCCTTAATTTTTACATTCTACAAGTACATTTACAAATCCATCATTTCTGAATAGAAAGGGATTGTGCTGAGAAATTTGACATCTGTCAAATGAGATTAACTGTTGTGGTCGACATCTTCCTAGAAACAACCCCCACACATTTAAGAGTACAAATTTTAATATAATTTTATATTATTCATTACATGTTCCAGCCAGGTATTGTCTGTGTTTGTGGAAATAAAACCAAATCAATATTGTAGTCATCCCACCCAGGGTGAAAGCTAAAGAATGCCTCCAAATGGCAACGTGCACTCTCCATTACACAGGAGGTGGTGGTGGTGGTATTTTTTTCTTGGTAGAAGGAAAGGAGGGGTGAATGAATGAAAACATGTTGTTATTTACTCATGGCTGTGTGGCCGTTGTCCTCCACCATATGGCACTAATCCTCTCTTGGAGCACGTTGGGCTCTCAGTGCCACGCAAATGCCGACTTGTTTTTTTTTCCCCCTCCTCCTCCCCTCTCTTCTCCTCGCTTGAAACCCCGTAAAGCTATTTGATTAATTCCTTAAAACAGAAGTCAAAAAGCCGTCTCTGCTATTTCAGGAGCTCATCCAGCTGTAGGAGTCCTCGACTCTTCTCACGCCAATGATATTAGATTAGATTATGTTAGGGTTGGACAATGGACTATTGATTAGAAATTCTTGTTGATGCTGGAGATTATTTTAGTAACCGTTTGACGTTATTACAATTTGAGAGGTTCCTTTGTTTTGTTTTGGCGTTTTGGTTTTTTTTGTTGTTGTTTTTTTGGAAAGGGCACTCATCTATTGCCATATGTGAGTCTCCCCCGCTGCCTGGAGTGCTTGATGTGTGAAAGATCCTAATAAAGACTGACAGCCGTGATGCCCCTGAACCCCACCCTACTCCACCGCACACACCACCCCCACCCGTAACCCGTGTTTTCTGGGTGTACAAACGCTTGAGCATCTAAAAAGGAGGTGGTGTATTTTACAAACCCGTCTCCTGTTTTGATTGTGATAATGGGTCTCGTTCTTCATATTGTTCGTTCAATTTATCATTAACAAAGATGTTTATGTAGTATGATCTTATACCATTGTAGCACTGGAGAAACTCCGGTAAGCTAATGTTTTGCACAAACAGGAACGCAATAAAGTTTGCCCGTCACCGCTTGTAAATTGTTCTTACCTAAGAACAAAAGTTCTTGACAAAAGTGAAATAAGAAAACATTGGTGAATGTCAGAATCTTGGTGAAAATTGTTGATTTGCTTTTAAGAACTCATTTTTTAGGAATGTTTTTTGAACGAACAAGTCCATCGTTTTCATTTTTCCTTTGAGATTAGGCTCCGTTGTTGATCTCCCGATTGTGCTTTGCTCTACAAAAATCACAGTGCTGTTTTGATCCCGGGTTTATAGGGACACGCCCATCCCAAAGCATGTGCGGCTGTTTACCGACCGGCCCCCTCGGTTAAGACCCTTTTTTCATTGGGCTGTTATTGGATTAGCTAGGACTGGAGGCTACGTCACAGGCTGTTGTTCAGCCAGCCCTGTTTTTCAACATGTTTTCCTTAATGAGCGCCCCACCCTCTCGCTTCGCCGAAGTGGCATCACTGCCCATTCACTGGCACGGCCCCTCGCAGTGATCCCTTAATGTATTTTGCTCAGTCCTTAATGTGTATTAGTCCCTAATGGGGTTTTACGACCCCCAACTCTGTGCATTCGTACACTAAACAGTTCCTCCGCACTCCGCGGCCCGTTGCCTCCGTGTTTCGTCAGAACTCCGCAAAACTGCATCGTTATTTATTTATTAGTCTTTGAAACCGAGTACTAAACTAGTGGTTAGTGATCTACATAGCTTCAAGCATGGAGGTTGATGTGCGCATGTGCGTTTGACCTGCAGAATGAGGAGGAGGAATAGTAACAATGAGCGTCTAGAGGTAGGAAGAGAATGAAGTCACCGGTTGCTTTTCCGGGAGCCCAGAAACCCCCCCTCCCCCTTTCCCCCTTCCTTTCATGCTTTTCCTCCTCTCCTCTTCCATTTAACCTTGCCTGCTTTCACACCTCCTCCACTCCGAATGCTCAGCACTGGATAAGTCTGCATAGCAACACACTGAAGAGTGTGAGAGCTGTGGAGAAAAAGTGAGACAGAGAGAGATGTGGAGATGGAGAAAGACTGTGAGTGAGAGAAAGATGTAAACCGAGAGACATGGGGGAGAGAGAAATGGTGAGGGAGGGAGAATGATCGAGACGTGAAGGGGGATTGAGATTGAAATGGAGGGAGAGGGATAGAAGGAAAAGGAACATGGGAGGAGGGAAGCTGAGGCACAGAAGACTCTGTGACCTTGTTCTGCTGTTGCCGTGGTGACTGTGAGGATTGCATCATTCCTATGCCTTATACCTGGTGTGTGTGTGTGTGTGTGTGTGTGTAGTGGGGGCGCTCTGAGCATCAGTCGCTTTCCCGCCAAAACACAATAAAATATGCAACAGCTCCGCCCAACCACAACATCAGAAAAAAGGGCGCGCCAAGTTTTCTCCTTGAACACGGTTGTACTCGTAATGCATCATGTTGAAGTGTGTTTATCCAGTAGTAACGTTATGCTCTTCTTTTCCTACAGTGACGCAGTTATTAAGTGCTTCACCACCTGTTTGAGCTAAAACTGCTCTTCTCAGCACTTCACCTGATGTCCTCTTACAGAAGCCATGTATAAAAGAGTTTTATAAAGATTTTTTTTGTTTTATTGATTCTTGCTCTCATCTACGCCAGCACATTTTCCTCTGTTTTGAAGCATTTCAGTTATTCTAGGCATTAAAGTAGCAATTATAGTTAATGCTTTGTAAGATTTGCCCTAAATATAAACATTTCATTTTGTAATATATGCAATGACTAACTTTTTTGTTCTGTGTATGCTTTGCTGAGTGAAGGGTGTGTGCCTTAAATGGAAGTTTATTTAAGAACATAAGATTGAAAAGCATTTCTGATCTGTGATGACCATTTCTTAAACTGAAAATTATCTTAATTTCAATATCTGAAAGACATGCCATTGTGTTATTATTATTGACCTATTTACATTTCAAAAACTTCAATAAACTCCTCTTGTTCATGTTCTTGCAATTCATTCATTTTGTCCATAATGTTTTCTTTAGATGTAGAGGAAAAGAGAAAGTCAATGAGATGGAAAGAGATAGAGGAAGAAAAAGATATGAACAAAGAAAGGATGAGACTTGTAGAAACTAAGAGAAACAGAATGAGGGGTGTGTGTGTGTGTGTGTGTATGCCATCTATGCTGTTTGTTCACTCATCGATTCTGTAATATATTGTTTGGCATCAGGCAGCCTACTGTTGGCGAGTTGGCTCTCTTCTTTGTTCAGTCTGTTGATGCATCAGATTTGTGAGACGCCAGCTCTGTGTCACGGATGACGGGATGATATGATGGCAGCTTGGAGGCTGGCTGTCTCACAGACGCTGCTGCTCTCACCATCAGCTGTGACTCATTTCGCACAGCCGCACACAAAGGCAATAAGACGACATCCCCCATCTTTTTTTTTTTCTTTTCTTTTCTTTTTTTTTTTTTACCAAAGCAGTAGGCCATCAACTGACATCTTAATTAATTGTGTTCCATATGCTCAAATGCTGCATCCTATACCTCTCTCTGCCTTTATATGATTTAAACATGGCCCAACAACCCAGTGCAGCTTCTTCCTGTGGGTTTGTTGTCAAATTGCTTAGGCTGGCAGTCTGCTGTACCACAGCTGTGGTTGTCATGGTGACCATGGGGCACACGCCGTATCACTTCACCCTCCTCCACTGGCCCCTGGTCATACCGAAAATCACGTGGCTTCCGTTAGGGTAACGGGACAGTGCTGAACCGCTCCTGTACCATCTTCATCTATGCATCAATGCTGTTTTACATGGCAAAGACGTGGAAGTACTGTATCTCAAGACCATTTAGGGTACAGCACACACTCCGTATGTATTCTGCATTATATTGCCTCTCGTCCTGGGCACACAAAGAGGCATTAATATATTTCTCAGAATCAGCTGATGGTGTGTCTGCCAGTAAACGTTTAAAGTTCATCCCTGGAAGTATAAATGATGACGGTAACACTTTAATTGTATGTCATATTGTATCTGGTGTTGTGTCCTGATTAAAGCAATGACTTGAATATGATGGTGCATGTTTTTACATTGGCATTTCCACTATTTTCTCAGTAAGCATTTAATATAGATTTATGGCTTTAAAACGTAGTCACAACATGTACCTTAGGGAAAATAAAATAATAATAAAATAATTCATTAAGATATAAGCATTCATAGTGAATCATAGGAAGGCAGTTGGCCTATAGGACACAAAATGTGATTCGAATTTGTGGGAGAAAATCATGGCAGCTTTTTGTTGTGTACAATGAAAACAAGCGCCGACGTGTATTTTTTTATTGGCTTGGCGACATCGGCTTTTCTTTTCAGTGCGAAAGAAACGTAGAGGGCTTATGGATCAATAACCGTGGGGTCAGCTGTCTTTAACCTTTCCATGTTACCTCAAGGTCACTGTTACAAAACGCCCTAACAACTGGAATCTTGTTAAGATGTACGAAGTAGATGCCAACAATAATAGCCTAATCAAAGGCTAATTAACGGTCATTTCCGCATTTGCAGGAAATGCGTTTTATTCCTGGCAGGAGTATGTGGAGATGCTTGGTAGGCTAAAAAATAAGAATAAATAAAAATGGAACGACGCTAAAATCTCGTCCACATCGCCGGCTTGTTTTTTCCCCATCGCGTGTCATGCCTTCACGCCGTGGCCCCGCCCACCGGCGCGCGCATGTATAAAAGCCTGAAGCGTCAACTCGTGCGCAGTCCTGCTCCGAGCCGGTCGAGAGGGAAGCCAACCCACGCGAGTGAATGGATTTATTTGCGTTACGTTGATGAACAGAAACCACGTCATTGTTTTTACGTTTTAATGTGCGAACTGTTACTTATTTTTGAAACAAGATGCCTTTCCCACCCATAAACCTGCACTCGCGGATATCGTCGCCGGGAAAGGAGCTGTTCAGGAAAAAGAAGAGCGCCGCTAACGTCGTGCCACCTCAGTCTCTCCTCAGCCCGAAAGCGAAGGAGGAAAAGGAGGGCGAGAAAGACAAACTGTCCACGTCGTGGCCCTCGGCCAATTTGAAGCAGCTGGGCCGCAAGCCGCAGCAACAGGCGAGCAGAATCCCCGCCGAAATCCCCAGCCTCGAAACGGACGCTAAGGGCTCGTGGCTGCATCTGAGCAAGCCGTTGGCCAGCTCGTGCGAGAGCGTGCCGCGCTCGAGCTCCGGCGAATCGGCGGGGCCTCGCGGCACCCGGTATTCGTCGCGCAACTCGCTGGGGAAAGAGGAGGTAGAGCAGGAGGAGGTGCAGTTCTCCCTCAGCCTCACGCCCGAAGCTGTTCTCGTCATCCAGAAGCGCAACCTGGAGAAGCAGATGCTGGCCAAGCAGCAGAAGTGCTGCGGCTCGTCCGACTTTAGACACCGGCGCGTATTCCCCTCCAAGCGGGCGCAGGGCGCGTCGAAAAGCGCGGCGCCCCCCGTCGCCAAGCTGGACAGTCCCAACGACATTAGCACCATCGTCAAAATCTCCCTGCTCAACGACCAGTACAAATATGACGACGTCGAGTACGAGGAAGAGGACGGGGACGTGGACGAGACCGTTATGAGGAAATGTAAAGAGTGGCTGAAAGGCGTAGAAAGCGCCGCGGCCTTCGCCAAAGTCGACAAACTCTCCTCTCTCCCTCACCTGAAAAGCTGTTGACCAACGCAGTTGACACTGTGAGCACTGACAGGGCACGAATTCGCCCTTGATGGCGTTTTCAGTCCTTCATAATAGTCAACTTAAAGGACTGTTCCGAGGGCTGAGCGATTAATCGTTTCGGCGTCGTCGCTGTGTGCGCTTGCGCAATTGTCACGCCACAGAAGTCAAGTAAGGCTAATTTGAATCTAACGCGTCGTGCGACTGCTGTTTGTGCTGCTTGATCCAAGAGTAACAGTCGACCCGTTCGCTTTGTCCATGAGTAATTTCTGAGTCTGTTTTAATATAATTTACTCCGATCAAGCGTTCTTGGATAAAGTTTAAGAAATTATGGTTTGCGCTAAAAAAAAAAATTGTAAAAAAAAAAAATTAGATCTTTTTAGCTTTATTCCCTGACTTATTTTTCTATGTAGATGCACTACTCTACAAAATCACCACAGTAATTTTAGAATAATAAATGTTACACAATTTGAGCCATCCCAACCATTTGTTTTTTAAAATGCTGTTGTATATTGCAATATAGATCGCATATTGCAATGTTATTTCTCCCCATATCGTGCAGCTCTGGACTGTTATTATCTGCACTGGTGTAGCCTGTTGAAACGGCGCGTCGTTGTTTTTCTTTTCCTTGGACCACGACGCCGTCCTCTTCTTGAAGTCTTTTGCACTCGGCTGTTCTTTCCCACTCAGGTGCGCTTTAATGGCATTCGCTCACATAATGATGGAATGAATGAAGGAAAGAGAGCAAAAAGGAGGGAGCCAATTCCAAGCAATTAAGCGTTTGCATCTGCGGTCGCCAAGTACACACAGACTTCCCTTCACCGCGACGCTTTCTTTGTGCCAGAAAACAATAGCTGTCAAAGACAATGTCGGCTCCCCTCAGAAGAAACCTCACCAATATGAACTTGCAAAGTGCTGAATATGCACATGGATGTGTTTAAAAACCAGCTCTTGTACAGTATTTATTTTAAAACGTTAAGTTGTATTGTTTGTGTTGGATATCTTGTCATTTTTCAAAGCTTTTATAATAAAAGAAAGCGTAAAATTAGACAAACCTTTGTTTAATCTCCGCATTCTTCACACGATCACAAAAATGTGTCTGCAGTTACTTAACCAAAAATAGAAACAAAATGTGTTTTGTCCTAATTGCTATATAATGCAGGTAGGTCTGACTGCCTTTCCTCAGAATGACATATTGAAAGCCAAATTAAAGTCAGTAGTTAACAGCCCGGATTTGTAGCCTCTAGTTTGTATTATAAATGTTAGAATATTGATTTTGTAAAAGCTGGCTTCAACAGATCTTATTCTCCACAGGCGCTGGCATTTCTTCATTTTAGGAAATGCTAACGTTTGATTTATAAAGGGGTCCTGGAAGCGCCATAATAAATAATTTAGCGTCACTTGTCTTTGTCTGCCAGGTTGTCTGTCTGGCTGATTTGCTTAAAGAAAGAACTGTTGATACCCCTGCCACCGCTAGTAAATTAAAATCAAAAGCTGATTGCATTAAAACTAGTAAAAAGAAACTAAAGTAGTGGGACATATCTCAAACGCCGCCAGTGCGTGAACTGCCCTCTCTATGGCAACGACCTCTGAAACACAGACTTATTGTGAACTGTGTCAGAGCCGCAGTCGCTCTTGTGGACGCCGAGTTCGAGCTCAATTGTTTTTGTGTTAAAGTTTACTTTAGCTTAATCGATCATTGTCGAGCTGTGGCTTATGTATAAGCCTTAATGTATGATCTGAGGTGGATCAAGGTCGCTTGTAGCAGAAATAAATCAATACATGTGGACACTTTGCTAAACCGCTAAACAAGAGCAAAAGCGGATATTCGCGTCAAAGTTACTGTGGAAAAGTAAATGTGGTAAGTGAACCAATTAATTTGTGAAAAATGAAACACTAAACAATTTAAATGACTACCAAGACCATTATAAATGCTTAGCAGATGAAAACGACAGGTTTGACTCCGAAATTTCCTTACCAAAGCTACTCTTAATGTGCTGTCATAGTCCACTGTTTTTATCAACGACAAACTGATGGCAGTAAACGTACGAGATGCTCGACACACCTGCTCCCTGCCGTCCATCCTGGACTCCTACATGTCTTCTGCACGTTTTCAAAAGGTATGTGAGGTCTGTTAACCCTTTCATTCGTGCACTTTGTTTCATTAAAAAGACTTTTCAAATCTGTTTTCTGGTTCGACACAATTAGAAGATATTTTAAGTGTAATATCTGTAAACTGAAATGGTGAACGAAAGGTTTAAAGTACATATGTTTCTTAAAACCAACTAGATGAAAAAACATTTCGTTTTTGCGCAAAATATAAACGTATATTGCTTTCCTTAAAACATTAAATTTCTTTATAATGGATTTGTAAGAGGTTAACAACACTGATGTGCACTGTAGGTCATGTCAGTAGAAGTATCTTAAAGTGCAGGAATTAATTGATTAACTTTTATAGTGTTTAGTGGAAACTACTTTTAAATGAGTTATATTACTTATTTATTTTATAAATTCCAAAACATTTAAAGACATTCCAAGAAATACTTTGTTTTGCAGTTGCTAAATATCAGATTTCTTTTCATCGTAATGAAAGATAGCAAGATAACACGTTTACATTTTCCCAGTTGTTCCCGGTTTAATTGAATACTTAATTTGAAAAGTGTTTTGCCTAAATTAAAGGTACAGTGCCGTGAAAAAGTATTTGCCCAATTCCTGATTTCTTATTTCTTTGCATGTTTGTCACACTTACATGTTTCAGATTATCAAACAAATTTAAATATTATGGTAGACAAAGATAACCCAAGTAAACACAAAATGCAGTTTTTAAGTGATCATTTTATTTATTAAGGAAAAAAAACTATCCAAACCTACACGGCCCTATGCGAAAAAGTAATTGCCCCCTAAACCTAATAACTGGTTGTGCCACTATTAGCAGCAACAACTGCAATTAACCGTTTGCGATAACTGGCAATGAGTCTTTCACATTGCTGTGAAGGGATTTTGGCCCATTCCTCTTTGCAGAAGTGTTTCAATTCAGCCATATTGGAGGGTTTCCGAGCATGAACTGCCTTTTTAAGATCATGCCACAGCATCTCAATTGGACTCAGGTCCAGACTTTGACTAGACCACTCCAAAACCTTCATTTAGTTTTTTTAAGCCATTCAGAGATGGACTTGCTGGTGTGTTTTGGATCATTGTCCTGCTGCAGAACCCAAGTTCAGCTTGAGGTCACGAACTGATGGCCGCATATTCTCCTTCAGGATGTTATGGTAGAGAGTGGTTCCATCAATCACAGCAGTTCGTCCAGGTCCTGAAGCAGCAAAGCAGCCGCAGACCATCACACTACCACCACCATGTTTGACAGTTGGCATGAGGTTTTTTTCTGAAATGCTGTGTTACTTTTACTCCAGATGTAACGGGATGCACACCATCCAAAAAGTTCAACTTTTGTTTCGTCAGTCCACAGAATATTGTCCCAAAAGACTTAGTTTTTTTCCTTAATAAATAAAATTATCCCTTAAAAACTGCATTTTGTCTTTACTTGGGTTATCTTTGTCTAATATTTAAATTTGTTTGATAATCTGAAACATTTCAGCTCACAATAATAATTGCTCATTCCCTTACAAAGATAAGACAAATAGCTCAAGTAATGCACTATTCTAATACTAATGAAAAAATTAATAGAAGGTTAATCAGGCTGGGTTTCTGTATTTTTGCATGGAATAGTCTGCTGTACACAAAATTAAAATTGGATTAAAATAATTGCATTTATTATCAAAAAATACCACTTCACTTGTAGACATTTTTCTTCAGGATCCACGAAATGGTCCAAACCAGTAGCTGACTTCAGGTTTGTAATCACTGAGGTTTGTAACAGCCCAAGCTAACTTTTGTACGGCAAAAAGGCTTTATGAGATCATGTAATACAAGTTCACTGCAATGCCAGGGTTCGTCCACACATTTTGCCAAAATTCATTTTGTGCTTGAATGCAGCCAGAGACTGCATGTACTATGGAGTCTTTCACTAATGTTCTCTGTGTGGGGTTGCATTTGCAGGGAGTAAGGGACTGTTTAATCAAGCTTACATCACTTAGCTTTCTAAAATCCAGTCCCATTGTGCTTCTCTATTGGCTGAATACAGTTAAGAAAAAAACACAGTACAAACAAATTACTGCTGCGATGGTCACCAAGACTACAGCCAGCAACACAACCTCCTTCTCTTCCTTTTCCATCCATTCAAATCCTCAGCTCTTCATCAGTAGTCAGAATCCTCCACTGTTCTGTTTCCATCCTTTCACACTTTCAGTACCGCATTCTGCATTTCTTTCTCCTTTTATTTCTGTCTGCGTTCTTCTCTTCGGATCTGTATGCTTTACAAGGACAGGACAAGGCAGAAGAAGAAAAAGGTTCATTCTTGGACTCTTAGACTTGTTCTCCTTTAAAACCTACGCTACACTACGCAATGCACTACACAACAAAATATAAGTCAAGTAACTGTTACTTGTTTTTCTGACTTTTAAAAAGTGTTTGGACATTTGACAAATTGAAAGTGAGTGATTATTTGTCATTTTGAAACACCACGGCACAGCACACAGTGCACCACAACGAAATATGACCCAGCATTTGACCCATCGGTGAAGGAGCAGTGGGCAGCTGGCATGGGCACCATCCGGGGAGCAGTACACGGTACCTTGCTCATGAGTACCTCAGTGGTACATTTACCGGTCCTGTGATTGTTCAGTGCCACAATGTCATAAAAAACGCCACATATTCACCCTAACAAAATAATATTGATCATTACTGTTGGCTGTCTGAAGGTTCTGGTTAAGTAGATATACCACTGTAGATGGTCCTAACACTGTCCTGTTATTCTTGTTTCCTTTCGAGTACCACCCAATTAACTATAGGCAGCTTTCACCAATATTTTCTTATGTTTTTTCGTAAATTTATTCTTAGGAAAGTGAAGACATTTACACAGTATAATATTATACAACTGTAGATTTGAGGAAACCCCAAGAACCGTATGTCTTCCGTAAACAAGCATGCAATAAAATTTGTGTAAGAGTAAAACAGTGAATGAGGAATTTTGTAGCAAAAATATTTTTAGAATTTTGAAATTGGGTATCAGTGTCCAGCAGTGTAGAGCCGAGAACCCCATGTTTGTTGTCTTGATTCATGGTGGACATGGCCAGGCTGATAGGTCTCTGGTGCCACCCCACACAGCCATCCTTCACAGTTCTCTTCTTTCTCTCATTTACCAGCACAATAAATGCGCAGCCCTTTTTACCTCTCCCCTTTGCACTGAACTGTCAAGTTAACTGATAAATTCCACCTCCTTCTAATGGTCTTTGTGAGCGGTCACAAAGGCCAGACTTCCTAAACAAGCTGACCCTGTAAAATGTAGGAATGTAGGCACTGAGAGACTGCCAGTTCTCGTGTCTGCCCTAATTTTCAGTAGGCAGCAGAGCAGAGTACTGATGAAGTCTTTGGCATTACTTAATGGGAAGAAATAATGTACCTCTACATCCTCTTTATTATATAAGTAAACTCACACCCTAGAAAGAGCTGACCTGGGTGAGGTCTGTTATTCATGTCTTGATTTGATGACATTTTAACTGGACTAATGTGGTATAAATGTTGTTAATTGCTTAACCTCTAAAGCGCTATGGAGCTATACGACTTGTTAAAACACAGAAAGCTTTTCTTTAATGACAATTCAATTAGGCGTGTAAATCACAAGCTTCATCAGTATGCAAACACCAGCTACTTCACTTACATTACATGAAAGCCTTTAGGTAAGAGTCTAAAAGACACTGTTTAAAATAAGTAAACAATGAGTGCGCCCCCTAGGTGCTGTTTAATTCAGTTCAATTCAATTTTATTTATATAGCGCTTTTAACAACAGTTATTGTCACAAAGTGCTTTACATATAACCAGCCCCAACCCCCAACAAGCAAGCCTGAGGCGACAGTGGCAAGGAAAAACTCCCTCTAGTAGGAAGAAACCTTGAGAGGAACCAAGACGTGGAAGGGAACCCCATCCTCCTCTGGGCGACATTTAATACATAAAATTAGTTCAAGATTAATCATTAATTCACCATTTTTAAAGAAGTGTGTAAAAGGGGTGTGTAAATATTACACAACTAAACATTAGTTCAAGATTAATCGTAAATTAATTTTTGAAGAAGTGAAGATATAAAAAGTCCAAAGGCACGCTGGGGTCGATTGCTAAGATCCACTCTGCAACATTAAGCTAAAATTAGTTCAATATTAAATTGGTAATTCAGTTCAAGTCCATAGGGTCCGAATCCCAGCTGGTTCCAGATGATGAGGTCTCTATAGAGTCCCGGTGAGGGTTCAGTCGGTCAAGCGTCAGTTTGGGATCAGCTTGGGAACAGCTCGGGAAAAAAAAGAAGAAAGAGAAGAGAGTTAGTGACCTAACCTCCGGCAGTGCTAAGGTAACTATGGCAGCCTGGCTAAAAAGGGAGAGCTGGAAGATAGCACAGACATGAGGGCTTCCATGGGTCTCGGTGTCACACCAAACCACCGTCGGCAAATTTGAGTGATCAGGGAGAGTGGCAGGACGACAGCACCATATCCCCCTTTTACCTTTAATCTCAAATGACCATGAACCCCCAGATCTCGCCTTTACCTAAGAAAAAGGGACTTAATTATCCAAGAGACTGACTGAAGAGGTAGGTCTTAAGCCTTGACTTAAAAGCAGAGATTGTTTCTGAGTTCCTAATAGGAAGTTTATTTCACAACTGTGGTGCTTTATGAGCAAATGCTCTTTCCCCCAAGGTAACGTTCTTTATTCTGGGCATTACTAAAAGACCTGCGTCTTGCGATTGAAGCGTATGACATAAGACCATTTAGAGCTTTATGGGGCGGTTTCCCAGACAGGGATTAAGACTAGTTCTGAACTATATTTCTTTTTCAATTGAAAATCTCCATTCAAAACACTCTGTAATCCAAGACTAGTCTTAATTTCTTTCTGGGAAACCGCCCCTATGAGTCAAGAGGAGTATTTTAAGCCAACACAAAATTTAACTAACAGCCAGTGGAGTGAAGAATTTTGTAGTTTTAGTGAGGACTCTGGCTGCTGCATTCTGGACTAACTAGAGTTTATTTAATTTGGAGAATAAGACATTACAGTTATCAAGCCTGGAGGTAAAACACATGAATCCATTTCTCTGCATCTTGGAAGGATAGCATGTTTCTTAGTTTGGTAATATTACAGAGTTGAAAGAAGGTGGTTTTATCTAAAAAAAAAAAAAAAAAGTTTTAAAAGAGAAATGTGACCCATCTGTGAAGGGCAGTGGGCAGCTGACAACTGAATGAAAACTGGCTTTTACGAACAGATCTCTTCTTAAGAATGGCTGGTCAAAGAAGACCTTTGGTTCAACTCGGGACAAACTATTTCATAGGTTCTTTGGCTGGTTTTGACTAAGTAACCCTTAAGCCCATCTTACACAGATGCTCAGAGAATGAATCATAGCAAAATTTCATAGCCACACAGACTCAAAGAACTGTCACCTTAGAAACCTTAGGAGGCAGTGCAACGACTTCTTGAATAGCATAAAGGAGTTTTGTGTGCACCACTGCTCCTGCAGTGTGTTAAATCTGAAACCACTTTAGGAATTGGCCAATGTGATTAGGCATTCAGTGGGCTGGTAAAAGGGGTTAACAGAAATGTACCATGCCAAAGAGTAAAATTGTATTCTCCTCTCAAAGAGTAAAATTGTTCACTGGGCAATGGACTTACATCAAAGCACTAACATAATGGTAGTCTAATGGTAAATTAGCATTCTCGTGTATTTATTGAGCAGTTGGTCTTATCCAAAATGACAGCGAATGACTAGAAATAAACCCGAAACAGGTAGACTGAAGTCTTGCATTCCTTTCTGGCTTTTTGGCCCATGTTTGTTTTTTCAATTCCTCTTAATTTTATGTCTATACTTCTTTGTTATACTGTATTACCCCTTATTTCCTTCTACTGACCCCCATGGTCTTTATTAGTATATGTCTTGTGTGTTGGTGTATTTTATTTGCCTCGTTTTTGTTCTTCTTTCAAATGTCAGACCAAATGCTAACATGATCTACAAGAGAACCTTATTGCCACACTTACATTTTAGACTGCTGAGACGCATTTTTATTTGTCACAGACCACATATTATGAATATCTGAGCTTAAGATCACTGTTTTTGGATCATGTGCAGTTGCCTAATACAATGACTGTGAGAAATGTTGATATCATGATTGGCTCAAGACCAACATAAATCCAGGAGAGTGTAGATATGTGAAGTGAAGTGAGTTTGTCATTGTGAACACACCACAGCACAGCACATATGAATGCATTTGACCCATTCGTGAAGGAGTAGTCGGCAGTCGACATGCAGCCCCCAAGGAGCAGTGCTTGGGGGCAGTACCTTCCTCATGAGTACCCCAGTGCTACCTTTACTGGTTCGGAACTTGAACTGGAGACCTTTAGATCACAGGGCGAACTTCCTAACCGTTACACTGCCCCACGGGGATCCGTTTAGTGTAATAGATTGTTACATTCCTACTTAATAGCCAAGATCATTTGAAGTATAATGCTTATGTGGGGAAAAAAACAATAGCCGCCCCACTCACAAGCTTTCAAAAAACAAAGCTACCCTAATGTGCTTCACCTGTGTTTCTCTTTGTCCCCTTTCTCTTTTTGTGTCTTAGGTTTTTTTTTTCGTGTTCCGTCTTTTCTGTGTTGGTTTGAGCTTGTTTTCAGAGCTGTGCCTTTGGTTGTTTTTTAATAAACTAGTAATAAATACAGTCCTCTCAATTGTATTCTATCTTGTTCATCTCCAGGACAAAGAGCACATATCAGAAACTGTCTCATCAACTTAGCATTTTGATTCGCTGGGTATCTAGAGATACCTCTAGAGGTACCTAGAGCACCTTCTCTCTGAATCACTATCTATCCTATATTACTCCTGTCCAGACTTTTAGTTCTTGTAACTGTTAGTTCTTCCATGGTCTTAAGCTTGAATTTTTTTTCTAGTTGTAAGTCACTTTGGATAAAAGCCTCTGCCAATTGTGATATAATGTATTCTACAATATTAAGCTGTACTACAGTAAGACCGGATGCTTTGAAATATAAAAATTCAAGATCCCATTGCATGTTACAGAAGAACTTACTATACAAAGAAAACAAGTTAAAACACTAAAGCAAATTTCCTGTTTTCTTATGAGTATTAATTAACATTTAAAATATCTCTTATTCTTGGTCTCTATATAGCGTCTTGATCTAAAATTTTAGAATTTTGCCTGTTACTCATATTGTTGGATTCTGATGTCATTCACAGCTTTGCCTTTCAGAACTGTAAACATTATTTGTCCATTTTGGCCTAACGTCCTATTCAGTTGTAGGCTGGCAATGTTAAAAGTGTGTCTACTTCATGTTTAGCAGCAGAAAAATCACAGTCAGTTATCCTGTTAAATATGCATACGTGAGTACGACGTGGTCCGACCATGACCACAAGTGTTCCTGCTGACCCTGGGAGCACAGCCAGAGTCAGTGCAATAAAGGCAGAGTTGTGCAACAATGAGCACCAGTGTTACATAAGAACAGGACCATTCTGCATGGTCTCAAGGGGGGCGGTCTTGTCCCAGCACTCTCACCTTGATGCCCTGGTGAGAAGCAGTTTACTGGCAACAATTTCTGGGAAGCCAAAGGGAAATCGAAGTGGAAAAGCAGCAAGGTGTGGTGCGTCAGACCATCGCTCACTCCGGCAGTTCCGTTAAAGCTTGTGAAAAATTGGTCGTTCCTGATGTACCTTGCCGGAACACAATGTCTTGGCAATTTGAGGATGATTACGGCCATGTTCAGAGTGAATCAAAGCAATTACTAACTAATGGGAGATGTGCGTCGTTACTTAGCAGGCTTATCTGTTTTGTTCCACACAAAAGACAGACCACGTGGGAAACGCAGTGACGCAGTTGAAGAACCTGAAGGTGAAAAAGGCCAACACAGACTCGACGTTTGATTCTGATGATGTGGCTGAAATGAAACAGAAAGCTTTGCTTGAACAGGTATAAAACATTTATAGAGATAACTTGGTTTTCTTTGGGTGAAGTATTTACCATCTTAGTCACAATTATGGCCCCTATTATACACCTAAACTAGTAAATGTAGCTAGCATGGATTGGTCAAGTGAACATGTAACTTTTGAATTTTTGTTCTCTATGGGGAATACAAGATTATTGCCAAATAAAAAATATTTAATTAAAATCTTAAAGCAATTATAAACAAAATCATAAACAGGAGCAAGGTGTGTTTTCACTGTGCAAAAGAGTATCAGAGTTCCTTAAATCTTAAGTTTCATCTTTATTTGTATCTGACACCCCAAGTCGGTTATCATGCCTCAAAGACTTCTGTGAGTTAGCATTGTCTCTGTGGCGTCAAATTGCAGCGTAATTATAGGGCTGATAATCAGAGAGACACTGATGGATCGGCAAACTAACTGCACAAAGATCCCCAGTAACACTATAACACTTCAAAGACCCGTCTGAGGACGGCACGAACGACGGATTACCATGGATGCAAAGAGAGGCGCTGTAAACCTCACTTAGGTGGGAAAAGAGTCAAGCAAGCATGTGTTGGAAGCAAGATCCTTCTCTAGGTGCTTTATACTGTCAGTCTATACCTGAAATTCATACTTAAATAAAAGTAAAGATTCCTTGCTAAGCAAATAACTTCACCTGGTAGAATAAGGAGCAGCGTGTCTGATATTAATCATACTTAAATTATCAAAGGGTTGTACTGGTATTAGTAAAGATTAGTTATGAAATGCTTTACTTAGTCTTAAAGTGCTATAATCTGCTTGCTTTCAAAATATTAACCAGTCCTTAAATTTCCTATAAATCCAAAAAATGATGAGGACCAGATGGTGGCACAAATTACATTAGTACAAAATAACCAGAACATGCTTCTGTATGTCGTTAGATATCTGTGGGTGGCGATATCTGCCCTTTAGTATCAGTTTCCAAAAGAAAGAAACTGTAGGCCAATATAGGGTGCAACTGATATCAACTCACATGTGCAAGAGTAAATTACTTGTGTCATAATTGACTTATAGAGGGAAAATGTATATAATGAAATACTGATATATATGAAAATACTAAATCCAAGTGCATATTAATCAAAAGAATGCTTATGTACCATGTTTAAGTGAAATTATTCATTCATTCATACATTATCCGCATAATCCCAACGGAGGTTGCAGGGAGAACTGGAGCCTACGGGCACAAGGCGAGGCCAACCGCCAACACACCGCAGGGCACACACACACACTCCCTTACACCTTACGTGGCCAATTTAGAGACTCCAGTTAATATATTGCATGCTTCTGGACTGTGGGAGGAAACCAGAGCACCCGGAGAAAACCCACACGAATATGAGGACAGCATGCAAATTCCACACAGAAAAGCCATGCGGCCTGATTGAACCCAGGACCTTCTCGCCGTGAGGCGGCAGCGCTAACCACTGCCCCATCGCCCCGCCCTTAATTACTGTAGTAAAAGTACTATACATCAAAAAAACTAAATTAGACTGCTGGTTGTAGATAGATAGATAGATAGATAGATAGATAGATAGATAGATAGATAGATAGATAGATATTGCTTATATAGCATTTTATATAATTGCATTTTTAAATTTAATATATAATTAGCTCAGACTGAAGTGATATTGCAGTGATTTCTGAAACTGTATAATTTATGAAAAACCTCCACCCCTACTGCTAGATAATGGCGTTTCTCTGCTTTTGTTGTAGCGCCATCTAGCGACTTACCACAACATTCACCGCCTCAGAGACAAACTGTCTCAGCGCTACGCGGAGTTACTGCGGGAGAAGGTCCAAAGACAGCGAAGGGAGATTACTCAACACAAGTCAGCTCCTTCCAAGACCAGAGGAAGACATACCGGGGAGGTAGATCCATCTAAACACCCATTCTCTTGCTATGAGCAGATGAGACCAGTTTGCAGTCAGAGTAATTACGGTGCGTGACCACTGGGCGGCAGTGTTATAAGGCAGTAATGCTTAGAGCAGTCATTCTTCAGTTGAATGGCACAACGTATTGTCAGTAAAAGAGAACATTCTACCTCGACTATATTTTGGCTCTTAATCTGGCTCTGTCTTGAATGGTTGTTATTTGAAGTTTATGTCTAATTTAATTTCTTATTTTAAGTCTAGTCAAAATCATGTTTTTAGTTATCTTGTTTTTTAGATTGAAATTTATAATATTATAGAGATCTTTTTATCTTATCTGATTTAACACCCACCAACAAAGCATATTACTTGTATGTGAGAACGTATTCAGCAATAAACCTAATTCTGATTCAGTCATGATGCACCACACAACTTCTGTATGAAAATTGAAGTTGCGTTCGGCCTGTCAGCCAGTGAATAATCCTAAAATCGTTGGATCTCCCGGCAAAACATTTCCGCATTTGTTTATGCTAACGAAATCTTCAATGATGACGTCCCCCCCCCACCGTGTCTGTGGTGTAATACACAACTAGAAGAATCAAAGCCTCTGCCCCATCAACAGCCCCCTCACCCGCAACCTAACACACACTCACACATCTCTCACTGTTTGCATATCAGTTTCCTTTCATCCTGCACTATGCTTTTAATCTGGTTTTAAAACAACTATAGAGGACATGCCTTACATTCAGTTTTATATGAGAGAACTGCATGGATTATTGGATCCCTATAATACTTTTGAATCCCTGGGATATCAGTAGCACATAATGCTATTTTTTTACATTTTTATCTTATATAATAATTAATGAAGCTCTAATTACTGTGTTAATCTTAGACACAGCATTGGTACTGCTGTGCAATTTTAAGGACAGTTTCTACTATTTTTATTTTGTACTACTACATTTCCTAGACTATTTAAAACCAATATATGTCTGTATCTTTTCCCAGCTTTGAAGTGCAGGTAGAATGCTGTTTAGGTGGAGGAGATTGAGGAAGCTCCTTGGTTTAATACGGCGTGGCTGGGGGCTGTTGGGCCAGACTTGTGATTGACTTTGATTTTGGCTGTCTGGCCTGAGGACAATGAGGGTGTTGATGATTGTGGAGGTGGTGGTGGGGAGGTTTAAGGTAAGGAGTCGGGGGTTGGCATCTTTAGACAGATCCTGTCTTATCAATCTCCTCCTATAAAACGCCGGCTTCTTCAGCAGGCCGTAATTGTCTCCTCTAATGACCTGCACTGGAGAGAGGGACAAAAGCGGCACAATAAAGGACTTTATGAGCCTGTCGGTAGGAAACCTTTAGTGGAAAAAAGGGGGAAAAACTGCTGAGCAAATGAAACTGCCCCGTTGTTTCCTCAGCCCAGGCCAAGAGCCCCCCCTGGTCGGGACTCCGCGACGGAGCAGGACCAAAGCAGGCCGAGCCAAGGCCACCTGCTGGGGCCTAATTGGTCCCTGCTGTCGTTAATGGCTTCCTGTGGCTGTGTGTTTACTTCTCATTTGCTTTGGGTGCTGGGGTTCCCAGCCGCAGCGCAAGACGAGGGTCCTCGCCAAGACTTCCCCATTCTCACCTCACGCTACTTTCTTTTACTTCATCTTTTGATGCTCTTTTTGCCATTTCCTCGTTTTTGTCTTTCATTCCATGCAGGAAGTGAGAAGGTTGACCTCCCAGAAGCTTGTTCGGTCTACCCTCAACCACGACGACACGTTCCTGAGGTCCTTACCTAAAACACGTCATTATCTGGTGAATCCCCAATCTTGCACCATATCATAAAGTAAAACTATATATAAAACAAGTGTAACTTGTGTCTAAGGTGTATAAAACACAAGGATGTGTGTTCTAAACTCTCCTTGCTGTAATAAATTTTGGCCTCCTGTTTTTTTGAGAGGTCCTGGAACTGCAGAGGCATTTGGGCCAATGTGGCTTTTTAAAGGATCTCAGGGATCATGAGGTGTTCAGGTCCTGGCTGGACCAGCAGAAAACAACACAACTGGAGAAACAGCTGGTGCAAATAGGTACGACAGGTCGGATATCACAAATCAGGCTCATATATCTCTTTGGCAAATATTGTAGGATGTCAGTTGGCAATGACTTAAAGTCACTTGGTTTGGTCTGCCAGAAAACATTCAGCACTTTCCAGAACAGTACATAATCTTATATATTCTTATATTATAAGAAAATGCATGTTAAACTGCACTCTGTGTAACTAGTACATTACACCAAACCGTCTCCTGGGTCGACGTTGGAGCACTTGCTGAAGAAGTCAGAAAAGCAACCAAAGATACAGGTTTCAACAGAGGAAAATCCTGCCGAACAGAATGACGTGAGTGTCTTTCCTTACTTCTAGCCCTAATCCGATCTCAATCACACCTATGTTCAGTATGTGAAATATCTCTAAATTTGCCAATATCAACAGGTTGAAACTAAATGTGCAAAAGTTTTCCACATTCTCCTTTCTAAATCAGGACAATCTGAGAGTTTCAAAGAACCTTTTTCCTAATTGCATGGTGGCCAGACAAAAAATAGCTTGCTTTCTCTCTTGGTCATATACAAACACACCTTTTGCTAGATTGTTTAGCCTTAGTTCTATAGGAAGAGCTGACTGACTGCTCACACAGCAGTGAGATGACCAAACAGAAGCTCTCTCTCCCTCCCTGCAGCACTGTGTTCTGTCTGCTCACCACAGCATGGACAAACATCACCCAGGGGTGAATGCCTAATACATTTCACATACAAAAGAGACGGACCAATTTGGCCTGAGATGTCACATCATGCCAGCGCACGGGACAGACATTGGGCTATTTAGAAAACTGTTCCACGTGGACGGCAGGTCCCTCTCCAAAGAAAAGTAAACCAGAGGTCTTGATGTGCTAATGACGAAACAAAATTAAATAGATAACTGATTAATGCCAGGAAAAATAACCATAAAACAGAGGTCTGCATCTTTTTTCTGATCAAGCTCATAATAGCTACATTATTATAGCCGTATAATATTATATTATAATATTATAGTTTCCTTCAAGAGATGGATCGTTCGAATTTTAGTGACTAAAGAGTAAAGGTGAGGTTTTCAGCTTTTCAGAGACTTAAATAGAAGTAGATTTCTCTAATGTGATGGCTGACAGGTTCAAGGCCTGTTGTCAAAAGCAGCATATGGACATGAAGCATGGTGGCATCCTGGTGTCTAAACATGACAGCGACATGTTCTACCAATGTTTATCTGTTTTTAAAGGTTCTTAATGCTTCTAGTAACAACCTTTATAAAAACAAGAGTTTACAAAGTGGCTGTCTCTGCAAAATTCTCACCACTGGCAAGCTGTCTTAGATCTTCAAATTCCCCATCACCTTGGGAGAAAATGTATACTCTCTGTGCAACTGAGCACAGAAAACAGGTACATCGGGTGTCTTAGATATGGGACTGGAACGAACCTAATCGCCAGAACCCCTAGTTGATGTAATCTTGCCAATGTCGGTTATTTTAATTAATTAAAAAATTCTGTTAATACTTTCCCAAGTGTGTGGTCACATATTGCCCCCTTAAATGCAATCTCAAAAACAAGCCCAGCCCTACTTAGATATGATATAACTAAGGATGAAGAATATTCCAGGCTGTCTCTGTTTATTCATTACGCCGTGTTTAGTTTCCATGAAAGAAACTGAGTCACCATGTCTTGTCAGCATGCAGAATTTCACACGTATTTATTTTCAGGAGGGTTGGGGCAAATCCGGCCACTCCCGGGCATCGGCCAACCTGTTGCTGGACCGAGCGGAAAAGCAATAAGACTCAGGTTAAATCATTCGGGGAAAGAATAACACGGACAGAAGCTGCATTAGTTAAAGTGCTGTCACTTGAGTTCATGTTTTATCTGAGCCGCCGTTACTGACCTCATCTATGAAACTGATTCTGTCTATCTGAATCTCGTTGCATATGATTTTTTTTCCACCTGCAATCTTTTGCTCTGGGGTTGGAGAGGCTTGATACAGGCCTGCTAGTTGCTACATGCTGATGTGAGTAAACCATGGCCCACTTCGATGTGCTCCGGCGGGCCAGTTTGCACCCAGCAGACAAAGTGTGTCCTCACCCGGGTGTGCAGTGTTATCGGGCGTGAGTCGGCCTGTGCTGAGACTACCCTTGAGAAATAGCACATCAATAGGAATATATTAACAACACAAAGTGCAGTCCACAACTCTCTCTCACACACACAACAACTCGAGCTTGTTTTCATGTGGAGGTGAGTTTTTGGGGGCCAGATAAGTTGGGGGAGACATTTTAGAACCATGGCCCTGAAATGATAAAGACCAAACCACTTAATCAGGGTGCAGAGGAGATATTTTGTTTAACTGCTTGGATTTTATTGAATTATCAGCTGAATTTAGATCATTTATCAATGATATTTTTGTGGTCTTCGTTTTTGACCAAGGCTTAGTGTTCACTGTGCTCAACACATGTAATATGATTTTAGCTGCTTAGTCCATGCCTATAACTTTGACTGGAATCCACTTTTCTGGACTTTCTTATTTCAAGAAACCTACAATCATTTATCACACATTATCACAAAATCTCTCAGAACTTCTAATTAATTGGTACGATGAATTACAGTGGACTTAAAATCTACATTTTTATCTGTTTTGTCCTCCTGCAGACTGCAGTCTCTGAAATAGGAGGTAGAGCGTGGGTGGCTACACCTCATCTGCTTGGCAAACAGACCCAGGAACAGGACGAAGATGAGTTAAGGTTTCCCAGGGTATGTGTCAAACCACAGGAGCTGCAATCATGCCGAGTGGGGGCTGGGGGCAGTTAAACACACCTGATTGGCCTCGCTCTCCTAGACACAATCAGACACACACACACACCTGCAAGATTCATCTTCACACATGCATACACACACACTCTTTCTATATCACTTACACACACTTCTTTTTCCTCATGCTGATTATCATACCAGTCTCAGCTACCCACTGTGATTTCTGGTGACAAGAAAAAAATAGAATTACTGAAACTACAAGGGGGATGTAATAGTAAAATAGAGTGGTGGTGGTGGCTTAGTGGTAAGGTATTTGTGAACCAGAAGGTTGTGAGTAAAAGACACAACCTGCCACTAGCAGTACCACTTTTGGTCCGGTGAGGCCTTTAACCCCATGTTCCTCCATCCTGTAGAACATTTTTATTAGGGCCAGTGCTGGCTTTAACTGACCAGTTTCTTCTGGTTCAGATTTGGTTTGGAGTGAAGAGCCTTGTAAGGCCCAGGTTCACAAGCTTAAACTGGAACAGACCTGGCCCATAATGTTTCAACCAGATATGGCCCAAAACCAGTTGGAAGAATCCTATTTTTGATCTGAAATCCGGGAAGAAATCCATAAAAAATTGACCACACAAGAAACACAGAATGTCATGATGGGTCTAACTTTGGCTCTACGTTTTTTGCCAAGTTTTTTCAGAAGTCAACCAACTGTCACTTTTCAGCTGGAAATGGTCTGGGAGACTGTAATTAAGCCCTGTAAATTGCTCTTGATAAGAGAGCTTAAGAAATACTGTAAGTGATAAAGCTATAGAAACTTAACAGTTTGGAATATATAACTGAGGCACCCAAACTCTTCAAATATGGTTATTTTCTTAGGCAGCACAGGAAAGACTCTTTCTTAACAAGCCATTCAGGAAAGAGAGCAATAATTCCTGCATCGCACACACCTGCTGAGCAGCAGGCAGAAGTTGGAAAAGCAGAAGTGAGGAGGGCTGGATGTTGGTGAGAGGAGGGCCTCTCCGCAGACAGACGTGCAGGGTTCATCTTTCTCACACATCCTCGTTAAAGTGAACGTGGGCAAACAGAGCAGGGCCCGGGCTGGAGAAAAGATGTGGGGAAGGCAAACAGTGTGCAGACAGGGCTGGAGGGGGCAAGGGGGCAGGGGGCATTACTCAGCGACTGCGGCCCAACTCAAGGCATCGTCGCTCGGGCACAGAGATGGAAGAGTCCGGCCTCTGATCTACCTGAGACGTGGGCACATCCATCCATCACTCTACTGCTTAGACATTCTCTCAGCGGTGAGGAGGTCGAGATTGGTGTGTGTGTGGGTGGGTGTGTGTGTGTGTGAGCAGGTTTATAAGTATTTGTGAAAACTTGGTCATCACCTAAGAGACAGGAAAACATCAGATTTGTCTGTTTATGTGAAGGTGAAGAGCGCTTTTTAGAAGAAAAAAAATGCTTTTATCAAATATATTAATTAAAAGATTAGCTTGGGTTGATGAGGGTACTACATGTACAGTAGTGGTTTAAGAGACTGAAATCGTCAGTGACACCAAACAATGGGGGGTTTGAATCCTAGGAGAGTTTAAAATCCACCACCGAGGCCCCTGAGAAAGGCCTTTAACATTATGTTGCTTCAAGGAGACAAGAAATGGATGAGTGTAAATGCTGTACATGTAGCTGATAAAGTATTATTTAAGTCTAATTAATAAAGGGAGTCAGTGCAAATATTTCAGAAGAGATAGCAAAACCTGACAGTTTTTGCTCTTTTTCCCTGTGCCTTGACTCTTATCGCTTAATCTCTATTAGACATAAGACAAAACGTTGTTGTATCAAATAGTCATCAAATAGTTGCAGTACTATTTTATCAGTGTTGAGTATTGGGATTTATGCCGGTATACTCGTATTTAAATAAAAATGTCAAAAGAAGTGTTCAGTTTAAAAATGTATCAGAATAAAGTCAACTGACCTGGCAGTAGGGATATACAGCACTGTGCAAAAGTTTTAGGCAGATGTGAAAAATGCTTTCAGAAATATAAATAATCATTGTTTATTTTTGCAAAGTGAGTGAACAAAAGAAAATTCGAAATCTAATCAATATTTGGTGTTACTATCTTTTGCCTTCAAACCAGCATCAATTCTTATAGGTACACCTGCACAAAGTCAGGGATTTTGTAGGATTATAGTTATTATGTTATTTTGTAGGATTATAGGATTATAGATCTGTGGTTAGTTCTCCAAGATGTTTGGAACAACCTACCAGCCGGGTTCCTTCAAAAACTGTGTGCAAGTGTACCTAGAAGAATTGATGCTGTTTTGAAGGAAAAGGGTGGTCACACCAAATATTGATTTGATTTAGATTTCTCTTTTGTTCATTCACTGCATTTTGTTGATTGATGAAAATAAATGATTAACACTTCCATTTTTGAAAGCATTCTTTGTTTACAGTATTTATTCACACCTGCCTTAAACTTTTGCACAGTACTGTAGGTATAGGTCTAAAGGACTAAAACATGTGTTAGTTATCATAAGGGTAGAGGTTCAAATCTCAGGAAAGCATAAAATCCTCTGTTGGGCCCCTGAGCAAGATCCTCAACCCCAAGTTACTTTAGTGAGACTGTCTCTGTAATTAGGAAATTTAAAGTTGCTCTGGTTAAGAGGGTGTTAACTCTAACAATGTAAACCAGACTTGTCAACATAAAGTTTTATCATTTTATGTTCAGAATAATTTCCATTGACAATTAAACACAAGACATATTGTTTTTATATTTTCTACTGTGGCTTGTAGATGTCAAATTTTTAACTGGTGTTAACCTGGTTGATAGTACTGTGAAATTCAACTGGGTAGTTTAATATGGAAAGACCTCAGCTCTTGTGAGGTATATGGACTGTAGGTGTGTAAGTAGGCACTTACCCCAACAGCTCTCTTCCTACCTCCTGCCCCCAATTCTTCTCACGCCGTGCTGTATGCATGTGCCTGTGTGGGGTGAGAGAGGCAGGTGCTGAGACTGACACCCAAACTGTGAGAGGTAACGTGCTCCTCGTCACCTCTGTCCTCTGTACTAACTCCACAATGATTTGTGCTTTCATCGACGAAGGCAACAAGACTAAGTGATAAACAGCATATAC
This sequence comes from Distichodus sexfasciatus, assembly GCA_032718565.1. NCBI lineage: Eukaryota > Metazoa > Chordata > Actinopteri > Characiformes > Distichodontidae > Distichodus > Distichodus sexfasciatus. Next base: position 1,744,195 of record JAVGVS010000074.1, read on the forward strand.
TGTATTAAAATAAGGCAACCCTTGTTTTTCAATAGGTCTTCTCAAAGGAGTTTCGGCTACCAAGATTTTCCACTTTACAGCCCAGTTTTGCAGATACCTTCAAGACCAACATTCTTCTTTTGGTACATTTAAAATCCAGTTTCTGTTCTTTGCTTTGGCAGAATTCTCTAGGTATAACTAGATAATTCACTAAACAAGAAATACTCCAAGAAAATCAGTAAATCCCAGTGTTTGCAGGAGGCTATACCTTTGAAACAATAATAATTGGGCCAAGTTAATTTTTCACTTGCATTTTCCTGTTACACATTAGAAACTGAATGACACAAAAGTGGATAACAATCTTAATAAACTTAATATAGCTCACTTTGAAAAGAGAAAGCCCAGTTTCTTAGTTTGTTGTTGTCTAAGAATCCACATTACTTTTATTGGGTTTCACAAACAGAAAATGAAGGAGACTCTTCCGCAACTGAAGGATTCAGACAAGACCCTGCAGAGGCTTCATCTAATGCACGCTCTCTCCTTAACACACATGGGTCACTCTCGCAGGTCAGATGGCAGACATATTAAAAAGATGTAAAAACAGAGGTCCCTACAGCTTCTCTTCACGCACTTTGCTTTTTTGTACGTTTGAATTTGTGTACATAATAATCATTAATTGTCTTGCCATAAAACAGAATTCTTCAAAAATGTGGAATCACCCTGCAGTATGATAACACAAATGGAATCAAAGACTTGGTTGGTTTCACATAATTTATGCTTTTACTAATTTTACTTATTTTCTTTTTCTTGGCTTTTTAGTAATTGGACTTATTACTGACCTAAACCAATTTTATTTTATTTTGACATTTACCTTCCCTCAACAGCTTGATCATGTGTGTCCAGACAAAGACTTCTTTGAAGAATCAAACTGTCTCAAAGATCCTTCGCTCCCACCTCTTCCACTAAGAGTTCATGCAAAATCTGAACGCCCAAAAGCTGTTAAGAAACTTAGTATAGCATCTGATCCTGTAACCGATTTGATACCTTGCATCATTAATATGGAGAGTTCTGGGGATGTGAACTCTCATGCTAACTCTCCTGATTTATACAGTTCTCAGACATCTGAAAACAACATTGGTGCCTTTAACTCATTATCTTCCCGATCAGAGGTGCCCTTGTGCATGGAAGATGTCTGTCGAACTCATAGCATTTCAGTGGTAAGCAAATTAAGGGTGGTTTCCTTTAGTTATGTCCTTTTATTGATCTGATACTTTTGAATGATATGATTTTGGTAGCACTTTGAGATTAGATTTAAATGTAAAGTGCAGTACAAATAATTTTATTTATTTATTTATTTATTTATTTATTATTATATTATTATTATTATTATTATTATTATTATTATTATTACATATTATTATTATTATTATTATTATTACAGGTTGAAGGTTTCTGGGACAAGACATGGACCAATTCCACCTTTGGTGAATGATCATCCACCCAGAACATTAGGAACTGCTGCTTTGATGAACTGCAAAACAAATTTTCAAATTTCAAGATGTACCTGAGGATTATTTGTGTTTATTCCTTTAACATATTATTTTGACTTCATAGACACAAAGTATCCTGCAAACGTTTTATGAGTAACTAGGGTTTTAGAGTTTTTTCTTTAATGGTATTGTGGTATGGATTGTCCATTAGTGTAAAAGATAATTTCTGTATGTTTTGTAGTTTCGTAGTTTTTGGTAGTTTTTCTAATATCTGCTTTGGATAGCTTTTTTTCTTTCAGTTTATTTCAATTATTAATTAATCCAGTGTATACCCCAAATAAAATTTATGGCTGGAAAATGTAATGTTTAATCGTATATTTCTAAATCAATGAAATTCCTGTTCAATATAATAACTGTAACAGTTAAATAACATAAAAATATGTGATAGATTGATCGATGCTTTTCTAAATATGTGTTTTTAATATTGTGATTGGATCGGTGACATTCTTTCAGGAATGTTTGCTTTTTCTTTTAATGCGTAAAATCAGCTTGCTAATTTCCTTTAATTTTCATTAAACAGGCCTATACATTCAACTTCGTGTCTTTTCTAGTACATACTAGTATTTCTACTGTGTAGGTCTTCACGCCTGCAAAAACGACGCCTTATTTAGGATGCATTAGGATTCATTATTTCAATTCATTATCCTAATTTTGTTATTCAAAGACCAAATGAATCAGGATTCATTTACACAATAAAAACAGCGACGGTTCCTGTTTTATGTACTGTTTATGTACAGATTTTTGTTTGCATTGTTTAAATCTATAACTCAGCGAATACGCGAAGTCTTTCCGCAGTTTTGCGTGTGTAATGGTCACGCGTCTGTTTGGGCGCAGCTCCGTCTCATTCGCGGGCGAACACGACGAGCCAATAGGAAGTTCGGCTAGAGATCAAAGCGCAGAGCAGCCAATCAGGAGGTCGCACCGCGCCGCGTGGAGACGCGAGCTCCGGTCGCGACTATTTATATGGAGGCCGAGTGCCTGAGGACTGAGAAATGAACTCCAACTTCTTCATCACGGCTCCGATTTTTAGTCAAGGACTCGAGAAGGATCTTAACACCACCAACACAGAGTGGATTTACTACTTCGGCCTGAAGTCGGTAAAATTCGTGGATAATATGGATTCAGAGGCAGGACTGTGCTGGTAAAGTCTCAGTCCCGGGTGGACCATCTCTTTGAGCGCGCGCCGGAGAGCGAGCTGCAGGCCGGTAGTGAGAAGGAGACCTGACCGAGAGGAGCGCCGAAAGTCCATCTGACGAGCTCGAGCTCTGCAGAAATTCAAAGAATCACACCAACGAGATGATCGTCACCAAGAACGGCAGGTATGTGCTGATGGAAGAATCTTCAACGTTTGTTGCGCGGTTGATATGAATCGGTTTATTGTCCAAATCACGAAGTAGTATGATTACAAAATGTTAAGAAATCTTTATATGCCTAAAAGGAAGCGTTAAACCAACATACTTGACTTACGGATCTCTAGTGATTTGTTAAATTAGGCAGAATTTGCAGCTGCTGAATTTAATATGTACCTTAGATATTCCTGACTTATAAATAATTTAGAAGCTACCTCTAATGCTAAGTATGTTTTTATTCGTGTCAACTGTTTTCAAGTCCGTCAGTGTAGGCTACTGATGAAGGTGACTATATGTGTGTGTGTGTGTGTGTGTGTGTGTGTGTGTGTGTGTGTGTGTGTGTCAAAACCAGAACGTACACTGCACCAAAGCCAGTAAATCTATACAAATTGCGCATAAACTAGTGGGCAAAAATGGCAATACGCAAAAAAATCAGTTTATGAGATCCAACAGCGTCTCTTGAACATGACAGAAAACGTCAGCATAATGGACTTGTGTTGGTGTTGTGTAAGTTCTCACACGTTCTTCTGTATTCTTACGATCCTCTTCGTTCTCTCTCCCGCGTAAAGGCGCATGTTCCCGGTGCTGAAGGTGAACGTGTCCGGTTTGGACCCGAACGCCATGTACTCGTTCCGCACTGTGGCTGCGGACAATCACAGGTAGCCACGTGAATGGAGAATGGCTTCCGGAGGTAAAACCGGAGCCGAGAGGCGCCCAGCTGCGTTCACATCCACCCGACCTCTAACTTCGGGGCGCACTGATGAAGGCGCCGGTGTCTCTTCAGTAAAGTCAAACTTACCAACAAACTCAACGGAGGAGGACAGGTCAGCATTATTTACCATCACTACAACAACAACAACTACTACTACTAATAATAATAATAATAATAATCATCATCATCATCATCAGTCATCTACAACAGTTTCAATTGCTGTATCTACAAGTAGTAGTAGTACAAACAATAACTGTATATTGTTTCTAAGAGGATGATGATGATAATAAAACCCATCACATCCGAAATGCATGAGGAAGTATCTAAATAATGAACATAATAAGAATAAAAATATTTAAAAGTAATAATAATAAACATCATCATCATCATCATATTATTATTATTATGATGATGATGATGATGATGTCTCTAAATGCTATAATGTTCATTAATAATATTGTACGGTCGGGTAACGATGTTTCATTTCGTTGCAGATAATGTTAAACTCTTTGCACAAGTACGAGCCTCGTATCCACATCGTGCGTGTCGGCGGGCCCCAGAGGATGATTACCAGTCACTCGTTCCCGGAAACACAGTTCATAGCGGTGACTGCCTACCAAAACGAAGAAGTGAGTCCACTTTCCTTCAGCCTTCACTTGTAAAGTGCAGTAGCGACGTGGCTCTTGTGCGTGAGACTTATTAAAAGTTTTTCATGTCTCCGTTTTAGATCACTGCACTGAAAATCAAACACAACCCCTTCGCCAAAGCGTTCCTCGATGCCAAAGAAAGGTAGGGTGTCAAAAAACCAACACGTTTATTTGGGGAAAAAGGTTTATTTATTTATATATTTATTTATTTTTACTGTCCACAGTCAAGACACTTAACATTTTCCTTTGCCTTAAAATTCCTTTGTAGAAATGATCATAAAGAAATCAACAATGATGATGTCACTGACAGCCAACAGTCTGGATATACACAACGTAAGTCGGAATTTTAAAATGTTAGCTTTTTAATTTGTATTTTATTATTATTTTTATACATGCACTATTTAGGGTTAGGGTTAGGGTTAAATGTACTTTGAATGTGATTTGTTTATCGTAGTATCCCTTTACTGGGCCCCATTGTCCTTATAATAATAATATCAATAACAATAACAATAATAATAATAATAATAATTTTATAAGAAAGTATTAGTAGAAGTAATAGTAGCAGTAGCAGTAGTATGTCATTAGGAAATATTGGAGAATTCGTGTTTCTTGTGATTATAAACAACATAACTATTTACTAAACCTTGTTATGTTCTCTGTCTACAGTGAGTGGCTGGTTTCTACCAGGAACTGGATCTCTTTGTCCTCCAGCAAACTCTCATCACTCCCAATTCGGCAGTGCTTTGTCTCTGTCGTCCTCACATGGCTGTGAGCGCTACTCAACCCTGAGGAGTCACCGCTCCTCACCTTACCCCAGCCCATACCCTCACCGAACGGCCTCCCCTGGTAAGAACACACACACAGATGCAAACAGACACACACGCACACACTTTCCTTCCACTCACTGTTTCTCTCCGTTCCGTCATTCCGTTTATGAGGAACTCAAACAGACAGGGAATCTTCTGCATTCCTCCAGCCTTTGTGACTGGTCGACCTCTTGGTCATAAACAAGTCACCTCAGTCACGGAAAGACCTGGACATCCATGTATTCTAAAGAGTCATTAGACGAAGGAAAGAATCTTGTGTTTTGGTATTATGCTAATCTTCACCAAAAAACAGAACTGACTATAAATCATAGCTGATTGGGTAATTAGTCTCAAATAGCAAGTGCCAATTGACTGGCTTGACTTTCATTCATTTTAGCCACGTTAGTGTTTTGGTGGAGACTGACCAAGTTCTGTGTGAGAAGGATAAGAATGAGATCAAAAGATACTCATGTTTTTTTTCTGATTACTTTCAGCTGGTTACTCAGACAATCCATCAGCGTGTCTCTCCATGTTGCCCAGCCATGAGAGCTGGTCCAGCTTACAGATGTCACCTCACTCTGGCATGGTCACAATGGGCCAGCACTCTCCACCAAATTCCAACTCCAGGTTAGTACACACACATAGCAGCTGAGTCCTGCTATCTTTCTGAAGTGCTTCCACTGATATCCACAATTATTTGACCTATCTAACACTATGGCTATTCCAAAACTTCAGGTTAGTGCATTTAGTTTTCCAAATAAATGCAGAAAATTTCATTTTCTATTTTCTAATCAATGAGGACTAGTCCTCACAGAGACACAATAATCTGGCAAATCTTGGATTTCCCTAAGGGACAACTGGGTCTTAAAATCCCAGCAACAAAAATGTCATGTACGTCATAGAGACTTTTGATGTTTGATCCCCAGAAGTAATACATGTTTTACTGTGGTTACTTTGTAGATTCATTAAATGATTAATATATAAAATGTTAATATATAAAAATAAACACATCAAAAATATTGTAATCATCATGGAAACACATGCTAATATAATACATTTTCCATCACTTATACACCCATCATTTTGCCATTTTCAGTCGTATTTTATTTCCCCAAACAAAGTTGGGACAGAAGGACTCCAGGGCTAACTTAAGAAAGCATCAACTGTGTTAGTCATTGTATTATGAAGTAATCTTTCAGTAACAATCCTGATACTGTATTTAGCAGTAAAAGTTTAGTCAAAATTTATGTCACTGTCTTTATATTTCACTCTACCGCCTTTGCAGTGCTGAAATCTTACATCCATTTTCTTTTGTCCTCTCTACAGTCAGTACACCAGTTTGTGGACGGTGGGAAATGCTCCCCTCCCTCAGGTGTCCCAGTCGGGTGGGATGGCAAGCAGTCTGAGCTCCCAGTTTCTCCGCACCTCCGCCGGTCACTACATGTCTCACCCCTCCACAGTGCCCTCTTCAGCTTCCCCGCTGTACGACAGCACTCCTGCTCCTGAGCTTTATGACACTTCTTCCTACGACAGTTCCGCCCATATGAGGCTTCCCACCGCCTGGATGCCCATTACACCTCCTTCTTTATAGAAGACACCTCAGCTCCCTCCATGTGCCGATTCTACAGTGATGCAAGGGGCTTCTGAACTAGCACTCGATCTATGCAACAGCACCAAAGATAGGACGCCTACGTTGTTCTATTCCATTGCATTGTATTTAAGTCTGTTTGTTATGCAGTGGTATGAAGCGTAGGCCTTTGCCATAATTGTAAATAGAAATGCAGTGTTCTCCAGTGTCAGGTGCCTTCAAACATTATGGATATTAATTGGAGCAGTGTTTAAACATATTAAAGGTCAATATTTATAATTTTTTGAAATGCCTCATTTTTATGTCATATAAAGACATTCATTTGTATAAAGTGTATATGTCAATTATGGTGAAATTGTTTTTTTCCTAACAGTTCACCTATGTTTGTAATTGTAATAATATAAACTTTGTCATCATTAAAATTGAAATAAATAATTGGTATCAGACTTGGTTCCAGGATTCTGATTATCTTAGATTGATATAATTAAGATAATTGAAGTAGAATGGATTCCACTATATTTCCACAAAATTGTGTGTAGCAGAGAGACCATATATAGATGATGGGACTCTAGAAACTTTAGAAATAGTTGTGTTCACTTGAGGTGATGAACTTGCACCCTAGCACAACTAGCTTGTACAGCAGACATTACTTTGAAATTGTTCTTTTCATTTTAATTTTCTTTAGTCCAGTACCACACATTATTCTAGATAAAATAATACATATATAAATAACAAACTAGAAGTATGTTAATCTTGTGAATAAACACAATTAATTGTTGTGATTATATATGATATATAACTTATACTGCTAATAATTTATTACATAATAAAAAATTTAAAAAAAACCCGAGATCCCGGGTACAGCCACCAGGGGTCGCCATGTTTCGTGTCCTTGTCCTTGTTTAAGTTCGTCTATCCTTATGTTTTGTCTTGCGTCTGATGTCTTCCGTGGAGGTTTTTTGCGTCTTTGTGTTTGGTTTGGTTTAGTTTTGGGCCTTGTTTCTGTTTATTGATAAGGTTTATTCTGTTCTTCCTGCAACTCTGCCCGCTCACAGAAAGCAAAACATGGGATGCACTGAGGTAAGCAAAGCTGTAGCACACTGTCTCAGGGATCGAGTGCCATCAGAGGTCAACTTGTTTCGTGTAACCTGTCTTCCTCTAGGTTTGTCTACATTGAATTTAATTCTGCTTCTCATTGTCTTCGCCTGGAGTCTGTTGTCAACCGCAAACGTGTTTTGTGTGTCTTTGTGTTTGATCTGGTTTAATTTGGGTGTTCACCCTTCATGCCTTTGACTTGTTCTCCTCAGAGAAACTAACTGTACGCCGTTAAAAGATAAAACTAAATGGATTCTGTATCTGTATCTTTCAGTGTATAACTTAAGCCCAATGATGTATTAACTAGGGTGACCAGTATTAACTAGGGTGACCAGACATCCTCTTTTCCCCAGACATGTCCTCTTTTTAAGACCTAAAATGTGTCTGGGCGGGATTCTAAAATTCGGGATTTCATTCTACCTCAGCCTCAAACATTCTTACATTGGAAACTAGTTACTTCGTCCTGCAACTATTTCCTTGCACTCACGTTTCTTATAGCCTCACTGCAGAAATCAAGTGGAAGTGAGTAGGGGAGGGCGAAGTAACATGGCCATGGTGCCCCACCCCACTGCCAAGTGTCCTCTTTTTCCCAAACTTAAATCTGGTCACCTTAGTATTAACAGGTTTCATAGTTTAGTTTGTTCAAGTGTCCACCGCAGGGAAAGACCAAATGGACAAGATCACAAACCGAGCCGATGCCCAACTAGTTTGTTCTAATCAGAGTTTACCACTGAAATCACAGTGGAACAATGAATATGAATGGTACACAGGTATGACCAGCAGGGGGCAGTATTAAAACTAGCACTCATGCTCCTTAATAAAAATAGAAAACGATCACGATGATAAAACCCTTTTAGTTCACTACACACCCAACAGCTAGACTGCTCCAATTTTAGAACACCGATAATTACTTGCAGCTGTATCATACTGTAGGATTAGTGGGGATTCTACGTCAACATTTATGGCATTTAGCAGACAAGCAACTTACATTTTCTAATTACAGGCCCAGTCTCCCTAGAGCAATGGTTCTCAAACTTTATGTCTAAATCAGTAACATTAAACACATCAGATACAACATCAACGTGTTCGTAAACACAGAATATAAAATAAAAGTACTAATCAAAAATAACAACAATACTAATGAAATTGCAGGCCTACTTCAATTTCTCACTTTGCAAAAAGGTTCCCCCAATCTAATGTTCTTTTAACATGTTTGTTATTCATGATTCATGTTATTTAACATGTTCTTTTCATGATTCTTTTGTGAATGGGTGTTTTTTATTGTGTTACCTTTATCGTCAATGCAGAAAGGCATTAATAAAGGCCGGTGTTGGGCACGTTACTTTGAAAAAGTAGTTACTAGTAACGTTACAGCATTACAAAAGTTGCCAGGGAAAGTAACTTTTGCGTTACATTTATTATTGTCAAAGAATTTCCATTATTTATGATATTTCAGCTCCAAATGGATGAGTGGGCATGAGTTTATGAAAACATGAAACCTTTATTGTCAATAGAAAATCATTTTTTCCGATAAAACAGAAATGTAATACTTGACAACCAGAATGCTGCATTTTCCTCTAAAGCCATAGAAAGGACATTCACTATTTACAAGACAACCATTTTTTTAGTTTTGAGATTCTTATTCTACAGGCTCATAAGGAAACTCTGATGAGTTTGTTTGAAGTTTTTAGAACCCTAGTCCTTTCTCACGCCTTTCATAACTCACTCTGTGCGGTTCAAATCTGCTTTGTTTGCTCTTCCCTTATGAGCAAATTCTAGTCACTTAAGTGAGGAATTGCACCTCTCTGCTGGAGCTTGGGACAGTCAAAGTTTAGCCGCAGGGTTATGAACAGACAGATGGGAATGTCAGAGTCACACATTGTTACAAGAGAGAACACTAAGCACTCTGACCCTGGCTTATGAAGCTGCTATACTGGTTTTAATTCACACCTTGACGAGAGAAGCATATTTCTATCAGTCCATTTATTGCTGTTTTTTCTCTTTTCCCTACCACATGGTTCCAAAGAGGTAAAGTGAAAATTAGACCCACACCACGTTAGGCAAAAAAAGCGGTGCAATTGTGATTTTCAATGACTGAAATGTTTTATACTGCCATTATTAAAATTGGCCACGAGGTGGCACTGCAAACTACAGAATATTCGGAATAATAAAATCCTTACTGACGTCAAAGGGGCCAGGTTTTCTGTGAAGCATACAAACAATGCAGTTCCTTCTGAACAAATAAAGTACGACATTTTGGGGAGTTTTATTAGAATAGGCATTACTCTTTACCGCGGATATAGACCATAAGCCGCCCGTTTTGGTATCAGGAATATAAATTAGTATTTATTTTGTTTGTATGAGTGGATAAGCAAATGCACAGTAAAAATGAATATGGCAAAGGACCACCCGGTTTTGCAGAATGTACTTGTAAAAATGTCAAATTGATTGATTTGACTATGCGAATATTATTAACGATCTGCAAACACTCTTTGTGTCTAATATCGTTTGAGGAGTGTTTGTAGATTTGTTAAACCTGCTTTACCATGCCTACAAGTAAATCCACTTTCAGAGAAGAGTCTTTTGTCGTGCATTTCCACCAACTCGACATCTGCACGCTGCTTTTATACAACCTGATTCTCCGTCTAATCGCGCCAAGCCATTTATGGCTAATGATTAATGGCACGGCAACCGGTTTGCACGACACTCATGCACGCACGAGCCAGCCATTTACGTTGCCGTCTCGAGCTGCACGTCATCAGACGTGAGACGGAGCGAGAGACCGATTCCTACTTTCTTTAGAGAGACGACTATTCAGTAAGCAGTGGACAGTTACTGTCTTTACCTTCTGCATTTGCAACCAAACGTCTCCTTCACTCACTGGGCGAATGCATTTGCAACACACATAATAGTGCACAAGAGTCAAAAAGCAGATTATGTTATAACCTACTTTCTTTTTTCACATTGCATATATCGCGTCACAAGAGAGGGAGAAAATGCCGCTTTTCTCTGGTGTTGAAAATCACTTTGGAGATTTTTTTTTTTTTTTTTGGTAATAATCCCATTAGGATCCTATGAGGGAAAAAAAGCCTTCTGTCAAAGAGTGCATTGACGCAAGCAGCTTTGACGTCAGCAGCTGCAGTGAATGGGGGGAGCAAAGCGCGAAGAGACTGTTTGACTACAGAAAACATTAGGGCGGGCGTCATTGGCATTAGTTAAAGAGTGAAGGGGTGAAAGGAGCATCTGCAAAAAGAGGGTAAAAAAAAATACCCTCATATGGTAAAAACAAAACGCGGAGTCACGTTGGTGCGATTCAGAGCCTGGATTAAGAGGGAATCCTCAAAGCGGAGGCTACTCCAAGCAGCAGGCGCCCCACTTCTTTATTGGATTCAGGCAGAGGAGACAGAGATAGAGGGGAATTGAAGCAGTACAGCTTACAAATGGTCCCAGTGCCTTGCAGAATTCCCCTCGTCTTTAACACTGCATGTATTTCCATGCACAAATCAACTGCTGCAACGGCAATCCCCAGTGAATATGCAGAGGCTAATTCATTTTCACTTCTATTCCCTTCCCGGTTCAACAGGTGTGTGCGCACAGTCTGCACTTGTTATATCTCTCGTGCATTATAAATATTAATAAATATATGTATTCTGCATATAATAGTAATGTAAGAGAAGACAGGTAAGTAGCTTTTAGTCACTTTATATGCCACGATCTGCAGATTCTCCCATGATACAACTATTGGTGCGCCTAACTGGGAAAAATCACTGCTATAACAACGCACAGACTATAATAAAGACACTTTCGCGTTTTCCGACTTTTTCTTTCATTTCATTTGCTTCCTGTCGGCGTGTGGCCCAGCAGACGCACGCAGCCAAGCACCGAAATGTAAAGCTCCGCTTGCTTGCGTAAAATCAGCGCGGTTATCGTTTGAGTCAATCTAAGCTGTAGCCTTGGCACCGTTTGCGGAGGAGGCTGCTGACGTCATTGGCTCTTGAATGGAAACGCAACCCCGAAGCTGACGGACCCTTTATTTACAGAAAACTCGCAAGTTCGCATCGTGCAGTTTCCAAAAGACATTCGCACGACTGGAAGTCGGACAACTGCAGTGGAGCTCAAAAACTGCGGCAAAGTTACAAGTACTTTTTTTAACTAATAAAAAAGATCAGCGCAAAACCATGTCGAGGCGCGTTTCCCTAGCAACTGGACCCCGAAGTTTGGCCACGAGCTCGAGCAAAACGTCTTTAACGCGTCGCTGGACCGATGCTTTTTGTGTAAGAGCGAAAGGTGCGAGCCCGACCCAACTGGACCTGGGAGGACGTGCAGAGCCGCTCCGTAATTGCGCAGATGTTTGCGCATCTGCCACCCGCTGCGCCGCCCGCTGTCTCCCCCTCAGCAGTGAGACTGTGTAAAAAAAAAAAAAAGTGGCTCCGAAGAGATGCCGAGGGCTTAAATCTCACACGGATTGTCGCTGCTTTGTGGGGACGAGGAGGAAGAGAAGCTGAAGCTGAAGCGCCTGGTGCGAGCCGTCAGACGCGCTTCCCATCTGACCATGCAAGCGAACGCACCAAAAATGTTACAGCGGACAACGCGGACCGAGCGCCGAACTTTGAGGATTTTTGTCTTTCTGCGAATAGAAGAGCAAGAGTTGAGCTGTCAAGAGGCACCGAGAAGCACTTTCCTGCTTCGGTATAATCCCGGACACACGTGATCCGCAAATCACTGTGGTAGCAATATTTTCACTTGTCAGTGGCGGGGAAAACATCCTTTTTTTGGTAGTTTTTCTGGGCGCCAACTCTGTCCAAACCTGTGTTATTGTTGTTATCTTATATACTTATTTCTCCGGTTTGATTATTTTGAATGACCCCTACATGTGACAGCCCCAGTCATCCGATCACCTGCCAACTTTCGCTCTCGTTTGCGCTGCTTTTTTGGAGGCGCGCAAAAAGCGCGAGGGGGAGCACGGAGAGTCTTGAATGAATGAGATTTGTGCCTTCTACAGATTCCGTTTCTCGCCGCCCGTGCCAGTTGCATGTGCTTTTCCGAACGGTCGAGCTTGCCTCGCTTGCATCTGCCTCGCCGTTCCGAGCCGAGAACAAACCGGAGCAAGACCGAGCTGTGTTTTGAGTCGCAGGAAGAGCCAATGTCGAAGAAACGAAAAACTCCAGACGATGGTGGTGGCGGTGGTGGAGGAGAAGGAGAAGGAGGAGGAGGAGGAGGAAGAGAGTTCACGAGCTCAGAGGATTCCCCGCGGTCTAGCTGCGATGACCAAGGTATGAACTCATCCATCCAAACCTTAACTGTTAGGGTTATGGTGGGACTCAGGGTCTGTCAGTCTATCATTATGGAACTAACAGGTACTTTGGTCCTATATAATAAAATGCTATTAAACCAACCAAAACATGTCTAAGCGGGGAGGAAAAACAGAGAGTGAGTTGAGTGCGGTCCTGCTTTTTCCACACCAGTGTTGCCTACGTCTTTTAAATGCAGAACTAACAGTTCTGGACAAGACAGTGTGTAGAAAAGAAAAGAAAAGAAAAAGGAGGAGGATCTCATTGTATTCTCGTGATGTGTGTAGGCCTACAACAGAAGCCTCAGTCCCCGTCCTAGTGTAATAAAAGCAAGAGTGGCGTTGTCCCCAACCAAGCCACATTGCATAGTGTTATGAAAATTATATATGATAATTGGTGGTGTCACAAACGTGTCTTTAAGTGTTTTCCAGAATTATAGTAGCTGCTGGGAGAGAGATTAATGAAATGTGATTCGTTCTGGTTACAGCTACAGTATTTGAGACTCATCAGCTGGGGAGTAATCTGCAAGGATCCCTCAATCCTCACAGAGGCAGTTAGTTAGCATGTTTCTAGTCCAGATTTAAGTCCCGGTAGGCTATATTTCACCTCTTTATTTCCCACCCCACTCCTTCTTCTCCTAGCTTTGTCAGTAACGCAGTCCTGTGATGGTATGTGAAAAGCCTGCAAAGGCCAAGCTGTTTAGGGGTTGGCACAAGAAGGACTCGCTCAGGGGGTCTGCGTGGAGTCCAGTCATGTTGTTTACACACATTGTGTGACCCAGCAGTAGGCTCGTTGGCTGTGTTCTTTGATGCACGGCCAGAACGTGAGTTTCCCTTGGCCGGCGTGGACGGGGAAGTGGGCACTTCCTTTAGCCTGTAGAGCATGGCATCTGTGTCCAATTTTACACGGGGTGGACATATTGCAAACTCCCACCTCCGCAATGGAAGGCACGACTTGACAACAAAATAAAATTGTGTTCCTTAAAAGGCTTCAGAAATACAAGCATGCCTAAAAACAATAAAAAATAATCAGAAAAATTGTTAGTAATGGATTATTTATTAAAGAGTGGTGCAAAAAAATAATGTCAAGCATCACCGATAAATTCTCTCTCCCTTTTCATCTCTGAAGCATCGTGGAAGAAATTATTCGCGCCACGCTAACGCCATCACACAAAGCAGCCTTGCAAGTGGTAAAGCGACTGCTGCTCCCTTGTTTCAGGCTTGCATTTTTCTCATCGGATCCTTCTTCTCTCTGATTTACTTTGGGTAGAGTAAGTAGAGGAGGCTCAGAAAGAGGGGCATTGAGATTCATGTCAGGGGACACAAAGGCCTATTTGTCTCCTCTGCTAGAGTGAAGGCTTGACCTGTCCATGAGGGGAATTCTCCCCAGGTTGCTGCCCAGAGAGCGCCACTCTATTTATCACGACAGCAAAGATGCCATAGCATCCCTCTCTGTGGACACAAAGTCAAATAAACTTCCCATAAGGCAAAAGAGACAAATTTGCCCTGAGATATATTTTTGAATCATTTTTATTAATTAAAATATTGGCAAGCTTAATTACCGATGATTGGACTCACACCACATGTTGGTGACTGTAATCCTAGGAGATATTAAAATCCTTTATTGGTGACCTTTGTAGGTTTGAATCCCAGAAGAACCTAAATCTACGGTTGGGGCTTGTGTTGGTGATCAAAAGATTGGAGGCTTAAATCCACTGTTGGGCTCCCGAGCAAGGCCCTTAACTTTAGAGAACCCACATTAAATGTAAACAGCTGTTTAACAGATAATACACCCATGAGCCAGTCAAAAACAGGAATACAAGTTTGTGGTAACACTACACTAGTCGTTTGTCACTTTGTGACATCATGATTTGTGACATCATAGATATTCTTAAATACATATTTATGCTGTTGCCACACCATATATATGTCAACGAGTTAGCTGCTGTGCTTCATACACTCTAGCCCAGGTAACTTAATGACATTCTTATAAATGTACCTGTAATGTCTTCAAAAATAGCAAAGACCTTTCAAAACTAAAATCAATGTCATATTGTCATAAAGTGTGTATGCATATACACAATTTAAAGTTGTTTTATCTAGTCATTCAAATATGGGTAAATACAATGGGATATCTTTTAAATTCTGCAGTATCAGCTAACAAAAATTCAAAAGCTGATGTTTCACCTATAGGCTAATCAACATACCATTGTCTTTCATTTTTTGGTATCCATATAAATGTCTTTGGACAATACCTTTGACCGAGGTAGAGCCACAGTCTCAGGTATTTACTGTGTTTGCTGTCATATTTCATTTCTGATGTGGGAAATTGGCTGATGTATGGGTTTGCTGAAGCCAGTAGAAATAGACTTTATTCTCTGTAAATGTTATGGAGGATATTGCTAAATGCAAAATAGAGTTGTTTGTGGCAGATTGGTAAATAATTATTTTACACATCCTAGCTGTCTTTTACTACAGTGCCACAACGTAGTAAAGTCATCAAGGTGCTTCAGAGGGGCTAATGCTAATGCTGTTGGCAAAGGTGAAAAGAACATAATTTAATTAATGAATGAAATCAAAAGGGTTACTAGCTATATTTTTGCTATCCACACTGGCATCAATGGGTGCAATGGCTAGTATTGCCACCTGTCCCAGTTTTACCGGGATTGTCCTTCTTAATGGTTTGTCCTTGGAGAGTGATTTTTTCCCTGCAACAGAATGTCACTGAATGTCATAGGTCATGTGCGGCTGAATGCCGTAGGTCAGGTGCGTGAAGTTGGTCAGGTTGAAATGTTTTGTCAGACCGAGGTGGCAACCCTAGCAATGGCCCTTTAAGCGGACAGGTAGAAGCACAAGCTGGCAGGATTTCAACTTTCCCATAGCCAGAACACCCTTGACCTTTGGGAGTTGCACTTGATTTCTGCTCCTGAAACCGATATTATCAACCTTTCCCATCTCACAGAGTAAACGCTGGTCAAAGGAGACATTCTCCAGCTTGTTGGCCTAAGGCACATATGACTGTTGACCTGGCGAATGTCATATGGCATGGTCATGTTAGTGACACGATCCCAGGTTAAAGGCACAAACTTTTAATATGTGAAACCTCCAACGCACTGAAAAAAGATACAGGTGCAATTAGGTCACAGTGAGGCTAAATTTATGTCTAGCCACACTGACAGTTTGTATGAGGAAGATCACTTTTGTGACAGTTGGATAAATTGCTAACTGGCATCACTACAGTGATATATATATATATTTGTACAGCCATGTTAACTAGTGCCACCTACACACTACCTCCACCCCAAAAGAATTAAATGTGACACCACAAACACAAACACAAAAACCTACAGACCAGACCAACAAGCTTCAATTTTTTCTTCCTCGCCCTTTTTATGTTTGTGTGGGTTAAACATAAAATTGACAGGTTTAAGGACAATATCTTAGCCTATCTCATGTTTGATCCGTGTAATCGGTCATGTTTTGAACTCAGAGGGGTAGATTAAGTGAGGGAAGCTGAGGGCTTTGCTGACTGCATGTAGTTGCCACAGCTTTGACGTCATAGCGCTGGCAACGTTTCTCTGGATCTGGGTGTACTGTCTCATGTTTGGCGAATAAGAGAACTATCTGTGTCTGGATAATAAAACAACTCCAGCCAACGGGACTCGTAACGTACCCGGCTGAAATCTAGCAAAAGAAAGACAACAAATAGCGAACGACTTAAAAACAAAAAAAAAACGTTTCGACTTAAAGTGATTTATCGTTCTGAATTTGCACAATAAAATAATCTATTATTTTATTGTGCAAATTCAGAACGATAAATCAGTGTAAGGATATAGGGATATAATCACATTTAGTGTGAAGATTGTAAAATCCCTCGATAGTTATTTTCGCTTTTATAATTCGTGTAACCCCGACTTGAAGCAACAATACCCACTAGTGCTAGCGCTTGGAATCACATTCTGGAAGCAACTGACATTCTCTTAATAATAATAATAATAATAATAATAATAATAATAATAATAATAATAATAATAATAATAATAATAATAATAATACCCATACTTAAGTAATTCTACAGAACTAATAATCTTACAGAACTAATGTTTTTAAATCCTTTTTTTTTTTTATATTCTTAATCTTCTGTAGTAATTAGACTAAAACATTTGTAAATGATTCATTTCTGGGTGTGTTCCGAAAGCATGATTTCATAGTTTTTAGCCAGATAAATCAAAGACCTACTTAATATGTTAGCTGGCTAAACGAAAAATCAGATTTCTAAGGCCGCTCCATGTTTTCGTATCAACGCGAAGCCAGCAAGGAGGCATTATGGTCATTGTGGTTCTACAGCAGCAACGCAGTTATCTATCTAATCAGTAGATGGCGATAAAGCCACGCAGGGACAATCAGAGCTGCAATGACCGACACAACATTGACAAGACAGGAGTACATCTGCCGAACATTTCTATGTTTTAGCCATATTCTCTATTTTGGGACTCATTGTCTTAGAGTATATTTCTAAGAAACACATTTTGTGTTGCCATTTGTCTTTCCTCCTTGTCTGTAATTACACACTATTAATTTTGTATTCAAAATGAATTATAACCTACGACTTCACATAATTAGAGTACCCTTTATTTCTTATGTTATATAATCTTATATTATTATATTATATTGTCTTATATCATAATATAGAAAATAGCACAAAAAAGAGTTAATGCATTGTACATTTTTTAGAAACTATCAATGTCTGTTGATATATAGGTACCCCATACTTTGTATATCTTATAGAAAAAATAAAATAAATAAATAAATAAATGAAATAATAATAATAATAGCCATAATAACAATAATAATAAATAATAATAATAATAATAATAATAAAATGCAAAGTTTTTGGGTAATGGTTGAATATCACAATGTGATTAAAATGATTTGAACAAAATGAAAGGCATACAGAAAAGAAAAACTGAATAAATGAAATAAAATTTTAAAAAAGATAGAAGTCATCATTTACGAGTTCAAACAATATATATAGCTGTGGCTTAGAGTTTGCCTTTTAGTGATATTCAGTATTCAGTGAGGCTTGTGTGTTTGTGTGCGTGAGTGTGTGTTTTATGTATGTGCGTGTTAGGGGACGGTAAGTGTGTGTTCTGTAAAGGTGCACAGGGGCACTTCTTGGCGTATTTGTATTGAAATATTTTCCGTTTTATCAGATGACCCCACACCACACGTTCCTCTCGCCTCTTCAGCATCAGCTTCCGCAGTTTGATTTTGCTTCACTGAAATCATTACTGTGTTGAATGTTGAACATAACACTCACAAGTCTTATATTTTCTGGATATTATATTTTCATCATTTCTTCACTAATGCCTATCTGATGTGTAGGCCCTTTATGACTTCATATTTTGGACAATATTTCTGTACTAGTTCAAATAGTTCAAGACAATCAGGAAATATTTTTAACATGTATATAAAATTACAAAGTCTGTGTTCCTTTTTGAGGTAATCAGCTTTCCGTATTTTGTAAAAATGTAATTCAGCACAAAATTATAGCGTAGAATGCATGGATTTTTCATTTTTATTAAGCGAAAAAGGTCAACAAATCTGAGTAAATGTTGTGATCTTACAATTGATGTGTAAAATTCAGAAATTCAGAAATCTTTTTTGGAGCAGTAATGCCTCCCCAGGGTTTTATTTAGTTCATAAGGGTGTTTAGATTTTCAAAGGTTTGCCAAAGTTTTACAAACTGTCTCATAGACAGAAATGAAAGCTTTGCAGATGGCGGAATTGAAAACTATTGTCTAACTATTCGGCTTTGTGGACCAAGCGTAGGTTTTGTCTTTCCTAATGAAACTTCTTTCTCCACAGCTAATGGAAACTCTAAAGTAAACACAGATTTCTTTCTAAGCGTCATTAGTTTTTTTCCCTTCAGATGTGTCCTCATGGCTAGTGGGCTCTATGTGTGTTCTTTGGAGGTTTTTGGTCTTTTGAGGTGCTTTTCCTTTTTACGAATAGGTTTTGTTTCTTGATCCTCCTAACTTCCTCGTCCTCTCCTGATCTGTCATTCACATTGGCCTCGGGGGATGTCTCCTTGGGTTTGGGATAACGCTGATAAGTAAGCTGGGGATGTGGATAACACCCTTTTTTATCAAAACCACACTTGTTTTACTTTCACTTTCGATCCGACTCAGTCAGCTAAGCTCATACTTTTTACCTTACATGGACTTAGTCATGTACATTTCAAGCATTAACATTATATGTCAAAATGGAATCATTTGTAGAGATGTAGCAGCATTGTTTTTTATTTGGGGTGTATATTTATTTCTAATGTGATTGTATTCGGTGGAAATTGCTTTACTTGTACATGCAAAATGAAAATTCGGACTTAAAACAACGTGTTTATTGTATAATTAATTTATTGTTATTACAGTTGTAATCTACATTGAACATCTTGTACCACGCACTCGTCCACACCGTATATACATACATGCACACACACACACACACACACACTTTTGTATATATAAATTAATATTATATACTATGGATACAGTAATATATATATATATATATATATATATATATATATATATATATATATAATACTATATATACTATATATATATATATATATATATATATATACTCTGTGTGTGTGTGTATATATATATATATATAGTTTTTATTTATATAGTATTATATGGTGGTTTATATAGTATCATGTTATACCTATACTATACTATAGTATATAGTATAGTCATATATTAACAGTTAACTGGTTCTCAATTTTGCACAAAACCAAAAGCAGCAACAGCATTTTATTGGAGCACTTAACAATATATAATATATTTAATAATAAATGCATTACCGCGCCAATGTGTTATGGGAAAATGTAGCATTGGCACGACTCTGCATGCCTGCTTGAAGGTCTAATTAAACACTGTGTAAAGCAGGCATATCTGTGTTAATTTTCCTTGAAGACTGGCCACAAAATCTTTCCTAATTTATGTTTAAACCTCATAGTATACCTCCATTGTGTCTACGTAATTGCATGATAGCATCTGGACTTTCACCTTTAAATCCTCTGTGCCTTTAGTTCTAGTTCTATAGGATTTTTAAATATGCATTTTCATTCTAATAGTCATCAGATAAACAGATACATTTTTTATTTTATTCAAAAACTTTGCTGTATAATTCAAGAAATGTAAATTATTGAACTGCTATTAGAGTGTTTGAACAATACTCAAAGCCTTTCTTTTTTTTTCTCTTTCAAACACAGAAATACTTTATTTTTTCACTTCTTCCTCTCCAAAAAAAGAATCAGTGTTTGTGTTTCCCACCAGCACATTAGGAAAGGCATGCACCATCAAGAGCTGCTAGACAAGTGACTTGCATAATTCATCTCTTTTTGGCACGCTTGTTATTATTTAGAATGTCGTCACACCAATGAGAAAAACTCTCGATACTCATTCGTAACATTGGAACCTTCTTGCAGACACAGGACGGAGATGGACATGCAGTTCTGAACGCTGACTGCCTGGAGAGGGATTCCTCCTCTTCCTTCTTCCTCTTCAAGATTTGATACATAAGAGCCATCTGATTCAGATAAACTTTCATAAGAAAGCGACAAATGCAAAACACTTGGTGAGAGCAAAAGTGTGCTGGGAAAGGGAGGGAGATTAGGTACAATAAGGGCTAGAAGAAGCAGAGATGCTGGGTATTGTGCCGACTCTAAACATCTGAGTGTGTGTGTGTGCATGCGAAAAGAAAAATTTAGATTATGCTAAATGTTAATTTATTATTGATTTTTGACAGTGATTTTATGTGATGTTTTCTTACATATGTGAGATAATTACTGGATGTAGAATTCTACTACAGCTATTTCTAACTTCAAACTAACCCTAAGCAAATCTTTGCTCTTTTAGTTTTTAAAATAGTTGACCTTCCAGAAAAAGCTTGCTATTCGACCTTACGGCAAAAATGTCAGCAAAATCTTTAGGGGACAGGGCGACACACAAATCTCAGTATATCTGTCCTTTTGGGGATAGCTTATGACACACATATCAGTGTTTCTGTCTTTTGGGGGACAAATCATGTCTGGAATATCAGTGTTTTTCCTCTGTTTTATAGAAAACAGGTCTTGAAAATATCCTCACAAAGTCACAAAAGCAGACAAATTTAATCTTTTAGAAAGTGGGGGGTGTGCACCATCACCTAAAATCTGTAACCCCTAAACATGTATATCCTAGAAAGTGTAGACAAAAATCATTTCTGCATTTTGACTGACATCATTAAATCTCTTTTGAAATTAAATTTTGTCTTTCTTATTTCATAAAAAGAAATCAAGAGTGTCTGATTGATTAGCCACATAAGCTCTCATAAAAACCCACCCGGTTCAATCGGCTTGTGGAGAACAACTGCCATTTGACTTGCCCTATGTACTGTAACTAATATGTGTGAAATATAATTAATGTATTTTATGAATATGAGAATGAACTGTGGTATAATGACAGTGTTGTATTTCTTGCAAGTGCATGAAATTAAGGCGTGCAATTTCATGAGCATCATTTGCAGGAACTAAGAATGATTGGTTGATGTACTGCTAACCATATATAGATAGATAGATAGATAGATGAATGAATAGATATAGATAGATAGATAGATATAGATATAGATAAGATAGATGTAGATATATTTAAAAAGAATGTATAAAAAGTAATATACATATATCAATATTATGTTTGGATGTCTAATAATATGGGTTTATACAGTAAAATTATTAAAAGCAGGCATAAATTTGTAGTGAATAATTTGGAGGGCTTTAATGTATACATGTGGGAAAAAGTGAAAAAAAAGTGTAGGGTCTCGTGTGTGTATGGATTTGCCTTGGCCTGAGCGTCATCGTTAAGGATAGCAGCATCTGTTCAAGCGGCTTTGTTCGCGAGGCTAACAGGTCCTTTAGTCGTCCCCACAGGCGTGAAGCAGAAGGCAGCGTGAAAAACCATGAGCTTAATCCCTGCTGTTTGTTCTGCTCTTTCTCTCTCTCCCTCTCTCTTTCTCACCCTCTACCCTCCAGCTCAAGTTAATGAGAACAGGTGGGGTGGGGCCAACCTCTGGCGTTAGTCTGGTCAGTGGATCTGCATATATGCATATGTGTGTGTGTGTGCGGATATGAAGGTGTGTGTGTGTCGCGGATGTACAGAATGTGTGTGTGTGTGTGTATGCATGAACATGCATGTCCGGCAAGGATCCACAGTGGCGTAAAAGGTAGAAATGTCTGCTTGAGAGAAGCGGTGTAGGGTGGTTTGGGATGAAATGACGTCTTGGCTTGTAGACCTCCAGCTGCATAGTAATCGAAATTGCAGTATCGGGCAATAATCAGTTGCAAGATGTTGCTTTTATTTCCATGACTTTGCATGAAAAGAAGGCGTATTAAACAGCATTATTCACTTTTATTAGATATTCATTTTCTTGAGCAAAAGCTAATGTTCCCCCATCAGCCCTCTCACAAAAGTACGGTGTTTCCGTAATGTCCTTCGAAAGGCAGCATACAGCAGCCGGAAGCATATGATGTCTTGCTCAAAAATATGTGGAGTAACTTTATTTCTTTTCGTTTGACATGCGGTAACAATAGGCTTCAGTGTGAGTGGATGTTTCAATGATGCATAATTTTCTCCCTAAAATTATATGTCGCCAACCCAAAGGGAACCGTCGCGTTGGGTCCCAAAAACAAGCACAAAACAATAGGAATAAATCTGTTCTTAAGATATCGACTATAATACTTAAGTCTAGATGGACATTTCCTGCTGACTTGTTTGGCTCTGTGATTTTGTTGTGTTTATAATTTTACCCTCAATAATCTTAAAATACATAAGAGGTTTTGATTCTGATGTGTTTACAGTCTCGTACATGCTACCATATTATGTGTTTTTTATTTGTAAGTGTTTTTCTTTTTTAAGCAGATACAAATGGTATATGTAATGGTATGTATAATTTTAAATTATTTGGTGTGTGTAGACAGACAGACAGACAGACAGACAGATAGATGTGAAATTTATTTTACAGAGACCTTTGTCTTATTTTTTAGTCTTATTAATTTAAGATATAAAAGTGGTGTGGGCATTTATAATTATGATGAAATAGAACAGCTTTCTATTATTTTTATTCATCATCCTTTATTGGTCCTTTTATGACTTTTAAGGGAGCAGTGTTAGTGTAGTGGGGTCATTGTATTTGAAAAAAGCCATCTGATTTGACAATTTGGTGTTTGAATGGCTGGAGACTACGAAATCTCAGCTGGGCCCATAACGGGTTACTCCAGAAGATTGCCCTGTAGTATAGAAAAATGATGCTTTAGTAAATAAGGGTTTACTGGATAAGGAGTTCTGTAAGTATAAAATTAAATCTAGAAAAAAGTAATATGAAGTCAGTAAAAAGCAGAAAGATTTTGGTTTTATAAATATATAATATATAAACTAATTATGATTTTTAAATGATTTATTACTCTTGCCACAAAAAGGATCTCCAGCTTACCATATGCAATGTTCTAACATTTTATTTTTGCATATTGCTTACATATTATGCTTTTCCTGCTTGTCACATTACTGAGGCTTGTCATGTTGTCAGGACAGGAAGCATTACATGTAAACTCAGCCACACTGCAGACAATGTCTTCCTCACGATCTACAGCTACCGTGGCCTTTGATTCAAACTGCAAGTAATACGTGTTCCAGTGCTGAACACTCACCTAAACATCATATTCTTTACATGAGAATGTGCTTTTCCTTTTTTTTCCTTCAAATTAAGCACACAATTTGACACAAAGAGTGTGCGTGTAAATTTGACTCTCTGATATTGCATTGGTACACAAGTGTGTACAAGATGTGTGTATATCTAGTCTATCTAACAGTACATTAACTGAAGCATATATAAAATTTAGCAACAGCACATGCCAGTGCTTTGGTGGTGGGGACGGAGAGCCCTGGCAGGAAAACCGTGTGAGTGGCAGTAACAGCCAGCCATCTTATTCAGCCCGCCCCCTCTCCAGCTGCATTGGTTGAGGCTCTGGCAGATAGACCCCCGCCCCTCCCTTCACCTCCCTCCTCCACTCCTTTTTTCTCTCTTTTTTTGCCCCTTCCTCCTCCTCTTGGCAGATGGGTTTTGATTCGTAATGCTTTCACAGTGCCTCCCACTGCAACATTTGCTTGGCTCCTGACATTTTGTGCCTTCCCTTCTCTTCTTTTCACTTCATTTCCTCTCTTTCTCTCTCTCTCTCTCTCTCTCTCTCTCTCTCTCTCCCCATCTGTCTTTGTAGATTGCTCCATCTCTTTTTCTTTCTTTCTTTCTTCTTTCCTTACTCATTTCTGGCTACCCCAGAACTCTTCTCTCTCTACTCCCTCTCTCCTCTCTTTTCCTCTCTTTCTCTCTCTCCCTTTTACACTCTCTGTTTTTCTATGCTTCTCCTCATGTCCCTCCTTCTTTCTTAAGACTCTGGGTTTAAATAAAAAATAATAATGCACGCTTCTCTTTGGGTACAAGAGGGGCCTGAACAATGGTCAAAACCAGAACTTTAGACCCCGCACTGATGGGCCATGGGTCACTCCAGGAAATAAAAATGAGGGGAGACAACAACAAGCAGTAAGTACTGCTGTTTTTCATACGACACTAACTAATTTGAATCTGATTTATTAGACAGACTTCTGTTTGTAGAAATGGCGTAAAAGCTTATTTTAATGGCAGTAGAAGCAGGCTTAAACTGGGGCGTTCCTCCCCTCTGAATCTCTCATTATGGCACAGCACTTCGCTCATATGTTCTTCGAGCTCCGCGCCTTTTACCTTGCAGGGGCCGTTTGCGTTGACTCAGCGTCACTCTAATCTCATGTCTGCATCAGCAGTCGTCAGACTCATTTATTTTCCTTGCATTATTCCGCATTTTTGCGTTTGTTTTTAATATGAGCCTTTTAAACAAAAAAAAAATCTGCTTTGGGATGTAGGTCTTTACAACAAGTGCAGAAAAATAAAATCTAAATACAGTAAAAAACAGTGAAATTGCATTAAACTGAATAACTGACAACTTACAAGAATAAAATTGGATTACTTACAAAAGCAGCCTCTGCATGGAGAAATGTTTCGCCAAGTCATTCTGTTGCATGGAATGCTCAAATTTAGAGGGTGGGGGCGAGACCTTGACACTTCCGTTGATTTTTGTTTTTGTAAGCTGTGTGAAAAACAGAAGCTGAGCGCTTGGCTCCGTCAGGCATCGTCGTTGTTGAAATAGTTGCTAGCCGAACTGTGAACATAAGGCATAACTTCCCGAGCCCCAAGGACCCGTTTTTTTCATAGGCTGTCTCTGGCGTCAATGCTCTGTATGCCATGGATCGTCTGGCAGACGTTTATAGGAAAGAAGAATACTGGTATTAACTGTGTTCAGTGAGTGCAAAATGCAGATTACGGTACCAAAACTGTAACCTGCTGCAGCAGCTACTGTAGAGAACAGTTCAACAGATGCATTTTGGTACAGAGCGATAGAGAGTTGTGTGTGTGTGAGTATGTGTGTGAGTGTGTGTGAGAGAGAGAGCATTCAGGTCTTAGGGCACAGCAAAAAGCATTTGATGAGTGCCAGAAGCCTGTTTGCCAGCGGATGGATTGATGTTTCTACTGGTAGCTGTGATATTTGGTCTCTCTGATATATTCATTGCACATATACTGTGTAATGAACACACACAAACTGTGGTAATGGTGATGGCAAACCTTGTGTTTGATTTTTAGCCTAGAATAGGAGTGAATTGAAAGAGATGGAAAGCATTACAATATGAACACTGCAACATTTAAAATATTGAGAAGAAAAAAATCTCACAAAATTAAGCTGTTAAACAAAGCACAAACTCCAGATATTGCAATTCCTTTGCAAACAGAAATGTGAATCGTCATCTATAGAATTTTTCACAGTCAAATAAAAGCACCAAAATTTTTAGTAGTAATTTTATTAGGAGCTCCTGCCTCACTGCCCGGAACCGGCGTGCCTAGCATTTTCTTGGCTGGCTGCACTGACAGCCTTTGTTTGGATGAGACTCTGGGTGCCTCAAACCCTCCCGAGCCCGAGTGTTGAGTCTAATGGTCCTGGACTGCCATGCCCAATTCATTTCAACAAAATGTCTGTGGTCTCTAGTGATGATAATTATAAAATTATTTTTATAAGTCATTTTCATAGAAAGTGGCATGGTACAATCTGGGGATTGTGGCTTTTTATTTTTCCTCAGTTAACGTGTTATGTAAAAATATCATCTACGCAAGTATAGAACATATACAATGTCCATATGTCCATACTGACAATTAAGAACATTTGAGTGCAAGTTACTGAATTTGCAAAAATGTGGTTATATTTATTTTCTTCAACTATTATTTAATTTTACTGAAAGATAAACTTATTTGAAAATTTTGCCTCATCAAACCCTAACCTAAATACCCCCAAACCCAAGTGTCTTTGCAGTTTTATTAGTACAGTATAAAGAAATCGAAACCCTTTCATCCTGCACCAACATTGGTAGAGAAAAATCATTTAAATTTAAGGCATTTCAAAATCAAAACTTTCATATTTTATGAAGGCAGTAAGTCAAGAGCTTGTTTTTCCTGGCTACTTGAGCACAGTTTTAATGGTATATTAAAATGGTTATGGTTATCGAATTAAATGGGCAAATCTGCAGATTGAGTGGTGATTAGTTTGACTCATTTGTGAACACAGCATAAGCGCACCACAACATAATATGACAGCCTCTGCATTTGGCCCATCCGCTTGAAGGAGCAATGGGCAGGTTTTTCTGTGGCGCCCGAGAAACAGAAACACCTCGCTCATAAGTACTTCAGTGGTACCTCAAGTCCCAGACCCTTAAATATGCCACTGAGGTACCATTGCCAGGCACTGCTCTCCGACCCCACTGCCAAAAAGAAGATATAATGAAGATATTAATATACAGAGATATAAAAAGAAACACCGCGCTGTGGTGGTTCTATAAAAAAAGTAGGTATTTTACCTACTTTAAATCAGTTACAGTTACACAGCTGCTCTTAGAGCTGTGGAAAATGACAGTTTTTGAGGTGTATCAAGTGACAGATTCAATGTCAATGCAGAAAATTAAACTAATTAAAAAAAATTGGAATTAAATAGCATACATGCCATATAGTTTTTTATTCTAGTGGGAAGTAACTAAGCATGCACTCCTTTCCTGCTTGCGGATGTGGCATTTCACCTTTGCGCGGTGTGATGAGAAACATGACAGCGAATTGGTGACATCATCCAGCAGCAAGAAGATTGAAATGCATCAGTTTTAAGGAAAGTGGGCAAAACAGTTGACAGAAAATTCTATTCTATTCTATTCATTTCTATTCTATTATTATTATTATTATTATTATTATTATTATTATTATTGTGTATTAATGTGTATAGTATAAAAATGTAGAGACAATGCAATACAAGAATAAAAAAGGAGCTGGCAGTCTTACGTCTAATGATATTTTGTCAAGCAGATTTTCCCTAAAAGATCTTTTTATTATTATTATTATTATTATTATCATCAAATAACGGCCCTTTAGATCATGTTCTGAATGCAATGGGTGGAATGGTAAAGATTCACTTTTTTATGTTCACATTAACGGGGGATTTAGGATAGGTTGTGCAGTCACATTTGTGTTTAAAGTAGAACATTCTTGACATTAAACGTAGCTCGGCCTGTAACGTTTTCGCAATTTGGAACTACATTTCTTTTGCCCTTGCATATTTTATGAGATCTTCTAAGACTTTCTGAGGTGCTGCTTTCCAGTTCAAACAGATTTTTGTGGGATTAGTGTTTATGAGCTGTGTCCCTTTAATATAATGTTTAATATAATGAAAACACATGCTAGGGCAGAGGGTCGCTCTTGCGGTTATGATTTCCAGGCCGTGGAAGACGTTGCAGTCAAACACGCCGACTTGACTTCCTAACAGTATGGAGCTTTGTGGTGGAGCGTGGCGCAAAACGGCTTTAGTGTTTTGACAAATCTGGCCCGGGTCTGTACCACTTCAGGATCTGATGTCGATGAATGAATACACAGTTTGAACAGGGGCTTAAGTAGGACCACAGGGTCCAAAAATGTCCAAAGAGATGTGGAACAAAAGGGAAGTGTGTCATTCTCTGGACCTGACTGAGATTTTAATGACTTTAAAGAAGCACATTTGCACATTTTTTGTAATAATCAAATTAGATATGCGCAGTATTCTACATTGGGAAATTTTGATGAGACAGTGAAGCTTCATATGTAGTAAGAATATGCCATATTAGGTAGGTTTTCTTCACTCACATTTAAGATCCCTGTGTTTTTTATTCATATGTTACCTGCTATGACGGGAATGCACTCTGCAGTTTTAACTGCCATCTACCATACAATTACCTTTAAAGTGCTTCTCCTAATAATACCTTATAAGGAAATATTTACTCTGCATCACCCTACATCCATTACTCTAAATCTGAGTTTTACAGCCAAGGTGGAAGTGGTCTTGCTTTTACACAGCTTTACAGTACAAGGGATACCCAGTACGTGAGGTATTGTTCATGTAAAGCAGTGGGGCTAGACATGGGTTTAGCTTTGCTTTTTGAAATTAATGGGAACATAAAGGTTCCCCCCTTTGCTTCACGATCCATGAAACTTCATAAGTGTTTTACCTGAATAATAGCAATTTTATTTTCAAAAACTCACAATGTTTTAAATTCATTCTGAATACAATAAGTTCATTTATGAATTCAGTCATGTTAAAGGCAACAAAGAGGCAGTTTTAACTTTACTTCAGTCATAGTGCTACTGTACATATCTTTCATACATCAACATATAAATGATGTAGGGGGAACACTAAAATGGAACTACACTGCTGCCATCGTCGGCCGCTGTCTTTGGCACTAACAACAACCAAAAGTGGCTACAGTCACGGCAGCCGCAAAATGCGAAAACCAATCACATTAGCGATGTGCTTTTTGGGTGGTGAGCCTCCCAAAAACACCATTTAAGCTTTTGTACACCTGGATGCATTATATTAGACATTCATGGAGCGTTACATTTTCGGTTGATCAAATTATTGGTGAGGTTATTTCAGCAATTGCTAAATATTGGTGAGGACACATCCCCACCGTCCACGCGCAACCCTATGCCGTTAGTGTTAGAGTTAGGACACCACTGGCTGACACTGCTCGACACCATGTGATTTCACTAATAAACTCAGACCCCGACATGATGGGAAACCTAATAAGGTAACCTAATTAATGAATCAGACGGTGTAATTGGAATGATCCATGAAAAACTTTCTGCAGCACATCTGCTTTCACCCCCAACAGGCATCATGTGACATTACTTGGTGCATGTACTTCATACAACGGAGAAATTAGAAGTGCCTCTCAAGTCAGACTAGTACCGATACGAAAATATGGTAATCAGGCTTCGAATACAATACATACTACTTTTTTCAGGAGTTCATTGGGAAAGAACACACTGGTAAAACACTAGCTGGTCCCACTAACATTTTTTATAAATAGCGATGAATTTTTACAAAAATACTATTATCAATATTTTTCTCTCTTTACAAAGATGGGCCTTTTCAACTACCAGGTGTCGAATTTGCAGAAGTTGCATATTTATCAAAATGTATACTCTGAAAGGTGAAACGGACTGTGCTTACACATTTGAGTGTAACTTACGCAAGCCGGAAATACTCAAAAAGTCATTGAAACCTTAATGTGATTTGACATTACGTTGTTAAAACATTTAGATTTTCATATTACTTTAACATAATTCATTTCTTTTAACCGCAGAAATATTAAATATTACTGAAAGAAATAGCTTAGATGTTGTTAGCTACGTTGTCTCTGTAGCTTGTTAGGGAGTTGGCCCCATCATCGAAAGGTTACCAGTTCAAGTCCCGGTCCGATAAAGGTACCACTGAGATACTGGATAGCAAGGTACCATCCCCAAGCACTGTTCTCCAGGCACTCCCCATGTTAGCTCTCGACTGCTTCTTCATGGATGGGTCAAATGCAGAGGTCACATTGCGTTGTGGTGCACTGTGTCCTGTGCTGTGCTGTCTTCAAAATGACAAATAATCTCATTCAAAGCTACCGACTACATTAAAACAGTAGCTTGGCTGCAGCTTAATCAGTTGCTTGAAAAGCTAGAAATGTAAAAGTAGCTTCCCCAACTCTGTTAATAAATCATTGGTTATTAATCAGCTTTGGGGTAAAAGTTAAGCAAATCGTTATACTGATTTGAAATCATATTGTCCAGACCTACCTTGAAATGTTCAGAACATGGTCTGGACTGTGTATTACTAAATATTGTGACAAAACAACACTTTTTTTTTCACATAGTGTAGTGCTCAACATTGTTGTATATGGTATTTGCTACCATAACGTCAAATTCTCCTCGAGACCTCGACTAGCTGAATGTGGTCTGTAGATGTATATGACTGGGACTCTGCATTAGGGTCTAGGGGTGAATGTGGTGACTTCAGTGGGGGGATGGGAGGTTAGAACATGTGGAAGTAATTTATAATGCAATAACTATAGCTGGTTCAAACTATATGCTCATGTTAACAAGGAATTACGGCTTTGTGATCTTTATTTGTTGGGGGAGAAGAAAATTATGGGGCAGTTGAGACCACACAGTGATCCAGTTCCATTATGGGTGGTGGTGAACGCTTCATAAGAACTTTTATTATTTTATCATTTCATCATTTTGTCTTTAATGTGGTTGTTGTTTATCAGAAACAAAAATGCGAATGTAATGTAGTATAATATTGTATATGTCTTTCTTTTAGTTGACTTCGTTGGGGTTTGTTTTGTTTTGGGTTTTTTTTACCATCAGTTTAGCTATCAGTTCTTTAAAGCAAAAAGTAATTACGGGTTGGGGCAGCTATCTTGAAATTTGCCTCAATGTGATTTTTGGGTTTGCAGGACGTGGCCACAATTAGGCATCCTGTTGGACGTTGCTCCCTTTCCGTCCTTGGCGTTTGACTGGTGTTTAGCGCAATAAGGTTTGGTCATCATGGTCATACAGCTTTGCAAAACCTAAACATAGGACGATGACATCATAACCACCGTCTGGCCAGTGAATCCTCATTACGAGGCTCCGCACGGGCCGTTTAATAACAGGAAAAGGGGGGATATGACATAAAAGAGTGAAATGACATAAAATGGCTCTTTTATGTCACTCTCAACAAAGAGCCGCCTGACATTTTCTGTTTTACATTTTCTTAATGCATCAGTGCGGAGCAGTGGTGGTGAGCTTCCCACCCACATCACTTCTGGTCTTCTCTGATGTGGTGGCTCAGTTTGCTATAGAGAAGGTTCCTCCACACATGATTATTAGCCTGTCATTCTCTTTGTAGCAATACTGCACTACATGTCTGTTGACAGTGTGGTTTTGTGGCAGGAGCGTTGAGGTGCTGAAATAGAAAGACCCTGTATGAACAATGTTGGCTCAAAATTCTGCTATTTGCAATTTTGCATGTATAATGATCTGATGGATGATGCGATTGGCAAGATAAAGCTCCATTGAATTCATGTTCATTTAAGATGTCTTGCACACGTCTCCTGGATACCACCAATAATATTTTGATGTGCCTTTGTGTAAAAGGGACTCTGTAGAATTGTTATGCAAGCTTTTTAAAATCAGAATGATAACATTTAATATATTTTTTAATGTGGAAGAGGCCAACTTACAGATACAGCTGAGTGTATGCAAAAATACATTTAGTCTGTCTGTCTTTTCCATCATTATTTGTGTCACATTTTCTAGGAATCTTCATTTACTGTATGGAGAAGGATCATATTTGTGGGATGATTAAAACTTTCAAATTGTCAATTACTTGTTTTCCTAATCTGAATTTTAAAGATGCAAACATGTGATGTTTCATATTGCTCCAAAACATCTGCTACTGTCTGCTTATTTGATTCTAAAATAAGCTCTAAAAGTCTGAATCTGTAATTCATGCATGAAAATGTCAGATATACCTGTACCATAATTCAGCATCATGAAGCATTTTCCATTTTCAATTTAACAAGTTTATGGTGGGTCGTTAATCTGTTGTCTCCCCGGCAGCCTCTCAACAGTGCTGAAAAAAAAGTTTAACACACAGACCAATCTTGTGTTCCAGAAGCAGTGAATGTTTCATTAACCTACACGTGTCTGTCGAATGCTCAAATAGTTCCAAATGACAAAGAAAACATCACAGTCGATGCATTTGTCCGCTGACTCCTGTGTCTGAACCAGTTGAAGAAATATTTCAGCGTTTTGGAAACTGTGTGGGGCCCGAAAGACGTCAATGGGACGTCAAAATGATACAGGAAATCCTTTGAATAAACCTCAGAGTTAAAAAAGACCCATGGAACAGAAACCAAACTCCTGTGCTAATTACAAAGAACGGCATGGCAAACTCTGCATGTTTAAACAACCAATTGAAACTTTTCATGCAAGCACAAGTAGATTAATGACACCGTGCGAGTTTTTCATCCGCAAAAGGCAAACCACAGTTTACACGTGGCTTATCAGCAGCCTGTAATAATGAAATGCGTGCACAAAGTATAATGTGTTGAAAAATATAAAACGCATTATACTGGCATTTCTTTTAGGTGAATGTTGTGTTACTGATGATTAACATATAAAGGGACAATTGTGCAAAATAGAAGACTAATGTGTTAAAGCTGTGGTTTTTGCCTGCTTCTTCTTTGCATTTTTGCAATTGACCAGTTTGAAGATTAAGATGTAAATTAATAAATGCACAATATTGACCTGCAGAATATCACTACTATTTGAC
Source organism: Distichodus sexfasciatus (assembly GCA_032718565.1). Taxonomy (NCBI): domain Eukaryota; kingdom Metazoa; phylum Chordata; class Actinopteri; order Characiformes; family Distichodontidae; genus Distichodus; species Distichodus sexfasciatus. The sequence goes on from JAVGVS010000074.1 coordinate 1,777,042, forward strand.
CAGTGGATGAGGTATAGTCCCCAGGGAATGCATATCTGTTAAAATTTTACATGTGCTATTGTTGGATGGGCAAAATCAGACCAAATTTTAATAAAATGAATGATTTGAGACACATCACAACACTGATTAAACTCTTGTGCCAGATAGAAAATGTTTGCATTTTATGTGCATTTTATTTCAATTGAAAAAGCACATGCATTCATGTGTAGATTTGGTGCATTCACATTGTGCATGGACTGAGCTGTTATTCTGGATTAATAGAGGCTGTAGCCATGCATGGTCATTTTTATTGCAGTAATTCAAAATATGAAGAGAAAACTTCCAATGCATGACATATGTATACAAGCTCATACTCATTTTCCCCCTTTTCTTACTAACACACACACACACACACACACACACCTTTGTGCGAGTTCTCAGGTCACATGATTTTCAGATGTATATTTAAATACTAAATATCTATAAAGATTTTTCCGACCCCATCCCTAACCACAATTGCATAACCGTAAAGCCAGACCCCAGTCATAGCCCTAAACCTAATTCTAACCTCCACAGGCAACATAAGATGTTTTGACTGAGTTTTAAAAAATAAAAAGCTGTTCCCCTGCAAAAAAAATGCTCTCTTTATGAGACAGATATTTGTACTTTCCTATCTCGGTAGACATCTTGTACTCACAAGGGCTAAAAACAAAATCATTTACACATATTTGTTTTCTTATCTCATGTCACATGAATTTCATAAATGTACTTTATTATCTTTAATGCCACAAGGGACTAAAACAAAAACAGACAGACACCTTGTTTTCCCTTTATTGAGGTCGTGGGTCACATGACTTTCCCATGTATTTTTGTCATTTTAACTTCTAAATACACATACAGTGCCGTGCAAAAGTCTTTTCTGTGCAGCCACTCGTCATTTCTTCATATTTTGCTTTCAAAATGCCAGACTTTTTCATTGTATTGTAATCTTGAAGAATAGCCTTTAACTTTATGCTTGCACATGTTGCAATAAATCACCGTACCTATTGTCTCATTTTTGTAGCTAAATATTAAAGCAATTGAGTGACATGTTTTTAAACACTTAAAACATTAAGCTTAAAACCCATCCTTTACTGAATGAATCCCAGCCTAATCATAGCCCTGATAGCTAAATTCTGCCTTTTTGGATTTTTGTATTTTTATTTGTGTAAACAAGTATTTCTTTGCATTGCTCTTCATGACAAATAAAAGCATGCTTTTCTACTTCGGTAAGGGCATTTTGTCTTCTCAAAGGACTAAAAAGTAGAACACATATATACACACATTTGTTTTCCCATTTTTGTGAGCTCTCATGTCATATGAATTTCCCGTGTGTACTTTAATATCATGAATGTTTAAATAATGGTTAAATAACTATGCTGGAATTTTCCAATGACGAATTTAAATGACCTTTTTATTGATAAAAAAAATAATAATAATAAAAAATATGGTTTTGGACGATTTTCATTTTATTTGTGAAAATATAAGCTTCGCTCCAGCAATGTATGAAAAAATAATCACGCGTTGCTGCCTTGTTAAGGACGTGTCCTCACAAACAACTAAAAACAAGAACACGCACAGACACACACACACACAGAGACACACACACACAGACACACACACACACACACACACACACACACACACACAGAGACACACACACACACACACGCTCGCAGTGACGCGTGCTGACGTCAGCAGCGCATCAGACCGCCTGCTGCAGCGCTCGTTGATTTCTTACTTATGGTTCCATTTAATCAGCCGTTCTGGGTGTGGCGCGGAGGAAGCGGCTTCCCAGCCCACCTAGGCTTCAATTCACAGAGAATCGCCGTATTACTATTAAACAGCAAAAAAGCCCTCTCCATCATATTCCCTGAATTTGGGTTAAGATCAGATGGGAGGCGATTTTACGTTCATCGGGTGAACGGAGAGGAGCGCTGCAAAACCCGAGAAAACGTACAAACCGGCGCATGGTGTGTGCAAAAAAAATAAATAAAATTGAGCCGCGACGAGGAAGCAACCGGACGTTTCATAAAGACTGAAATATATTTGCATGATCCTTTCTTTCTTGTTTTACACATACCCAACTCTAATACTCTCGCCCTCGTCACTGTAAGGAGAGAGAGAGAGAGAGAGAGAGGGAGGGAGGGAGGGAGGGAGTGAGAAAGAAGGGGAAAAAAAAGAGAGGATGGCCAACCCAGAGAAATTACTCTCATCACGCCCCCAATAGCCCCCTCACTAACAGGGAGAGGGTCCAGAACCGGAGAACAAGTTTCGCGTCCGCGCCAGTCCGCGCGTCTCCGGAGGGGCAGCGACACGCAGGAACTGCGGGCGGCGTCGCCGTGTCACACAGCGCAGCTCGCTCGCCGCCTTTCGTCGTTACCGCACTTCCCGTTCGCTTCGCCGTCACACACTTGCCTCTCTCCTTCTTCTCCTTCTTCTCCTTCTTCTTCTTCTTTTTTTTTTTTTTACACTTAGTAAAAACGGCAACCGTGAGGCGGCGAAGGCTCCGTCGACGTTTATTCCACCTCCATGAGGTGAAAGGGAGCGTAGCGACGTTGCCTCCTTCTCCGGGACTCGCCGCCGCGGCAGGGAGCTGAGCGGGATCCCGCTACCGCCTCACCGCCAGCCGCCGCACCGAGCGCCTCTCCGTCACCGGGGCTTTTCTCTTTTTTTCCCCCCTTTTCGTTTTTTTTTTCTTTTTCAGCACAGAGGCTCGCTTTTCCCTCCTCTCTCCCCCTCTCTTTCTGCGCTTTCATTCAGACATGGAAGATGGTCCGCCTTCAACAAGCTGTTTCAGAAGGTTTACGGACTGTTTTCTCGGTTCAAGTAGGTAACCGTTTCCAAAATTACTCCACTTTTTTTTTTATTTTTGGGTTTTCGGCTAACGAGGTGGTGTTATATTGACGTTTCTTTGCATTTGTTTGCACTGTGTTTGCACATCAGATTATTTTTTGGCGTGTTAGCAAAACTTTTCTGCTCGCCTTAAACCGAAGCTCAAAGTTAATGCTTGCATAGAATGAACGTGCTAATGAGGGAAATTACGGTTAAATTATCTTCATTTTATAAAAATGCCGACTGTAAGTTGTTATTATTAGGTGTTTTATGGAGGCCGATTTAAATGCGTGGAGACGTGTTTGTGCATAAGGACGTCTTCATCGTGACTGAAATCCAAATAAGATGGTGATTAACTTTATAGGCACAACCTGCTGTGCGATTTCTAATAGGCTGGAGCAAGAACCAGAAAATAGTTCTTTTAAAGGCGTCATGTTGATGCATCTTGCAGCTTAAAAAGCCTCTTTTTGCAAAGTTCGTGGGAAGTGAGAAATTATAACAAGTGCTCTTGCACTCTGTATACCTGTCACTTTCCATGTTTTAATCTTGAGGGATTAAAATAGGTTATTGTAAATGAAGTCACAAACATGAAGATGATATTCTGAGGAGAACAGCCACAGCACTTGCTTTTAGGGCTGCACAATATTGATGAAAATTTACATTGCAATATTTTTGATGCTGTGTTTAATATTTTATATTGGTACAATTTAATTAATACAGGAATTTTTTAACAGCTGACTTCAATAGCTATTTTTGAGGGAAAAATTGGGAGATTTTCTAGTTAAATGCATCATATAAAATAATAATGAGAGCTGCAAAATAACTTATTGCAGTGAAGGTTATTTTCGAGTATGAATCATTCTGTCTTTGACTTTATCCAGGAACCCTTAAATCTGAATAAATTGTGTTATCAGACAGACTTTTGGATATTCGTTATGGAAATGAGAATTTGGTGAGTTTTTCTTTTGTATCAAGCAGCAAAAAAGTTTGTCGTGCTTGACTTTATTTGCCGTGCCTGACATTGCACGTCCTGTGCAGTGACTTGTGCATGCTCACATTACAGTGTTGAGATTATATATTGTGTAGGCCTACTTGACTATGTCCTCATAGGAGTCCACTGGTTGTCACTGGCATGGTCTGGGCTACTTTTGCCTTCGGGAACCCAACTCAGTGCAGTTAATAGTGCTGGACACAGAGGTGCGCTTAAAATTATATTAAGAGTTTCAGAGTACAATTCAGTGTGTAAATAGTTTCAAATGTGTTATAGAAAATGTCAGCCGAATTGGTGTTTCTATAGCTGAACGCAAAACTGTCTACATCAAGCCTATTCGTAAGCCAACTTTAGAGCAAAATACATGATCTGGTATAACATACACACATTTTATGTTGCTGCAGGTCTATATAAGGTCAGAAACACACACCACTCGTTGAGCTCTATCCTGATGTCTTCTCATCTTTGCTGTATTTTTTGCATGCTTATGATCTTGTGTTGCTGAAAAGAAAAATGTAATATGTTTGCCAACAGTCAAAGGTTTAATGCTTTTATATGCTAGACATGTGCTTCTAGAAGCCTCATGCAGCTTCTTGGGGGGCTAAAACTTTTAATTAGGATTTGTCATCCATGGAAAAACCTGTGTAAGAGGCCAGAGCAGGTCATTGTGTCCTCCTTAGGTTGTCTGCATATATGTCTCTCATGTGTGAACATGGGCTGTTGTGCATACACACTGGATATTTTTCTATGCATTAGTGAATTTGCAGTTGAGTACAAGAGGTGGTCAGAGTCAGAACTCCTGGTTAGTTATTTTATGATCTTCCACTGTAGTGTTCGAAGAAGTAAAATACTTATCTTTAGCCTTGCATTTTATCTGGTCATTAGTTTATTAAAAGTTGCTGCTTTGCTAGTCGGTCTATTCATTTGTATATTTACTAAATAAGAGTTTGATTATTATGTGGCTAAATGCTGGATGAATAACAGCAGTGTCTTCCTCCAATTCCCCTTCTGCACATTTGCCTCAGTACCACGGCATCATTTGCATTGGCACAAGATGCACGTGAGCGGCGTTGTGTACTTTGATGACCCAGGAGGTGTAACTGTTATGTAAGATCTGCTGCAGTTACTCATCCTAACTCGGACATTGCGAGCGGTCAGCTTGTGAAATTTGCCACCTAATGACCGTATCTTGGTATACTGTCATGGTTTCATCATGCTGGTGGAGATTTGTGGTGACCAGGATACTGCTGGAAAAGAGATTTGACACTTTTTCCCTCTTCCTTGTCGGCAGTTATGTGTGATTGACTGCTGTACATGCAGGGATCTCAAATGAGAGAGATAAAATTCTATATTTATAAAAAGGTGACGCTGATTTCATATACAAGCTTTGACCTGGGAGGAGATGAAATAAATGTTTATGTTGCACCAGCATAATACAGTGAAGGGTCAGAATGTTTGACTTAACTGTGCGGTAAAATAATTCCTTCGAATTTTACACTGTGTCTGGGATAGATTTGTGTAAATCAGATTATGCACAGTCACTACAGCCTTATATGATTTATTCAGTTGTGGAAGTGGGTTATTCTGAAATTTTCAGTGGTCCCGTCTGGGCCAAAGAGAATTTTCCTTGCTGTTTCAATTGATGCAAAAATCTAAAATCGGTTGCAGTGTCAGGCATTTGTTCTGCTGTTAATTTGCAGCCTGTATTTAAATTGCACAGATGTGCTCCTGCGGATGTCCTCCTTCAATATTATATTACCTTTACCTTTTTAACAGTGCATATGGTAATAAGTTAGAATAAAACATGTTAGTTTAAAATTATTTATTGTAGGTGCTATGGACTAATGAAACCATGAAAATGAAAATATGTACTAATAAAAAATAATTGTTTGCTTTTTCATTAGGGATTTATAGCAGCTGTGTTGAATAAAGTTCCTAATGTGAGTTCAGACATCGCACAAGAACTGACATGGGTCCGTACAGCCACTGTTGTGCAGTCCAAAAATTGAGCTCTAAAAATTAAGTTTTTCTCAATATTACATAAAAAATGACTGATACACTCCAGGAAGGAAAATCAACTGTAGTAATAGCTAGTGTGGCAAGCGGAAACGGGTTTAGATTTTACGCATTAGTGTACAGTTCTCATTTATTATTTATTGGAGGTGGGATAACATATGGATGATGCAAGTCCAGCAGGGTTTCAATTCATGTTCAGGAAAAGCTCTGAAAATGGAAACTAACCCCATGTCAGCATCAGTCAGCATTTTGCAACTACAGCCAGCTTACAAAATCAGCCTTTGAACCACACAGTGGATATGAGGCACCAATGCATTTCCCCTTTCTCCTCATTTTTAAACTGTTTCTAAAAAACAAATCTGGTTTACATTTCTTAGAAACAGTTAACCTACCCGTATTTATATTTTTGTTTCTACATGAAGAATATTTTAACACTACTGTTAATTTTTGCTAAAGGTTTCATCTATTCAGTAAGAAATGTATGTTTCATGCATGTATATTTCAAAATTTTATTATTGAAATCCGGCTCTCTGCTTCCTCTTTGTTGTTATGCGGTGTAACGGATTATATCCTGCCACGTAATCAGGGATGCATAAGGTAAACAATATATCATAATGCGTCATAACGTTTCAACTGTGAAATATTAGCCTGAACCGTGTACCAAAATTGAAATCACAAGTTGAAGTTCACTTCAACACCAACTCATGCCCACCAAAATAATGTTTGTCGGAGATATTAGGTTTGCGAAGATAATATTTTTGTTTGTATTCATATTCCATTATTTTATTTCTGTGTATTGGCTTAATTTGGTCTCATTTCCTTGTTTATACACTTAGGTTGATCCGAAACTATTAGTGTGGTCTCTTTTGCAGTAGAACAAATGAATTAAAGAGGCGCTCTGGCCAAAAGACTCTAATCTGACCAGCAGTGATTAGTCAATAACTTCCATTGATTATTAGCCACGTTATCGTCTTTTGGTAGATTGCCTCTTGAACAGGAAACTGCGGCATTATGGGACTACAGCTCTTCAGATGTCCCTCACTGTTGTCAGAAATTATATAATCATAGCTGTAAATCCGTATTATCACCTCTATTGGTGTGGCAGCGACTGAAAGCTCATATGGACTGGTGTAGTACTTTTAAGTCAACATTTCCGTGGGACTGTGTGAATGAAAATGAATTTTTAGCCACTAGCCACAGCATCCACGTATGTGTAGAAGTTCTTGAAATAAATTCTCACTGCAACTTTTTGCCGTTTTGACAAGCCCCATGTATTTGGATTACAATTATATCATGGAGTAAAATTAATTTTAGGTATCTAGTTTTTAAAAGCAGTGTGTCATAAACTTCATCTGACATTTTTGCGGCAGTTGGTAGCGTAACGTTTGGGGCGTTCGCCCCGTGATCTGAAGGGAGCCGGTTCTAGTCACGAACCACTGTAAAGGTGCCACTGAGGTTATCGTGAGCAAGGTACTGTCTCCAGGGACTGCTCATGTCAGCTGCCCACTACTCCCTCACGAATGGGTCAAATGCAGAGGTCTCATTTCACTTAAACAGAGGTCATAAGAGCTGGCTGATTTTGCTTTTCATATTAATGTATTTTTGTCTTTAACTGAGTTATCAATATTGTAGTTTGTGCAGATGTAAGTTGAATGTCTTTATAAATATCTTGACAGCAGTGAACCCTTTGGCTAGATTTGGTTCAGTTAAATTAGATTATATTTGTTATTTTAGGATAACTGAATATGTAGATTACCGAAAGCAAAATGCTGCATTCTGTTTTTAGCACATGTCTGTAATGAGATGTCTTGAGAACTTCCTTTGACCTGTAACTCCAGGGTCTTGAATGATTTTCTTTTCAGCTAAACCAACAAGGACGGCCATGCTGCATGATAATGGCATCGTGTTTCATATTTTTGGAATGGCTAATATTCAGTCTAACTAATCTACAAAAATGACCTCAGATAACCCTTTTTGTAGAAGTTTGTTGCAAATGATGTCTGTATGGCTGCACCAAGACAATGTACTATGCACACAAATTCCCGACTATATTTAGGTTTTGGTTTACTGTATAACCAGAATACAACGGATGATGAGAAATGAGGAGGCTGTGGTTTGGTCCAAGTAATCAGTTCCTCTGTTTTTCTCTACTAATCGTGAGAGCATTTGTTTTTTTTTTCCTTGGTATTAATAGTGTGAGGGTAACAGCATGCGAGTGTGTGTGTGTGTGAGAGAGAGAAAGCTTGGCTATGACCATATCTGTATGATCACATCTGAAAGTCAAGCGTTCTTGCTTAAGGAGTTTGAACTTGCAACCATAGTGATTTCTTGCCCCTTTGGAAAAATGGACTTTGGGTGGTGCAGGCTGCAAATTTCATATTTGCAGCTTAATGCAATTTTTAGTGCTATTTCCACTTAGTCGTCAAAGTGGAGGGAGATCAATACAGTGTAGAATTACACCCTTTTTTGTCTCAGAGCATTGGGCTTTATTTTCTATTTTCTTAAATTTTTTCTTAAGAAAGTTAAGTCATTTAAATAGTATAATATTATACAAAAGTAGGACTGAAGAAAACTCAATAATCTAATGTTTTCCTCCAACGTACATACAACAAAAATTGTGCAAGATTGCTCTTCTGTGGTTGTAGATTCTCTTCTTGACTAGGAACAAAATGTAAATAAGATTAAACACTGGTGGATGTCAGAATCTTTTTATGTGGGTTTTAAGAAACAAATTTCTTCTTAAAAACGCTTTGTGAAAGAGGGCCTTTGTTCTGAAGTTTTAATTGAATTTTTACATTCTTCTCTTCTAGCATTTGGTGTACTTGTTATAGAAAATTGTGAAGAAGAAACAACTATAATGTACCAGTCTTTAAAACATTAGCGTATAAGTGAATCCTTTTGCAGCCATTAATTTGAAAAGGGAACCCTTTTTGTAAAATATTTCTTGCCAATATTACACTATTTTCGTAATACCTCTTACAGTTCCCAGTCTTGTCATAATGCAATGCTACGCCCTTCCACCTTTACCACAGGGTCAGAATACACAGAACACGAAATTCACATCAGACAAATATATTTGCATAAAAGCTTGTCTGACTGGTCAGATCCTGGCTGTATTAGGCTGTGTGGTTGGTCTAGATTGGAGGTATCGAGCCAACACCTCTTAAAAAGAAATTGGTTAGTAAATGTCAAGTTGGCAGGCCTCATTTGAACACACAGACGTCAAGCAATTTGTAGTATAGTGGGAGTTTGGTGTTTTTGCAGGTGCATGTAGATAACTGTGAAATCACATTTACTTTTGTTTTGTTAAACTTTATGAATGATATTGTGGAGCATACACCACACTGCCTTATTCAACTTACTAGTGCTGGATGATTTGATTTTAAATTAATATCACAAACAATTTCCTCAATTATAATTAGTTTATGTTTAAACATAAAACCATTATTTTATGTTTTTTATTATTTTTGTTGAAGTGCTTGACCGAAGGGAACATTCCATGAAAGCATGCTTTGGGGAACGTATTAATTGAATAAACCAACATGGGTAAGATTTAAACATGGCACAATACCACATTTTTAAAATACCTGATATGATACCGATATTGTAAATTTGGATATCTGCCGATACAAAACAAATCCGATACAGTCTCTGAGTCTTTTTTAAGCTGAAAACATGAAATAATGCTTTAAAAAATGTCTGAATACTTGACTTAAATACTGTTTTTTAAACTGAAACAATGTAATAATTTCATACCCATATCATTCGTTCATTCATTTTCCGAACCGTTTTATCCAAACTGGGGTCGCGGGGGGACTGGAGCCTATCCCGGGAACTCACAGGCACAAGGCGGAGACCAACCCTTGGCAGGCGCCTCATACCCATATATACAGTACTGTGCAAAAGTTTTAGGCAAGGGTTGAAAAAATGCTGTCAACAAAGAATGCTTTCAAAAATGGAAGTGTTAATCATTTATGTTTATCAATCAACAAAATGCAGTGAATGAACAAAAGAGAAATCTAAATCAAATCAATATTTGGTGTGACCACCCTTTGCCTTCAAAACAGCATCAGTTCTTCTAGGTACACTTGCACACAGTTTTTGAAGGAACTCGGCTGGTAGGTTGTTCCAAACATCTTG